>CAMZMU010000123.1:13426360-14021628 GCA_947311845.1 Poa pratensis | reverse complement strand
TTTTGAGTTTGAGTGCTACTATCATGTGTTTATGTGAAGTTGGGAGATCCAACTCTTCCCCAAGCTTAGGTTGCAACATAATCCAATTCAATCTCCTTTTTCACATACTTCCTCTTCCATGCGTTATGTTTTCATCTCTCTCTTCCTGCAAAATATTAGTATCTTCCATGGCAGCAAGAATCATTTCTTTAACATAAATATTATCACTAGATTCCTTTTTGCAAAGTTGGAGAAGAATAGAAATTTGTCCTTTCATTACACGAGCTTCATGACTAGTGCAGAAATTTATTAATAAAGAGTCCTATCTCATGGGCTCCAACATAAGCAATATATTTCTCCAACTTGTTCTATATCAGGGCATCAAAATTTATCTTCACGATAACAAGCAATTATAGGATCATTATTATACTTGCATTTGATAGTGGGAATGTTTAACAACTCTTCTATTGCAACAAGTTATACCATGTAACTCACAAAACTGAATAGCTATTATGTGAAGAGCTTCAAGCAATTTACCCATTCTTTATCCCTCTTCGTGATTCAATTCAAAGTAGGCTCCCATAGTTTTAACATAACCATTAGGCATAGAGATTCCAGAAAGTTTCTCCATACTTTAACACACATATTAAAACAGCACCAGTTTTTATGGGTTTTTAATTTTTTATGCAAAACTGAAATAAATATGACATGATATGCAATGACACTAACAAACAAATAAATTGCTTTGTAATAAGATGGATAAGATGGTGCTCACGTAGGTGCAACCTCCCCAAGCTTAGGTGTTAGCACAAGTTGGTGACGTTGACTTTGTTGTGATATGAATGCGATGATGCACACCCTTGGATAAATCTCTCAGCTACGATTCCCCCGGCAACGGCGCCAGAAAATGTCTTGATGATCCCGAAGAGCAAGTCTTGATGCCTGCACAATAACGGGATTTAGGTTGAGACTCCAATGCAGAGTGTAATAGTATAGTGGAAGACAGTTTTCCCCACGAGGGGACTCGAGGGTTTAATATCGAACTCTCGGGGATCAGAAGTGTAGATATATCTTCTTATCCTTCTTTTGGTTACCTACAAAACAAGGTATAGATTTTGGTCCTCAACCTCACCTGTGGTTGTCAAGCACAAGGTGTAAGAATGATATCAGGATAGTTATGCAATGCAAACAAGAAATAAATATGCAATGATGGTGGATGTAATGGTAAATGATATTTTTGGGTTTTTAAATGATGTATGCAAGATGAAAAGTATTTTTGTATTTTCGGATTTAATGATGGCTGAAAATATAAAAGTGGTATATGGTGTTGGAAAGGTGTTTCCTATGATTAAAAATGGACTGGGGTTCATGGTTTCACAAATGCACTCTCTCTTTATAAAGTGGTAGACAATGGAACACACAAAGTTAACAATATGAATTGCAACACAGGTTTGATAACTTTACTTAGATATATGGGCATCACGTCCTAACATAGAGATCTTTTGGTTATTAAACCTCCTTATACTCCACCAAGATGCGAACTAAATCATAACACTCTCAGTAATTAAGATAACTCAGAGTATAGCAATAAGTTTCATGACATAAGGGAAAATAAGAACATTGTCGGGGGGTTACCCCCGGGTAGGGTAATGATGAGGTAAAGACATGTAAGGTTAAGGCAGTAAGCTGTCCGAGGTAACGATTGAGCAAGGACGCAGGAGGCGTCATCCGACGTAAGGTGTACGTCCGAGGTATATTTCCGAGGTATATCCTCCGAGGTATCAACCTCGGGGCAGTCAGCTAGCTACCACAGGAATAAGGTATTCTCTACCGAGGTATAGATCAGGAGTGTTATCCGAGGTTGGCAGCAAGGATCGAGGCATGTCAGAGAGGTCACGGGTGCCGCAGAGCTCGTAGCCCGAGGCTTCAGAGGACGGCGAGGTCCGTCCACGGGTTTCCCGGAAGCTCGGGGGCCTAGGAGCTGACTCGGCTATTTCGGGAAAGGTCTACAGGCTAGACCTCGGCAGGCTACTGAAGTATGACCGGAAGAGGAAAGCTAGGCCTGGCTGGCCTGACAGTCCGGCCGTTGAGCTGGCAGGAGGCAGAGGCTTGTCTTCTACCTTTTGGCCATGCCATTGTCAGTTGTAGGCAGGGGTAAAAATGTACTTCGGCCTGTGTATATATGCGGCATCTCTACCTCCAGGGAGGAGGACGGCAAAAACCCTAGCTCATTTCCCCCTTCATAGTTTCATCCTTCACTCGAGCTCTCACTTTGGTAGCATCATACAGCTCGAGGAGCACCTTGTACCTGAGAACCACTGATATATTGAGAGAGGCAAGGCAGGAGTAGGGGTTTTACTTCCTCACGAAGGCCCCGAACCTGGGTACATCGTGGTGTCTTTTGTGTTCTTGGCTTTCTTGGTTTCTTGTTCATGTTCTTGTGGTTTCTTGCATGTTCTTGCTTGTGCACGTCTTGAGTGCATAAACCCTCCCCGGATTCCCCCAACGACCATTCGGCCCCAACTAAGCCATACCCATGGCATCTGCCGTGATCCCACCACGACAGTTGGCGCCCACCGTGGGGCAGATTGAGGCGTTGGGTGGAGTTTCCATCCGGACGGGCTCCTCTGAGTGTGTTCTTTCTGGCCTTGTTACCAAGATCGGCGAGTTCGCCTTTGTGAGCGACAATGCGGGGTGCTTCGCCGGCAAGCCTTTCCCCACCGATGGTTCCTCATGATGCTCGGCAGCTTCCCCACATACGTTGCTGTCGAGGTGGTTCGCGAGTACCCGGAGCAGGTGCTCGTGGACGACGAAACTCCTCTCCTGGCGGCTTTGGGTCGCGTGTCACTCGCCCTCCGAGGTGTGTGGAGGTGATGATGGCTGGTACCAGCCTGCAGCTAGCAAGGCAGATGCTGGCAAGGTCGCGCTAGCCGAGGTGGAGGCGACGCCAACCGCGCTGCCTGAGAAATCAGGTCGGACGGCGAAGTTTCCGTACGAGAAACCTAGTCAGAATGAGCAGTTGGGCATGCCAAGGGAAGAAGTTCCCTTAGAAGCTATCGTTGATAGGTTAGCTCGGCCACTCGCAGTAGAGGCAAGTGTGGAGCATACGGTGGCCGGGTTAGAGGCAGAGCGCCAGAGTGCTGAGAGAAGCTCGGTTGCTGGCCGAGGCTAAGCAGCAGTTCGATATGGAGCAGAAGGAGTACAATGCTGCACATGGTATAGAGGATGGTTTTACTCCGGTTGTGCGGCGTAAGAAAGCTGCTCTGCTCAACCGAGGCAAGGACCTCTATGAGGAGATGGCTAGGCAACAAGTAGCAGGTCGGCTACTGGTAGGCCGGTGTATAGTTCACCAGCTAAGAACCTTAGAGCAGCCGAAGCAGTAAGGGCCGGGCTATCGGAGTTGACCGGAGATGCATGGCGTGAGCAGCAGAAGCGGCTCAATGAGTTAGTGCATGTGGCCAGCAAGCAAAATGAAGCCCTCCGCAAGGCCGGGCTTGGCGGTTCGCAGGCGGTCCATTCGATTAGGCCAGTTAGCCAGGGGTCCAAGGGGCAAGCCTCGTCTCCACACGTCGGAGGAGCCGATCGTGCCCGGAGTGTCACTTCAGGTCGGAACAAGGAGATGCAGCTGCAAGTGTACGATCCGGTGTTAGCTGGGAAGCAAAAGGTCGGCAACGCTAGCCGAGCCAATGGAGACCCCGGCCCAGGTGATGCAAGCCGAGCTAAGGCCGTTCAGCTCAGGGAAATCAGAACGGTGGGCAAGCAGCGTCGGCTGGCCGAGGTAAACCACCTCAGCCCCCGAGGCATCAGCAGCAACCCCGGCCGCAGGAGCAGTATCAGCAAGAGCCGGAGTATGTTCCGCAGCCGAAGAACGTCGGTCGAGGTGGCGACCGATATGATGATGGAAATTCAGCCATGGAGCGGGCTGGATTCTATAGAGTGGATGGTGCATTGGGAGAGCGTATCGGAGCTCGGACGTTGCCTACAGGTGATGCGCGCTACAAGCTAGATCGGATTTACATGTCCGAGAAGTTGGAGGAAGGCCCTCCTGGTCCGGCGTGTTTTGGACCTCGGATCATGAAGGAACCACCTCCACCAGTGTCTCAGTTTCAGTTGGGTCGGAGTACCAGGCCGTACAATGGGAGCACCAAGCCGCAAGATTGGCTAGCTGATTATGTTTCAGCAGTATACATTGCGGGGGGCAATCGCCGATGGGCGGTCCGGTATCTCCCGCACATGTTGGAAGGTCCTGCTCGGATCTGGCTGAACAATCTGCCGGAGAATAGCATCGATTGCTGGCTGGATTTAGAGGAGGCATTCAATAGCAACTTCGCCAGCACTTACAGAGGCCAAACCGACCTCAGCTTTTGCAGGCGTGCAAGCAGGAGGACAATGAGACTGACCGAGAATTCTTGACTCGGTGGAGCAATGTTCGGAACTCCTGTGAGGGAGTTATCGAAGCACAGGCTATAGCGTGGTTTGCTGATGGATGTCGGTATGGTAGCATGTTGTGGCAGAGGCTCCAGAGAGATATGCCAAAGACTCTGGCCGAGACGATTCGGATAGCTGATTCCTATGCCCTTGGCGATCCGATGCAGCCTCTGCTGGATGGGAATGCCCGGAACAGGAGGAATCCGATGAACAACCGCAACAACGGACCGAGGTTTGATAACCGTCAAGAGTTCGGGCAGAAGAGGAGAGAACCAGATTTCCAAGTCAATGCTGTAAACCCAAGTCAGTCCGGACCTGGAGGCGCCCAGAAACCGAAGACTGAGGGTCAGGCGTGGACTCCGAACCAGAACCAGAATCAGGGAGGTGGTGCGAAGCAGTGGCAGGAGGCCGGACCACCTGTGACTTACGAGTCATTGGTGAATGGACCATGTATCTATCATGGCAGGAATGGCAGAACACCCAACCATACCACTCTGCAGTGTAGTTTTCATCACCGAACCGCTGCAGAAGGGGCGAAAGCTGGGGCAAACCGGAGTGGGCCACCGAACCAATGGCGTAGACCTCAATATCCGAACACGCAGCAGCAGCATAAGCCGACCATAGCGGCGCAGAATCAGAGCTTAACCGGAGCAAATTCAACCCCGGTGCATGCGGCCCAAAACCAGAAGACGGTGCAGGCGAAACCGGTGAATGCAGTGAGTGCCCAGGGCAACAACAACAACGGTGGTGCCGGCCAAAGCCAAACGTGGTCCTTTGAGAATCAGAGGTATGAGAACCCCGGTAATGATTATAGGGAAGTACATCAGAGCTACGTGGTGTTTGTGACTGAGTCAACTGATAAGAAGAGTATGCTGAGGCGTGCCAAGGAGGTGAATGCAGTAACTCCGGCGGTGGTGAAATACATGAACTGGTCCGAGCAAGAGATCACTTGGAGCAGGCAAGATACACCTCGGATCATGCCGAGCCCTGGAAACTATGCACTGGTGGTGGATCCGACGTTTTGTGGGCCGACCAACAATGTGAGATTCACCCGAGTCTTGGTGGACAATGGGAGTGCCATAAATATCATGTACCGAGACACAATGGTCAAGCTGGGATACTCACCGAACCAGTTGCAGCCTAGCAGCTGTACATTTCACGGTATTGTGCCCGGGGTCTCTTGTGCACCTATGGGAAAGATTTGGGTCGACGTGGGTTTTGGTACCCGAGATAACAGCCGAGTTGAAAGTCTTGAGTTCGAGGTTGTGGACTTGCAGAGCCCTTACCATGCCTTGCTGGGAAGGCCAGCCTTGGCCAAGTTCATGATCTCCACTCATGTGGCTACCTAAAGATGAAAATGCCGGGGCCCAAGGGAATAATAACCATTTCTGGTGACTACAAGAAGGCTATGCAATGTGCCTCGGCGGGATCTAGTTTAGCCGAGTCCTTGGTGATCGCGGCGGAGAAGAAGCAACTTCAGAAGGTGGTGGCAATGGCGCAGTCTACTCAGCTCGGCATGTCCGGACTAATTACTCCGGACATGAGCGCTTCATTCGAGGTGCCCAAGGAGACCAAGAAAATCCCGCTGGACTCGGAGAACCCGGAGCGTTTCGCCATCATTGGTACTGGCATGGACGAGAAATAGGAAAGCGCGCTCTGTCACTTCCTCCGTGAGAATCGGGACATTTTTGCATGGTCGGCTAAAGACCTGCCAGGTGTTCCGAGGGAGTTGGCAGAGCACTCTTTGTTTGTTCGGCCAGAGGTGAAACCAGTGCGTCAACCGACGCGGCGGCTCTCAGATGACCGAAGAAAGGTGGTACTCGAAGAACTGGCGAAGTTACTGGCTGCAGGCTTCATCATGGAAGTGCTGCATCCGGACTGGATATCTAATCCAGTCCTCGTGGAGAAAAAGAAGGACGAACCGGCGGTAGTCAAGGTGTGGCGCATGTGCATTGACTTCACCAACCTGAACAAGGCGTGCCCGAAGGATCCCTTTCCTTTACCTCGGATTGATCAAGTGATCGATTCTACGGCTGGATGTGAGCTGTTGTCTTTTATTGATGCATATTCTGGTTTTCACCAGATCCCACTGAACACTGATGATCAAATAAAGACTGCCTTTATTACCCCGTACGGGGCGTATTGCTATCGTGTCATGTGTTTCGGTTTGAGAAATGCCGGGGCAACTTATCAAAGGTGTATGCAGAAGTGCTTACATTCTCAAATGGGCAAGAATGTGCAAGTGTATGTCGATGACATTGTTATCAAAACTAAAAAGAAGCATACTCTCATCGAAGACCTCGAAGAGACATTTGCAAATTTAAGAAAGTATCGGTTGAAACTTAACCCGGACAAGTGCACCTTTGGTGTCCCGGCTGGAAAATTGCTCGGTTTCCTCGTATCGAGCCGAGGTATAGAAGTTAACCCGGCTAAGATCCGAGCTATCGAAAGAATGAAGTTGCCGAACTGTTTAAAAGATGTGCAGAAGTTCACGGGATGCCTTGCATCTTTAAGTCGGTTTGTAAGTCGGCTAGGAGAAAAAGCCTTACCATTGTATCAACTTATGAAGAAAAGTACCAGTTTCACTTGGACCCCGCAGGCGGACGCGGCGTTCAATGAGCTGAAGAAGATGTTGTCCACTGCTCCGGTGTTGGCATCCCCTTTGCAGAATGAACCGATGTTGATATACATTGCGGCTACAAACCGGGTCGTAAGTGTTGCAGTGGTGGTGGAGCGAGACGAAGGAGGCAAATCGGTGCAGAGACCAATCTACTACCTGAGCGAGGTGATATCCACGTCGAAGCAAAACTACCCCCACTACCAGAAGATGACGTACGGAGTATACCTGGCGGTTAAGAAACTGAAGCATTACTTCCAAGAGCATCCCATGACGGTGGTATGTGATGCTCCAATCTCGGAGATCATCGGATGCAAGGACGCAACTGGGCGAGTTGCCAAATGGGCGATCGAGGTATCTCCATACACTCCGCATTATGAAAGGCGAGATGCAATCAAGTCGCAGGCGCTGCCGGACTTTTTATGCGATTGGGCCGAGATGCAATATGAGCCGCCCTTGCCGGACTATAATTATTGGAAGATGCACTTTGATGGGTCCAAGACCAAGGTCGGATTAGGTGCCGGCATAGTCCTAACCTCGCCGAAGCAAGACCAGTTGAAGTATGTGCTGCAAATCCATTTCTCGGCGTCGAACAACGTGGCGGAGTATGAGGCCCTGATCCATGGGCTCAAGGTGGCAAAGGAGATAGGTGTCCGGCGTATAGAATGCTTCGGCGATTCAGCTTTGGTGGTGCATCAATCCACCGGCACTTGGGATGCATTGGATGCGAACATGGAGTTGTATCGGTTTCATGTGCAAAAGGTGTCTGGGTTTTCGAAGGATGTGAGTACAAGCACATACCTCGGGGGAGAATGAAGCCGCCGACGTATTGTCCAAGCTCGGTTCATCCAAAGAACCGGTGCCACCGGGGATAGCACTGAACCATTTGAGAACTCCTTCAATCAAGCCTTCTCCTGATCCGAGTCAATTTTCTTACCACCAAATTCGGAGTCTGAGCCTATGGAGGTAGACGTCGGATGCGTTTGGCCGACTCGGGGACTGCTTCGCAGTATCCGGGACTGATGGAGCTTTTCCTATGGAGTGGATGGGGACTTCGGGTCTGACCCGGGGACTTCGCACCAACACTCGGGGACTGGCCGAGCAATGGTGGAGGAAATCATGAAGGAGATCATGGCGACCGAACCAATGGAGATAGATGAGAGCTTTTTCCTCTGCATCCAGTGCCGGAATGGGCGGAGCAGATCATGAACTTCATAACTGATGGAAGTTTGCCAAGTGATACAACCGAGGCAAGGAGAATCCAGAGGAGAGCTAAGGGATACACCATCATCAACAAGGAGCTATACAAGAGAAGTGTGACCGAGGTGTTGCAGAGGTGTGTCGAACCAGCTGAAGGCAAGGAGATGCTTTTAGAAATCCACCAAGGAGAATGTGGACATCATTGCAGCACAAGAGCTCTGGTGGCCAAGGTGTTCCGGCACGGGTTCTATTGGCCCACCGCCAATGCCGATGCAGAAGATATAGTTCGGAAATGTGAAGGGTGCCAAAGGTTCGCCAAGCAGCAGCACATGCCAGCTTCGGCGCTCAAGACCATTCCTATCACGTGGCCCTTTGCAGTTTGGTGTCTGGACATGGTGGGAGAATTCAAGCCAGCCCGAGGCAATATGACTCACATACTGGTGATGGTGGACAAATTCACTAAGTGGATCGAGGTGAAGCCAATCCGAAAAGTGGATGGTCATACGGCAGTGACCTTTTTGAAGGAAATAATCCTGAGATATGGATATCCTCATAGTATCATTACAGACAACGGCACGAACTTTGCTGTCGGAGAGTTTGCTCGGTTCTGCATGAGTAAGGGAATTCGACTTGATGTAGCCTCGGTGGCTCACCCACAGGCTAATGGGCAAGTAGAAAGGTCAAATGCATTGGTATTGGCCGGAATCAAAGCTCGGTTAGTAGAACCACTGTTGAAAACACCGGGGTGTTGGATCGATGAGATACCAGCAGTTCTGTGGGGTCTAAGGACCACACCGAACAGATCAACTGGCTATACGCCATTTTCATGGTCTATGGGGCCGAGGCAATGCTGCCAACCGACATTGAATATGATGCGCCCAGAGTGGCAATGTACACAGAAGCCGAGGCTAAAGAAGCTCGGGAAGATGCTGTAGATCTGCTTGAGGAAGCAAGAGAATTGGCCTTATCTCGGTCAGCAATATATCAGCAGGGTCTCCGACGTATCAAAGCGGCATGTAAAACCCCGAAAGTTTAATGAAGGAGATCTAGTGCTGAGGCTTGTTCAGCGCAGCAAAGGTCGGCACAAGTTGTCACCTCCATGGGAGGGACCATACATTGTGAGCCGAGCTTTGCACAATGATTCGT
Organism: Poa pratensis; assembly: GCA_947311845.1. Lineage (NCBI taxonomy): Eukaryota > Viridiplantae > Streptophyta > Magnoliopsida > Poales > Poaceae > Poa > Poa pratensis. The sequence goes on along the minus strand of CAMZMU010000123.1, from coordinate 14,012,258 downwards.
ACTATCTTATAGATGCACAGGAGCCAAGGGGAGATGGGCTGGATAGACCCGATGCGGAGCTTCAGCGTCCATGGAATGTAGCTCTACTCCGACCCTTCTACTGTTGAAGGAAGTAATGTATGTACCTCGGCTGATCTTTAAAAAAACTTCGGCACCTCGAGAGTGAGCTCGGGGACTGCCTCGCTCTTATGATTGCATGTTTCTTTTTGTTTGTACTCTTTTTCGTTCGTATGCCGACTATTTTGAACCTCGTCTCAAACTTCAAGTACTGTATGCTATGTAACTAATCTTGTGACTCGACTGACGAACGCCAGCATGGCAGTCAAGAGCAAAGACGAAAGAACATGGGAAACATGAAAATGAACTCGGGGACTCGGTCCAAAAAGACAGTTCGGCATATGTCGTTTACTAACCCCTGTTTTTACTTCTTTTTTATGTCGGATGACTTTGAAACATACCTCGGAATTTACCAAGTACTGTATGCTATGAACAACAATCTTGTGACTCGACTGTCGAACGCCAGAATGGCAGACAAGAGCAAAGAATGCCAAATATAGTAAACACGAAAGTAAACTCGAGCAATCATTCAAAAGGATTCGACATAAAGCTTAGAAAAGCATGGTTCGAATGAGCATAATAGTAATAGAGGTAGCAAAGGAACTACTTAAGTTTGATTACATCTGCGTCCCGGCATACCGGGGATTTAATGAAGTTTTCTGGCCAACCATAAGTTCAGGTCGAGGCATCAGGAATTACGTCGGCAGCAGCCGATGCAGCAGGGATTTCGTCCGGAGCCGAGGTAGCCTGGGAAGTGCTGGCAACGTCGGCAGTAACCTCGGCATCAGGTTGTGGAGAAGCCTCGGTTTCTGCTTCGCGGGTTTCACCGTCGTCACCTTGCTCGGCCTCGACGTCGGATTCTGTTTCGTATTCCTCGTCTTCTGGCTCGTAATCCTCGGCGTCGGAGTAGGTGTCTCCTTCGCTCAAGTTCTTTGTGTTGGCATATCCAGCAAAGAAGGCAGCCATCTTTTCGCGGCGCTTGATGAGAATTGGGTCCGAGACCAGGGCGAGCCTCGGCGAAGAGTGTCCATCTTTTCGAGGTCGATCTTCTCGCACCAAGTCATGATGAATTTGAGAGCGGCATCAGCTCCAGCGCGAGCTGAAGATGAACGCCACTCTCGGAGTCTTTGTTCGGCTTCACGAAGCTTGGCGGCGAGCTCGGGCGTAGATTTGGGAGCGTCGGCAAGAGGCCATAAGGCTCGGAAAGCAGACAGACCTGCGTCGAGGAGTTCTGACCCAATGGTCTTCAAGGGATGGATCCGAGACTTGATGGCCACGATATGGTCCTCAACGGTCCAATCGGGGTTCTGTTCGTTCCGCCTCTCCCTGTGCCGACCAGTGATGCTGCGGGCCGCAACTTGGGTGTAGGTAAAATGCTCTATAGTAGGGTAGCCTGTTATCAGTGTGAGAAATGGTTCGGCAGAGAACCAATGGTGTGGAGGACAAAGAAAAGCTAAGGGAGGCAAGAAACTTACCGTCCATCTCGCGTTGATAGTTTGCAGCGTCGGGAGAAACTGGTTGACCTGCGCCTGCAGAGCTTCCAAAGCCTCTGTGGCCGAGTTGGCGCGGACCTCGGCTACTTGGAGAGCTTCTTGGTGGTCCTTGGCAGAATCCTCCCGAAGTTTCTTCTCTGCCTCGACGGCCTTATCCTTTTCATCCTTCAGCTTCTCCGTTTCTGATTTCCGGAGCCCATCAATGCGCTTGAGCTCCCTTACCAGACGAGTTACTTCGGCTTTCTCTTGTTGTAGCTTCTCTCCAAAGAGTTCTTTTCTGCAAGGACGGCCTTGTGCTCGTCGTGGAGTTTCTTGTGGTCAAACAAGAGGGTATGAAAGATATCCGTGCGGACGTTCATAGTATTCTGCAAGGAAGAAAAACATAGCTCGGTTAGAAAGGCTATACCTCGACAAGAGTCTCGGGGACTCGGAGTCAAATCATTGGGAAAATGTTGCCGGGGTATGCCTCGACAGAGTCTCGGGGACTCGTACCCGAGGTGCATGCTAAAGTGAGATAAAATGGATTGGATACGTCGGATGAAAATGGAAAGTTGAGATTCAAGCCAAACAATTTTAACTCCGACGGAGCGTCAATAGTTTACCTCGAATCTCGGGGACTGGGATGGTGGATATTAGATGAGATACTGCATGAAAGTAAAGAGAATAGGACTTACGTCGATGTTTTGAGCAGCACGCAGGGCAGCAGTTTGTAGATCATATACGCTTCGGCCGCAGGCGCTGTTTCCCGCGGATGCTCAGCCACCGGAGCAGCTAGGGAGGCCGAGGAGACCTCGTCTGCAGAATTCCAGTCTGCATTGTAGTGTTCCAAGGAGCCGAGGCTCTGGTCACTATCAGTGCGCAGAGGAGGAAATCCCCACGGTCCGCCCTGCTCGATGCCCCTAATCGAGGCCTCCACGGCCAAAGCAGCCTCGGAGCTTGAAGCAGGCCGTTATCCAATATAAGAGATGCCCTCCGAGCATATTCTTCGGCCGGAGGGGCAGTCTCATCAATGGGTGCGGCGAATGGAGGAATTCGGCGTGTCACCGGGGGAGGAGACCTCGGTTGGATCCTTGAAGGAGAAGAGATAGTCAGGGTGCCAGACCCAGATGTTGGTTTGGGGGTGACCTTAGACTTCACCGTCTCTTTCTCTTTCTCCTTGCCCTTCTCCAACGGCAAGGTGGTCTGGCGAACTGGTTTTTGGGGCTGTTGCTTGGGCTGTTGCTTCTGCTGATGCTTCTGCTGTTGCTGCTGTTGGTTGCGGGCAGTCTGGCTGCGGGGGGAGAGTCGAGGCTCCGGCAAGGTGGTAGCCGGAGTCCTGGCGCGATTGGTCTCCGCATCCGTTTGAGGACGCGGAGAAGTCTGACCTCGGGTGGGGGCAGATTTCCCCAAGGCCGGGCCAGACCTCGGTGGAGGAGATCCGGGGCGAGAGTTCGTCGGGGAGGTCGTGGCTTCAGAGGCACCAACGGGTGCAGTCATGGAGGATACCTCCTGATCCACGTCTATGGGGCACTGCAACGAAAAGAAGATGGTCAAGTGTTAATACCGAGATAATATGTTTAAGCAACAAACATTGTTGGCTATAGAAGCAAAGCATTACCCATCCGAGGTAGGAAACCTCTTGCCCCCCGGGCATGAGGAGGAAGTCCGGACTTCTTCAGCCGACGTCTCTTGACCGGAGCCTCAGTGGGTCCGGAGGCTCCAGTGGCGGATGGTTCGGCGGCCGAAGTTGCGGCACCAGCGCGTTTCCGGCTGGTTGCTGGAGTAAAGTTCGGAAGGTGAGGAAGGCAGGAGAGAGGTACCGCGTTTATTGGTTCCATGACGAGGAACCCCTCCTCGTCATCCGAAATCTCTTGAACTGAAGCTTGTGCTTGAGGCTTACCCGCGGTGGTGATGCGGGCCGAGGCAATGGGCATAAAATCCTCGTCGTCAGGGTCCACGTTGGATGGTGGGTCCTCGACAGGGAGATCCTTGCCGAAGTGGTCCGCAGGATGGACTCCATCCTCGGCGGTCTGGCGGGCGAACAGCTGTATGGCAGACATATGAAAAGGAGTTAGGAAGAAAATTATCAAGATGAACGTCGGTAGCAAGACCTCGGTGGTAAAGGAGTATCGAAGAAAACGTCGGAATAGCGTACCTGTTTCGCTGGCTTGGTCCTGTAGTGGGGTTCCCTTCCCCATGTCCAAGCGTCAGAGATCTTGGACTTGGTGATAGCTCGGACTCGCCGAGCTACCGCGGCATTGTCCAGTGCAACGTGCGTATGTCGGGTGGGGTCATAAAGACCGCTCATGTGGCAGATCTTGTGAGACCTCGCCTGGAGAGGGGAGACCCTGCGCTTCACGAATGTGCAGGCCAGGTCGTCAGCCGTCAGGACTTTCCCGTCGTTCCGGGGTCCTCCGGGTCCTGCCATTTCGCAATATACCCATGGATGGACTTGAGTTCGCCGTGTGAGGGGGAGTGTAGTCCCAGTTGAGCTGTTCTGTAGGAGGGCTGAGGTTAAACGCCGGCAGGTTGAGGAGTCCTCTTCGCCGGAGTTCTTCACGTAAAACCACGTCCGGAGCCACTTGCGAACGGTGTCCGGAGTAGTGATACGTGGGAAGATGGAGTTTCGGCGAGGAGCTATGGTGGCAGCTCCGCAGGCGGTTAATTGCTTGGGCAGATCCTTGTTCTTTGGATCCGGGATCACTTGCCGCTTGAGTTGGAAGTAGCGAGAAAAGAGGTCTACCGTGGCTTTGAGGCCGAGGTATCCCTCAGAGAAGGAAACGATGCAGGAGAGAGTGGTGATGGCGTTGGCGGGGAGGTGATGAACCTGGAGTCCGAACTTGTCGAGGAAGCTCCGGAAGAAATCACTAACGGGCAGTCCGAAGCCGCGCTGGAAGTGCGCGACGAAGACCACCCGTTCCCCTTGCTTGACTTGAGGCTCGAGTTCGCCCTCTGGCAGGCGACACTCTACCCCGGCGGGAATCCGCCGAGTCGCCCTGAGCCACTGGATTTCGTCCGGAGTTACATCCGAACCTTCCCAGCCGGCTCGTTCTCCGACCTCCAGTTCGAGGTCTGGAACCTCGGTTTGTTCCGAAGTCTCAGGAGGAGACATCTCGGCAGAATCAATCTGCAGAGAATGCACAGAAGTTTAGCAAAGGAAAAAGTAAATCTGGAATCTAAGGCTATATCTGGCTAACTCAGGAGGAGTTGGACGGCTATCTAATGTACATAGAGGCACATATATGCTAGGCGAACGTCTGTCCGAGGTATGAAACTCATTTCTACCCAAAAAGTATGCGAGTAAGATCTACCGGAGGAGGTAAATAGAATTTTATTCAAGAACATATGAAGAACCAAAGCGCGAAGAGGAAGAAACCTAGAGCAATGCCTAGGGTATCAAGAAAGGGAGTACATACCGTGAAAATGAGGTGCTGAAGGGCGGCGCCGGTGACGCGTCGCAGCGGCGACGAAGGAGCTGCTCGTCGGCGGCGGATGGAACGCGTTTCTTCTCAACTGGAAGCGGCAGCACTGGTTGCGATGGAGGCGAGACGGCGAGTGAATGAGGAAGAAGAGGGAAGCACTGCCCTGGGCCTGTATTTATAACCGCGGGCGGTAACTGCGCACTACCGCGCGGTTATCGGAGCGGCGAGTGGGATCGTTTGTGCACAATGGCCCACGTGGCACGAAGATAGCGGTGGGCGAGCAGGCCACAGGATCGGTTGCAGGAGGCAAACCGTCGTGTGGCGCGGTTACTGGAGCGCGAAGCGGCGCAAGCGGGAAACCTCCGCTGACGTGGGCCGCGTGGTGGAAAGCACTCGAGTGCTTTGACTATCGTGGACCAGGAAGTGACGGATGGGACACGTGAACAGTGTTCTCTGACCGAAGTCAGTAAGGATGCAGAAATCGAGGGGTTGACGTCCGAGATCTCGGCGGATACTTCGGAAAAGCAGCGTGGCCCGAGGAACAGACCGATGGATTTCTCGGGGTATTGGTTCGGTGACCTGCAAAACATCGTAGCGCATGTGGTTTCGGGTTGAACCTGATGCGGCCTTTCATCCGAGGCTGCGAGACCACATCAGCTTCGGGGACTACTGTCGGGGGGTTACCCCCGGGTAGGGTAATGATGAGGTAAAGACATGTAAGGTTAAGGCAGTAAGCTGTCCGAGGGAACGATTGAGCAAGGACGCAGGAGGCGTCATCCGACGTAAGGTGTACGTCCGAGGTATACTTTCCGAGGTATATCCTCCGAGGTATCAACCTCGGGGCAGTCAGCTAGCTACCACAGGAATAAGATATTCTCTACCGAGGTATATGATCAGGAGTGTTATCCGAGGTTGGCAGCAAGGATCGAGGCATGTCAGAGAGGTCACGGGTGCCGCAGAGCTCGTAGCCCGAGGCTTCAGAGGACGGCGAGGTCCGTCCACGGGTTTCCCGGAAGCTCGGGGGCCTAGGAGCTGACTCGGCTATTTCGGGAAAGGTCTACAGGCTAGACCTCGGCAGGCTACTGAAGTATGACCGGAAGAGGAAAGCTAGGCCTGGCTGGCCTGACAGTCCGGCCATTGAGCTGGCAGGAGGCAGAGGCTTGTCTTCTACCTTTTGGCCATGCCATTGTCAGTTGTAGGCAGGGGTAAAAATGTACTTCGGCCTGTGTATATGCGGCATCTCTACCTCCAGAGAGAGGACGGCAAAAACCCTAGCTCATTTCCCCCTTCGTAGTTTCACCTTCTACCTCGAGCTCTCACTTTGGTAGCAACATACAGCTCGAGGAGCACCTTGTACCTGAGAACCACACTGATATATTGAGAGAGGCAAGGCAGGAGTAGGGGTTTTACTTCCTCACGAAGGCCCCGAACCTGGGTACATCGTGGTTTCTTTTGTGTTCTTGGCTTTCTTGGTTTCTTGTTCATGTTCTTGTGGTTTCTTGCATGTTCTTGCTTGTGCACGTCTTGAGTGCATAAACCCTCCCCGGATTCCCCCAACGACCATTCGGCCCCAACTAAGCCATACCCATGGCATCTGCCGTGATCCCACCACGACAAACATGCTAGATCTAGTCATGGAGTAGTGGCAATGGTCACACCCACATCCCCGGTAGCATGGTATTTTAGTTTATCCCTAGTGAGGTAACCAAGTAAGGTAAAGATACCAAAGTGGATCGCAGAACTTTCTCTCACGTTCACTGCACTAGCCACCCCCCGTTACTCCAACTAATGCACACGTTCCCCCTCACACGCTCTCATAAACATGCTTGATCAAAACAAGTAGACAAGAACGGGGTACATAATATGCATCTATACTCATAACTGAAACAAACATTGCAATCTCAAACATATATTAACTTATAAAGATCCACCACAAAGGTATTACAACGGTGACCGTAATCATGTTCAGCAGCTCATACGGTACTAATTATGAAGCTCAAGAGAGGAGAGATACATAAGTTACTTCCACAAACCCATAGTCCAGAGGTGGACTACTCCCTCTTCATCATGGAGACGGTGGAGAAGTCGATGGAGAAGGTGGAGACCACGCCGGCAGTGCCCCGCCGGAGTTTTCCCCCCCTCCAATCTGCAGCTCCTGATCTCCGTTTCGGTGTTTCTGTGTTTCTGCGCGCTCCTTCCAGAGAACGACGGGGACCTTTTTTTATAGGCGTTTTTAGGTCAAGACGAAGGCGGTGGAGCGAAGATCGACGGCAACGGAGCCACGAGGCCCAAACGGTGGGTCCCACGCGGCCACAGTACCTGGCCGCGTGGGCCAGGCCCGTTTGGCCCTCGGGTCTCCGTTTGCTTGCTTCCTTTTTCCGTAGTCCTTCTTCCTTCCAAATATTGGCGCCCGTAAATTTCCAGGTGATTTCGTTGACGTTTGGGTCCCTGAAATATTAAAATACAAAACTAGGGTTTTCTGCCTGTGCAGGGTTAATTCCAAATAAATGGGAAAACTATGAAGTATTCCCAAAATCATGATAAAACATTGATATAACCCTTATATGATGCAAATATGATTGGAATATAAGCAATTAAAGTGCAAAGTTCATGTATGCATTTTACATGCATCAAGGTGCTGCCGAATTTTCCGCCGGCCGCGATCCGCGTCTCCGGCCGCCGCGCCCCTCCATCTCCGGCCGACGCGCCCCCTCCATCAAGTCCTCCGGCCGCCGCACCCTCTCCACCGCGCGCCCGCACCGCCGCCGGAGAGCAGGCCGGAGCGCCGCCACACCGCCCGCACCGCCGCCCGCACGGCCCGCCGGAGGCGCCCGCACGGACGCGCCCGCGCGCCACCGCCCGCACGCCCGCACGGCCGGCCCGCCAGAGGCGCCCGCGCGGTGAGCACGCCGCGGCATCGCCCCGTCCTTTTTTTTACTTAGTAGTTATTTTTAGTAGTAGTTATTTTTAGTAGTTATTTTTAGAAGTAATTTTTAGTAATAATTTTTTACTTAGTAGTTATTTTTGTTAGTAGTTATTTTTAGAAGTAATTTTTAGTAATAATTTTTTACTTAGTGGTTATTTTTGTTAGTAGTTATTTTTAGTAGTTATTTTTAGAAGTAATTTTTAGTAATAATTTTTAGTAGTAATTTTTAGAAGTTGTTAGAATTAATTGTTAGAATTAATTTTTAGTAGTAATTGTTAGAATTAATTGTTAGTAGTAATTTTTGTTAGTAGTAATTTTTAGAACAGGTGGGGGGAGCTCCGGTAGTTTCTACTTAGAGTAATTTTTAGTAATTTTCTACTTAGAGTAAAATTTGTTAGTAGTATCCCTTTGTAATTTCTAGTTTCACCTTTACGTAGATGGATCACACCAACTCCGGGGGTGAAGATCACACCAACCCCGATGGCGAAGATGTTATTTTGCGCAGGACCAACTACGAGGGCAATGCCCTGATTATGAACATTATAAGAGGGGATTTGGGTCTTGATGATGGAGATGAATGTGGTCTTGGTGGACATGAGCTAGAACAGAAGCTAAACCAGGTGGACGAAGATGAGATATCATCATTTTTGAATCCATCCGGGGATGGAGAGGAGGAAGAACAGGTGGACGAAGGGCAGACAAACAACAATGATGGCCCCTCGACAACAACCGGCGAGGTATATATATATTAAGCCTCTTGTGGCTAGATGCATTAATTGACCCGTATATATATATTAATCACTCTTTCTTCTTTTAGACCTCCGGATCGAAGCAATCGACAGCTAGAACACGAGGCCCGAACAAAATGTTGGATCCTAATCAAAGGTTCACCATCGACAAAATTTATGCTAATGGACAACCGAAGGCTTCAAAAAGCACGTGAGGCTGTTTGTAAATCAATGCGGAGTGATTGTTAGGGACAACCTTCCGATCACCATCCAAGAATGGATTAAGCCAAAGAATGCAGGTGAAGAATTCACTAGTTATGTCGACGATGATGCCAAAGATGACCTTTGGGAGAAGCTCATAGCACATTTCATACTACCTCCAGAGTATGAAGAATTCGAGGCAGATGGTATTACCCCAGTTGAGGGTGGGCTTGAAAGAAGAGAGAGAGTCAAGCAGTGGGCTCTATCGAAGATGGCCGAACAGTTCCGGAACTACAAGAAAATTTATACTTGAAATATGTCGCGAGAGGCAAAACTCCAGAATTCAAAGGAGCGCATGAGAAATTGCGAGAACAGTGGCCCGCTTTTGTAAAGTACAAGCAATCTTCTGTAGCCAAGGAAAGGTCGGCAAAAAATAAGATAAATGCTCAAAAAAAGAAATACCACCATAGATTGGGGACAGGTGGCTACAAGAGTGTCGTGCCTAAGTGGGAAGCGGCCGAGGCCGACCTGAGGAAGAGAGGGATCACTCCAGGTACAAATGGATGGCCCGAGAGGGCAAAGCACTGGTGGTACGCGCATGGGGGAACGTTGGACCCAAAAACAGGCAGACAATTTTTCGAGACCAAATTCTAGTACCCTCCAAAGCAATTGTTCGAGCAATGGCCGATGCTGAAAAGGGATTGTTCCGGCCCGATCGAGAGAGAGACGAGCTGTGGCGTGCCCTCGGGAACGATGAAAAAGGTGGAGGAGCACGAGGCAAAGGCAGTGTCCTGTGGGATAGAGCGTTTCCCCAGGACACTGACAGTTACAGAAGTCGTAAGAGAGCAAAGGACCGGGAGGCAGACCGGATCGGGAAGTTAGAACAGGAACTAGCTGGGGTGAAGAAATTTGTAGAGGAAGCACTTAGCCAAAGGTCATCTCAGTCACAGGAAGATCCTCCATTGGAGAATAGCGGGCGGAAAAGCAGCCAGGCTTCCACGGAGGTCCTGGTTGATGATCATACACTGCTGGATGATGCACCGGCGCCTCACTACCCCGTGGATGATGTCAGAGGGACGACAGAATGTGAGCTACATCAGCCAATGGGCAACCTGTCCTTGAAGGTGGCGACCGACACTGCTTTACCTTGTCTACCTGGATCACTCCACCATTCACGTCCGATTCCACCTGGCTATGCTCGTGTCTCGGTGGATGACCTACTGGAGGTGTATGGGGACCTAGAGATTGACATCGCTACACCTGAAGGCCATAAGAAACTGGGAGATGTCAAGCGCCAGATCATTCTATGGCAAAAGAAGTACATCAAGTTTCCAGGCTCGGCGCCAAGGCCACCGACTCCGAGGAATCCAAGATTACCCCCCACCCGATGATCGTCGACCTCCAAGTCCACCCCCCTCCCCCCATGATCGCCGACCTCCAAGTCCGCCTCCGCGCAATACTCCCCCGCGCCCCACTCAGAAGAAACGGACCGACGCCGCTCCCCCGCTCCCCACTCAGAAGAAAGGTCGCACTCAGAAGATAGTCGACATCCCGTCGGTTCCTCCCAAGAGACCTTATGACAGGACTGAAGCGGAAAACGCCGCGGTAGTGGCTGCTTACAATAAGACTTTTTTTGCAACAAAAAAGCCCGCGCAAAAGAAGGTATACGATGAAAAAACCAAAAAGTGGGCTAAGTCCTTCCTTGCGCAGCCATCCCAAATATCGATGAATCTGCAATCTGACTATGGTCGTGAATTTAGTAAGCTAGCACGTGCCAGTCTGAGCAGAACAAGGAAAGAAGTGCAAAAAGCGGGAAACAAATTGCCCAGCTCGGACAGCAGAAAAATCAATCGGTCCCCCCGCTCATAGTGTGTTCCGATATCGACAAGGACTTCAGAGCTGATATGGATAAGGACCTGGAATTATTGGACCCCAGAGCCATAGCTGCTGCTTAAGAACATGGTATCATTGTATCACAGGCCAAGGAAAATGCTACCGCCATGGGTATGACTCTTGGTTAACTTTTAGGCTATGAAGATCAGTCAATGTTAGAGATAGCACGGAAATATGTCAAAGGGGAGTCTATGGTCAGTAATGAGGAGCTCACGCGTCTATCAACACATATGCGAAATCTGCACAACTGGTACATGGTGCACACATCAAAGAAGGACGCGAAAGAGTGGATTGCGGTGGACGTTAGAGTGGAGCATTTCTTCAAACGTTACAGTATACAGGTTCAAATGACTGAACTGTTTCAGTTATTCAATCAGCGCGCCCTCGACAAATCTATCCTCAGTTGCTATTGTCTGTAAGTGATTTATTTTCGTAATTAAGTCTCTAGCTCAGCTCGTTCATTGCCTGTATTATATTATCCTGACTATATATATCCTTTTGTACGCTATTATGTAGAATGAAGATGATGGAATGTAAAACATCTAGAGTTTATGAGGTTGGGTTCGTTGATCTATATATCGTTAATGAACATATGTTACGCAATCACCCTAGAGACGTGGAGCATGACCTGATCACCTTTTTAATCAAGCAAAACTTCTGTACGGAAATATTATTTCCTTACAACTTCAAGTGAGTGTTTCTGTCTTGTACATATTTTTATTTGGCTTTCTCGATGTTAAGTATAATTGATGAGCTATGCATGTCTGCTTTATGTAAACGTCCGCAGGTTCCACTGGATTCTGCTAAGCATTCAAGTTGACAAGTCCATAGTTGAAGTCCACGACTCATTAAGTTGGGACCAAGCGACGTGGACCGACATGAAAGAAATGCTCAATAAGTAATTTCAATCATTATCGCATTATATCGGCATCTTTCGTTCGTTTTTCCTGATATCAAGTAATTAATAACTCCTTTGTTCATTTTCTTTGCCAAAGCAGGTGTTGGACACTTTTCAAACAGAATGTAGAAGGTCCATTCAAAGATGAGCTAACTTATATATCGGTGAAAAGTCCGCAGCAGCCACCGGGGAGTAATTTATGTGGATTCTACGTTTGCGAGTTCATTCGCGAGTTGATCACTGAGCGGAGAACAACTTCTTTGAGCAAAATGCGGGAGAAGCTCGACCCAGAACGGCGCATACGAGCAATTCAAGAGGAATTGGCGGGATTTCTGCTTAGGGAGGTCATCGATGAAAGGGAGAACATTATGCTTCGGACGATGAACTACATATGTGATATATCTCCATGTAATTAAATAGTTGTATTCTCGCAAGAGATCGAATATTAATTATATATGCATCAACGTGTACTGTGTATATAGTAGAGCGTATAATATGCGTACGGAAACATGTTTGAAATTATATATACGGGAAACCCTAATTGAAAAAGAAACGAAATGGAAAAAGAAATGACCCTAAAACCCTAAAATGGGGAAAAAAAAAAGGAAAAGACAACTGTCCCGGGTGGTATTACGGCCCGGGACTAGAGCTCCCCAGCCTCCGCCGCGTCCTGCCGCTGCCACGTGGTGGCCTCTGGTCCCGGGCCGTAGCAGCCGGGACTGGAGGTAGGGACTTTTAGTCCCGATTTCGTAGTCCCGGATGCGAATCCGAGACTAAAAGCCCACTACGGCCCGGGACTAGATGTCCTTTCTCCACTAGTGATTGAAGCAGTCCCTGTCACAAGTTCGACTGCCACTACAGCTGTCAATTTCATAAAATCCATCATATACCGCTTCGGTGTACCAAGCAGCATCATCACTGATAATGGTACAAACTTCACGGCTGAAGAGTTCCGATCCTTCTGCAAAGAGCAGGACATCACGCTCAATTATGCATCCATGGCACACTCGCAGTCCAATGGCCAAGTCGAAAAAGCCAATGGACTCGTGACAAGCGGAATCAAGAAACGCCTTCTGGTGCCACTCAAAAGAGCCGCGGGTGCTTGGGTCGAAGAACTCCCATCTGTGCTATGGAGCCAACGCACAACTCCTAACGCTTCAACACAGTTCACCCCATTTTTCATGGTCTACGGCGCAGAGGCAATCCTGCCATCAGATGTAAGATTCAATGCACCAAGAGTCGAAGCATACAACGATGAAGATGCAGATGAAGCACTCGAAGATGCAGTCGACTTGCTCGAAGAAGCACGAAACACGGCGCTAGCACGCATAGCTGTCTATCAGCAAGACCTCCGCAACTACCATAGTCGTCGACTACGCACCAGGTCCTTCGAAGTTGGCGACCTGGTACTTCGACTGAAGCAAAAGAAGGTGCACAAACTCGCTTCTCCATGGGAACAATAGTACAGAACGACACGTCGGAAACGGGCCAAAAACCCCTTCGGCAACGGAAAAAGGGTCCGTGTCCCCGACCCTGTCACTGATGTGAAGGCTCTCATCGGCAACGGACAAGAAAAACCGTCACCGACGAGGCTTGATTTTGGCTACGGTTGCCATCCAGTCTCCGTTGTCGATGTATCTGGACATCAGAAACGGAGATTCTGTTTTACTCGTTTGCATTGAGGTTTTTTCATAAGCCTACAGCAGCAATACAGTTGCCAATTGACATTCAAAATTATCACAGCAGAAGCACAAAGTTGCTAGCAAAACCGTTCATAACTTATATAACAATTGTCACCATTACATAGCATCAAAAGATGAGTTACACATGCTTCGCTAATCCTATCATTCTCATGCCTCCCTAAACTGCAGCTAAGGCTTGCTCCCTAAACACACATCCACAAAATAGCCGGAGAAACTGAAAAAACAGAAACTACACCAAGCCAAATTGCCAAATTCTTCGTACTGAGGCTTGCTCCATCTTGGACGGTGTCGCCGAAATATAATCCCACTTTATAAGTAGCACATTTAAAGTTTGTTCGGATCAGATTTGTGCTTCTGGATAAAAATACATGGATTGATAGTTAGAGAAGAGCCAAAATATGATGCTACATGACATAGATATAATTTAATGTGAAAACAGTTCACACCTTTAAGCGCCTATATCCGTGTGCTTGCAGTCCAATCAAACGATTTGGAGGCATAACTTGAAGGTGATGTTTCCTTCAAGAGCCTCACCATTTTTTATACAGTGTCGCCGAAATACTATTACTTCATACACTAGCTACACAAAACAATAACGAGGATTAGCACATTGACAAAAAGTTGTGACTGGATCTATTCAACATCGGTAGTACTACAAAGAGTTGAAATTAATTCACCCTACTAGACTTTAAAATAGTGCAAGATACTAGACAAGTTTTCTATATACTAGACAAGTTTTCTATGCTAGACTAGAAAACTAGACAGAAACAATAAATTGCAATATACTAGACGAGTTTTCTATATACTTGTAGCGTACCTGCACTTAGAAATTGGCAAGCTACCTGTGTATAGTGCAAACCCCTGGATCGATTCATTTGCACACACAGTCTAAGATGAAATATCACAACATTGTATCAATTATTACACGCAGATCCAGTACTTAGGAAAATATCCTTTACAAATTGCATAGCACGAAGCTAGCTTTTAAAGAGTAAAACAGCGGAAATAATAATCTTCATGGAGTCCTCATCCTTTGCATGTGCCACAGGCGAAAACATGTTGGTTGCAGTCTCGAAACCCTTAGCGAAACTCACTCGTCGTCAGAACAATCTGCAACAAATAAAATTTGCAACAGAGTGGGTCAGATACCATTAAAAATGGATCTGGCAAGTGACACTATGTGGACACTTAATGGAATAACTCTATAGCCTATATGCATATTTGGCTGGTGGAGCTCAAGGCTGTTTTGCATAAAAGCCAATTTTGCCTAACTCTTTGTAAAACATTTTTCTTCAAATGTTTGAGACAATATGGCATGAAATCCATAGTCTCGTCTACCCTTGTTCACCCATCAAGTTTTACTTAGAGAAATTGAGATGTTGGGAGCCTCCGTTGAATCCTTGATCAGCTGCTTGAATTGTCCGTAACCGGGGACACGGCTATGTACTTAGTTTTTAAACTCTGCAGAGGTTGTGCACTTTCACCATTAGACCCAACAAACCCAAACTATCCTCAAGCACTCAAATTGTGCTAAGGAAAATGAGAGAGTTGAGACAAGATTTTTCAGAAGCCTTTCCTCATCCCATGCCGCCTTGACCCGTTCCCATTCTAACCATCTATCACCACCTGTCAAGACGGGACGAGTCCACGCAACTTAATCCATCAAGTCAGAGCCCATATGACTAATGGTTGCACGGTAACAACTTCACTTAGACAAAACATTGGTCCCTTTAATACCCTGGGTGGCAACCACAAGTGACCATCCCTTAGAGGTCACCCCTAAGAGATGACACTCAACCTTTCCATCATCTTTTCAAGACCAAGTCCACCTAGGTGATAAATTACTTAGTAGAATTAAACTTTAAAGAAAACACATTTGCCTAGCATCAAATAATCTACTAAGTTATCACAGGGGTTCTAGACACAACTAGTTTAAAGGTATGGTGGGTTTAGCATCTAGCAATAATACTATCCAACACATGCATATAAAGAAATACACTAAATAATGCATATAAAAATACTTAGGAAATTTCATGAGGGGTGTGCCACTTGCCTTGGCAAACAGGAGTGTAGTAGTAGCGGTTGCAACCACCTTCGTCTCTCTCCGAAATCTCTAACACAACAAACAATTCACAATAAACATACAATCATAAATGCAACACTTAGAAAAATATGACATGCATGAGATGCAGAATGATACAAAGAATTATGGTATGAAAGACATACAAAACAAATTTAGGGAAAGACATAAAATAACAATATCCCATTTGGCTAAGGCAAGGTCCAGGTTGAGCCTAAAGTAAACTTGATAAAACCACAACTTGAGAAGTTGTAGGGATACTCGAAGTCTTCATAATTTTGGTCTTCAAATAATCTTCAACTCCTTGGAAGCATCATTGATCTTCCATGGCCTTCATTGATCTTTATCCACGGTGTGAGATAGAAAGTAGAAAGAAGAAAAGATAGAAAGAAGTAGAAAAGATGGACATAACGGAGTAGTTGATCTTCCAAGAATCTTCTCCTTGCTTCTTTGTAGCTTTCTCCTTGATGTGTAGATTTCATTGAAAATTGTAGACTGGATGGTTCTGCAGACTTGTTGATCTTGGCATCACCAGGGCTGGTCTTGAATGTAACTTAGCCACCATGAAGTCTAATAGAAGAAGGAAGAAAAGGAGAGAAGGAAAGCAAGACTTAGAAAACGTAGGGGGTTTGGTCTTCATGAACTTCTTCTTGATTTTCTTCTAAGTAGTTTTACTTCTTGGAGATGCTGGTGGAGTCTTGTTTTCTTGGCTAAGTCCTTCACTGGTTTCCACTAATTCTAACTTAGTGGTTTTTGACTAGGAGAGTCAAAAGAGCTAACATGCATCCACAAAATTTCTAAGGATGAAATCCATGTAAGAAGTACAAAATAATACTAAGGACTTTTAATATGCATGCTATGCTTGTGAAAATGCTCTAAGGAATGCCAACAAGAAAGATCGGTCAAAATATAGCTAAGGACCAAGGTCACACAATAAGTCAAAATAATTTCTAAGTAAGAGTTCATAAAATAAAGTGTTGGTATTTTTCTAAGGAAAAATACTTTAAAACAATAGTTGATAAAATTTCTAAGGACAAACACTTGTCAAAAATAACACTTACGAAAATATTCTAAAACAACTAAGTTTTCAAGATGCTAAATTTTTCTAAGGAGAAGATTTAACACTTTTAAGATATAGAACTTTTTCTAAGGAAAAAGTGTGTCAAAATTTTATCAAATATTTTCTAAGGAAGGAAATTACTTTGTTTGGAGAGGCAAAAATATGACTAAGTCATTTTATTAATCGAATATATGAAGAAAAATAATTTTAGTTAATTTTAATTATTAAAACAACACCTAAAAAGCATTTAATCAATATTAATTACAGAAATCATAGAAAATACTTTTACAAAAATAGTAGAGTATTCCAACGGCCAAGTATTAATTACACAAAGTTAAAGCAATTGGACTTGCCCAAAAATCAATTTTTAAATTTAAGTTAAGTCAAATTTAGTTAAACAACCATTTTTAAAATTGAACCAATTTGAGTTTGTCAAAACATAAATTTAACTATGCCAAAAGTTTATACATGTCATAAGCTTTCCAAAAATATAAAGTTTGCAAAATTTGGCCGAGCCAATAAAAATTAGTGATAGATCTAATCTACAGGGACCTATCTGCAAAACCGCCAATTAAAAAGAAAACAGGGAAATTCTTCTCCCCGCTGGCGCTGACGTGGCTTTGACCGCTGACTGGCGCTGACGAGGCTTCGACGTGGCGCTGACGAGGATGCTGACGGTGCGTCCACGTGGCATGTTCTGATTCGCCGGTACCTGTTCGCGTAAGGATCTAATCTGGATCGTTAGATCTGGATCCAATGGATCAGATCCAACTGACCATAGAGGGGCGGCGCTTCTGACCGGAGTTCTGCCGGAAACCTAGCTCCTGCGGCGGCGCCATGGCCGGCGAGCGCGCGAGAGAGATATGGGAGGCGAGTTTCATACCACGGGGTGCAGGAGGTCAAGGCGAGCTTGATGGCGAGGTCGGGGTCGCGGGCGTGCTCTGCTTCTCCCTCTAGTGCTCGCTGGAGTAGAGGACGGCGGCGGCAACCTTCGGTCGAGGACGGACGCGTCTATTTTGCTGCGAAATAAAATACCGCAAAAATTCAGAAGATGCGCTAGGAGGATAGAAAGAGGATGGAGCAGATAGGATGGCTCGGGGTCGACCACGTTCGCCGGAATTTGCAGAACACGGCGGCGGCAGTGGCGGCACGGCGGGGATCAATGCGAGCAGCCTGGGGACGCTGAAGCTAGGGTTTTTGGGGCAAAAGACTGCGGGTCCGGTGGGGTTTTTATAGGCGAGAGATACGAGCGTATCTCGTAGTAAATCAAACGGATTTTGATCCGAATTTTGCTAGGGTTCGGTGTTCTTTGCGTGCGCGAGAGGTTAGGGACGGTGGCGTCATCGATGATGTCATCCTGGGGGTGGCCCACCTGGCTGTGAGAGAGCGGGGAGAGAGGCCGGGGTTGGGCTGGAGCTGGGCTGGGTGCTGTGGATAGCTGCTGGGCTTCGGCCCAGTTAGCTCGTCGCTAATTTTTTTTTGAACTCTTTTCCTTTTCTATTTTCTGAAATGTTTTTCTATCTTTTAAAATATGACTCCAATTGGATTCAAACCAACTTGGTAAAATTTGTAAAAATAAACTTTATCATCTTAAATAGTAAAACACACTTTTCAATTTCTTTTCATGAATTATAAATTTGAAATATTTCATAATTGCTTAATCGACATTTTATGCCAATTTAATCTAGGGCTTTGAATAAAATCATTTGTGGTTTAATAAAACAAATAAAATACCACAAATGTAAATATTTGAAAATAATTTATTTTCCAAGTAAGTACAATCAAATTACAACTAAAATTTAGACATAACAAATAAAACCATAATGATCAAATACAATATAGGGCATAACTTGCCCTTTTAATATATTTTCTTAAATATGTTTTCAAGTGGAATTATATTTCCAACTTTTGAAAATATAAAATGCAAACAAAGCTATATGATGATGAATGCATGCATGATTTTTCTTTTCCAAGCAAAATACATAATAGTTTTCAATAGTTTTAAATTTTTCTGATTTTTCAACTTTTTAAAAAACTTGGGATGTTACAATACTAGACAAGTTCTATATACTAGACAAGTTCTATATAAAACCAATTGATGAACTAGTTCATGAGCTGAGCGATTTAGACCTCGCATTTTCTTCTCCGTGGACGGCGCCTCGAGATCGGCCACCTCCTCCTCCGTGGACGGCGCCTCCAGATCGGCCACCTCCTCCACCGTGGACGGCGCCTCCAGATCGGCCACCTCCTCCACCGTGGACGCCACCTCCTCCACCGGGGACATCGCCTCCAGATCGGCCACCTCCTCCTCCGTCGACGGCAACCTCGAGATCGGCCACCTCCTCCTCCGTGGACGGCGCCTCCACATCGGCCACCTCCTCCACCGTGGACGCCACCTCCTCCACCGGGGACGTCGCCTCCAGATCGGCCACCTCCTCCTCCGTCGACGGCGGCCTCCAGATCGGCCTCCGTTGACGGCGGATCCGCCACAACTGCTGCATCACCACCCGATGAATGATCTGATCCAGCTCCGCGTGGCCCAGAGGACGCGGGGCATCACCGGAGGTGATGAGCCTGACGCGCTCCCACACCTGCCGTATCACAGCCGCCTCCAAATCTGCCCTATCACGGACAGATGCAGCTAGATCGGTGCGGCCGCTAGAGCCGCGACTGCGATGGCGAGATCTAGAAGCGCCGGCAGAGGAAGCCATGAGAGAGTGAGTAGAGTAAAAAGCTACAATGTGCGGCGGCTAGGGTTGAAAGATGGACAGTGAGGGATTGAGAATGAGACTAATGGGGCTTGCTTCGCCAGTACATTTATAGGCACCCAATTGGCAACGGACATTTTATATAACCGTTTCCATTGGATACAAGTTCACAACTACTATGTGCTACTGATTTCCGTAGCTGCATACGAACATAATACATTCTAGTGATTTTCAAAGTGCATACGAACCTAATACATTGTACTGATTTGCATAGCTGCATACGAACCTAATACATTCTACTGATTTTCATTGCTGCATACAAGTTCACACCTAACAGCAGCACACAAACACACAAAATTATTCTAGCAATGCTCACAAGAACATTTAACTGAGCTATTTCTGTTCCTTTATGCCGCTCCTTGCGCACAGCAACAACATGGTCAGATTTAGTCGAAGTGTTTGTTGGGCTCCATGCCAAACCAGCTAGAGCTGCTGCAGTGTGCGGCTTCATCTCCATGTTCGCCTTCTTGACTATCAAGGCTACATTTTCCAGCTCTGCAGCTTCCACTTCGACGCCATTAGCAAGAAGCATCTCAACATAATCTTCAATCCAAAAATAATAATCACAGCTCCCAGAATACTCTTCGCCCCTCCCCTGCCAAACGGTAAATCGAATCCAGAGTCAAATCAGCATCACACATAGAATAGAATCAATCAAAACTGGTCGAAGCGTCGAACTAACCGTGTGATTTGGACACTTGAAGTAGATCCGGCCTGGGTTCAGAACCGAACGCGACACTCGACGAATCGCGTTCCGACAGCGGCAGCAAACGCACTTCACAAGCGGCAGATCTGACCCGACCCCGGCGGCGCAGGAGGAGGACGCATTCGATCTCCCCGATGAGCTCATGCTCTTGGCCATGGAGGACACGAGTGCGGAGTAAAAACAAGCTGGAGCGGAGGAACAAGGGCGAATCGACAGTCTTTTATAATATCCAAGATAGTGTTAAAAAGGAATTTTATATAAGCAACCTCGCCAAAGGTTGTATACAAATGTCCGATGCCATTGAAGAACATATCACAAACGGAGTCGAAAGAAACTCCGTTACCAACATATCGGCAACGGTTAATAATTCGCGACCGTTGCCTATGAAGGCGGGACGTGGGCCAGCTTGCCTGGCGGGGCGGGTTTTCTCACGCGGAAAGCGCGATTCTCCGTCGCCTAACTCATGCCGTTTCCATAGAGGGGTATCGGATGTGTCGTTCTGTACTAGTGGAAGGACCCTTCATCATAACCGAGGTCATTGGTGGCGGAGCATATAGACTGAAGCACGCGAAGACAGGCGAACTCTCGCACAATCCTTGGAACGTTGCGCAGCTGCGCCGTTTCTATGCTTAGATTGCTCAGTCGCATAATGTAATAGGCACATATGTCGGATGGCTACAGGCTTCAGACGCGCTCTTTTCCTTATCAGGGTACCTGCGGGGACTGGAAGGTTTTTAATGATGCGGCCTGCAGCTTAATATTCAAAAGTGGAATATAATCAATGTTTCTCCTATCTTTCTGTTTACTATTCACATAACTCATATCTTAGCCGCACCCGAGCACTCGGGGGCTGCACTATCAAAAACACGAGGTTTCGCTCCCGCAAAAACAAACAACCCAGACGCACCCAAATACTCGGGGGCTGGGTCATAAAAACGCTCATAAACAAACAGCCCTGCCTCACTCGAATGCTCGGGGGCTGGGTCCTAAAACAAAAAAGCTCATAAACAGTACTCTCAGCCGCACCCAAGGACTCGGGGGCTGGATAATCATAAGTTTACAATAAATTACTTCATACACCCCACTCAATAGGCTCGGGGGCTGCGGTGATACAAATATTTAGTTCATAATACTTACAAGTATTACATTTACACTTGGGGGCTGCCCCCCTGTACACAATTACATGCGCAACAGTTCCTATTCTTCCGGTTCATCCTTGATGGGCACAGCAGGGCCAAGAAGTTGATCGTGGCAACGCTCGACTAGCAACCTCGCGCATAAGTTTGTGCCATCAAGATTCGCTTGGACAGTGTCGAACCAACAGCGGGTGGTGGAAGCACCAAGTTGGGTCGTCGGCTGCGCACATATGCCATCGCCGCATTTGCACCTAGCACAAGTTTCTGAGTAATCACCTCTTGGATAGGACCTGACAGTCGAAAAAGTCCAACCAGGGCGTGGATTCCACGCGGCTGTGGCCCAGTTGGAAACAGGATCTCGTTGAGGCGACTAAATGCCACCCTGCATATTTCGAGTAGTTGTGCGCTTCGCCACGCTCAATCCTTCAGAGTTGCGAGTGTGCGCGCTCGAAACCTATCAAGCCAAAAATGCTGACGACCAGTTGTCGGGTTGTCAGTGGCATTATCCAGACGCTCTTCAACGCGAGCTTGTTCTGCTTGGAAGTCAGAGACAAAACCTGCACAAAGAATAAATCAAGTCACTTGCAATAAGAGTAGCCAAACAATCCATAATCAGGGAAAGGATTGTACTCACACTCGAGTTGCCTGTTTACAAGGTCCATCTCGCCAAGCACATACTCTTCACGTTCTGTGGCTGGAGCTGGTCTCATTCTCAGTGTATCCAGCTCGCTCTGGGCACTCTTTAGCTCTTGCTCCTGTTTCACGACTCGAGCTTTCATATAACGCATCACTTTGGCATCATTCGCCACTTGAGCTCGAGATCGGGTGGAAGTACGAGGCCGTGACGAACCAGCTGAAGTAGCGGCTGCCCGTGGCTGCTCCAAACATCATAAAAATCTCATGTCAGATATGAGAGAATCATCGCAAAGCTCGGGCGAGTAACAGCACATAGCCTTACAGGCAAAAACACAACAAGGAACCAAATCCATACAAGTGTAGCAAAAGCATACGCATACTCGTGTTATCATAAAGTATAATTACACAACATAAATAAGGGTTCGGCTACCCTATCTCTCGGACACAGACTCCGACCTAGCCCTACTCTCGCGAGTGGCAACCTCCGTCGCTCGGCGCTCCATAGTGGCTATGAAGATGTTGGCCAGTCGAGCAGCTGGCTCGCTAACGGCCTTCAGAGACATAGGCTTCCCACCGTGCTTTCGAGAGAAGTCAGACATGGCCGCTTCGAAGTCACCCTTTATTCCATGACCCAAAATGAGCTTGAGGGTGGACTCCGAGCCACGTACCGTGAGAGCGCGAGCAAAGCTCGCCATGGTCGAGGTCCCCGGTCCAAGCACGTCAGCGAAGCCATCAGGAATCGACGGCACCTCCTTCATTGGAAGCACGTTCTGGTGCACGGCGCAGAGGGTGCTGGTAGACTTGGCAAGAGCGTCATTCGCCTGGACAAATATAGCGCCGAGGTCACCTATAACCTGGTCGAGTGACAACTCGTCACTGACCATGTCAGTAGGTGCTGGCACACCAATCGCCTCTGCAACAAATACCAGAAAGAACAAATATTAGTACATAATACCCAACGGTACACGAGAAGCATGCAAAGAGATAGTTACTTACCTCTCACATTCTGCGCAAGACCAGCCAGTCGCTCAGCATACTCTTTCTCGCGTACGGCGGCGGCGGCCTTGCTGGCATCCAAAGTTTTCTTCGACTCGGCGCATTGGGCGGCGAGTGCCTCCTCTAGCTCCTTCACCCGGACTCAGCCGATGCTTTGTCACCTGAATTTGATGGCAAGAAGCAACTCAAACATTCGACAATGTAAGGACAGTGCAAAAAGAGCTTCGGGTACAGAATCAAAATATACTTACGGGTAAGTTGCTCCATGTTAGCATGCAGACTGTCCCTCTCCTGCTCCACCTGGACAAAAGCTTTGCCCGATTCTACCAGGTTGAGGTAGTAAGGCTACAAGCACATGAAACCAACATAAGTTATACATAACAAGTACCGTATGCGGACTCGACAAAAGGCACTTACGTGTTCAGTCCAAGGCGCAGGCCTTGCGGCAGATGTCCCGACTCCTGGTATTGCAGCACTGGCAACCTTGGCCGTTTCAGTAGCAGTAGCCGTGGCTGCTGATTGAGTCTCTCATGTTGCTCAGGGGTCAATTTTTTTCGGATGGAGGAGTCGGAGGATGCACAGTCTCAGCACTACGAATAACAGAAGACGAACAACATAAGCATGAAAACCAAAACGAAAAAAACTTAGTACAGAAAGCATAGTAGCAAACCTGTGCTCTTCTTCCTCCTCGCTGTCGAGGTTGTCAAAATTTGGGCCTCCAAAAAGCAGCTCCTCACCCGATTGGGGAGGAGGAGCTGAGCTCAACGGGCTCACATCCAAAGGAGCAGCTTTGGCAGAAGGAGAGGAGCCCGAGTCTCCATCATCCTTCACATCCGACTCCTTCGTGGGTGAGCTCATGGAAGAAGACAAACCTCAGGCCACCCGACGACGCTTGCGAGTGGGAACCTCGCTCACATGATCAGTCGTGGCTGGCTCCTCAGTCTGTATTTCCCTGTCTCTTCCTCTTCGACCTCTTCCATAGGAGATGTGGTAGCCGAAGGTAGAGGCGATTCATCCCCTCCCTTCGTTTCTACCGTTTGCACCTCCGTTTCATGAGTTGGACCATTCTCGGGAAGAGGCGGAAGGGTCGACGCAGTCGAATGCCCCTGCACACAAAGGAGAACATCCAAAGAATTAAAAATGCAAAAATAAAGGGTGACAAAAGCCCGACGACAAAAGGTACATAAAAGCTAAACTTACTTCAAGCAAAGGGTTGTCAACCCCATATGTTGTGACAGGGCAGTCGAGATTGCACGGATCGGTTGCCTTGGTGCTGGTAATGGATCGCACATGCGTGTCCAGCTCATTCTTCGACAACTCGTCTGGGCTCATTCGACTGGCGTCATGCGCACCTTCATACTGCCACATGGGATGAGCGCGGGCGCGAAGCGGCCACACCCGCAACCTGACAAAGGTGGCAATCAGATGCACACCAGTGACAGTGCCCAGCATCTTAGCAATCTTCTCCAAAAGGGGTGCCGCCTCCGCTTGTTCTTCAGCGACAAAGGATGGGCCCATGCCTTGGTCTTCTCCAGAGCCTTGGCAGCCGAAAAGGCAGGGAGGCCTGCTTGCTCGGTGGAGACGTAGAACCATTTGTTCCTCCACCCTTGTGCGGAATCGACTGGCTTCAGGGCAAAATAGCGGGTGTCGCCGCGCACCTGGATCCCGAAGCCGCCCACGGGGTAGGTGCGACCACCTCCCACGTTCGGGCGACAAGGAAAATCGACTTCCACAGCGCCCAACTGGGGAGACTCCCAGAAAACACTCACAGAGCGTAATAAAACACGCAATGTGCAGAATACCATTAGGGGTGAAATCGTGGATTTGCACCCCATAGGCATACATCAGACCACGAACAAAATCGTGGAGGGGGAGCGAAAACCCTCTAGGAAGAAATTCCGCAAAACAAACACGCTCATTGGCGCGAGGCTCGGGGAATACCTCCTTGGGCGATGGAGCGCGGACCGCCAACTGGTCCTCGGGTGGTAGCAGGCCCTGCTGGCGGAGCTTGACGAGGTGAGCATCCTTGATCGAGGACTTCGCCCAATCCCTGGTGCTCTTTTTCAGGCCAGCGGCAGATGCAGATGCGCTCGCCGCAACCTTCTTCCCCTTCACTGCCACCGCATCGGATGCGGCGGCACGCTTGTTGCCCGCTACCTTCTTCATCGTCAAGGAGAGGTAGTGGAGCGCGCAAAGCTTTGGCACAAGAACAATGGAGGAGGAGCGCGAGGAAGAAGATGAAGCAGGGGCGGCGCGCAGAGCAAATGGCAAGTAAAAATTATGCCAGCGCCGTCTTACCTATTTACCACAAGCAAAGTCAATCTTAACCGTTCAAATCGCAATCGTGCGCTCCGTGGGCGATCCATCGTACACGTGGCAAGCGCGGAGGGAAACCGTCGCCGGCCACTTCGCCCACTACGCACGTAAAAAGAGGAGCCATCATCGCGTCTCCGTAAAAAGTGGGCCAGAATGGTCAAATCCAGTCCAAACGGCACCGTCGTTTGGTCAGCGCTGCACAATGGGCCCACATACGTGTCACGTCCCATCCATCACAGCATAACGCACGCCACCGCGTGTCAGGCAGCGCAGTCACCAAAAACGTCATCCCTGACGTCATTGCAAGCGCTATGTTCAGAAAAGCACTCGAGTTTGCCAACATTTCGGTCACTCGACTGCCTTGCTTGATTCGGGTGTGAAAAAGCAATGTTTAAAGCAAAATTGGTCACTCGACCGTTCCTTCGACTAAGACATATAACTCCCATCGGGAGCGTATTAAAAATTTCTTCGACTAAGAGTATATGGGATAAAAAGATTTGAGATTATCCTCCATTGCAAGCAATAAAGCACAATCTCGGGGCTACTCCCGTCAGGAGCGCTGTCGCGCACCCGATAGAATAATGACAAAATATTAGTCGACAAATGACTCGACTCAGTTCATATGCAAAATCATACTCGAAAATTTCCCGAGTTGCGTCTGCCGCAAATAACCTCGGATGCTGCACGCATAGTGCAAAGGTAAGACCCGCCGAACTTTCGAGCTGGGCTAAGGACCGTTCCAGCAACGTTAATTCTTAAGAATTTTCGTGTCAGCAGACATGATGAAAAATCCCGACGGACGCGTTGGGTAAATTTCAAAGTTATACTGCAGATCGATTCAGTAAGACCTCCGCGGCCTAGTCGAGTCTGACCAGTCTGTTCCAAGTTTGAGTCCGGGGACTCGAGCTTGATTGAAAGCTAGTAAGGTTTTACCCGAATGTGTAGTTAACCGGTCCCGATCCGTCGAGTGTACCGGGCCTACTAAGCTATTATCCCTTGATTATCATAAGCAAAAACCAAAGTCGATGAAATACTCGACATAGCCAACATGTGCTATTCATACAGGAATTTTAATTATAAACACAAGTACAAAGAATATGACGTGCACTTACGAATGAGTCCATGCCCGATTCTTCGAGTCAGACAAGTACTCGGGGGCTACTGACAGTGATATACATCTCGGGTACCCTACCATAAGGGTACCTGGTGCACGTGTCGACTAAAGGCCCAACTATCAAGAGCCTACATGAAGCCTATGACGAAAGGCCCAACAAGATGGAGTATCCTTCAAGATTAGACATAGGCGTAGTCGGTTTAGGCTTTCCTTACATGTAATCTGAGTCGGTTGCGAACTCCCGAGACCCAGCCTATTATATAAAGGTTGGGAGGTCCGCCGATCCAGGACATCCAAGACTCGAACCACAAAAACCCTAGCGAGATCGACATCTCGCCGGGACCCCATTGTAGCTCGCATATACACACCAGATCAATACCAGACAAGCATGAAGTAGGGTGTTACTCTCCGGAGGCCTGAACCTGGGTAAAATCTCTGCTTTTGCTTGTCAGCCGATGAAACTACCAGCTCTACCACGTTCTCTCCCTCGTAATCTCAACCCTAGATACTTAACCATGAGATTTGATGAGTTAACCCCTCGTCAATCATGCACATTGTTACATAGGTAGAAAATGGTTTGTTTCGTAACCATGGAGCCTCATAATGTAACAAAGAAAGTTTGAAGCGCCTGACCTGTTTTTGCAAGGTGTTGTGATTTGGCATACCACAAATTTTCGATATGTGACATTTGAGATGCATGTGTTTGTAATATTTTTTTGTCATGACATGCGAATTGTGAGTACGGCAATCGGCGGGAGCCACTATCTTTGTCTAAATTTTCATTGTATAATCTGTGTTTCAAATCAGTTAGTCCATGTTGCATTTATTTTGATTAACAATAGTTACATCGGGCATCGATGAGACAATCATGCACCTCGACGCACGTCCGTACGCAGAGAAGGATTTCGACGCCAAAATAAGACATCGAATAAAAGGGCAGCCAGAACAGGAAAATCTCATCACGGCACAAGTTCTTCCATGACACCAAATACTACAAAAAAAAAAAATTGTCGTGGCAGCAGCACGGTAGAGGTTTTTGCAGATTTTCCGCCGCATCAATTTTTTTGCATGTTTTCTTCCACAACAAGATTAAGTTATTTTAACGCTGCATAAGATTTCATTCAAATTCTTTATCTCCTTCCTTCCACATAACAGATTTTGACCGAGTTAATCCTTGTGTGGGTTGGCTAGTCCATCATGATACATGAGGTCATATTTTGAATTATGAGTTGACCCGGTTCTTTTTTTATCTTTCCTTTTTGTATTTACTTGATCGCGAAGAGTGATTAATTCAAAAAAATTGATATATGTTGTGTTCGCTATTGTTCAATTTAATATACTATATATGAAAACACTTAATGATCCAAACTATAGAATCTGCGAGAAATTAACAAATATCAACTACTAGAAATGAGCCGCCAATACCAGTGAAGGACCCTGAATAGGATTGGTACGTCTGAAACGTATATAATTTTTGATTTATCCATACTTGTTTTATATCAATGCTACATGGAGTAAATGACAAAAAAAAACACCACATTTGGGGAAACTGTGACACCCGTGTGTAAAAAAAAACCCACCAGATTTGGGGTAAAACGACTGTATTTGTCGCAGTTCCCCCAAATGTGGTGGTTTTTTGTCATTTACTCATGCTACATGTTTTATTTACAATTTTATAGTATCATTTTAGTGCATTTTCTGGGACAGTACCACTTTCTGTTTTCTGCTATCGTTTTGTTTCAGAAAAACTAGTAAAGAAATATTCTCGGATTGACCTGAAAAATTTACGAAGATATATTTTTCATTGAAACAAAGGCGGAGTCCAAAAGAGCACATGCAGGAGGGACCCACATGCCTCATGATGTAGCTGGGCGCGGCCTTCCTCCACCGCCTCTCGACACCCCTTTGCCTATAAATCACATTCGTTCGTTTTAGTGCTTTTTTATAGTACACGAGAGGGCTTCTCAAATCATCGTGAAGCAACAGAGATCCCAGCTATTACACCGTGCGTACTCAAGTCAATAAAAGTACTCCCCCATCTCACTTTATAAGCCACAATTTGCAATTATCTACGGCCGAGGTGAGTGAGAATTGACCATGCAAAATCCATCTCCCCAATATTTCATCCAATTAGCACTCCCACTTTTAATGACAACATGAATTAGGAAAAGGCCAAACCCAATTGGGATGATTTGACAGCGCATGCACTGGTCGAGTCTATCACCGCGTGCATGCAAAACTGCTCACCCCTGATTAACTGCTCTTAATTAATGATAATTTCTTTTTTGAAAACTTGGTTTTCGTATTGTTGCTTATAAACTGGGATGGATGGAGTAACAAAGTTTCCAGTCACCAAAAGTGAAAAAGTTGGATCAGTCAGTATTGCTATCTGATGTTTGTGTACACATGATGGATGATGGAGCTTGAAAATAGATAAAAGAATCCCGATGGCATTTTCAGCCGTTTTGCTTGTTAGAGCTATAGTTAGCTGGCACACACTAGAGACTGTCTCGAAGAACGACACCTGACTATCTAGCCTCTTTCCCAATATTGATTTTGCAGTCACTCCACCACTGTCCAGTCTGGATGACTTGAGTGGAAGAGGGCACATGCCCCCCCACACCCCCCTCTCTCCCACGGCGCCAACGCCCGTAGCAACAATTTGCAAAATGTTTAGCATATTCTAGCTTCTAAATAAATGGAACAATGTCTCTGCCACATGGAACTAATTTGTTTTTAAGTATGTTCTGTGGTCATAAAAAGCCTAGATCAGCCAAAGTGAAGGTTAATTTGTTGTAACATGTTTCGAGGCAATATTAAAGTTACTACTATTATTATACTTTCTTTATGTTAATGATTGAGTTTCTAGAGGTCAGTGCAGACGTCCCCAATCACGAATGAGAAACTGACTTACGAGCCAACGTTGATCGTGCTGCTTTGAGAGACATTGAACGAATATAGCAACTGTGATCTGGACACAGCCCCCTATTTTATAAAACACAAATCTGGTACAAATCTTGCACGTGTGCTGGAAAATTCTCCTGAGTATCTATAAATCCACAGTGCTTTAAACAAAGTTCGACATATACATGCCACACCATGTTGCGCTGAATTTTACAGCAAGCTGTACACTTGAAAATTGCCAATTGAAGTAATATTACATCCTACAAAGTTGTAGTGATCAACGTCGGCCGATCAACTCCTCTAAGATGAACTTAACAGTTTCATGCCGAACAAAGTTGTAGTGATCACTACAATTTTGTAGCACGTAATATTCCTTCAATTGGCAATTTTCAGGTGCACATCTTGCTGTAAAATTCCACGCCAAACAAAGTTGTAGTGATCAACGTTTGCAGATAAACTCCTTTGAGATGAACTTAACAGTTCCATGCTGAACAACATATGTTGCCACACCTAGCGAGCTGCTCGATGTGTGACCAGGTGACAGAGTCAATGACCCACATACGCACCGGGTATTCGTTCTCATGTACGATTTTGCACAAGGTACTGTCCTGGATATGATCAACATCGAGACCACCTGTTGTGGAAGACGATCTCCTAGATTGATGGTCGTTGGTACTCAATTCCACCCCTCGCTCATTGCGTAAGGGCACCTCTTCGGTGATCATGCTCACGGCATGGTGGATTTGAAAGCAATAGAATGAGATAGTCTTCGACAACGCACGTCCATCAATTAGCGCTTTAATAGAAACCATCAAGACTGAGTCTCGTTCTTAGGTGAGCACAGGGGCCAGTGGCCTCGCACACCTACTCCCCTAGTTTAGCTCGATTGAGTTGTATGGTGTGGGGTTGCATGTCTCTAGGCTTGTACATAAACCTCTTTTATACCAAGCATCGAAAGGCACTACTTTTTACGTTTTCTCGAAAAAATAAATAGAAGGAAAGTTGTGAACGGTACTCCTTCCGTTTATTTTTATTAGTTTGTGTTCTGGGCAAAGAACAGATACCAAGATAAAAAAAAAAAAAGACCTGTGATGAGCTAAATTAAAGCATACTTGGACTAATCTGTCCCTTGTGCATTAAAATCATGCATGTACACCAGCCCGTGAAAACCATGCATGCATTGGCCGCTTAACCTCGTCGCCTCGTTAAATATGCAATTCAAAGCCTGCATGGCCAGCTGCATGCGCCACCATGAGGGCATATTAGGGAATCAACTGTACAATGCAAAGTAAATGGGAAATTTTGAAAAAAGATACTAAAACGTAGACTAAAAGTAAACGGAGGTACACTGAGAAATGCATATATCTAGCTAAACAAGGAACAACGCAGACTAAAAGTAAAGGTTACTGAGATCTTTCATTGAACATGTGTTGGACAAACAAGGAACAACGACTAGATATACTTTACTATGTGATACAACTGACAGCGTCCGTGTGACGTCAGCGTGTTGGCCTCTCGAATTAATCTCAACCTAGCAAACGTGCATGCTGAGGCTCTGTGAGAGAAGCTTGTTAGAGCTATAGTTAGCTGGGACACACTAGAGATTGTCCGGATGAACGACACCTGACTATCTAGCCCCTTTCCCAGTATTGGTTTTGCAGTCACTTCACCATTGCCCAGTCTGGGTGATTTTAGTGGAAGGGGGCACATGCCCCCCTCTCTCTGACGGTGCCAACGTGCGCGCCCAGCAACAATTTGCAAAACGTTTAGTATATCCTAGCTTCTAAACAAATGGAACAAAGTCTCTGCCACATGGAACTAATGTTTTTTAAGTATGTTCTGCAGCCATAAAAAACCTAGATCAGCCAAAGTGAAGGTTAGGTTGTAACATGTTTCTAAAGGCAATATTAAATTTACTATTATTATTATACTTCCTTTATGTTAATGATTGAGTTTATAATCTAAGCTATAATTATAATATGTTCTTACTGACAAAGAGGAAAACCTGAATACATATGTAGAATAATAAAGACCAAATACATATACTTAGTGAGACTTTTGGATTGGTTCATGAATTATTGATGATCTAGTTTTCTTGATCATGAACATATAGTAAGTAACATGTTACGAGGATGTCATAGGTCATGGGGACACATTGTTAAGTGTAACATTGTGACGGATAGAGATGTTGGTATAGCGCGAGATACATCGGAGGTGTTGTCCACTTTGGCGCTTGATCGTGGGAACTTTCATAATGAGATATTCTCGCAGCTAGGAGGTATACTAAAACCTAATTGCGGGAATCGTCGCCGATTACATCGACTACTTCCACTATATCGACGGTCGGCGTTGCATAGGAGCTTTGCGGGTATATATTCTCGCGGCTGGGAGGTATAACCTAGCTTTGGGAATGGGCATCGACTAGAGTCATCTTCCGCTTCATCGATGGTGTCAAGGGTACGTTATCCGTTGCCTACACCTATTTTTCTATTATCTATTAATGTGTATATATCCCTAATATTTTGAATATTATGGAATTAGAGAAATTTGCACTCTCTCTCATTTCATTCGCGAGTTGCTGGATGAGAAGAAACCCTCATGTCCAATGTTGCAGTAGAGATGGGACTAAGAAAGAACCATGACTATAAACCTGAGAAGAACCGGATTTCACAAACAACATTGAGGAAGAATGAAAGGAAAATCTTGCTGAGGCAATCGTCTTTGTTTTGGTAGATATGTTCTTCAAGCACTGGAACCTAATTGGATGGTGATCTTGTTTGTGTGCATATGTGTAGATTTGTTTTGTTTTGCAGAGTGCGTAGTACATTCTCCAAAAGTGGTATCAGAGTGGCAGTGGCGTAGCCAAAAAAAAATGTAGAGGGTGTGCACACTTCAAAATAGAATTGCGCGATCACACATGTTGTAAATAATAGTATTACTAGCAAATTGCCCGTGCGTTGCAACGGTATATGCTATAATTATCATATGAATTTCATTTCTTGCACCAGAAAATCATCCAACTAATGGCAAAAATATAGCTCTATGTGTCTAACTTGCAAGACTACAACATGCATAATCTGAATACGTTCATCTCCAACTAAAAATATGTACACTTGCAATTTCTGGAAATTGGAAATAGAAAATACAGAGCAAGCATATGTACATGATTTGACACCTCAAATAAAAAGAGCACCCGTGCGTTGCTACGTCCGGAGTGAATAACAAACAACTATTGGTTGAAATCGATCGCATATTATCCCTTGGTATACATCGAAGATCTACATACTAACTTCCTCTTTTGATTCGACATACGCAGGGTTCACCATTGCAATTGATTCTTTGCATGGTGTGTTGTGTCTAAACTCACGATTAGCTCTAATTTGCTCTATTCTAGCCTTTTTTACTAACTTCCTCTTCTGATTCGACATATGCAGGGTTCACCATCGTAATTGATTCTTTGCATGGTGTGTTGCGTCTAAACTCACGATTAGCTATAATTTGCTCTATTCTAGTTTTTTTTTTTGTTCTGGCTGCATGCATATTTGCATATTTCTGCTTTTCTCGCACGCATTTTTTTGTCTTTTGTTCAGGCTTTAAATCTGCATATTTCTTCCTCCCCGGGTTAAATCCTTAATTGTTTTGCTTTGCTAATAAGCTTCACGACGCCTTTTCATTTTTTCTTGTTTTTATTCGTTGGTCATCCGTGCATATCTATCTCTATCTTTTTTTCCTTCTTTGCTCCTTGACATCTATGATTGGAGATTGGGTCCCAAATTTCTCGTCTGCATCAGTGTTTCCATACTGCATAAATCTGTCATCAATTAAAAAGATGAACTTGGAGTTGCTCCTGTAGTCCTTTGGGCGTCTGCTGCTGTTTGGTTCGAGTTGCTCCTGCTGGTTGGTTCGAGTTGCTCCGTCGCGTCTGCTACTGCTTGTCGTGGTCGTGGGGTGGGTTGGTGTGTGCGCAGCGCCGCCGCCGCGGACGTACATATATAGCGATCAATCGGCCGGAAACGCGGTCGCTACGTAACCGAGTCGGCCACGGTAAAAAGAATTAAGGAAAGGATCCACGTTGGCCCACATACAGCTAGGACACCGGTCATAACCAGGATTAAGCAAGGCCCAATCTAGGACGAGGCTTACGTGTCTACGTTAGTTTCTGCTTATACACAGATTCATCGTCGCCCGTCCACGGATGTTACGAGACTCTTAAGGATGCAAGATCTTGTACGTGCGGGTTTTTTATCGATCGACGAACTGGTTTTTTTTTTTAGCGAGGAGAGGCGCTAAGCGCACGCCTTTGGTTTTCTACCGATCACGATCGTTACCGATACGTACGACGTACCACCGTACCGATGGACGAAGGAAAAAAACACTACCTGTATTGTATAGTAGAGATATGGACCATCGGGCCTGGGTTATAAAGCACTACTGGGTGTTAATGAGCCAAGACTGCTTTGGGCTGGTCTCAACTTTGTCGGGCCGAAATGGTAAGATGGATAAAATTTGAAATTAGAGGTACCAATAAAAAAAGGTTCCTTCGCAAAGTTCTAACTCAGGCACATCCTAACTATATGAAAGACAAACCATTTAGCGATCCCTCAGCGTGCCTGCTACTGTTCTAAGGAACAGTGTTGAACAGTAGTCCACAATTTGTAGAAAACCCCCCGAAAAGGACTAAGTTGTAATTTTGGCAAAGTATAGGGATGTTTCTGCAAAAACATCCACAACTCCCTCTTCCTCTCCTCTCTCTTCCGCGCGTCCGGAAATCGCCGCCGCCGCCGACGCCCATCACCGCCGTTACGCACCTCCCCGCTCGAAACGGAGCCCACGGAGAGCTTCGCCGTCGCCTCTTCTCCCTCCTTGCCATGATTTGCCTGCCAGGAAGACGTGTGCGCGCCGGAATCGCCGTTGACATCCACGTTGCCCGCCGCCGCGTTTCGTCGCCGCCGACGACGTTCTGGTGACAAAATGGTCCCATCCCGCCGCCACTCGCCTCCCCGCGACGCTCTCGCGCGCATCCGCTCGGTCTCAGCTTCGCGGACGTTCTTGGGCGAGCGAACCATGCTCGCCCGAGCTCGGCAGAGTGTCAATGGCGTCGCAGACGTCACGCTTACGTGATGCGACCCCACTGTCAGCTTTTTACTATTTTCCGTAATTGGTTTCACAAACAAAAAAACCAATCCTCCTGTCAGCTCTAAAAAATAATTACAGAAAATGCTAAAAAAAAATAAAAAATCATATCTTTTAATCTGTCATTCAGAAAAATACAAATAATATATCAAAATTTGCAGGAAAATGAAACCTTTACAACTAACAAATTTCCATGCACGATTAAACAACTTTAAAAATAAATAAATTAGAAGAAACAATATAACCTTTCAATATTAATTATAGAGCTTATGAAAATGACATCTGTCAACCAATCCAACTCCATTTAAATTTAACTTCACAATCTAGAATGCATTTCAGTACCTTTAATTGGTCATACAATCCATATTGTTTGCACTGTATCGACGTTTATAGTTTTCAGAGATTTCAGTAGTAAAATTCCGTAAATGTGTCAAATATTAAATTGGCCTAAATTTTCTGTTTTATTCTTACGCTTTAGTATTTTGCACCAGCGAATTATTAAAACGAGGAACATAATCTACAAAGGATTTAGTTAGATTTAGTTTATTGATGCATCTTGATCTGATGATGTGACATATTTTTTTAAATAGGTGCTATTACTCACTCATTTATTTGTTGTGCTAATCAGATCTTTCATCCAATTCAACTCAAGTTCCACATTTTGCGATTTATTTACTACTTACTTACTGACTTGAAAAATTCAAAATATCATCTAAAGATTACATTTACAACAACATTCACTACTATTATATTTTTCTTTCATATCAATGTGCAAATTAAATGTTCCGTAGAGTGTATTTAACATTATGTTGTTAATTTTGTTACTACTTTAACTTAAAAGACTACTATTGCTCCGTACCCATGTAAAATTTAAAACTAGAAACATATTTTCACAACAATTTCTTAGCAACGATTGTTCAACAGTACTTATTCCGCTAACATAAATTTCAAATTGAATTTGTTTCCCTACATGAATAATCAGCTTTAATTCCTGTTTAATTAAAAGAGTAGTTTCTGTAAAATTTCCATCAATAATTTTTAAAGATATTTTCACACGATGAACAAATTTTTGAATGCGATTTATAAGACTTTTGCAAAGTCATAGATCTTTTTCTCACGCTCACATTTTTGACACAACTTTTAAACAAATTTTTTTTGCAATATTTTCTTTAACCTTCTCCGTTAATTGTTTCTTCAAAATATGAGACCCATAGTAAACAATTTTTTAACTACAATTTATGAGCTGAAATTTTGAATTCATTTCAAATCTGAGCATTTAATAAACGCAAAAAAAACCAGATATAACAAATATATCGACGCGAACAAGAAAAATGAACGCTTTCTATTTATATCGTACGATCAAATTCTAGATTTGAATATTTCCAAAAAATTTGAATGCCTTTCAAATCTGATCATTAAATAAACGTAAACAAAATTCAAAAAATGAATACAACTTATATTTAGATACAACCTAAATACATTGCCTCTAAATAAATAAAGTTGGTTTTACAAGAAACTTATATAGTGTATTCCTCCTGATTATGGAGCTTAATTAAACATCTATGTCAAACTACATGCATATTTTAATATCCAAATTTGCTACAAAATTTACATATACTACACACAACAAATTACGACGAATTTTGCATTTTGAATCACAACGTCCACAGTAGTCTTTACTAGGTTATTTAATTTCTCCGATTATTTTTAAATGATCTATGAAAGAGAAGAGAAATGTGAAATATTCCGAGTATTGTTTGAGCAAAAACAAAAGATAAAAAAGGAAGTACTGTTTAAACAATATTCCAATTCCTTAAACAAATAGTAATGTAGTCATTTTTTTTACAATACTCCGAACATTTCACATCTCTCTTAATAATGAAGTCGTTTGTCTAAAAAACATAAGCAATGTTCCAATTTATAACAACGAAGTCGTTTGTCTAAAAAAAAACACAAATATTTGGAATATTATTTCAGCAAAGGAAAAAGATAAGAAATATGTGAAATATGAAGTACAACAATAATTTCAAATTTATCCGTCGGAAAAATATGACAAATGTAACAACATGAACAGAAAAATAAACGCTTGCTATTTATAGCATACGATCAAATTCCAAATTTGAATGTTTCAAAGAATTTGAAAGTCTTTCAGACCTGACCATTTAATAAACGTAAACACAATTCAAAAATAAATACATCTTATAAATGCAAACTTTTTCCAAAATTCCTACAAATTTAAATCCGAACAACTTTTGATTGCGTACATTTTCAAATTTGAATTCTTCACACCACTATACTTACAATATGACAAAGCAGGTGTCACCGCTCTTGCTTAACTGCACCTCCTGCTGCGCCTCCCCATCCACAGCAATGGCCTCCTCGACTCAGTTCCATGTCAGCTAAGAACTCCACCTCAAGCCCCAAGCTCGGACATGTCTCCTCTGTTTTTCTCTGCATCCACTCCGGGTCTGATGTGATAGTGCTGGTGTGATGTTGCTGCCACCAACGTGATGGCTGTAGTGCTGCTACATAATTACTTATCTACAAACAACCCATCTGCATACAAAAATACACGATCATCCACTTAATATACAATACAATACCATCGACAACATACACTGCCAGTTAAAACAATCAACAACAACATACACTACTAATAAAAACATTCAAAAGAGTTGCGGCGTGACGCCGCACGAAATTCCACTAGTGGAGGCTGACTGGAGCGAGCAGGAACGTGGAGCGAGCAGGACAAGCAACGCACGGAATCTCCCCCTCCCGTTTCGATCATACAGCTAGCTAGCTGCCTCCTCCTGTTTTCGATCGTACAACTAGGTAGCTAGCTACGTACTTCCTGACTTAGTTTGTCCACATACACATGTATACAAATGTATCTAGACATATTATATGTATATGTTCACTCATTTGTGTATGTATCAAGACAACATGTGTAACATCTAAAACATCTTATATTTAGGAACGGAGGGAGTACTTAGCATTTGCTAAAAAAAAGCTACGGTAGAACATAGGAGCCTAGTGGGTTACATGTAATTTTTTTCCAGTACAAAATGTACAGAAACACATAATCTCAAATTACAAAGTGTACACATAATTCGTCTTCCATGTGACTGGATACAAAGTACACAGAACAACGGGGATAAATTACATAGAACAGTGAGTATAAAGTACACAGAATACAGAGTATAAAAGTCATAGACACACGAAGTACATGTACACAGAGTATAAAAGTCACAAAACATCGAATACAAATTACACAGAACAATGAGTACAAAGTATAAAGAATACAGAGTATAAAAGTCACAGACACACGAAGTACAGGTACACAGATGAAGGAGTACAAAATACACAGTACACTAAGTACAAAGTAAACAAAATAGGAAGTACAAAT
The DNA here is from genome assembly GCA_947311845.1 of Poa pratensis. NCBI lineage: Eukaryota > Viridiplantae > Streptophyta > Magnoliopsida > Poales > Poaceae > Poa > Poa pratensis. Next base: position 13,974,703 of record CAMZMU010000123.1, on the reverse strand, counting down.
ACACAGAACACAGAGTACAAATTACATAGATCATAAAGTACAAAGTACATAGAAGTGACAATACAAAGTACACATAATAGAAAGTACAAAGTATACATAACAGAAAGTAAAAAAAGTTAAAACTTACCAACATGGATCTAATTTTAAATATCTCGAGAGTGAAAACGGTTCGTAATTTGGATGAACAATTATCAATATATTCCATTTTAAAAAATCCGGGTTTAAAAGGAAAAACTGCACTCCCACTCCCATGTATTTTTCTTTTTCATTCTCCACTTTTATTCTATTTGCGACACTTAAAGGATATGCAATAAAACAACGAGAATCGCATGAAGAAGAAGACGCTTGACGTGACAAGAGGAAGGGTGCAGTAACCTTTTCTGCAAAGGGTTCTTATTACTGAAATTGGACCGTATGTAACCCGAAACAATACTTGGCTGCTAATGGGTCACAACCAAACCGGTGTTGATTTTCAGCGTAGTTTTTTACGAATCTCCAATGTGCCGGTGGAGTAACGGGCCAAAACATGTCGAGCCAAAAAAAATTGTTGACGAGTAACATTTTTGGCATGCAAAATGCGCCGGCTCACTTAACATTAACATGATGACCCATTTAAGATCCCATCCAGTTCAACTTACGTGAAGAGAGATCTCCTCCTCCAAACCTAGCAGCTGCTGCCACCGCCTCCACCTCCACCATAGATCTGTCCCCCCTCCTCCGGCCAGCCTCGCCAGTGTCGGGAGGGCTGGGGAACCTGATCTATGGTTGGTGTTCTTAATAAAAGTAGTGTTTTCAAAAGATTGGATTAGGGTTTTGGTACCCGTCTTTCTTCTCAATGGAGTTGGCATCATATACAATAAGCAAAATGTGGTCCTTCCGTCAACGATGAGAGCTTCTTCCTGACGTCAATGCTGGTGTTGTAAGATTAAATTTGGCTAGGTATGATACTTCAGATCTTGCTTCGCCAGATCGATTTTGGATCTTTTCCTATGGTTGCCGCGAGAATTGTCCTCACAATATTTGTCCTGGCTGCTACGTTCTCGACAATGGTTATTCGTACTCTCGGCTCCAAGCGACATCGACCAGGCTGTTCGGTTGTTATTCGCTGGAATACCGGTGTTGGTACTCTTGTCGATTTTGGTTAATTAGCTTTGGTTGTGTACGTGCACGTTGCACTGTGGCTCAAAATTAAAATTACGGGAGAACCCTCTTTGGTATTCATAGGTCTGTGGTTTGATATCTTTGTCGGTCTACGTCTGCCTTCAGAAAAGTAAAAGATTGTGTCGTGGAATAAGAAAGAGTTTGAAGATCTCGAAGATTTCCTCTTTTCTTTTAGATTTTATTTTGTAATAGCTATAGTCAGCTCATGTGTCTCTACCATGTACTATTTGCTACTATAATATATGGTAGTTTTAATTGTCAAAAAAACATGATGACCCATTTAGCTTGTCTACCTTGATTTATGTTTCAAAAAATATGACATGCTATTTTTAACGGAGGTTGCCACGTGTTTGTTATCTACATCTACCAGTGACTTGACTTTCATGTTTGATGCTCAACTATCTACCATGGATTATTTGAATATGTGTTAGATTGATCTGCCAGATGTTTGATATATTTCTATTGTATTACATAATGATCACCAAAGGTACATATATATAGGAGGGAGAGAGAGGTAAACCCCAACCCTAATCGAATACACAATATTCAACACCCCCCGCAGTCGAAACGTGGGGTGTGATGCATGTAAAACGCATACATGAACTTTGCACTTTAATTGCTTATATTCCAATCATATTCGCATCATATAAGGGTTATATCAATGTTTTATAATGATTTCTGGGAATATTCATTTATTTCCTATTTTTATGGAATTAACCCTGCACAGGCAGAAAACCCCGTTTTCTTATTTTAATGTTTCAGGGACCCAAACGTCAACGAAATCACCTGGAAATTTACGGGCGTCAATATTTGGAAGGAAGAAGACCTGTGAGCGAAGGAAGCGAGCAAACGGAGGCTCGAGGGCCAAACGAGGGGGGCCCACGCGGCCTGGTACTGTAGCCGTGTGGGACCCACCCATTTGGGCCTCGTGGCTCCGTTGTCTTCGATCTTTTCTCCACCGACATCGTCTTGACCTAAAAACGGCTATATAAAAGGTCCCCCGATGTTCTCTGGAAGGAGCGCCGCACAAACACAGAAACACCGAAACGGAGATCAGGAGCTGCAGATTGGAGGGGGAAAACTCCGGCGGGGCGCTGCCGGCGTGGTCTCCATCTTCTCCATCGACTTCTCCACCGTCTCCATGATGAAGAGGGAGTAGTCCACCTCTGGACTATGGGTTTGTGGAAGTAACTTATGTATCTCTCCTCTCTTGAGCTTCACTAATTAGCACCGTATGAGCTGCTGAACATGATTACGGTCACCGTTGTAATACCTTTGTGGTGGATCTTTATGAGTTAATATATGTTTGAGATTGCAATGTTTGTTTCAGTTATGAGTATAGATGCATATTATGTACCCCGTTCTTGTCTACTTGTTTTGATCAAGCATGTTTATGAGAGCGTGTGTGGGGGAACGTGTGCATTAGTTGGAGTAACGGGGGGTGGCTAGCGCAGTGAACGTGAGAGAAAGTTCTGCGATCCACTTTGGTATCTTTACCTTACTTTGTTGCCTCACTAGGGATAAACTAAAATACCATGCTACCGGGGATGTGGGCGTGACCATTGCCACTACTCCATGACTAGATCTAGCATGTTCTTATTTTCACTTCATGTCATGATACTTAATGCTATACTCTGAGTTATCTTAATTACTGAGGTGTTATGATTTAGTTCGCATCTTGGTGGAGTATAAGAGAGGTTAATAACCAAAAGATCTCTATGTTAGGACGTGATGCTCATATATTTAAGTAACTTGTTATCAAACCCTGTGTTGCAATCTCATATGTTAACTGTGTGTGTTCCATTGTCTACCACTTTATAAAGAGAGAGTGTATTTGTGAAACCATGAACCCCAGTCCATCTTTAATCATAAGAAACACCTTTCCAACACCATATACCACTTTTCTATTTTCAGCCATCATTAAATCCGAAAATACAAAAATACTTTTCATCTTGCATACATCATTCAAAAACCCAAAAATATCATTTATCATTGCATCCACCATCATTGCATATTTATTTCTTGTTTGCATTGCATAACTATCCTGATATCATTCTTACACCTTGTGCTTGACAACCACAGGTGAGGTTGAGGACCAAAACATCTAACCTTGTTTTGTAGGTAACCAAAAGAAGGATAAGAAGATAAATCTACCACTTCAGATTCCCCGAGAGTTCGATATTAAACCCTCGAGTCACCCCTTGTGGGGAAAACTGTCTTCCACTTACTATACACTCTACACTTGGAGTCTCAACCTAATCCCGTTTACTTTTGCAGGTATCAAGGCCTTGCTCTTCGGGACCATCAGGGTGGAACAATGTTGAGACTGGTTCGGAACTCCTGGAACACGGTAGTGGGCAATCCTTTGGTGAAAATGTCGGCATACTGAGAACTGGTGGGCACATGTAGCACACGTACTTCCCCATGAGAGACACGATCACAGACAAAATGGAGATCAATCTCAACATGCTTTGTCCGTTGATGTTGCACAGGATTTGTTGATAGGTAAGTGGCACTGATATTATCACAATATACCACAGTGGCCTTACTTGCTGGTTGATGAAGCTCGAGAAGGAGTTGTCGTAGCCAGACCGATTCAGCCACGCAATTCGCTACTGCGCGGTACTCTGCCTCTGCACTTGAGCGGGACACTGTCGGTTGGCACTTTGAAGACCAGGAAACCAGATTAGTGCCAAGGGAAACACAAAATCCCGAAGTAGAACGACGGGTGTCAGGGCAACCGGCACAATCAGCGTCAGAATAAGCGATCAACTCGGATGAAGCTCCCACGTGTAGCTGAAGATCGAGATGAGCAGTACCTTTGACATATCTGAGTATCCGTTTGATGAGTTGAAGGTGAGCCTCTCGGGGATCATGCATGAACAAACAAACTTGCTGAACCACATGAGACAAATCTGGTCTAGTCAATGTTAAATACTGAAGTGCTCTAGCTAGGCTTCTGTATTTGGAGGGATCGGCAACAGGAGGGCTGTCAGTGGCAGATAGCTTGCACTTGGTGTCAATAGGAGTGGGTATGGGGTTGCAATTGGACATGTTGGCTCGCTCCAATAGATCAAGAGCGTACTACTGCTAGGAGAGAAACAGTCCATGAGACGTGCGATCCACGTTGACACCGAGGAAATGGTGAAGGGCACCCAAGTCACTCATGGAGAACTCCGAGTGAAGAGAGGCAATGATGCTGTTGAGAAGGGCGACAGTGCTGGCAGTAAGTATGATGTCATCAACATATAGGAGCAAGTAGGCAATGGCATTGTTGGAGTGAAGGATGAACAGCGAGGAGTCACTCTTGGAGGATACAAACCCGAGTGTATGAAGATAGGTAGTGAAACACAGAAACCATGTGCGAGGAGCTTGCTTGAGGCCATATAGAGATTTCTTTAGTTTGCAAACATGAGTGGGATGAGCATCATCAACAAAACCGGCTGGCTGGGTGCAGTAAACAGTCTCCGCAAGCTCACCGTGTAAGAATGCATTCTTGACATCAATTTGATGAATAGGCCATGACCGAGATGTTGCAATGCTGAGTACCACACGCACAATGACTGGCTTCACCACGGGACTGAAGGTTTCCCCATAGTCAACACCTTCCTGCTGAGTGAATCCACGGAGAACCCAGCGTGCCTTATAACGAGCCAAGGAGCCATCTGGATTGAGTTTGTGACGGAATATCCATTTTCCAGTGACCACGTTGACACCTGCAGGACAAGGAACTAAAGACCAAGTGTCATTCCGAATTAGAGCATCAAATTCATCATGCATAGCATCGTGCCAACGAGCGTCCTTAAGTGTTGTACGGTATGACGATGGAATGGGTGAGGGAGGGGTGGAAATGGAGAGTTGGATGTGTTGTTTTGGTTGAGAGAAGCCGGCTTTAGCACGTGTACGCATCCTATGTGCATTTTCGGGTGGAGTTATCGGAATTGCTCCCGCGGGGAGGCGAGGGGGACGTGGCGGTGTGGGATTGGCGGAAGGAGGATCACCGGTCGCTGTCGGAGATGGCGCTGTCAGGTTGGGCGCGGCGATCGAAGGGGATCGCAGGGCGGGTGTGCGACCAGGTGGGCTGACGGGACCCGGGGAGGGGGGAGCTGTCGGGGAGGTGGGTTGGTCGAGCGGGGACCGGGGGGTAGGTGGCGCTGCCTGGTTGGTTATCGGGGTGGGGACAAGGGGTTTAGGTGGCGTTGGGATCGGTGCGGGCGGTGGGATTAGGGCAGGTGTGGTGGGATCGGCTGTGGAGAGGCTTGGTGTGGATCTAGGTGTGGGGGTGGCAAAGGGAAACGATTGTTCGTCGAAGACGACATGCCGAGACGTGATGACTTTTTGTGTATCTAGATCAAAACACCGATAGCCCTTGTGTTCACGTGGGTAGCCAAGAAGAACGCATCGAGTGGAGCGGGGAGACAGTTTATGATCGACGGAGTGTGAGAGATTAGGAAAATACAGACAGCCAAATGTGCGGAGATGGTCATAGGTGGGATGAACGCCGTACAACAGAAAGTATGGGGTGAAATTTCCAATGGAACAGGATGGTCGAATGTTGAGGAGGTGTTTGGCAGTGTTGAGGGCTTCGACCCAAAAGGATGGTGGTAAATGGGCTTGGAAAAGTAGGGAACGAACAACATTATTCGTCGTACGGATCATACGTTCAGCGCGTCCATTTTGTGGCGAGGTGTAAGGGCAGGAGAGGCGTAGGGAGACACCACGAGAAGAAAGAAAGGTGCGAAGTTGGGTGGTGAGAAACTCGCCACCGTTGTCACATTGTAGGCAGCGGATGGTGGTGTGAAATTGCGTTTGGACGAAGGCAAAGAACCTAAGAAGTGTATCACATGTATCGGATTTAGCTCGAAGTGGAAAGACCCAAGAGAAATGAGAAAAATCGTCCAAAATAACAAGATAATATTTATAGCCCGAACAACTAATAATTGGTGAAGTCCACAAATCACAATGAATAAGATTAAACGGCGACATTGCACGAGAATGAGAAGCTGAAAAAGGTAATTTGGTGTGTTTCCCTAACTGACAAGCATCACATAAAGTTTGAGTGCCCGGACTTTTATTACAATTTGAAAGAAATTCTAATGGTAGATGAGACAAAGCGGCGGGACTTGGATGGCCAAGCCGCCGATGCCAAAGTTCACTTGAGACAGCGAGGGCTGTGGTGGTAGCACCACCGTGATCTCCAAAGAATGGGTAAAGATCGCCGGAACGATTCGAGCGCATGATGACCCGCCTGGTGGAAAGATCCTTCAAGGAACACTAGTACATAACGACACATCGAATACCCCTCTATGGAAACGGCACGAGTTAGGCGACAGAGAATCGCGATTTTAGCGTTGCGGACGAGGCCTGGCAGAACTGGGCCGCGGCTGGTCCGTCAACATTGGTTACGGAGAATTTTCGATCTCCGTTACCAATATTATTGGCAACGGTCATAAATTCACCTCCGTTTCCAATACGTATCTCTATGGCAACAGTTGTTTATGGTTATCCGTTTGCGATGTGCTTGGAAAATTGCAGTTGCAAACTGGAAGCGCGCCTGTTCAATGCGGCTTAATTCATGAGGGATTGGAACCGCCTGCTCGACGCTAATAAAATGTGACTGGAACCGCACGAAGCCAGGCAGTTCTCGCATTCTCCCCTTCGTTCTCTCCCACATTCTCTACCACACTAGCACAACTGCCATGGAGGAACCTTGGTGGCAGAACGAGGAAGTCCCGAGCGACGACGTGAGCGCTGAAGACCGTGGTGAAGTCCCATGGTGGGAGCAAGACGGGCCACCGGACTCGGACCCCGACGACTCGGACCCGCCATCTTCACGCTCTGTAGAAGACGACTCCGACGACTCGGACCCGCCGTCTTCACGCGAAGGAGAAGACGACTCCGAAGAGGACGAGTCGCCGGAGGAAGGAGGACACGCCGGAGAAGGAGGATCACGCTCCAGAGAAGAAGGCGCGAGAGGAGGATTCGCCGGAGAAGGACGCACGGCCGGAGAAGGAGGAGCACGAGCCGGAGGATGAGGAGGAGGAGCACGCGCCCGAGGAGAAGGCAACCGGCAAGAAGCGACGCCGCGCCGCGGATGACAATGGCGCGGAGGCAGGGCGTAAGAAGAACAAGTAGAGTAGATAGATAGTTAAATTCTACCGTATCGATCCTTTGTAAGTAGCTCCAGCGTGTCAGTGAAGAGAAAAAAGGAAACGGTTGTTTATTGCCTCCGTTTGCGATGTTATACTTTGTGCTATAAATGTGCCACTGCGGCAACCCTAACGCTCTCGCTCTCACCCTCACTCCACAGTCACAGTGTGGCGGCGGCTTCAAGCAGCACACCAGACCTAACCCTTATCTCACAGATCTGAGCGGCGCGTCCGGCCGGCATCGCCGCCGTGCATCTTCCCCCAGCGGCGCGTCGGCGAGCTGCCGCGCATCTTCCCCCAGCGGCGCGTCGGCGCATCTTCCCCCAGCGGCGCGTCGTGAGCCGCCGCGCATCCCCCCAGTGGCGCGTCGGCGAGCCGCCGCGCATCTTCCCCGAGTATGTCGCCGACGCGGATCTACTGGTCTATTGCCGTGCATCTTCCCCGGGTATGTCGCCGACTAGATCTTACATTTTGTTTAAAGTAGCACTGAAAACTTGTCTAGTATTTGAAGTCTAGTATTGTGTTCTGTCTAGTATTGTAGTACTGCCGATGATGAATACACCCTCGACACTAGATCTTACATTTTATTTAAAGTAGCATCTACCGATCTAGTATTGTAGTACTGTCTAGTATTGTAGTATTGTGTTTTGTCTAGTATTGTAGTACTGCCGATGATGAATACATCCCTCACTACTAGTACTACCGATGATGAATAGATTAATTTCAACCCTTTGTCAATGTGCTAATCCTCGTTATGGTTTTGTGTAGCTAGTGTATGAAGTAATAGTATATTTCGGCGACAATGCATAAAAATGGTGAGGCAATTGAAGGTAACATCACCTTCAAGTTCTGCCTCCAAATCGTTTCGATCGGACCGCAAGCACACGGATATAGGCGTTTAAGGTGTAAACTGTTTTCATCTTAAATTGTATTTATGTCATGTAGCATCATATTTGGCTCTTTTCTAACTAGACATCCATGTATTTTATATGCAGAAACGCCATGCAGATCCAAACAAGTTTTAAAAGAGCTAAATACAAAGTGGGATCATATCCGTGAACCGTCACTGTTGTGACGTTTCGCTGCACTGTTCAAAACACTTTTTTAATTAAGAGTGTCTTGGACAGTGTGGCCGAAATGTCACAGCGGCGACGTTATTATATTTCGGCGACACCGTCCAAGATGGAGCAAGCCTCAGTACGAAGAATTTGGTAAGATTAATTTGCTAAGGAGGCTTGCGAGTTCGGTGTGGTTTCTGGTTTTCAGTTTCTCCCTCTATTTTATGTATGTGTGTAGCAATTTGGCTGCAGATGTGATTTGGAGAAGCATGAAACCGCTACTCGAGTCTTTTGCTAGGTCGAATTCTGTTTTCGGCGCTTCGGAACTGAGGAAGAAGGTGGAGCTAGAGAAGAGTGGAGTGTCATAAAAGTTAAGTTTAGGGAGGCATGAGAATGATAGGATTAGCGAGGCATGTGTAACTCATCTTTTGATGCTATGTAATGATGACAATTCTTATATACGTTATGAATGGATTTGATAACAACTTTGTGCTTCTGCTGTGAGATTTTGAATGTCAATTGGCAACCGCATTGCTGCTGTAGGCTTCTCAAGAAATCTCAATGCAAACGAGTAAATAGAATCTCCGTTACTGATGCACCGATACATCGGAAACGGAGATTGGTCGGCAACCGTAGCCAAAATTATGCCTCATCGGTGACGGTTTTTTGCCTCCGTTCCCGATGAGGTCCTTCACATCAGCCACGGAGGCGGGGACACGGACCCTTTCTCCGTTTCCGAAGGGGTTTTTGGCCCGTTTCCGATGTGTCGTTCTGTACTAGTGGAAAAACCAAATGGGTCAAATTCAATTGTACAATTGTTGTCGCGAACAAATTTACGAGTGGCCCAAAGGTTTTGGATGATGGAAGGAGAAACTAGAACATCGTTAAGGAGAAAGGGACGTGATGTGAGATGGGCAGTACCAGTAGCAACAACAGGAAGACGAGATCCATTGCCAACGATAATATGATGAGAATTGACATCTAAAAGGGAACAAGACAAGGTCAATGTACCTTGGTTGCCGGTGACGTGAGAGGTAGCGCCGGAGTCCATGATCCAATCGCTGCCCAGTGGTGGGAACGCAGCGCCGTAGCTCGGAGCGCTCTGGTAGAGGGCGCTGTGATCCCATGATGGAGGTGTTGGGGCAGGAGGAGCGGTCGGGGCATGCATCAGGGGGTAGGCGTGTTGAGGAGCGCTGGGTCGGGGACCGAGGACGCTAGAGGCGTTGGGCGGGATCCATGGAGAGTGTGGTGGGAACGGCATCCCCATCCGCGATCGCGACTGCCTCTGCCAGACGAGGAAGAGGAGCCGGTGGTCTGGTGTGTCTTCTGCCCGCCGTACTGGAAGCCGGGGATTGGGTTCTTCCCCCGGTAGTTGGGGCTGACGTCGGGGATGCGCGCGGGGGCACCGCCACCGCTGGGTCCGCCACGCCCGCCAGTGGGAGCACCGCCACAAGTGGGCGCACCACACCCGCCAGAGTGCACCGCCATGGCCTGGGCGCTGGCCTGTTTCTGCTGTTGGTCGGTGTCGATCTCGGCGAGTTGAAGATGAGAGCAGGCGTCCGCCAAGGGGGGCACGGACGTCTTCAGAATTTCGGCCTGCAGCTTGTATTTGCCACCGAGTCCATCAAGGAATTGGAGAGTGAGATCGTAATCGCTCACCGGGTGACCGATGTCGGCGAGGTCGTCAGCAATGTGCTGGAGCTTGCTAGCGTAGGTGGTGATGGAGAGATCGCCGCGCGGGGTGCTGCGGAAGGCTTTGCTGAGGTAGATGTGGCGCGTGGCCTCGTGGTCGATGAAGAAGCGCATCAAGCGGTTCCACGTGGAGCAGGTCCGGCCCTCAGCGCCGTGGACGAGGCGGTAGAGATCGTCGCTGAGTGTGGCCATGAACCACAAGGAGATGTGGATGTCGACTGCGAGCCAGTCGTCAGTAGGGGCGGCGCCCTCCTGGATATGATCGAGCGCCTTGTACATCGTGAGAACGTTGGTGATGATCTGGCGCCACTTGGAAAAGTTTGCTCCATCGGAGGAGACTTGGAACTTGATGTAGTTTGTAATGTGGATGCCGAGGATGGGGTGAGAGAAGGTTGGCAGGGCAAGATGAGAGGGGAAGACGAGAGAGGGTGGCAGATCGGAGGAGGCGGAGGTGGTGGTGGGTAGATTGACAGAGAGGCTAGCGAGGTTTAGGGGATCGGTGGGAGCTAGGGTTTGGGGAAGGGTGGGAACTAGAGAGGTGCTTGAGGTGGGAGCTAGGGTTTGGGGTATGGGTGCGGAAGCAATGGCGGAAGTAATGGCGGTTGAGGAGGAAGAGGAAGTCATGGTGCGGCGGCGCAAGGGGGGCGCGCGTGGGGTGGGGGGGGGGGGGGGGGGGGGGGAGAAAAGCTCTGATACCAAGTTGTTTGATATATTTCTATCTATTATATAATTAAAACACAAGACAATGGACGGCTAGGATTATTCACCCTAAAGTTAAGAAACATCAACGATACAGATTAATCGTCGTACTTGGTACATTAATTCGTGATGTCCGGCCAATGTCCATATGTCCTTCTTACTCACGTCTACAAACAACTGCTACGAAAGAAAGAAAAGTCTCCACAATTAATTTCCTGACGACCGGTCAATGTCCATATTCTTCACGTCTAGGAACAACAGCTATGAAAGAAACAAATCTCCACGGCTGTACTTAAACAACAACTCTGACACTTTGGTAATGCACTGCAGCCGTGAGTTTTTATTTTTATTTTTGCAGGTCTTGCATGGCCAAGGAGTCGTAGAACCCCAAGTCTCAATAATTTATTGCTTTGGCTTTCCAACTACGGCAAGAAGCGTCTCGAAGGCTATATGAGCAGTCGAGTCGATCGATCTGGGCATGAGGCGTTCCCTACATGAATGTCCTGCAGAAGGTCTACACGAGCCCGAGACGATGCCGCTTGAGACTTTTTGTCGATCTTCACGCGCGGACTTCCTGAGTAGCAAGGTCTACGACAATCTTTATATCGATCCGGCGAGAAGAGATGGCGTATGCGGACGTCGAGGTGGATGATCGATGGCAACCCAGTCTACTGCGGCAAACAAAAGAGCCGCAACAGTAGATTTGGCGACTCGGCAACCGCTACTCCGTATCACGAAGCACTGACAGCATACCCTGCAACGACCAAGCATAAACTTCGGATGAGCTCGAGGTGAGGATGGCAGTCTCACGACCATGAATTCGACGCCAACGAGCTTGATGAATATACAAGGAGCCCTGAGTCTTCGATGAGTTTGTATGGCGATATTGATTCGGCGAGAAGCAGCAAAAAATTGGACGGATCACAAATTCTTGATCTGAAAAAATCAACAATCTTGGAAGAAGAAAGGCGGATAGATAAGTGAGAATGGAGCCCTGAGTCTTCGATGAGTTTGTATGGCGATATTGATTCGGCGAGAAGCAGCAAAAAATTGGACGGATCACAAATTCTTAATCTGAAAAAATCAACAATCTTGGAAGAAGAAAGGCGGATAGATAAGTGAGAATGGTGTTCGACAACCACATAGCGAGGGCTTCCGGTGTTTCAGACCAGTGGGATACATGCGACCATGCCGTCAGGATGACAGTGCGTCGCGTTCGTATTCGTAGCATCTACCGTGAGCACTAGCATGAAGTTCGCGCCAGAAGACCTTCAACAGGCAATAGCAATGGAGCCCGGCCGCCTGGCATCGCCGTGCTTCCGTCGTCTCATGCCATCAGGGCACAAACGTCCATGCCGTGAGCGCGGCATCTTCGTGCCCATCCGCACAGGCAAGATTTACCAGAGTACCTATGAGGGACGAGAAGTAAGCACGCAATGCGCCCATGCCCAGGAGTGAAATAACGGCCGAGAGTTTAACACCAAATTAATGAGACCAATTTGACTGAAGGCATGCAACTTGGCTTTGGCTGTTAAGCATAAAGAACAAAGTGTAGTGCAAGCAAGAAGCTGCATGCTAGGCATCAAGCAGTCTTCTGACGTTTCGCGACCAGCACAAGCACACCAAAGCAGCCAGTACGTCAGGCATCAATATCAGATCTTCTTTTGAGTTTTATCAATATCAGATCTCAAAACAATCATAAGCAAGATAGTGATCATACCCTCCATGCCAAATTTGAAGTTAGAGATTCAGACTAATTGTAGATCATTATCCGCAGCATTACAAAAATAGTTTTATTCTGGGCTAATTACAGAAATAGATTGATTTCAAATTACCAATGAAAAACAAAGTAATGGACTGAAGACTTACATTCTAATACAAAGTATTCTGATGAATCCGCATAACATAAAAGAAAATAAAAATTTAATGATATTCTATTCTAAATGATATATTATCTATTCTGTTTGCAGGAAATTGACGAAAAGGCAGGGGCCTGCTTTTCTTATTTCATATAGGAGAGGAGTACAAGATGTACGAGTAGCCGAAAGTATACAGCGCTAAGCTAGGTAGCAGTAAGGTAAAACAGCACAGCAGGGAACAAAAACGGCACTAAAAACTCAGTCAGGCTCTCTTGGTCTGCAGAGCAGGTTGGCAACACCAATTTTTCCAGGTTTGCAGGAAATCAACAGCGACATCAACAGGAGGCGACATGCCAGGGACTTGCAGATTGCCGGTGATCGCGACGACATAGCAATATTTTTATCCGAGGCTCTGTTCCATTAGCGAACCAATGGATCAATATACAGATTTGTCAATTCGATTTTTCATCTCAAGGAACCAATTGAAGGTGGCGCTCCGCCAAGGTCATGGACTGCAAGGACGCGGCAGACCAGCATGACAAATACACCTGCGAGGAGTATAAGCTGATCCCCATGGGCACCATGTGTTACATACGTGGTCCGTCCAGCCTCCAGGTAGTCTCTCCCTCTCTTGGTGCATGATCCTAGCACGGATTAGACAATATTATCAGTTCCTTGCTTCTGTGTTGCACTTGCACGCGATGGATGCAAATTTATTTTTTTTCTCTAGGTACATACATGTATTCGCGACTAACCGAGCTTGGCAATACTTTTGAATGAAACTTTATTTGCAGATATACAAACATATAAAGGCGTAATTTTAAGCCGGATTCGTTAGACTTCGGCTAAATATTTTAATCAAACTATGAATTTACTTATTTGATCAGACAACTTTCAAGTTAGATAAACTCACATTTACTTCACCTGGAGGGTTTGCATAACAGACAATGCAAGATGAGGAAACAGGTCTGACTGACCGTCTTCTATAGTGTCTTTAACATTACTTATGACAGAACCACATTTTTATACAGTCAGATTGAAATACAATGTCAGTATGAAAACTATATGGAGCAACAAAAAAGTACTTCTTTAGAAACTATTATGTGAAATTTACTAACAGATGTACTTATATACCTAAATCCCTTATTCAAGGAAATCTCAACTTCGTTTTGCATACGAGCTGTAGTGAGCTTCTCAGACAAAGGATCATGCCAGGCAGCCCATGCAAATTGCAGGAAAAGAACGAAGTAACTAAAAGGAAGAAGAGTATATGATGGTAACTTACAGCTGACTCTCCCCCTAGAATTCGTCTTCTATGCTTGGATGTGTAGACGCCATGGTAAAGAGAACTCTCGCCTGATTGGGAACATGTGAGCGGCCAAGAATTATCTCATCGAAAAAGTTGAGGAAAAGCCACTAATCTATGATAAGAATTAGTAAAAACACTACAAAGCGGTGACCACGACGGAATTCAACTTTGTTGTTATTGAAAAATATATTTGACAGTAGCTATCATTAGATTAAAAATCAAAACGTATATCAACACGCATATATTGGTTATAATTACTATCTACATTTTAACACAAATTGTCTATGCAATTTTTTTTAGAAAAAAAGTAAAATAGAACAATACATGTAGGAGTACAACATAAGGAGCTTGGTAAAAATATTCTAAATAAACACGATATATCTGATTTTTACGCATGTGCGTATTCAAGCTATTGTATTTTTCGGGATTTGGGATAGTCACCCTACCACTAAAACACATTAACATTATAATTTTGTAACCAGTCAATTTATCAACAAACAAGTGCAAAGCCACACAATTGACATAAGAGAACCATGACCAACGTGTGCTTATACATTGTAAAAATGCAAAATCATTACTCTTTACAAAGGGAATAATGACCTGATATATCTCACCACAAGGTTTATCCTGATCCGTTCATAATATAAGATGCTTAACTTCTAAGGCTAATATATGATTTGTTGTTGCAGTGAACTAATGCAAATAATATTAGGCGGTTTGACAAATAAATGGCATAGAGATGGTAAAGAAAAAATGAATGTTGAATTTTGGTTCAATGATTTTTTATAATTCTAAAGTAACTTATTATATACATAAAACCATAAATATCAACTACATAGCAAAACTAGCCGCGCAAATGCGCGGATTTCTGTAGAAACTGAGAGCGGAGCAGCATCGCTCAGGAGTCGCTGGTCATCGAAGTACTTCTGTTCGGCGCAAACCAGGAGGTGCTATTGCGGTACGGTATCACACAGCCACATGCCCACATCCGACAGTCCGGAAGAAATCGACGAAACCGGTGTCCCTTGAATTGGTTGACCGTTTTTGACATTGATCGAGGCATTGTGTTCCTCACGTCTTCAAGCACCTTTGCCAAGATGAGATCAGAGTATCAGAAGGTAGATGCATGATGGCGAAATCGACGGCACGACAGCTCTAATGGCGGTGGCAGCGGGATGTTTCGGTGGCGCACATGTGCTCGACTGGAAGACTTAAAATCATGGCCGTATAGCAGCCTCAGGTTGACGAGGAAAACGAGCTTCATGTTGTTCTCGACGAGGTTGATGGAGCAAACACCTACCCAGATTTTATCCTCACAAAGCATGGACCTCCCGATTAGACTTATTGAAATCAAGGAATTGGTTCATCTGCGTGGTCATGGGAATGCAATCTCGATCTGCTTGCCCACCGCCATCCGCCTACAACAAAGTTCTTCCTGTTGCCTGTTGGTGAAGTTGAATCCCAACGACCCCATGCTCTCAACTCCACACGCCCACACAAATTCACAATCGACTGATGTGTGTAGTGCATCGATGTTGACATTGCTTGCATTAAACGCATGATTTGGAGTCGATATGAGTATGGATAAACTCATGTAGAGGCGAACGTGGCCGGTATGAGTTGTCGTCCGTCTGAACAGACGCTGGACGCATCTGCTGAGTCTTTCGCGCGAGTTCAGAGGACTGCACAATGAGCATCGGAGCAATCTTGCCATATCATTCTATTAATTTTATTTGGCCTTAATTGATTTTGTGGCAAGCTGACACGCTGCATCGACGGCTGATGCGTACATCTTCATTGGCAAGCTGACGCGCTGCATATCGACGGCTGGGGCTTCCTCGATTGACCGAGGCGCCGCCGGCGTGTCGCCATCTTGGTCGTCCAGGGAGAGCTCCATTAACGTAACCGAACAGAGGGATCACAAGTGAGAAGAAGAGGCCTGCCAACGGTGTTTGTTGCAAAAGAAATCACTCTGGTACAAGGAAAACTCTGGTATATTTCACACATGTAGGTAATAAACTTCCATCATTAAGCACTCTCAGTAGGTGCAACAATTTGGTAGCTAACTGAAGCCTTGGTAGAACAGAGTGATTAATTGGTCCCAAAAACAGGTATGTTTACTTAGGTTTTGATCTTCATTGCATGAAATTCGTAGTAACAGTATAGTGCCCTATTTTCCTTTTTTGCACAGATATGTATTGTTATGCACGAATATGTAAATAGACGCAAATACTTATTATTTATTTCTACTTGCAAAATTTGTGTCAGTGAGTTGTTCCATAAATTTGTTAATTGTAATTTTGAACGGTTTTAGTGTACATTCTACATGTTTTTTATTTTAAAATGACTCATTTGATGTTGCCGATCGATTTTCTGACAATCATGTCATTGCTTGGTATTTTGTAGAGAAAATTACTTTGCTTGCAGATGGCTGAATGATAATCAAATTGATATGCTACTCCAGCTTGCCATCTGTCCTAGAAACAACAACTTAAGCTTACATCCTCAGCTCAACCAGTAAGTATATATTTCATTTGTTCTTCATTTTTGCAGGTGTCAGATACTTCTGGATAATAATTTGTGGAACACATGACAATAAAGCCTCAGTAAAATATTTCGGGAGGATGTCAGGTAGATTTTACATCTTGGTTTGCTTTGCATATATAGCTTAACACAATTAGCCAGTTGTTCATAGATCTTTAGTGAAACAGTAATATACATGTTTATTGGTACCGAGCTCTCCCTTAAACACGAAAAAGGTTCATTCTCAAATTTCTTACTTTTCAGAAAAATGTGCGTTGCATAAAGAGAGTGAGTACAATATTTCGCAAAGTGTGCATACTAAAAATCATCTGTTTTGAGTTTTGACATCTGGGATGTTTACCTTTTGCACGGTGAAGTAACTCAAAGCCAAAGTTTTAAATAACCCGCTATAACTCCGCTATAGCCTCGCTATAGTCTTTGGAGAGCTCTCCCGCTAACGCTATACACTTTTAACGCTAAATTGAAAACGACGCTAATGGCCCGCTAAATTCCGTTATAGCGCTAAATTTTGATACATTTAGCCCGCTAAACCGCTACAACCATCGAAGGGACACGAGTTAATACCATAAAGTTATCCATCTAGCTTATTATCCCTTCCTGTTTTTACTGTATGTATGGCGCATTGATGCAAAACTTAGTTTTTGAGCTGAAATTTGTAATCAATGGTTGGTTTTAAGATATGTGTGAATGTTTAGATGAATTATATGTGATATATAATATATGATACTTGATTGTAGACTTATTTTTTTATATAAATTTTCATTATTTAAGAAAAACGCTAAATGGGTTTAGCTTCGCTATAGCTCCGCTATAGCCTTTCATAACTTTTGTCGGAGCAGCCGCTAAATGGAATAGCCTGCTATTTAAAACTTTGCTCAAAGCACGGCCGCTAATTCATAAAATACATTTTGGAGAACACTTGCAACCTATGATTTTCTTGACTAGGAATTAGTTGAGGAGATCCCAACAGTTAATTTTCTGTTAAAAGAAGAAAATAATATTGACATAGTATGTACGAGGGAAAGATACCTAAAGATTATTACAAGAGGAATTCTAGCCAAGCCTAAAGCTTTGATCATCAGTAACCTCGACCCTACTAGAAAAGAATCAGCTACTTACGAAATAATACTTTCCATCTAGCAAAGGAAAGATCTCTTGGCTCAACTATATGTCTATTTTGCTCTTTCCAAATGTTCCAAATAGCCCCAATAGAGACTTCCAAAAACAAGGTCCGCTAAAACCAGCTTTAGGCAGATAGAACTTCTATCATAGAGGGCCTTAGACAAAGATGGCGCCCGTCTCTAGCATCATAGAGGAAAAGATCACTCAATAATATGACAGCAATCTTTCAAGACATTGTCCTGACAAAGCATATACAGTTGTACCCTAAGTCGAGGTGCGAGTTGCGACACAAAATGTCCATGTTTAAAACGTATTGACTACTAGCAGCAAGTTAGAACCTTGAGCTCAACTGAGTGTTGAGACTGGAGACTAGCAAACATGAATTTCTAAACTAACATGGAGCAAACACATCTGATATCCCATGCATATTATCCTTGACCCATTATTTCAGTGGGAAATACCAGTTCCCCTCTCCAAAACAAATTTTGCCATTGCTGAAACTCTTGAAAGGCCTGCACCGAAAGCCAGAGTCTAAAATTCAGTCTATGTACAATGACCATCATGTGCAAAACGAGTAAAGCCTAGGGAAAGTATCAAGCAGAAAATCCTTTGCAGTCATTAAAAAAGACTTCATACAATCATACTACGATTGACATGTTGAGAGAGGAAGAGAAGGTTCCCGACACCTAATAGATATAACTGGAAGTTTTTTTACCAAAATATAATCATGTTTCTATTGAGCCGTATGCTATTTCCTCAATAATTTACATATGTATATGTTGAATTCTATATACTTTATACTGCAACGGTAAATTAATTTAAATAAGCAATAGCCTATATACCTTTTAAAATAGCTATAGCTATGTCATAATTGGCTTCAGATTTGGTTATATTATTGAACTAGCCGCGCAAATGCGCGGGCCACCCCGCTAGTTGTATTACATAATGATCACCAAAGGTGCATATATATAGGAGGGAGAGAGAGGTAAACCCTAACCCTAACCGAATACACAATATTCAACACTGCCACACAGCTATTAACCTACTAGAAAGGTCGTCATTTCCTTGTAAAAACCGTTTAAGAAAGAAACCTTTTACCACGAAACTGTCATCATACCCACTTATTTTGATTTTTTGCTGTTGAGAGCTGGCTTCGATTGATGTGCTATGAGTAACACTTTCCTGTGCTAACGTGATCTGGAGCTGCACTGGCTTAGATAGATATATACAAACGTGCACTGCAATATACATCCAGGTCGATCGGAAACATAGAACGAAGCAGGTTACTGCACATGCATAAAAACTCCTACAATAGACAAATGCGTAATCCCTTATAAGGGGTACGTTCAACAAGTTCCCTAAACCATGAAAGGAATGTCTCTTCCTCCCTCGGCGATCCAACATTTCCTCCTCGCGTGTCTGGGACTTCACCACTGAAGCAAAAAACATTTTTCTTGAGATATGTTGCACCAAAGGCAAACACGTCTTAGACAGACTTTCTTGAGATAAATATGTACTTCGACTACCCAGAATCATTCCAGCAGCGCAATGACACTGCAAACTGGGCTACAGTTTGCATGCTGGGAGTAGGCAACACCAGCTTGATGAGTATGACACTGCAAACTGGACTACAGTATGAATGCTGGAAGTAGGCAACACCAGCTAGATGTGTTCCAGGAACGAGGACTAGAATAAAATCAGCACAAGCTAGCAGACTTACAGGAGCATCAACCTCCTCGTTCTGCAGTATAATCTTCAAGATATCTTCAGTGATTTGGTCCTGCAACTGAAATTGAAGATGGTAGACATCAGCATCTCACACTTTTGATTGCTTACATTTATGGACACTCATGGACCTATCCGGGGCACTATTCCGCTGGAACATACTTGTATTTACTTTTTCATGCACTAATGTACTTATATTTACTTCCTTCTCTGAGAAAAGGTTTATTCATTCACTTTTTCTATCTCCCTCCTTCCATGTAACAGATTTTGACCGAGTTCATCCTTGCATGGTTTGGCTAGTCCATCATGAGATCATATTTTGAATTGTGGGTTTACTCAGTTCTTTTTATCTTACTTTCGTATTTATGTGATCAGTTTTGCACCGCACAACTATTAGGACTAGCTGAACCCAATTTCAACTAGCTGGACAATTTTGCACATCCATAACAAATTGTTGGACTACGGGTGTATATAGGTCTATTGTGAAACATATGGACCACTAACTTTGTGCTAATTTTGTAATTTAACATTTTCAATCATTTCCCCTGTCTATTACAACACTTCTTCTCCAAAATAACTGAATGTCAATTATTTGTGAATTATTAACATTATTCCAACCATTTTATAGAACTTAATTATTATATTCACATTAATCCAATCGTTTACAGACCTTAATTATTCTATTGATCTCTATAGTGAATCATATTGATTTATTGCAATTAACGTTTCCTTATCTCTACTATTAATTTATTTTAATAAATGTGTCCTTATCTTTGCCATTTACAACTACGTGTTCACTATAAAAGGATCATCATTTGCCTTTCATTAGTACACTAAAAAATCCGAAGGGGACACAACAAGCACCACTTGTACCAATTTAATCCTAGCGCTAAGTTTGTAACTAGAAATGAGGAGCACACAGATTCTATTTCTTGCATTGGCCCTCCTATTGCTGTCATCAGGTACCTCCAGCAAATTCTACATGCTTCGATGTTTAGCTATCTAAACTCTAGTAGTGCATGTGTATTTGTAATATATATTTATGTATATGTGTATGTATGATTGTGTAATTGGTCTAATCAATCATAATCCTTTCCTTCCAATATATAGCTATGGCAACTTCTAAGCTTCAATGCGACTATATCATCAAAAAGGGGTCATGTAATGACAAAGATTGCCTTACTTACTGCAAGAAGATCATCCCTCCACCCGGCGGCCTATCTGCAAAGTGTGTACCCGAGGGATGCAAGTGCTATGTATGTCGAGGAATGCTGTCAAACACACCATCTAACTAGGTCAAAAAATGATATATACATGGATGTATCAACTTTTTCATAGTTGCTCAACTGATGAATAATTGTGATTCAAGTAATGTGGCCTAGTGTGGAATAAAAATATTTTCTAGTACAAATAATATAAAAAATACTGACAATGTTTGCATGCTTACCAGCGGTAATGAAAAATGTCATCAATCTTTTCATGCTCATAGAGAGTTTAGTACTAGTGTTGAATAAGCTCATGTTTGTCGTGAAACAGACACATTCTTGTTGTTCTTGGTGATTTCTTAGCGATTATAGATTTGGGGTCCTTTGAGTAGCCATTGGGAGAAAAGAGAATTAATAAAAAAAGAATAAGAATAAAGTATTATTTGGATAAGAATAAGTAGTTAACGATTATCAGGAAAAACAAGTATTTTAATTTTGAGCGATGCATTTTACCTCCTAGGCGCATATGTGCCTTTTCTTTAAAATGCATTTTAAACACATTTCAAAATGTCAAAAAATTACAACCAAAAAATCGCGTGCTCACAAAATTCTAGCTGCAGTCAGTTCACGCACATACACAAGCACGGCTTAATAACTGTCGCAACGATGACGAATTCCATGGCTCTGAGCGACGTCGCTGAGCGAAGACGATGTCGAGTAGCTGAACAACACCTACACCAAGCACACCTAATAGCAGTAACAACAACGGCAGAGTTCACAGCAACGGCGAGCCGCGGTGACAGAGACTGTACACTACCTGTAGTCTAAATACGTGCATACTTACAACACAAAATCTGCTCGTATACGACCGCCGAATCAAAAAACTTACAGCATGAAAGTTGTGCGGAACATTGAGATGAAGCTACACGGATATCTCAAACGGTTGACCGTACGCGACGAATTTGACAAAATTTGTCCAAAACAACAACAAACTCCGGTCCAGATTTGACATGTTACGCTCAACGAAACTCGAAACCGAGCACGGGAATGGAACCTACTCGTCGACGCGCATAAATTTCATGTACACTTTATTTTGAATCAAGCAATATTTAGTCAGATTAGAGAGACACTAAGTTGAGAAGATCAAGAAGTAAGTGGAGGAGGTTTAGGCAGGTGAGGAGGCAACATGTCAGGTACACACACTGGGCCAACTCTACAGCCTACAGTGCCAAAATTGCACTAGGTGAGCGATTAAGTTGTTTCTGGGCCTGGCACAGTGTGTTTTGGGCCTGGCCAAGGGTGTTTTATATGCAGGTTCGCGAAATGGGGCAGACGACCAAACGGACCGAAAATCGCATACAACAGTGCGTTCCTGTAACCCGTGGGCAACCAAACAAGAAGTTGCTGCTTCTCGTGCTGCCGTGCAGGTACCAGTCTCTCGTTGCTCGTGCAGGGATGCACAACGCATCTACAAAGCTCTCGCCAGTGCTTCACAGAAGGCTGAAGCCGTCTGCGCGAAGCCATTTTGCTTGTTAAATCTATAGTTAGCTGACACACACTACATATTGTCCCGATGAACGACACCTGACTATCTAGCCTCTTTCCCAGTATTGATTTTGCATTCACTCCATCATTGTCTAGTCTGGGTGATTTTAGTGGAAGGGGGCACATGCCCCCCCCCCCTCCGACAGTGCCAACTAGGACTGGGCATTCGGTTCCCCCGAACCGATCGGTTCGGTGCTTCGGGTAATAAAGGATTTCGGTTTTGAGAAACTGACAACTGATCGGTTAACTGAAAAATAGATAACCGAGGGTTCGGTGCATTCAAAAATCGGTTCGGGACTCGGTTATGACCGAACTGGACCGAACAGAATAACTGCAGATTCTGTATATTTGTGCCGCCATGGATACTCTGCCTTGCAGGTCGAAGCGCAGCCACGCTGGCCGCCGGCGTGGAGCAGACGAGGCGGAAGGGCGCTGAAAAGGAAGGAGATGGAGGAGATGCCACCAGGTACGTGCTGCCGAACGGCCGTCGCCGCATATCGATCTGGATGCGAGAGGCCGGGGCAACCGCACGACCACTTCTCACGTGGGCTTTGCTTTGCGGGAATGCCTTAAACAATTAGAGAAGTGGGCTGGGCTAGTTTACAGATTCTAAGGCTATGTATGTTTATTCGGTTTACTAGGTCTATTCGGTCAACCAAAGGTTAAACCGAATTTCCTAACATTAATTCGGTTTTGCACAAATGATGACCGAGTTTAGCACCGAAATTTTCGGTTCTGGCCTTTTCGGCTCCGGTCCCGGTTCTTTCGGTTCGGTAATTCGGTCCTCGGTTTATATGCCCACCCCTGGTGCCAACGCCCCAGCAACAATTTGCAAAACGTTAACCATATCCTATCTTCTAAACAAATATGGAACTAATGTTTTTAAGCATGTTTAGCGGTCATAAAAACCTAAATCAGCCAAGAAGATTAATTTGTTGGAACATGTTTCTATAGAGTAATAGAGGCAATACTAAATTTACTAGTATTACTATACTTCCTTTATTTAATGATTAAGTTTATAATCTAAGCTATAATTATAATACATTCTCAATGACAGAGAGGAAAACCTGAATGCATGTGTGGAGTAATAAACACCAAATACATATACCTAGTGAGACTTTTGGATTGGTTCATGAATTATTGATGATTTGGTTTTCTTGACCATGAACATATGGTAAGTAACTGTGTTACGAGGATATCATAGTTCATGAGTACACATTGTTAAGTCTGACATAGTGACGAATAGAGATCTTGATATAGTGCGAGATACAGCGGAGGCGTTGTCCACTTTGGCGCTTGATTGTGGGAACTTTCACAGGGAGATATTCTCGCAGCTAGAAGGTATACTAAAACCTAGCTGTGGGAATCATCGTCGATTACATCGACTACTTCCACTACATCGACGGTCGGCGTTGCATAGGAGCCTGCTAGGAGATATTCTCGCGGCTGGGTGGTATAGCATAGCTTTGGGAATGGGCATCGGCTAGACTCGTATTTTTCTTCATCGATGGTGTCAAGGGTACGTAATCCGTTGCCTACACCTCTTTTTCTATTATCTATTAATGTGTATCTATTCCTTTTTGAACATTACGAAATTAGAGAAATTTACACGCTCTCTCATTTCATTCGTGAGGAGCTGGATGAAAAGAAACTCTCATGTCCAATGTTGCAGCAGAGATGGGACTAAGAAAGAATCATCGACTATAACCTGAAAATAACCAGATTTTGCAGACAACATCATGGAAAAATGAAAGGAAAATCCTGTCGAGACAATGATATTTGTTTTGGCATATATGTTCTTCAAGCACTGGAACCTGCTTGGATCGTGATCTTGTTTATGTGCATATGCGTAGATTTGTTTTGTTTTGCTTAGTGTGTAGTACATTCTCCAAAAGTGGTGTCAGAGTGGCAGTGGCGTAGCAAAAAAAATGTAGAGGGTGTGCACACTTCAAAAATAAAATTGGTGTGATCGTATAGTTTTACTATTAAAGCAAAATATGTGATGCCTGGTACGGAGTATCACACTTCCGAATATTTACCTAACAAAAGCCACCTCCAACCCTCTCCAACTAAAAACATGGATTTTTCTGTAGGCGGGCGCTACCAAGTACCAACCGCACGCCATCTCCCCGCTTCTCTCGTGCACACTAGGTTCCCCGCTTGTGCAACCGCCGCCCGACCCGTCCTCCCTTACCGGCTTTCCGCAAGACAGCCACTACTGCACATGCATAAAAACTCCTACAACAGACAAATGCGTAATCCTTTATAAGGGGTACGTTCAACAAGTTCCCTAAAGCATGAAACGAATATCTCTTCCTCCCTCGGTGATACAGCATTTCCTCCTCGCGTGTCCGGGACTTCACCACTGAAACAAAAACATTTTTCTTGATATATGTTGCACTAAAGAAAGGCAAACACGTCTTAGACAGACTTTCTTGAGATAAATATGTACTTCGACTACCCAAAACCATTCCAGCAGCGCAATGACACTGCAAACTGGGCTTCAGTTTGCATTCTGGGAGTAGGCAACACCAGCTAGATGAGTATGACATTGCAAACTGGACTACAGTATGCATGGAAGTAGGCAACACCAGCTAGATGCGTTCCAGGAACTAGGACTAGAATAAAAGTTCAGGATAAGCTAGCAGACTTACAGGAGCATCGACCTCTTCGTTCTGCAGTATAATCTTCAAGGTATCTTCAGTGATTTGGTCCTGCAACTGAAATTGAAGATGGTAGACATCAACATCTAACATTTTTGATTGCTGACATTTATGGACACTCATGGACCTATCCGGGGCACTATACCGTTGGAACATACTTGTATTTACTTTTTCATGCACTAATGTACTTACATTTATGGACACCCATGGACCCATCCGGGGCACTATACCACTGGAACATACTTGTATTTGCTTTTTCATGCACTAATGTACTTATATTTACTTCCTTCTCTGAGAAAAGGTTTATTCATTCACTTTTTTTCTCTCCTTCCTTCCATGTAACAGATTTTGACCGAGTTCATCCTTGCATGGTTTGGCTAGTCCATCATGAGATCATATTTTGAATTATGGGTTGACTCATTTCTTTTTAATCTTTCCTTTTGTATTTATGTGATCACGATGACTGTACAAAAGAGTGATTAATTCAAAAAGAATGAATATGTTGTGTTCGGTAGTTTTGACTTTCGAATATACTGTACGTGAAAACACTTAGCGATCCCAACTGTAGAACCTGCTAGAAATGAACAAAGAGCAATTACTAGAAATGAGCCGCCACTACCCAGTGAAGGACCCTGAATAGGATCCAAAGTTTTAAATTCCAAAGTAACTGTAAGTTCTGTTGGCACTAGAAACATAGTAAGATAAACATTAACCTAGGAACTAGCGTGCCATTTAGGCAATCATGACTATAGTGCTGTTGGAATAGAAGTGCAAATGAAGCCAAACTTGCATCAAACTGGGACCAACTACTGCTATAAACATATTTATGTTGTGTTCACTGTTAACATAGTACATTCACATCAACACTCGACTTGAAATATCAATACTATTTTCAACGGTGAATTCAATATAGGTGATCAACTAACATAAACATACATGGCTGTAAAAGTTTATGGAAAACTGTACCTTACGAGCAATAAATAGATCTTGGGCTTCGGTGTTGCCACAGAAGTGGTCACAAACAGGCTGGGGAAAAGACAATTAATAAAAAGAATAATAATAAAGTATTATTTGGATAAGAATAAGTAGTTAACGATTATCAGGAAAAACATGTATTTTAATTCTGAGCGAGGCTTTTTACCTCCTAGGCACATATGCGCCTTTAATTTAAAAGGCATTTTAAACACATTTCAAAATGTCAAAAAATTGCAAAAAAAAATCGCGCGTAAATATTAACATCCTATGTGCTCACAAAGTTGTTTCAAGAAAAACCGACATTTTTTGTGGTCTGCATAAAAAAGACAGGTTGGTGCTAAAATAAGGCTTTTCACGAGACATTATTTGTCTTTTCTACACAGGCACAAAAATTGTCGGTTTTCCGCGAAAAACGACTTTGTGAACATATTGAATGTGAAGATGTATCCGTGAAATTTTATGTCGAAGTTATTTAGATGTGTTTTTAAATACTGAGCGAAAGTGAATTTCACTTTAATTTGTACTTATTCATGTAAATACTAGCACAAGAATTATTCAGTTCACATTACTGGTCAGGAAAAAAGTAAAAGAGTAAAAAAGGTTAGCTGTACCTATGTCACAGAATACAAAATTGTCCTGCTCAAAACTTTCTAGCTCCAGAATATTTGACCATTTTACTCCCTGCCTTCCAGAATACGAGAACTGAACTTAAATTCCATATTACTAACACATGAAAGATTAGACTATCAAGCATAGATTCTATATATAGCAAAAATAGCTCTCAGATATCTGCAAGCAATCAATCATTCATCGAATCATTTTTTGGGTTCATACCCAGTCCATTCATCATTAATCACTAGTACAGAACGACACATCGGATACCCCTCTATGGAAACGGCAGGTGTTAGGCGACGGAGAATCGCGCTTTCCGCGCGGCCGGTGCGTACAAACCTGACCAGGCCCGCCTACATTGGCAACGGACCCTTTCCAATCTCCGTCACCTATTATATTGGCAACGGTTAATAAAATTGTCCGTTTCCAATATTTGCCTCTATGGTAACGGATAGAATTTTCCAACCGTTGAAAATGTTGATACGTGGAGGCTAGCGAATGGGCAGATGGGGAGGTGGGCGGAGCAGACCCGCGAGTATAAATGGCGAGAGGTACCAGCAGCGGTCTCTTTGAAGCCCCAGTCCATCGCCTATAGTTATTCAAACTTCGCCAGATCCCCTCCGTCCAAATCCATGGCGAGAGGTACCAGCAGCGGTCGCGGCCGTGGACGAGGGCGAGGCCGTGGTAGGGGGCGCAGCGGCAATGCCATGCCGTCGGTGTCGCCCTCACCGTCCTCTGAAGACATGTCCCCGGCGAGAGGTACCATCAGCGGTCGCGGCCGTGGACGTGGGCGGGCCGTGGACGAGGGCGCGGCCGTGGTAGGGGGCGCAGCCGCAATGCCACGCCGTCGGTGTCGCCCTCACCGTCCTCTGAAGACATGTCCCCGGAGCTGCGCGGCTTCGAGTTCTTGGTTATCCTGTACAAGGGCATCGAGAGCCGCCTGAGGCTCCCGAGGGCGTTCGCAGAGAAGCTCCAAGGCATGGTGGCAGCTACCATGCATCTGAAGATGGAGGACTGCGAGAACGGCAGCTGGGCGGTGAAGACGGCCGTGAGTGCCGGGGGAATTTGTACCTCGGCCAGGGATGGAAGTCATTCGCCCAAGCGTACAAGCTTGAGCAGGGGCACTTTTTGTGCTTCGAGTTCGACGGCGACAACGGGTTCTTCATCAAGATCTTCGACGGTACCTTATGCCGGAGGGACGCACTCGTGTACAGCGACGACGAGCCCGAGTCTTCATCAGCAGCTGCTAGTAGTAGCATTAGCTAGTAGTAGCATATATGTAATCGTTTACTTCATTATCAAGTCCGTATGTAGTAGCACTAGCTGCTAAGTGGTCTCTGCGTTCATATGTAATTTAGAGTACCTGTTAGTAAGTTTACTCTCTCGCTGGTGTAAAATCAATGGAAACGGTTATATAAAATGTCCGTTGCCAATGTGGTGCTTATATATACTGCCGGCTCGGTCTCATTATCACTCTCTCACTTGTCTCTCTTCCAACCCTAGCCGCCGCACACTGTGGCTTTCAACTCTCCTCACTCTCTCTAATGGCTTCCTCTGTCGGCGCTTCTAGATCCGGCCATCGCGGCCGCGGCTCTAGCCGCCGCGGCAGCCCTTCGTGAGGGGAAGGTCGATCTGGAGGCGGCCATGCGTCCGCTAATGATGCGGCAGCGCCACCATCTGACGCCCTCCTCCTCCGGTGATGCCCGGCTTCTTCTGAGCCAGGCCGATGTGGAGGAGGTCATTCATGAGGTGGTGGTGCAGCACCTCCGGCGGATCTACCAGCAGAAACCCATCTGGAGGAGGAAGTGGCCGATCTGGAGGTGGTGGAGGATCTGTAGGTGGTGTCTGATCTGGAGAAGAAGGAGGAGGTGGATGTCGACGAAGGAGAAGGAGGAGGAGGTGATTGCGTCGCAGCGCGCTGGTAGCATCTCAGCGCATCTGGCAGAGGCCTGCACCTCCTCTCCCGCCGGGTGAAAGGTATAAATCTTTCTGTGACCGGCTGTGATGCCGATGAACTAGGTTCTACGTATGAGCATTTCATCACATAAACAAATTCCTAGTGCAAATTCACACATACATGTTCTGATAATTACAAACACTTATTGTTAAAGCACCAACTGTACAAACTAGTTAAACACCCACATCCAAAGCCTATTGCAATTCACCTAGGGCATTCTTGCACCTAGGGCAGAGCATTTCCTGCCATGTTGGACGTAGCCTGTCCTTCAAGGTTAGGATCTTGCGATACAACTCGTAGGTCACGTACCCATCTATTGCTGCGTAGTCGAGGTTAACTTTGTGCAGCGGCATCCACTCCCAAAAATCGTGCTGGTTGGATGGGAACTCCTTCTTCATGTTGGCGTATGATTTGTCGATGAGGTCTGCCGCTAGATCACCCATTCCGTCCCTCTCGTCTCCACCCTTGATTTTGTATACGAGTTGGATGTCCACGTAGTACTCCGGTGGAATGTGGAAGCCGGCAGAAGAAAGCACCTTGCTGTCGTTGGTGATGTCCACGCTTGCGAAGGTGATATTCTTGCGTTCAAAGAATTTGCCCAACTCTGGACAATTCTTCTTGGACTTGCACCAGTGGAACACGAGGACATGCTGGCGCATGGCGAGTTGCAGGACAGACATGTGCCGACGATTACGGGTGTACTCGATGTCAAGGCCGATGAACCGATGCTTCTCCTCTGCTAGCCATTCCTCGTACTTGTCGAGGATCCGCTCCACGGTATGCTCCTCGTTCGTGTACACCACCTCCAGAACGGTGCCGTGGGTACGGACGGTAGTTGTCTCTGTTATTCTGTTGCGGTCGTCCATGGCGGGTGGGGGATTGGGGTGGAACGAGGAAGAAGAGAAGGAAGGAATGCGAACTGTCTGCCACCAAACAGAGCAGTTCCTGGATATTTGCCGTCGATCTTAGCAGTTTCTCGAAAATGGCAACCGAACAAAGCAGTTGCTGGAAAATAGCCACTGATTTTTTTAATATCCAGATGTATTTTGTACATTTCGCTAATAGTTTTTTTTCTTTCACGCAGGAGTTTATTTCGGCAACACTGCATAAAAGTACCAATGTATCATTCCGAGAACCAGAAACCTTAAGGCAAGGAAATTTCGTGGATACTGGTCTTGGAGTGGGTACAGCGACGACCGAGAGCTCATAGAAGGTGAGCTCCAAGTCAAAGATGGAACGCTGGCTTAATTAAGCCAGCCTTCCATCTTGTTAGGTTAGTTGCTTATAGGTTTAGAGTTCATGATTGTAGTCAAAGTGTAATAGGTGATATTACATTATGCCAATGTGTGATAGATATGATTGTAGTCAAATTGTAAAAAACGGTGATATTATTGTATACCAATGTAATGATGGCATTTGTTCTATGTTATGAATTGAATAACGTTTTAGTGCATTGTGCAATCAGCCTTTCATGTATTATGGCATATAACCGAAATATGAGAAATGCTCAGTGCAAACGGGTGGATGGCAAACTCCGTATCTGATGAAGGAAAACTAAGGAAACGGAGGTCTGCGCACAACCGTTGCCAAATGGAGACCTCATCGGAAACGGTTTTTGGCCTCCGTTACCGATGAAGGCCTTCACATCAGTGACAGAGGCGGGGACACGGACCCTTTCTCCGTTGCCGAAGGGGTTTTTGGCCCGTTTCGATGTGTCGTTCTGTACTAGTGAATCCTGGAGTAGTTGTCACACCGATATAACTATAAAACTCAATGGCAGAGCCATATGGTTGTTCATTGTGTAACTTTGTTTGCCTAAAACAAGTTCAACAAAAAATTGCATTCCCCTCTAGCTGTCTCACTGACATGTAGACCTAGTCCCACACCTTCAGTCCCAACTAAGAGGTCAATTTGTGTTTAAATAAAAATAATTGTATAACCTGAATATTAGCATGTGATGATGGCACATGTTATCCACATGATTGTGTACGGTTTAGGTACATTTTTTTTGAAGAAGTAACAGTTACCTGCAATATTTTGTTCATTGCCTTCCCAAAAGCCTCTTTAACATCAGCTGAATTAAGACTGCCACTTTCATAATGGACAACAAGTTATTCCATGTTTGTGTATGTCCTGTATAAAGTAACAGTTCTTTTTTGAAACGGGAAAAAGCTTGGAATTTAATATTGATTCACATCATTTATATTAAATCACACTAGATTACCAGCACTCAATTCATTGGTGAACTGGCAGAACCTAATTATGATTGTGCTGACTGGCTATTGAATGTAGAATGTGCTGGTATTGATAGGGTATATGCAACTTTGTGCCTTATGCACCCTACTGATGAATTTTACAGAATCAACCTTCCGCAACAAATAGGTAGAACTAGATATTGGTTCATGAGTGAAAGAACATTACTTGCTACTACCATTCCCTCTGTTATGAACTATGTCCAGCTTGAGATAACAGTCCTCAGTAATGCTGGAACATAATACTGATTTATAGCATTATTGTAGAGGTTGAGAGTGGCTAACCTGAGAGCAGCCGCCAGCTCCTTGTTCTCTATATCTTAGGGTTTCCACACAGACAGCTCCACTTATATATCCCTCTGGGTCACTTGAGTTAATGGGACACATGGGCCAGAATAGATAGACAGGCTGCAGTAGGGAACACAGCCCATATACAGTCCAACACTCCGCCTCAAGATGGGTGATATATGTCGATCATTCCCATCTTGTCACAAGCTCGATCACACTCTTTGGCAGCCAAACCTTTTGTCAGACAATCAGCAATTTGCTGCCCTGTGCTCACATAATCAATCTTGATAATTCCAGCATCAAGTTTCTCTTTAATGAAGAATCTGTCAATCTCAATGTGTTTTGTCCTATCATGCTGGACTGAATTATTTGCAATACAGATTGCAGACTTGTTGTCACACCATACATTGAGTTGTCCTTCTTTTAGGACCTTCAACTCACTAAGGAGATTTCTTACCCATAACATCTCACTTAATCCTAGAGACAAGGCTCTATATTCAGCTGCTGAAGTTGATCTTGATACTACTGCTTGTTTCTTACTCCTCCATCCGATCAAGTTTCCTCCAACAAAAACACAGTAACCAGAGGTTGATCTTCTATCATCCAAACAACTCGCCCAATCAGCATCACTGTAACCGTCAACTGTTAGGTGCCCATTTGCTTGAAACAATAATCCCTTCCCTGGAGTTCTTTTTAAATATCTTAGGATTCGATGGACAGCATCCATATGTCCACTACTTGGTTCATGCATATATCTGCTCACTACACCGACTGCATATGCAATATCTGGTCTTGTGTGACACAAGTACAGCAACCTTCCCACAAGTCTTTGATATCCTTCCTTGTCTACTAGTAATCGTGCACGTGCAATGCACGTATATTATTAGAATTAGGGATGGCAACGGGTCTGCTCCCCACCGGGGAGTGCCTTCTCATCCCCATCCCCATTTAACAATCGGGGAGACTTTTTCCCCATCCCCATCCCCATCGGGATCGGGAATTTGTTTGTTTATCCTATTCTGTATTCCTACTATTTATTATAATCTGAATTTTCCAAAATAATAAATGATTCACGTATGTACATGCTATTTCTATAGTCGACTTCTTTACTTGTTGTCCTGAAAATAAAGTTGCCACTTTTTTTGACACTTTCTTCTTCCTTTATGATTGGTTATCGATAACGATTTTCTAACATCGGTGACCGTCGAGTCGTACATCCGAAACGGCTGCTTGTGTCAACACATAAGAAGTTCTGCTGGAAAGTATGGCGCAACGGTCACTCGTTGCCATCACATAAGTCTAAATTATTCAGAAATTAATCATTGCCAACACCTTTATAAAATAATAAGTCGAGAATATTGTCACATATCCAAAACAAACAGAATTTTGTGTACATATCAAAAGATAACTTGTTTAATTTCACGCCCCGACAAAGGTTCGCATTGCGATCCATCATTAAAACGACTTCGTAAAAAACACACATCGTGAGAAATAAAATGTGTAAATGAAATAATCTAAACTTGCCAAGATAATCAGGAATGTACATGTGCACAGAATATCGTGCAGAAAAATTTGCTTATCTCTTTACTTAGCACAGAAGAAAATGTAGTTATTCCAAGCGCAATGTGAAATACAATTGAATCTTTTATTATTAATTTTTCAGAATGTTCAAGATAAAGTATGAATCTAAGATGCACCAATTTCAATATTCAGAAGTGTGTTGCAAGGAAGTCAATTCGAGTCAAATTATTCGGATTTTTTGTTGTAAAAATAGCAACATACATAAGTTAATTGAAAAGGCACATCATTGTTAAGGTTACATCTTTCACTAACCCTTCAAATTACTTTCTTCTTAGATTTCTTGGCCTCATGCTGCTGATTTATGCAAGCTCCACCCGTTTCAAAAAAACAAAAATTATGCAAGCTCCCGCCTGCCCTTCCCAACATCCTCACTCTTTTGTTCATGCTTTTTTGGCAGCTTTGCTCCAACTTTATGCTAAACATTCTTTTCATCCTGGGGTGTGATAGATAATGTGCATGAAATTTCTCCCAGTTTCTTCCATATATCCACCAAAGGCACACATTCAGACAGATAGGCACAAACAGTCCATCCTTGTCGGTTCTGTTGTAATTGACCTGCAATATGATAAATAATGTGCATGGAGTAAGAATAAGGTAATTGTCATTAAGACGTAGCTGGTAACACGCAAGATTCATAAAAGGGGTGCAGACATAATGAGGTTTGGCCACAGTTCATTTTCCTTGATATATCAAACTTGGTTTCAGGACAGTCAAGAGGTGCAAACTACATCCTTCAAAAAGGGTATCATTAAATTTAGAAGGAAGAATACCCAGAATCAAACAACTCATAGTCTGCTTGCGTATCTAACAAGCTGCATTTTTTTCTGCATTCCCGGTGCATGTGCTATCAAATATTACAACGTAACAATCAAAAGTATGTAAGCAGCTACAAAAGAATCTTATGAAGTTGTGGTGACGCAGCTGAACATAGGTGTTTACCAGGTGCTGCTCCGCTATGCGTAGGCTCATGGACTCTAGGGGGTTCGACGTCTTCGATGTCCTCCCGCACGACGGTTCGCCCAACGTAGGCGACACGTGGGCATAGGAAGACGCCGCTTCATTCCACGCTCGCGATTGACGTTATCTGTCTGGCCACCATGTTCCTCGCCCCCAAGGGCGCCTTCATCAGCAAGGTCTTTAGGTCTCGAGATTACAACACTATCATGTTCTGTCCCCGACGACAGCTGTTTGACATGGTCTAGGTGACCAAACCTAAAGCGAGTCACTGCACATATGCTGAAATTTACATCATCTGCTGAAATATAAAGCCCCTGCAATGATCCAGCCAGAGCCTATTGATCTAAAGCACTTGTTCAGTGTGGATCCAGAGAAGAACGTACCTATGGATGTGCTTAGTTCTAAGAAGTCAAAGAAAAGACCCCAGGTGAGTATGAGCCTGGAATCACGGTACTGGAGAAAGTTGGTATGGCATCAGATTCCATATTTAATCAACATCAACCAATGTCTCTTTTGTACCACGCTATATACAAGCATTAGCTTACTCTTTAATTAACATCAACCAATGCCTCTTTTGGAATATTGCACGGACCCTCTGCAGTCTGCATTATAGAGATACTTCATGTCAAGCGTAATGGATTTTCTAGCTTCCAAAGTTCTGCCATGTAAAAAAGGTTATATAGGACTATTAGTAGCTTACCACAAATAACCAAACAACGACGTAAAATGATGGGTGTCTACAAACCTTAATTAATATGCATAGGTAAGAGAGATGAAATAAATACATGTTAGAATCACTGCCTTTGGTGGTCCGGAATTGTGACAATTTATAGAAAATTTGAGAATTGCATCAAAGTTGAAGCATTTATTACTTTGAAGAATTATACCAATCAGAATAGAAGAATACCATGCTTCAGATGAATCATGACAATTGCAGTTACAAGCTGCGATGCTAGTCGGGACAAGTAGGCCAAGATGAACCTCAATGCAGGTGATGTTGTAAATTTTAACTGGCCGGCGATCATCCCCCGTGACCTGCAAAACCTATCCTTGCTGATGGGTGCCAGTTCGGGAGAGGTGGGTGAGGAATGCCGGCTGCATCGTCGGGTGGCGCGACACCAAGCGTCATGAGTGGTTAGCGAGGACCTGGAGATTCGACGGAGGAGGATGGCTGCTGCCGGATGCGATGGCAACGGATGGCTTGGGTTGGTGCGGTCGTGGCAGCGTCGTCGTCGCTCTCATCTTCGCCGTCCTCGGAGTCGTCGTCCCCGGAGGAGCAGTAGGTGGAGATGCGCGAGGAGATGGCCTCCTCCCGCGGGAGCAGAGGCGGAGGATGAGCACCTGCAGCCGCCCCAGAAGGCTGGGCAGCGTGGCCAGCGCCGCCAGCGCGACGGCGAGCGGCGCCGACATCTCGGTGAGCATCGCGGCCAGGCTCGGCCCGCCCCACCCCGGCCTCCAGCATCGTCGCCGCAGCCGCCTCCATCACAAAGAAACCTCCCGAAATCGACCAGCCACCGAACGTCGCCGCAACCTCCTCGCCCGCCGAACGGGTTGGTGCGGCCGTGGCAGCGTCGTGAGGGACGCTAGGCAGATCGACGGCAAGCAGCGCGATGGACGGTGTGCGGATCAACAGCGACCACTGCCAGAGATGGGCGAGGACCAAGGGATGGAGCGGCGGCGCGATGATGTGAAGATGGCGGTTGGCAGGGGCAGGGGATCGCTAGTGGATTTGGGGATTTTCTTTACGGGAGGAGATTGCGCTAGTTTAACGGCAGTTTTCACGCGGTTTATTTTCGATGTGCACATCATACATCATTGGCACGACGTGGGACGTTGGATCTTGATGTGTGGACGGTGGAGATCGCTCGGATCTGTCACTCTGGCTCTTTTTATATTAGTGGTGACTACGAGTTCCCCAGATTGAGTTGTTACTTTCTGGTTTTGATCCATGGGTGTTAGAGCTGCACAACATTCCATCATTCCCATATCACTAAGAAGATCCAAGACATATTTGCGCTGCGATAGGACTATTCCCTTCTTTGACCTTGCCACCTCTATTCCAAGAAAATATCTAAGTTGTCCAAGATCTTTGACTTCAAAGGCTTTGCTTAAACAATTCTTCACCCTTGTTATCTCCACTGCATCATCTCCTGTGATTATGATATCATCCACATACACAGCTAGAATTGTGATCTTCTGGTTTGAATGCCTATAGAATACAGTGTGGTCACCATTACACTGTCCATATCCCATCTCGCACACAACTCTTCTAAATCGATCAAACCAAGCTCTAGGGGATTGTTTTAATCCATAGAGCGCCTTCTTTAGTCTGCACACTTTACCTTCAGTTTCAGCTGAAGCTAGGCCTGGGGGAATTTCTATGTAAACTTCTTCTTGTAGATCTCCGTGAAGGAAAGCATTTTTGACATCTAGCTGGTGTAATGGCCATCCAAAGTTTGCTGCACATGAGATCAGAACCCTTACTGTGTTCATCTTTGCCACAGGAGCAAAGGTTTCATCATAGTCAATCTCATATGTTTGACTATATCCTCTAGCCACCTATCTTGCTTTATACCTTTCTATCTTCCCTTCAGGACTTTGCTTTATGGTATAGACCCATTTACAACTGACTGCATTCTTTCCTCTAGGAAGACTAGTCAGTTCCCAGGTCTTGTTCTTCCTTAGTGCATCCAATTCTTCTTTCATAGCAGCAAACCACTTCTGATCCT
The DNA here is from genome assembly GCA_947311845.1 of Poa pratensis. Taxonomy (NCBI): domain Eukaryota; kingdom Viridiplantae; phylum Streptophyta; class Magnoliopsida; order Poales; family Poaceae; genus Poa; species Poa pratensis. The sequence goes on along the minus strand of CAMZMU010000123.1, from coordinate 13,938,621 downwards.
GCTTGGCTGCCCTCCAATCTCTTGGAATTGCAGTTGATTGGAGAGATGCAACAAATGCCTTGTATGAAGGGGATAGAGCTTCATATGATACATAATTATCGATGTTGTGTACGAAGCCTGCTCTATCGGTTTGTGTCAACGTAACTGCTTGTTTCCCTTTCCTTAAAGCAATAGGCAAATCCAGTGACGCCACCGTGCTGCCAACTGAATTTTCATTTGTGCTCTCAGGCTCAACACTTTCCTTTAGCAAATCAGCTTCAACAACCTGTAACTCCCCCTGTGGTTGTTGCTCCCCCTGTGGTTCAATCCTTGGCCTCCGTGAGTACACACGTGTTGCATGTTCTTCATTTGGTTTTGGCCAACATTTTTCTTGTGGCACGTCTGGAACAACAATTGGTATGGACCCAACAAGAAGAGGAGGTTGATGTTGTTGTCCAGTAGAGCTGTTGGCATCATCACTGCTGCTGTTGTTGCTTGCATTCTCCCCCTCTTGACCAGTAGGATTAGACGGCTGGTCAAGTCCTTCGAATATCATACTCAAATCTGTTTTTTCACCATAAAAAGGGTCAGATTCCCAGAAAGTAACATCAAGACTTACAAATGTGCGCCGTTCAGAAGGACTCCAACATTTGTATCCGCGTTGTCCAATAGGGTAGCCGATGAAGATGCACTTAACAGCCCGAGGATCAAGCTTTGTCATCGAGGGCCTGTGATCAACAAAGCAAGTGCAACCAACCACCTTGGGTGGAACCACAAACTTGTTCTCACCTAGCAACAATTCACAAGGAGATTTCATATTTAGTATTCTTGAGGGCATACAGTTAATAAGAAATGTAGCCGTCATCACTACCTCACTCCAGAGAAATTTTGGGACATTCATGGTGTACATCAATGATCGAGCCACTTCTAGAACGTGGCGATTCTTCCTCTCTGTCACTCCATTTTGAGGTGGAGTGTCTGGACATGATGTCTGGTGTAGAATACCCTGGTCAGATAGGAACCCCCCAAATCTTTTGTTGATGTATTATGTTCCATTATCTGATCTGAGCATCTGGACCTGCACCTTGAACTGAGTTTTAACATATGCACAAAAATTCTGGAAGCAAGATAGCACTTCATCCTTATGCTTCATAAGGTACACCCATGTCATTCGAGAATAACAATCAATGAATGTCACAAAATACTTCATTCCACTAATAGATGCAATGGGACATGTCCACACATCAGAATGCACAAGCATAAACGGGGATATATTTCTCAGCCCCTTACTCACATAGGTGGTTCTTGTGTGTTTAGCATACTCACATGCATCACACTTAAGGTTGTTCTTATCAACTTCACTCATTACATCCGGAAAGACTTTACTCATTTTATCAAAAGATACATGTCCCATTCTACAATGATGAATCATAGCAAGTTTCTCCTTCCCCACCAGTGCTGCAACAAGAGCTGAACCTCCTAGCTTGCATGATTCATCACGGTCCATGTACTTGCCTCTACGCCTGGTTCATGTTCCAATCTTCCTTCCACTCAGCCTCTCCTGTATAAAGAATACATATTTGTCAACGATTACCCGACAGTCTATCTGATCAACAAGCGCACTCAGAGACAGTAAATTCACAGGAAATGCAGGTACATGCAGGACTGATGATACTGATGATAGCGTAATATTTCGTGTACACTGAACTATTCCTGTTCCTTTGATTTTCTGGGCAGTACCATCGGTAGTTTGAATTGTTTGTTGATGCATGGAAGGGAATTGCGTATATGACTCGAACTCCCCAATGCAACCAGCAACATGTTTGGATGCCCCAAAGTCTAGTATCCATTCTGAATTTAATCTATGCGTAGCTAGAGAGGCACTTTCATTTTTACCTTCATCGGTGTAGACAAAGTGGGCAAAGTGTCCAAAGCTGGAATCTGTCGGCTGATCCCCTTTCTTTACTTCATTCTGGCCTGAACTAGGCTGTGATGATCCTTCATCCATGACTGACATGTTTGCTGTAGCACTCACTTGATAATTTGAATGCCCCGCATTCCTGTCTCTAACTCCCCTGTAATTTCCTCGGCTATACACCCTTCCTTGGCCAGTCTTGGAGCAGTGCAGTTGTAACTTAGATGCCCTCTAATTCCGCAATTGTGACAATCACGGATCTCTGGCCTATTAGACACATAGTAAGCTGGTTTAGGTACTAACTCCACCTTTTCAATATGTTTCAGCCTAGTTTCTTCCTGTCCCATAGCTGCAATGGCCTGTTCCAAAGTAGGCAGCTGAGGAAGATGCATTAGTGCAGCCCTCCTTCCCTCAAACGTAGGATTCAGTCCCTTCAAGAATTTTAGCACCCTTCTGTCCTCAATCCACTTCTTCGCTGCTGCCATTCATTCAGAATGAGGCAGCACCAAGGGGGCAAGATGAGCATCCCATACCTCCAATGATGTAGAAAGAGCTTCCACAGATGCGGCAACAGCCGGTGTCAGGGAATTCAACAACCAAGTGAGAACTAGCGAATCTGTAGCATTCCACTTCTTCCACTCCTGCCCAACCTTGTCTTCAGGCTCGTTGACCTCTCCTAGCACGCACCCTTCCACTGACTTCGTCCTCAGAATCAACATCCCTCTCCTGGACCAACTGAGATAATTTCCTACCCCTTCCAGCTTGATCTCATTTGGCATGAGCTCAAGTTTATACTGCACCTCCCCACTTGGGTTTGGCTGCCTACCTTCCTCAGAAGAAGCCCCATCTTCCTTCTTTGCAGCTAGCAGGTTAACTAGCTGCTCAAGCACCTTTGTCACGTCCCCCATCTCCACTCACAGCAGCACAGCTTCACCACGAGCACCACTGCCTTCAGCCTCCTTCAGATCTGCTGGAACCTGCAGCAGACCACACACCACCCCACGCTTGCTCCTCAGATCAACCACATCGGGAGCACCCTCATCTCCGTCCCGGTTGTCGCCGGCGCCGCCACCACCATCGTCGGTGGCTCTGATACCATGTAGAGGTTGAGAGTGGCTAACCTGAGAGCAGCCGCCAACTCCTTGTTCTCTATATCTTAGGGTTTCCACACAGACAGCTCCACTTATATACCCCTCTGGGTCACTTGAGTTAATGGGCCACATGAGCCAGAATAGATACACAGTGCAGTACGGAACACATCCCATATACAGTCCAACAATTATACTTTGAGCATGGTAGATTTGTTGGCAACAAAAATCTTTGGTTGACTGGAACCAAAGTAAGCTATGCTGACTGGCTATTTAATGTAGAGTTACAGTGATGGTATATATAAGTATTCATAACTATATATAGAGTTACACACACACAGTACGTATATATATACTGGTGAATTAGAAGGTCAATCTTCCACACTAAAAAGGGACCTTACTTGTTATCAGCATTCGCTTCCTTACCTCTAACTTTCCAAACCAAGGGAAGATAACATATTTGATGTAGTCCAAACAAGGGTTAGAAGTTGCTACTTTTGGAGGGCAGAAAGCCCGCTCTATTTTTCCATTTAAATCATCCTGCAATAAAGAGAAGAACATTTTACAAACTCTTTCGGTCTTTCATAGCATACAGTGAACATGAGAGCTATATATTGTCCCGAAAAGGCGAAAACACAAACCAGATTGCCCACCAAAAATAAGCATGCTATTGTTACATATGCGTATGATTCTACGAAGTTACACTGGCAAAAATCAAAATGAAACAGAAGCACCAAGGAAGTTTTAATGTCGAGCTACTTGATCATATTTAAAAGGACTCAACAAATGGAGCAAAATAACACAATTTGACATGAAGCTCTTATACTGTACAAGAATCTTCAGGCTTCTTTTAATTTAAAGATGGCAATTGCATCATACAACCTCTTATAGTAGTAGCTTTTTCTAGAAGCTGAGAGAGGAAGTACGGTGCAACTTGACAGCGAAAACTCCTACACTCTCGGACAGATTTGTGAGAAAAAATAAAATTGCATTATTGTTCACCATAAGCCAAGATTGTATAAGTTTATTGCATGATTACATTTTAACTAAATAATAACGAATTATTTGCAAGGAGATTGGAATATTTGCACCTCCAGAACTCTTGAACTGAAACAATTATGCAGATTTATCTTGAGATGCAAAACGTACGTACAGTATGATATAACAAGAGTTAGCACTAAAGGACAACTATATGCCATACAAGATGACAACACTGGATACCTCCTCATCGTGCATGAAGATAGTCCGTCCTAGATCTCTCAAGTCCTGAAAGTCAGGGTCTTCTAGTAAACTAGGTAGCATATCTGTGCTTCAAGCTAAGGATATATTGCATAGAATATCAGGGTCCAAGCTCCAAAAAATCAAGCAACAAACTGGATGACACACAAAAAACAAACATAAACAAAGAAGAATGTCTCAATCAGGATACTGTGCAGCATAATAGCTGGTTTGGTTTCCCTACTTATATCTTCACAGTAATCTCTGGCTAGCAAGTTAATGTCTCGATAATCCATGCTAAAGAGCCATATGTCTGCCTGCAACTACAAAAAGAAAGTATTTTGATCTCCCGGTCACGGTGAAGAAATATACTCCTAAACAGGCTGCTCATAAGTCGTTTGTGAAACTAGTTTTTTTTGTCCATTATGAACAATTCCTCTACGTGGGGATACAGTGATCACGAAACCCGTTGCAGATATGCAGAAGGGAAAATTGCAGTCTACAGTAGAACATGGTAAGCTGAAAGGATTGTGCAAAAGGAAAATGCATGGTCTACAGTAGAACATGGAAGAAGAAAGGGTGCTTCATTCAAATAACTGGCTTACAGTGACATATCCGTGAAATCTCAGTCCTGCATGGTTTGCTAGTAAATTAGTTTAGATTCACTTCAGAGGAATAAAACAAAACATACCATATGATCCGTTTCCCCACATCCTAGCTACACACACATAAGACATTAAACTTTTTTAGGGACTTAATAAGGTCATAAAGTATACTGTTTGTGTTGTGCTACCTAATTTTATTAAACATACAACCATACTAATTGATATCTTTAACATCTCTAATGTTAAAGTTGGCACAACTTGGGCACTTGTTTGTCCTCACAAACAAAAACAAAACAAAAGTAGCGATGTTCTATGTTAAAAAGATTCTCCCTCCGATTGGAAATGATTGACACAATTTTATTTAGAGTGAAACGCGCCGGAGGTCACGAAGTTGCGCAGAAAGGAAGTATTGGTCACCAAGTTGCGAAACGTCAATTCTTGATCACAAAGTTGTGGATTTGACAAACTTTGGTCATTCCGTCACGGCGGGCGTTAAGTCGATGACGTGGCAGTCTGTTTTTTTACAAAAGACCCCTTGAATTTTGTTTCTTCTGATTGTTAGGTCCTTTTCAAAAAAATTGCCAGGAAGAACCAGGAACCAGAGATGCGCGTGCGTCCTACGCTGGTCAGCGCCGCCGCATCCTCCCGCTCTCGGCGTCGCTTTCTCTGTTCGTTCTATTCTCACGCGGGTGGGTTTCTACTATATCAAAAATCCTGGGTGCTAGTGCCCAGCGATTTCATTTTTTTTATACCAGCTGCTTTCCACATCTCAATATTGTAGTAGCCAATGGTCCGAATTTTCTTCAGGTCAGTTCCAATATTATAGTGCCGCTGCAGAAACCAGTCTGCCATCAATATTTTGACTATGAAACCAGCTTTGACCATCTTATTGACAAAGATTGTCTTCATAATCCCCTGCAAGATGAGAGGAGGCCCATGCAAGCAATTAGTTTGCAGATACTATGTTACGGGTTAGAACAAACTGGACATGAGCAATTGTTACTACACAGAAACATAAAGCAAAACGGCGTCTTGAGCAGTGCCTAAGATGAGAGGTGCATCATAAAAATCATATATAGTGCCATTTGCATCAACCCGTAAACCTATAACATCTGTTCAAAATGCTTTCCCAGTAAACTGAGCGGTACTTGAAACTTAGCATGAAAACTGAATCTCGTATCATCCTTGGTAGATACTCTTAAGGTTCAGTAACAAGCACTCGAAGAAAAAAATGCTACAGCAGTTTTTCCCATTGCTTTACCTGCTCTATGTCCATCATGGGGGATGGCTCAAACCAAAGGTAGCAAATGGGAGCAGGCTTCGTTTTCAGCAGGAGGCGGAGCTCTTCCTCATATATGTACTCATCCCCAATGCTCCTCAGAACTGCAAACCTATCTTCAGAACTCGTGTTCCTGGTGTCCATGTAAAGGTCCACAACGCGAACTAACACCTTGATCCCGAGGCCCCTTGGAAGCGGCGTCCCGTGCCCGCAGCACGCCGGAGCCGGCGACGGCCGATGCCTTCAAACCCCAGCCCAAGCCGCAAGTCGCACGGGGCAGTCGCTACCGGACTAAGTTCCGTGCGCTCTGTATATTACAGCTCTGGCGGCCTGCGGCGCCACGGAGGTGGAGCCGTCACGGTGAGAGAAAGTGGCGGGCTGGCGGTGGCCGGTGGCTACGGCGGCGAAGACGGAACGTGATCAGCTGAACCCACGCCCATAAGCGTAAACTCCCCACGGGCGTCGGCCCATCTTCCACTAAGAAGGCAAAGCACAGCCCAACCTATCCCTCACGTAACCTAGCAATGAAAGCCCAAATGGGCCCATCAGATGGCGGTATCACCATTAGTTCGGGGAAGGGAAATGTCTAGACTGAGCAGTTGGTTGGTTCGCTGCTGCTAGCTGTGTGCCGCTCACGCCGACGAGCGTCGCTTCTCATCTCCGGTGCCAGGTTCGGATCGATCCACTCCTCCTGCCCATCTCATTCGCGTTCCAGTATGCGCGCCGTCGCTTGATTCTTCTAGATCTGGGTCGGCCTTAGCTCGCGTGGATTCGTGGTTACGCTGCTCCTGTTTTACCCATTCGCTTGGCGGCGGCGTAGATCTGTTCGCCTGAGACGCTCCGGTACCGCGGTTCGTAACTGATTTTGGTTCCTAGGTTCGCACTGAGCAAATGTTTGAGCGATACCTGAAGCAATTCCTGTGCTACTTTTCCAGATTTATAATTGCTGTGATTTAGTGTTTTAGAACCCAATTGACTGATTTAGGTCGTACTTACTTAGTCACAAACAGGACATCTGCCGCATGCCTGGTTGCGCCAATGCGAGATGCGCTGTTACAATGATGGATGCCTTTTTTTCTGGTTCACGAAAGTGGTCTTGGCGAGCATCTGGTGCATGCGCGTCTTATTTTATTCTCCCTGGCAGCAATTAGCCAATGGATCTTTATTTCCTTTTGGTTGGTATGTCACTGAACAACTGAATATGGATGGAAACGACTATTAATTGTTTTATTATCTCATTTAGCACCTTCGGCCAGAACTTTAGCTGATTTCGTTGTGAAATCTGCATATGTTATGCTGCTTAGGGACAATTGTCAAGTTCTCGACTAGCCATATCGTGATGTTTGGTTTATATTTGGTTCTGATACATTTGCTTGGCACATGGCTTATAGTTGGAGGAACTGACTGTTGATGTGCTTCCTTTGGTTTCAGGTGTTAGGCAGAGGTTGTCTGGGACTGGTAATCATGGCCAAGGGATGGATATTCTCTGCTTTGTTACTGGTGTTTCTTGTGATGGCTCCTGCTTGTGAGGCATTCTACTTGCCAGGTAGTTACATGCACACATACCGGCAAGGCGAGGAGATATGGGCAAAGGTGAATTCGCTCACATCCATTGAGACAGAGCTGCCATTCAGCTACTACAGCCTCCCCTACTGCCGTCCTCCAGGTGGGATAAAGAAGAGTGCTGAAAATCTGGGGGAGCTCCTTATGGGTGACCAGATTGATAATTCCCCTTACCGTTTCCGTGTTAATGTCAATGAATCACTCTATCTGTGTACCACAATCCCACTTGATGAGGTTGATGTGAAGCTCCTCAAGCAGCGAAGCAGGGACCTCTACCAGGTAAACATGATTCTTGACAATCTTCCTGTGAGGAGGTTTACAGAGCAGAATGGAATGACCATTCAGTGGACAGGCTATCCAGTTGGTTATACACCAGAAGGTGGCTCTGATGTATACATCATTAATCACCTGAAATTTAAGGTCTTGGTCCATAAGTATGAAGGAAGTAAAGTGAGGGTAGTTGGAACTGGGGAAGGAATGGAAGTGATCTCTGACCCTGACACAGATGCCAGGTCTGGATTCGAGATAGTGGGATTTGAGGTAGTCCCATGCAGTGTGAAGCGTGATCCTGAAGCCATGTCGAAGCTTACGATGTATGAAAAGGTTGATGCTGTGAGCTGTCCTATGGAGTTGGAGAAATCTCAAATGATCAGGGAGAAGGAGCAGATTACTTTTACGTATGACGTTGAATTTGTAAACAGTGACATCAGATGGCCATCACGGTGGGATGCATACCTGAAGATGGATGGTGCGAAAATTCACTGGTTCTCGATTATGAACTCATTGATGGTGATACTGTTCTTGGCTGGAATTGTTTTTGTCATCTTATTGCGGACAGTGAGGAGGGACTTGACTAGATATGAGGAGCTGGATAAGGAGGCCCAAGCTCAGATGAATGAGGAACTCTCTGGGTGGAAACTAGTCGTTGGAGATGTCTTCAGAGAGCCAACCTCATCAAAACTTTTCTGTGTCATGATTGGCGATGGGGTTCAAATTCTGGGTATGGCAGTTGTCACCATTTTCTTTGCTACCTTTGGATTCATGTCTCCTGCCTCTAGGGGGATGCTGTTGACAGGGATGATATTCCTTTATATGTTACTTGGAATTTTGGCTGGATATGCTGCTGTTAGGCTCTGGAGGACTGTAAAAGGAACCTCTGAGGGATGGAGGTCTGTCTCGTGGTCAACTGCATGTTTCTTTCCTGGCATTGTCTTCATTGTCCTAACTGTATTAAACTTCATGCTGTGGTCAAGAAATAGTACTGGAGCCCTTCCCATCTCACTTTTCTTCACACTTCTGTCCTTGTGGTTCTGTATCTCTGTGCCACTTACCCTTCTAGGTGGTTTCCTTGGAACAAGGGCTGAGCCAATTGAGTTCCCTGTTCGAACCAACCAAATACCAAGAGAAATCCCTACTAAGAATTACTCATGGCTCCTCATATTTGGTGCTGGAACTCTACCTTTCGGAACACTCTTCATTGAGCTCTTCTTTATTCTTTCAAGTATCTGGCTCGGAAGGTTCTATTATGTGTTCGGGTTCCTCCTTGTTGTGCTCCTTTTGCTGGTTGTGGTATGTGCTGAGGTATCTGTTGTTCTTACCTACATGCATCTCTGTGCTGAAGACTGGAGGTGGTGGTGGAAAGCTTTCTTTGCCTCTGGAGCAGTGGCATTTTATGTGTTCCTCTACTCTATCAACTACTTGGTGTTTGATCTCAGAAGTCTGAGTGGGCCAGTTTCCGCTACACTATATATTGGATATGCTTTCATTGTCTCCCTTGCCATTATGCTAGCTACTGGGACTGTTGGGTTCCTGACATCATTCTCTTTCGTTCACTACCTTTTCTCATCAGTCAAGATTGATTGAAGGCCTTATCTTGCCAACCTCGAAGGATTGTACACACAATGCTTTGATCATGACACTGGAAAGCCATGTACACAGTTGTGCCATTCTTAATGTAACATATTACTGAGAGTCTTGAGACTATTGTGCCACAATGCATCTGGTATGTTCTAGTAGATGTGATTTTAAGCTTGTGACATTTTTTCTTATTTGTGCTGCAATGTTTGTTGATGCAAATGCTCTATCAAAGTCGTGACTTTTGCCATAGTATAGTGCTTACACAACTGCTGGTTTCGTTCTTTTTGCAAGATAGCTTTGTAATGGGAGAATTATTTTATCTTTGCAGTGTAATCGTTCCGTGCAAAATTGTGTTTCTCATAGATGTTAGTCTGTGCTCTTCTCTCTTACGTGTTTGCCCAAGGTTGGATACAGCATATAATTCAGGTTTTCGTAATTAGGCATGTTTTATGTTATACCTTGATAACTAACTGCAGAAATGTGGTTTTGTGATTATCTATTTCACCATTCACCTGTATTTAGAGTGTCTCCAGCTTTCATTTGGTTTGCTTCTCTGTCCAGTCACTTGCCTTGAATGGTTCTGAAATCTGTAAGAAACAGTTCCCATTATTCTGAAGTGCACTTTATTTGATGTCTTGGCATATGACACCATAATCTTGACGGCTCTATGACCACATCGCCCCATTTGTGTCCCCTCTTTTTTCACTGTTGGATGATGTTGAATGGTAGTCTTGGAAACATGAGTTACTCGAATGTAACTAAATTAAGGAAATCAGATGTGCAAATATTGCCGTAGTTATTTTTCCATTGAATCTAGAGCATCTCAGTTCAATCTTGTTGCTTACTGCTAATAGTCTATTAGACTAAAATATTTCTACTTCCAATTTGAAAGTAAAATGGTGCAACTCACCACTGTTTATTTCTGCATTTTCATTATAAAATGAACATGCTTGGTGGCTCAGAACCAGAATTTCCACACACGAGGATCATATGTCCCCACAAAGGTGGAGGGTGATACCACTGGAGCTCCATCACCCTTCGCCAGTTTCTGTACCTATGGCCGTTGAAACTTAATTTCATTTGGAAGGTGCTTTACTTTATTCAGTAACCACTGACCAGTCATGTCAAGGACCTAACGAAACGTCTCAAGATTTTGCCTTCTATTGTCTGGAAGGACGTCGCATTAGTTGCTGCGCAGTTTTTGTGTACCCTTACGTTGCGCTGTTCTTCTCAGTCACAACCATCAGACCAAACTAAAATGCAACAGAAACCTGACGTCTACGTATGATTCTATAATTTTTTTAGATTCAATATGATTCTATAATTTCGGACGTCCATCAGTCTTCTACAGTGCTACATATGCATTTTTTTTTTCAAGAATCTGAATGTAAGTTATACTTGTACTTGAGTTACACTTTCCCTGCAGATGTAGAATATATTAGAGCTCATTTCATTTGACATAAATGAAACGATGTCATCATTCTATTTCATTTGAAAAGTAAAATGACAGGATTAGGGATAAGAATTGGCATAACATGTAGTAGTCATTTGCTGACATTTCAGATGAAATCACATGTCCAATTACGTGCCAGCCAACAGGTTGGATATGGAATCATAAATAAATTCCATGATTCCAGATCAAAATAATGGCTACCAAACAACCTCTTGGACGAAATATGATGGGTAATAAGATCATGGAATTTTTTTTTGGCATGTGCATGTTCGTTGCCTTCGATCATGGGTGTCGTTGCGAGGAGTGTCACTGGGAAGTGTAAACTGAAAGGAACGTGCCCCCTTTCTTCCTGAAGTTAACGTGTCCCTTTCCGTGTTCATGCAACGCAGCTCACCCTCCTCTCTCTTTTTCAAACAGAAACTTCGTTGGTTCGCTCGTCGGTTGACGTCGCGGCTTCTTCACACCAACCAAGCCCCCTTTTTTCCACCGGACATCACGCATGATTGTTCGCTACGAAATGCAAGGGATTCAATGATCGGGCAGGTCGACGACGGAAATAGAGTAGTGCGGAGATGGTGTGACTGTGAGGCTTTGTTTTTTGGCTGAGAAAGGGAGAGTGGTGGCCATCACGACGGCAGGTTGGTAGATCGCCTTTGCGTAGCTGTACACCATGGGAAACGCATCTGAGTTCTATGTAGTCTCAACAACATTTTTAGGACGTTTTCTGGGTGGTTGTCTGCCTTGTTTAGACGTCAGTTTACACATGATTGATCTGATCTACTCCCTCCGTTCCAAATTACTTGTCTTCCATTTGTCTAAATTTGGATGTACCTATACACAAAAACATGTCTAGGTACATCCAAATTTGGACAAATGGAAGACAAGTATTTTAGAACGGAGGAAGTATTAGAGAAGAAGGAAAACTTAAGTGATGGAAATATATGAATAATAAATACCATGTCGCAACCAATAGGATCTGGCACTCGACGTCACACTGGAAAATGTGAATGATCCTAGCGCCACATGTCAACGCGACAATGGAGCGTAAAAAATTCGGATGCGCTACATTTTAGTGGCAAGTACCGGCAGTTACTCCGAGTTCGTCGTTTTGGAGCTCGGATTCTATGGAGCCCTTTGCATGAAAAAAAAAATCTAAAATAGCATTTGTAAGTTTTAAAAGAAATCTGAAAAGGATCCTAGATGTAGATAACGATGAGCTATACTGGTGTGCAAGAAACAGTAAGGCATAATTTATATTGTAGGCTGGGCAAAAATGAAAAACAAAAGTGGATCTGGATATGGGGAAGACTGCACATTTTGAAAATTTGAAATCTTGTCAGATTTGTTACTTTTGTGTAGCCTATAATATAAATTGTTTTGCTTTGTTTTTTTGCACGCCGGTGGAGAGTTTGACATATCTACATCTAGGATTTATGTTTTCAAAAATGAAGATTTTGAATTTCTCAACAAAAATCAGGCTTTACGTGGTCCGAGCTCTCTTTGGACTTTTCGCAATTACTCCGTACTTCGATATTGCATCTTCAGCCTACGTTGCTTCTTTTCTTTCCCTTTTACCACGAAAGAGCTACTAATAGTAGTATATTCTCAAAAGAAAAAGGCACCGGGATTGCGTACGTGCAGGGTGGAAAGTTCTACAGAGTATTTGAGCGTTGCTAGTTTTCGCACCTGCGAGCCTTCGCACGGATCTTTTTCGAATATTCCTTCACCGGAGCCGCCGCCGGAGCACCCCCGCAGCCCCCACCGGCCGAACCGCCGTCTGCCCCGCCCTGCCGCCATCTCCTCCTCCGCCGGTCTGCCGTCGCCTCGGCATCCCTCTAACCCTGTCCTCTTCTCCGGCGCCGACAAGCCCCACACCCCCGCACCCCCAAGTTAAGTCCTCCTCACCGTCGCCGCCTCCGCCGCGGCCAGCCGCAGCTCCGGCTCAGCTGGCCACCGTCGCCGTTGGGGAGGAAGAAGTCAACTCGTCGGCGTGAGATCCGTGCGAGGCATGGCACGTTCGTTAATAAGCAATTCTTTTTTTTACATTGTTAATAAGCAATTCTGAGAGTATATGTGTATTTCTTAATTTGGCGTTTTGCAGCAACTTCCACGATTCAGAGCCGTACCAACTCCACCGACGGTCCAGATCTGAAACGGGAGACCCCAGTAGGATACGCGGAAGCAGTAGTCGTACAACTGTCCGGGATGGCCTACATGTCACTCTCCCGGTTAGGCTCCCCGCCACCCTACCGAACCCACCCAGGTCAAACGATGGACCAAACTGCCACACGTGGCGCGAACCCACGGCGGGGGGGTCCCCACCCTGCCTGGAGCCACACCAAACTGGCTGGCCCACGGCCTGACAAAATTTCTCAAAAGTTCACCACGAAAACATCTAAAATTCCATCGCAATTCCACCAAATTCAAGCCCTCGGCGCATCAGAAAAAAATTGTCGCGGGAGGGGGTATAAAGATTGGCGGGCTCGTGCCGCGACTCGGCCTCCTCCTCGATTTTGCCGGCCGAGCGTTTACTTGCCGGATTCTTCTATCTTCTCCTCTCCTCGATCTCGAGGTCGGAGAGAGGTGGCCTCGGGGCGTGGAGCGCGCCAATGTTTTGACCTCGCCCAGGTCGCCGCCTCCTTGTCCTCACCTCATCTCGCCCCGCCGCGCGATCCAGATCTGAGTCCGAGGTGAGAGCCCCTGCCCGCTTCTCTTATCCCCCGCTCCCCATTTCCCTTCTTCCCTGCGTCGTCCGTCCTGGGAGCGGATCTGGATCCTCAGCACTTGTTGCTGTCGTCGTCCCGTTCCTTCGGGGCTGCGTTGGATTATAAGTTACAAGAGGGTTCGTGTCGTTTCGTTATAGTTCGTCCTTCCCGTTGGTTATTATTCTTGTCGATTTCGGGGATCAATCGGTAGATCAGGTTCGTTATTCACGGTGGTTACTGTTCGGCGTTTCAGAGGATTTGCCGATATATGCTTTGGTTGCTAGTCGTTTCGCGTCTTGTCTGATTCCTGTGTGCGATGCTGTAAAAACTCTGTAGCTTCGTGTGTCTTAAGTTTATTGGGTTTTTGCTTCGTGTTGTCTGAAGTTTATTGGTTTTTTTTTCCGGACTCATCGATCATCTGTTTTGATTTCGTGCGTGCATGTTTGTGATTGGGTAAAGGACCACTGTGTTTGATGCACATGATTTCCGTATTTAATTCTGTGTGCATGTTGCTACCTATGTCCTCGTAATTATTATCAACTGAAGAAAAAAAGAGGCGATTCTGCGAAATGAATTGATCCGTGTTCCTTGTGTACATTTTGCTTCCAGGTTGAGTTCTTGATTGATCGGTCACCGCAATGACCTCTAAGATGCCGTCGGCCCGGTGGATCTCGGCTTCCCTGCTCGTCCTCCTCCTCAGCCTGCGCCCCACCGTTGACGCCTTCTACCTCCCCGGCACCTTCATGCACACCTACGAACCCGGCGAAGCCATCGCGGCTAAGGTCAACTCGCTCACATCCATCGAGACCGAGCTGCCCTTCAGCTACTACAGCCTTCCCTACTGCAAGCCGCCAGAAGGTGTCAAGAAGAGTGCCGAGAACCTCGGGGAGGTTCTCATGGGTGACCAGATCGACAACTCCCCGTACCGCTTCCGCGTCAACGTCAATGAGTCGGTGTACCTTTGCACCACCGACCCGCTCACCAAAGAGCAGGCCGAGCTGATGAAGAACCGGGCGCGGAACCTCTACCAGGTCAACATGATCCTTGACAATCTGCCGGTCATGAGGTTCACCGAGCAGAATGGGATGACGATCCAGTGGACTGGATACCCGGTCGGGTACAACCCAATGGGGAGCAGCGAGGATTATGTCATTAACCATCTCAAGTTCAGAGTTTTGGTCCATATGTACCAGGCGCAAGGCGATGTTGTGGTCACAAGTGAGGATGGTGTTGCGATGGTTGAGTCTGATCGCAAGAGTGGCTACCAGATTGTTGGTTTTGAGGTTGTTCCTTGCAGTGTGAGGCGTGATCCTGCAGCAATGGCCAAGCTCAAGATGTATGAAAAGGTTGACTCTGTTAGCTGCCCGCTGGAGCTTGAGAAGTCTCAGGTGATCCGTGAAAATGAGAGGATTACATTTACCTATGAGGTTGAATATGTCAAGAGCAACATCAAGTGGCCATCAAGGTGGGATGCATACCTGAAGATGGATGGTGCCAAGGTGCACTGGTTCTCAATCATGAACTCGATGATGGTCGTCTTCTTCTTGGCCGGTATTGTGTTTGTCATATTCTTGAGGACTGTCCGTAGGGATCTGACCCGTTATGAGGAGATGGACAAAGAAGCACAAGCTCAGATGAACGAGGAGCTCTCAGGATGGAAGCTTGTTGTTGGTGATGTCTTCAGAGAGCCCTGCTGCTCAAAGCTGTTGTGTGTCATGGTCGCTGATGGTATCCAGATCACCGGTATGGCAGTTGTTACAATTGTGTTTGCTGCTCTGGGTTTCCTCTCACCTGCTTCTAGGGGAATGCTCCTGACCGGAATGATCATTCTCTACCTCTTCCTTGGAATTATTGCTGGATATGTTGGTGTCCGTGTCTGGAGGACTATCAAACAATCCACAGAAGGGTGGAAATCTGTTGCTTGGCTGACCTCCTGCTTCTTCCCTGGCCTCGTTTTTATCATCTTGACAGTGCTGAACTCCATCCTGTGGGGTAAGAAGAGCACTGGAGCTATACCCATTTCACTCTTCTTCACCCTCTTGGCCCTGTGGTTCTGCATCTCCGTTCCACTCACTCTTATTGGAGGCTTGCTAGGTACACGTGCTGCAAGCATAGAATTCCCTGTCCGTACCAACCAAATTCCACGAGAGATCCCGAGCGCAAGTTCCCTTCATGGCTGCTTGTGCTTGGTGCGGGAACATTGCCTTTTGGCACCCTTTTCATTGAGCTCTTCTTCATCCTTTCTAGCATCTGGTTGGGGAGGTTCTACTATGTCTTTGGCTTCCTGTTCATTGTTCTTTTCCTGTTGGTCATAGTCTGTGGTGAGGTTTCTCTGGTCCTCACCTACATGCATCTTTGTGTGGAGGACTGGAAGTGGTGGTGGAAAGCCTTCTTTGCTTCAGGCTCCGTTGCTTTCTACGTCTTCCTATACTCTATCAACTACCTGGTGTTCGACCTTAGGAGCCTGAGCGGGCCAGTCTCAGCGACGCTCTACCTTGGCTACTCCCTGATCATGGCTCTTGCCATCATGTTGTCTACCGGTGCCATTGGCTTCTTGCTCTCATTCTACTTCATCCATTACCTCTTCTCATCTGTTAAGATTGACTAGACGTGCCCATTCCTTCTCACTGCAAATTTCACCAGATTCTGGTGATAGTTATCCCTTAGAAACACAACACAAATAATATCAAAATGAAAAATGGAAACATGGCAGTTTACACATGGGTTAGCACAGTTACTCCAGCTTATTCCTAATTTTTTAGACATGTTTGTAATGCTTCGGCTATGTTATCTTGCCTTTTTGTAATACTATTATGTTTTGCTTGCTCTGCGCATTTGTGAGCAGCATTTTTGTTGTTGGGGAACTTATTAAATATGAAACGGGCCAATTCGATTATAGTTTCTTGTGATCTCTTATGAGGTTTTCCTTTTTATTATTATTAGAGGTTTTACTTTTGTTGGTCAGATGCTCTGATGCTTGTGTAAGAATTACTAATCCCTACTTGATACTACTGGAGTACTGGTTTGTACAAGTTAAATTTGTAATCAGACTGTCTTGTTCAATGGTGGGTGGTTTAACACTTCCTATCAGGTTAGGCTGTTGATTCATTTCTAGTCATGTTGTGGACCTATTATATATGAAGAACTTTATTACCCGGCATATACAGCCATAAAATTCCGGCAGCTTGATGCTTGGGCCATCCCTAGATTTTATTACTTGCTCTATTCCTGTCCTGATAGGCTAAAAAATCACATAACACAAAATAGCATTCCATACATGTATCTAGGAAAAGAAGAAGGTTGTATTTGCTACAGAACTGCTGAGAACTAGAGATTGCACATTAGATGCAAGTACTCGGAAAAGATCGTTCATTCTCGATAGATCCAATATCGATCAAAGGCTGTGCTCGGAAATGACAAGTTGAGCTTCGTAAAACATTTTTGTAGCATATGTTCTTTGACACGTTGGATATGAAGATTTATGACAACCCCGTCAATTCTATTACTCCCTCCGATCCATATTAATGGACTCAACATTGTCTAGATACGGATGCATCTAGTCTAAACACTTAACTAGATACATCCGTATCTACATAAAGTTGAGACCATTAATATGGATCGGAGGTAGTACTATTATACAATGGGCAATAGGACTGTTGAGGGAGTGTAGTTGGAGCATCCAACCGTCTTTGGAAAACCACTTGTCATGCTGCCAACAGTTGTGTTGTGTCGTTGTCGAAGATCACGCTTTTTTTAGAAACTCTTTAGTTCACATGTTTTTGACAAGTTCTATATTTTTGATCCTTTGAACCGTATGCCCACGAATCATAGAAAAAATACGGAACGCCATGTTTATTTCAATGTTTTGTCGTACGTGAAATTTTGCCACAGCCCACAAGTAAAGCGTTCTGAATTCTTCTTTTCCCACTAATGTTAGAAACAAATGCCACCTAATAGCTTTAGTTTTGGACGGTAGGAATGAAATTGTACATATTTTTCCAGTGTCCAAAAAGGAACTCGATGTGCTTATATAATATTGTTCCAGCGCCTACCGACCTAGCAATAACATATTTGCAGGTTTCTTCTAATCGATGAAGATAACTACAGGTAAGCATGCAACAACATTTGAATATCGCGTACCTGCACGTTGCAACTACCATTTTATTATCAGTTGGCGGTCACCTCTTAGCAATAATTTGAATGTCGACGTTCGACTCTGATTTTCAGTAAACAGAGCAGCATGTTAATTATGTTGAGTTGGCGGTCGCCTCTTCAAAAAATAAGCAGAAGATGGACATCATATAATCGTCTTCATTATGTGCCATTTGCTTCTTGTTTTTGGGCGTCGCGGCTGCACTGCAGAAGAGCGTTTTTCGTTCTTCATTCAGTAGACACGGTCTATTAGATCGATTCTACCGGCCTGCGACGCAAAAAGGCAAAACACAGCCTATCTCACGGTAACTTTGTATTTACCTGCGGTCCACCACCAAACCATTGTTTGTCCTTTTATACTTCTCCACCACCAAACCAATCAATCAGCTGAACATCAAACTGAGTGGACGCTATATTACAAATGGATTTGGTGCGAACAAAGTCTTCTGCTTCTTTATATGAAGCTGACATGGCCTAGCCTAGCCTCTGCTCGACAAGAGAAGAAAGCAGAAGAACCATGGAAGGAGGACGAGGTGGAGGTGGCGGTGGCTATCACCAAACGGAGCCCTGCTCGAGAAGCTCTCAGACTCCTCTTACAATTCATCTGAGCAGCGTCTAGTTCAAAGAACCGGTATGTCTTCGCAGCGTCCGATCAGCTAATCCATCACAAATTTGTATGTCTTGTTCTTTTTCTCCTAAACTCTTTACAAGCTACACCATGTGCTTCCAAGGTCCAATCCGCCATCTCTGAAACTTCTGCTTTAGTGAGCTCAATTTGTTGGTTCTTTGCACAGTCCCTTCAGCCAGGCAGACAGTACCTTGTTCCAAACCGTCAAGTATCTGGGTTGATATGCATTCAAATTGTAATTCAACAAAAAGCCATCTGCTATGGCATACTTTATCTAAAAAATCTGCTATGGCATAATCTGCATGGATTACTGGAAGAAGCCGGTAGTGAGCATCCATGTTCGTGCCAGGCAGCATATTCAGTTCCTCTTCAAGTTCCAGAGAGAAAGTAGCTGGTTAGCTAATTTTGGCAAAACTCCCAGCAGAGACGGGTCACCAATCACCATCACTCCCAAGGAATACTGTAACATCAGTTGACAGCATCATTGATTCCACTCCGGAGCCTGCAGGACAAGTGTTTCCAAGGAATCGCTTGCTTGCACGCACGGGCTAGTTAGTTAGCTAGACATGCCAGATCAGAGTTAATGGCACCCGCGGTCACACAACTCGACGTCAATGTGCACTTAAGTTACACTTCTTCAGAATGTGATTATTTGGTCACACAACTCGACAAGTGCGTGCACGCAGGTCACTGGCCCCACTTGTCAGTCCGTTTTGGACGGTAAATTTTCAGAAAACCCACTGGGGTAATATTAATTTTACAAAATGGTCCCCAGGGGGACCATTTTGTAAAATTAGAAGGACCATTAGGAGGACCATTTTGTAAAATTAGAAGGACCATTTTGTAAAATTAATATTACTCTAGAGTGTTTTCTGAAAATTTACCGTCCAAAACGGACTGACAAGTGGGGCCAGTGACCTGCGTGCACGCACTTGTCGAGTTGTGTGACCAAATAATCACATTCTGGAGAAGTGTGACTTAAGTGTACATCGACGACGAGTTGTGTGACCGCTGGTGCTATTAACTCTGCCAGATCATTACCGCCGGAGTTCTGATCCATTAACGCGTGGAGTTTTTCCGACGATGGACAGGCACGGTATGGACGGCAATGGCGCACATCATCACGGCGGTGATCGGCTCCGGCGTGCTGTCGCTGGCGTGGAGCGTGGCGCAGCTCGGCTGGGTCGGGGGCCCGGCGGCGATCGTGTTCTTCGCCGGGGTGACCGTGGTGCAGTCCTCACTGCTCGCCGACTGCTACATTTCTCGCGACCCCGACGAGCGCGGCGGCGCCGTCAGGAACAAGTCCTACGTGCAAGCCGTGAGGCTCTACCTAGGTGATGACCATTGCTGTCCCTCTCAAGTCTTAATCCTTCCTTCCAGATAAGGTCGGTCGCAATTGTGATTAGTTGATTATAGTATTTTCCATGCGGTAGCTAAGCTTGAGGTCGCTATATGTGTGAGTATACTTATAACTCAATATATTATGCATACAACGACTTGAATCTGCTATGCATACCATTCAAAAAGATCTGCTACGCATTGTCACACTGATTTGTATTATTATTATTGTTGTTGGATTTAATAGTATTTTTAGGTCAAAACTAAATGCGCGTTTACATTATTTGCCCTGACACTCCGGTGACAAGCACGACATGCTTGCAATTGCAGGTGAGAAGAGACGGTTGTTTTGCGGTTTCTTCCTTAGCATCAGCTTGTTTGGGAGTAGCGTGGTGTATACCCTGACCTCGGCCACAAGTATGAGGTAAACTATGTACTCTGCGTAGAAAGAGCCGTTTCAAAAAAATATACTCCCTCTGATCCGTTAAAGGTGTCGTGGGAAAACAACTTGACCAATAAAACTCGTACATATAGGTTCCGACGGTTTTTCCGGATCGGAGGGAGTACATGATCTGAGCCTCGCCTGAGGATGGCGATGGGGCGGGGAATATCCATGACAGAAAATGCCTTACATATCCATACGATCACACCCGATAGATATCCAGCTATCCATGGATATCCATGAAGCAATTAAAATGCATGAAAACAACAACAATATCAGTTACAAAATGTACAAAAGACAATAAAAAAATTTCATTAGCATCGCAATCAACACAAAATTTAACCATCTCATTCTTACTCCCTCCGTTCCTAATATAGGACCTTTTAACTTTTTTTACTGATTTGTATGTATCTAGACGTATTTTAGTGTGTTTATTCACTCATTTCAGTCTTTATTTAGTCTACATTAAATGGTCAAAACATTTTATAATTTGGAACGGAAGGAGTATATAACACAATTTGGTGATTCTTGGCGTTTGGATTTAAGAGAAGTATGATTGAGATCATTTACACAGTCCAAGCCCTAAAATGTGGGTCCCACCCATCAAATGGATATTCATGTAGAAAATATGTATCCGTTCCCAACCTATTTGTGAGTATCCACCACCCCACGAAATTCATGGGCCAAAAAAGCCCTCCATACCCGCACCCAGCGGGATGGATATCCGTGATACCTCATTGCCCTCGCATGGCAACCTCAAGTTTATTAATAAGTTGTATTGCAGTTGTAAGAATTGTGGCAAATACACTGACAGCTTTTTGCGTGTCAAGGCCGACAAGTGGTTAATGTAATAGCCACTAATTATTGTCTTATTGTATAGTAGACTAGTGGGTGGGTGATGACCAAAGCAAGTTCCTAATCAAAGCCATTTTCATATGTATTGGCCTCCATGTGCGTGAAACTTACGACTTGACCTATAAGTTTGAGGTAAATATGTTGTGCCATTTGGGAGAAACAAAAAAGATAAATTAAGTGAATTTTATATTCACATATATTTGCTACAAGCCTACAACACATCATTTCTGGTTATTTTTGTGACACAGTATAGTGTTAAACTACACTCATTATTTTTATTATATTTCTTCCTTCTTATTTAGTATTGGAAAAAATCCAGAGTTTGTGGGTATGTAGGAGCACCCATGCTCACCTACAACTTTCTCTCCAACACAAACTAAGTTCTACTCCCTCCGATCGGAAATGATTAACACATATTTATCGAAATACGGATATATCCAGATGTATTTTAGTGTGTAGATACATCTGAATTTAGACAATCTTGTGTCAACCATTTCCAGTCGGAGGGAGTACTAATTTTTTAGATGTGCAACTTAAATACTTAGTCTGACTTAGAAGTAAGTATTTTTCATGACTTAAAAACAGAAGCCCCCTTTAGAGTACGTTGGGTACTAGCCGCGGCCTTTTTTTCCATCTCGATAAAGTCCATTTCACTAATTTACGAAAATAAAATAAAAAAAGAGCTTGACACAATAACAGGAAACCCGTTGTTCGTACTTGGATTTGAGTACTCCCTACGGGACGAAAACCTGAAAGTATCGACCCAAATGTTTACCTAACCTATTACACAACATATGGAAATTAAGCCAGTGGGGTTTAGCCATGGAGATGCACACATTCCCCTATATATAAAAGTTGGTGCAAACCACCCCCAGATCAAGCCTCCACGTCACCCGGAAAACGTGACCCGTTCGATGAACACAACAAACGGACCAGATTTCTTTAAAATCCGTGCAAGCTACAGTACTACTGTAGCTGGGGCATTTCTACCAATCACAGCGCGCGCATGCTTTTTGGCGTAGTCACATTTACAAAAAAGAACCCGTAACTTCGGACAGCAAACCCGCAGTCCACAAATTAACGCTGCGAGGGACCTGTTTGTCATTACACGAAACTGCATGGACTTTTTTGTAAAACCGACCGCAGAGTTTCCTCTTCTCCTTCTCTCTCTCGCGCGCCTCCGGAAACCGCCGCCGCCGACGCTCGATGCCGCCGTCTCCGGCTTCCATTAGACAAAATAAGGACGCCACGAGCTTCGCCTTGCCCCCCTCTTCCTCTCCGTCGACTGCCGCTTGCTGGAACAGAACTAATCGCCGGAATCGAGCATTTCTTTCCCAGCTCCAGCCGCCGCTCCGTCGTGTTGTAGCCACTGCTCCGGCGACCATTTGGTCTCCGCGCCACCACCATTCAGTCGCCCGCGTCCGTGCGCACGCGACGCGCACAACCGCATCAACCCGCTCGGCCTCCTCCGGCGACCCTCGCCGTGGTCGCGCCGCGCCGCCGAGGCCCCTCTGTGCGGTTCACCTGCGAATGACAGGTGGGGTCCACCTTCAGTTTTTTTTTCTTTTCTGAAAAATATCAGAAAATAACAAATTTGGTTTCAAACTTTGAAAATTCATAACTAATTCATTTTAAATCAGAAAAATATAATTTACATACCAAAATTTACACAAAAGTATAATCTGTCTATCTATACCAATTCCATGCATGTTCAACAAATTTTAATTCAATGCATGTTCGACAAAATTTAACCACATTTGTATTTGGTTTCAAACTTTGAAAATTCATAACTAATTCATTTTAAATCAGAAAAATATAATTTATATACCAAAATTTACACAAAAGTGTAATCTGTCTATTTATACCAATTCCATGTATGTTCAACAAAATTTAATCCAATGCATGTTTACCAAAATTTAAATCCCCTTATAATAAAAAAAGTTCAAAAAAACAATAACTTTGAATCTATATACCAAAATTTACACAAAAGTGTAATCTGTCTATTTATACCAATTCCATGTATGTTCAACAAAATTTAATCCAATGCATGTTTACCAAAATTTAAATCCCCATATAATAAAAAAAGTTCAAAAAAACAATAACTTTGAATCTATACATCGGAAAGAAATTTATATTTTGTTTCAGATTTTAGAAATTCATAACTAATTCATTCTAAATCAATAAAACATAATTAATACTGGCCAAATTGTGAAATTCAAAATTTGCAAATCATTATATTTCGTTCCAGACTTTAGAAATTCATAACTAATTCATTCTAAATCAAGAAAATATAATTAATACTGCTATTTAGAAAAATAAAAAATTTACACCTAACACATTCCCATGCATATTTATATACAAAAAATTACACAAAAGTGTAATCTGTCTATTTATACCAATTCCATATATGTTTAACAAAATTTAATCCAATGCATGTTTACCAAAATTTGAATACCCATATAATAATTAAAAAAAACAATAACTTTGAATCTATACATCGGAAGAAATTTATATTTTGTTTCAGACTTTAGAAATTCATAACTAATTCATTCTAAATCAAGAAAATATAATTAATACTGCTATTTAGAAAAATAAAAAATTTACACCTAACACATTCCCATGCATGCAAATTGTGAAATTCATAATTTGCAAACCATTATATTTTGTTTCAGTCTTTAGAAATTCATAACTAATTCATTCTAAATCAAGAAAATATAATTAATACTACTATTTAGAAAAATAAAAAATTTACACCTAACACATTCCCATGCATGCAAACTGTGAAATTCATAATTTGCAAACCATAATTCAAAATACATGCAAATTGTCATATTCATGACTTCCAAAACGAAATTCAAACAAAACAAAACTAATATACTTAAATTTTCAAAAAACTGAAACCTTTATAACTAACACATTTCCAACTATAATTCATGTTTAATTAAAACAACTTTTCTTCAGTTTTTACTTTACTTTTGTTTTGCAGTAAAACAACATTAGAATAATGATAAAGAAGAAGAAAAATGATTGCAACACATTTTAGCCTACACAACAATTATAACTCCTCTTTTTTAATTACTTTTTTTCCAAATAAAGCCTTACAAAAGCATTAAAATTCAATCTTCATATTTGCTTTTTTTTTTTACTTTCCGTTTCGTTCGGAAAGAAAAACAACATTAGAATACTAATAAAAAATCAAGGCATTTTAATTTGCAAAACAATTGTAATTTCCCTTTTTCAATTTCAATCTGCTGTAACAGATTTGTATATTAAAAAAAACATCCAACTTTGTTTTTAACCTTTTTACGATAACTCCATAAGTTATTGTAACTATATTCGATAAACATTGCAACTATATTTAAAAAAAATAATCAAAATGGTTAACATCGAGAAACAAACATAACATATTTTCTCTAATTAAACTACTAAATAAAAAATTTATAACAAAATAGAACCATATCTGATCATTTCAATGTATCTAACATATTTGAAGTTCAATTAACTTAAGAAAATCCCAATGCACTTACTCTTTAAAACAATTTGTAGAACATGAAAGTATTTCTACAAATGCCCTCACAAAAATAAATGCTCCTTATTTCTGCCATATACCTAAATTTCAAATTTACAAAAATCAAAATTTCAAATATCTTTGGAATCTACTAATTTTACAAACGTAAAAATAAAATTCGAACCAGAAAAACATCCAAACTTAAACACTCTTCAAAATTTAGACAATTTTTAAACACAAACCCTCCTTAATTTCACTAATTTTCAAACATACACAACTTTAAAATATGCAAGTTACCAAATTTAAATTTTATCTACACACGCGCGGCATTGCCGCGCTAATTATCCCTAGTCATATTACTACGGGGCACGCAGAAGATAGAATGCAGCATATGGGTACACGATTTCCATTCCCTTGACAGTCTCATGCACCTTCCGTAGATACAATGATTTGGTACACATCATGAGTATACCCACCATGCATGGTCCACAGGAACAACGTGTCGCCCTCCTCGACAACCCCGACGATCCCCCGTGGCATCGCCCCGGGGAACCGAGGGTCCATTAAAGGAAGGACGTCGTCGACAGACCGGCGACGACCTCGCCAAGATCAATTGTTGTGCGCAACACCCAACCACCATCAACGTCGGTGTCCCGCACCCACGGGCGAATAATCAGGCCTTGTGCAATGGCAAGGCTGAGACGTGCACCACCGTTTGCCTTCATAAGGGGACATTGCCACCCCTTGGTCGCTCGAACGCGGTGAGGGTGACCTTTCCCATGTCATAGTCCAGCACGCGGTAGCCATAGAGCGGTTGGTACATGGTGTCGCCGGCGATGGCACAGGCCTCCGCGCAGATGTGGCACTCCGGCGGGAGATCAACCGACATGGGCTCCGGGCTCTACTGGCCAGTCAGCGAGGAGAAGACATTGGCACACACACTGCCCTCGGAGTCGCTGCGCACGACTGCCATGCGGAACAAACTCGTGGGCTTGCAATTCATGTAATGGTTGTCGACGCCATCGCAGCTAGCCACGCAGATCAGTGGTGTTTTTCTTGTGGTGGTGCATCGTGAATACGCTAAGTAGTGTGATGAGCGGATGGCAATAGCCTGTCATAGTGTGCCACATGAGGAAGCATCTATCACTACTCAAGTTGGCTTCATGGAGGAGAACACAGCCATGTCGGCAGTCCATGAACTTCCACGAGTATTTGTTGTTGCCGGGCCGCTCAAGGGAGAAGCTGGCGAACCCGTCAACATGCACGAATGTGCGGGGAATTGCGTTGGAGTTGTGGAAGAAGCCCATGGTGAGGGGTGTACCGTGGCATGCAAAGTACCGACATAGAAAACCTGGATCATTCATGATTTGGCACCAAGCCCTCCAGGCGGCGGAGGCACAGGCTAGGCTTTGGGGACATGGCGGGAGGCACTCGAGGATCTCGGGGTGAAGCTCCTCCGGTATATCTGGGGTTCCATTGGGTTAGCTTTGTGGTTAACATTTGCAATGCATGGTAAGTTGTACAAATTTACCTTTTTTTACTATTAGTTGGTGTTGTCATCCACCTCCTTTTTGCCCGTCAACGCCAAAAACTACTTGATGCCGTCGCCAAATTCACCGTGACGGCAAACCCAACCTG
The DNA here is from genome assembly GCA_947311845.1 of Poa pratensis. Lineage (NCBI taxonomy): Eukaryota > Viridiplantae > Streptophyta > Magnoliopsida > Poales > Poaceae > Poa > Poa pratensis. Next base: position 13,912,398 of record CAMZMU010000123.1, on the reverse strand, counting down.
CTCCTTGATGGGATGCACCAAAGACATCACGACCACCCATTGCCGGGAGGCAACATCGAGGACCACCGAAGAAGAGGAGGAAGGGTGGAACCACAAATATCGCTAGAGAAGAGGAAGACTGGAAACACTAGAGGTAGAAGTTGGTGGAGGAAGAGCACTTGGGAAGAGTGCGGCGGCGTTGAGGTGTGTGTGTGTGTGGAGGGGAGGGGGCGCGGTTAGGGTTAGGACGAAGGTGGTCTATTTATTTGATTTTGGAGGCGATGGTGATGGTTGTATGTAAATCTAACGGTTACAAAAAATGTGTGCATTCACCTATTTTTGGTAACTTCTGAAAGGCATGATAAAAAATAAGGTAATTCGAAAATATTGGCTAGGCAAATCAAGCAACAACCATGACTAGGGAATCAAAATGTTGTATAAAGCGTTAGATCTGCCAAGAAGAATTTTTTGTGTATGTAAAATAAAACTCAATCAATGGTGTTCCATTTTCATCACGAAAGTCTCATTTAGTATCCATCTTCGTTGACCAGTCAAACACCCAAAGAAATTTGTATCTAAAAGGGTAATACTACTTATGATCAGGCTATATCTGATGACCATAAATTTTGGGTTTGGTGCGGTAACTGAAGCATGTTGTGTCCTAAACATATTTGATAATATGGTTAAAACATAGACATGAAAAAATGGAAAAGTTTGTTGGCCAAAAGACTCCTTCCCAATGCATAAACTTTGTTGATCAACACTAGTAGTATTGGTTTGATATTTAGATGTTGATATTTTTCTACATACATGATCAAACTTAACAAAGTTTGACTTCGACAAGAAAAATCCAACACTTTTTGGGAAAAAGGAAGTATGAAAAGCTTGATTTATTCCAACAGTATTACTATTATCTTGCACCTCGACGCAAAACCTAGCCTGACTTGGATTTTATCAAATATTGTATATATAGTGGTGTTTTCTTTGGCATACCAAGGATATTTTAGTGTTATGTGCATCGTTTAAAGGATTTAGACCTAGTTTGGCACCAAAGTTTTTCAAAACTGAAATATTCTACTACCACAATATTTAAGTATTTGGCATAGCCATACTTCAGTTTCAGAAAAACAGGTGCAGGGTTGTTTTTCCAATACTTCAAAAACAACATGTTTTGAGAGATACTAAAGTATTAATACTACAGTATTTAGTCGCAACCAAACACATCAAAGTATTTGAAATTGTGAGAAACTGTAGTATTATTGAAATATTTTTAAAAAATACTTTGATATCAAACTAGGCCTTAGCAAGTTCTAGAACTCGCCGGACCCACATATGATTTACAAATCCTATGATGAAGTCATGAAAGCTGGTTAAATGGACTAATAAAGCTTAATTGGCTTACAAGATCCTGGCGAAAGCCTCACTGTTCTCCTTGAGAGACCCCTCATCCTCCGACCCAGACGCGTAGTAGTCATAGATCATCTTGGGAAGCTTCTGCTTGGCGATGGCCTGGTACTCCGTCACATTGGTTATCTCCCCCATTTTCTCCGGGGGCTAGCATTGAGCACCCTGATGACGTGGGACACACGTTCGTTGGGAGACCCCAAGAGGAAGGTATGAAGCAGTGCAGCAGCAAGTTTCCCTCAGTAAGATACCAAGGTTATCAGATCCAGTAGGAGCAAGAAGCACTTCTGAAGGTTGTCAACGGTGCCAGAAAAGTACTTGCGTGTGGAAGGGAGTTCGGCTGTTGACGTGGAACCTGCACACAACACAATCAAACTACTTTGCCCCAACGAAACAGGAAGGGTGTCAATCTTCCTGGCTTGCTGAAAACAAAGGATTAAACGTATGGTGTGGAAAATAGTGTTTAATTGCAGAGAATGAAAAGGAACAATGATTGCAGTTGGTTGTATTATCAGTGTAAAAGAATGGACCGGGGTCCACAGTTCACTAGTGGTGTCTCTCCATAAAAGATAACTAACATGCTGGGTGAACAAATTACAGCTGGGCAATTGACAAAATATTGAGCGCATGACAATGCATATATATGACATGATGATTACTATGATATTCATGTGGGCATTACGACAAAATACATAGACCGTTATCCAACAGCGTCTATGACTAATAATCCACCTCCAGGTTGTCATACCGAGTTCCCCGTTGGTATTAAGTTGCAAGCAACGGATAATCGCATTAAGTAATGTGCGTAATGTAAACAAATGCATTAGACCTAACGGCGCACCCTTAAGCTAAGCATCGGTTATTTTATCCCTAGTGGCAACAGCACATCCACAATCTTAGAAGTTGTTGTCACTCTCCCAGATTACCGGAGGCATGAACCCACTATCTAGCATAAATACTAACTCTTGGAGTTACAAGCATCTACTTGGCCAAAGCATCTACTAGTAACGGAAAGCATGCAAGATCATAAATAACATATAAGATAGATTGATAATCAACTTGACATAGTATTCAATATTCATCGGATCCCAGCAAACACAACATGTAGCATTACAATAAGATGATCTTGATCATGATAGGCAGCTCACAAGATCTAAACATGATAGCATAAAGTGGAGAGACAACCATCTAGCTACTGCTATGGACCCGTAGTCCAAAGATGAACTACTCACGCATCACTCCGGAGGCAGGCATGGTGATGTAGAGCCCTCCGGTGATGATTCCCCTCTCCGGCAGGGTGCCGGGAAGAGCTTCAGAACCCTCCCGAGCTAGGGTTGACGACGGCGGCGGCTACGGAACTTTTCGTGGATGGAGGCTCGGGTGTCTAGGGTTTTCCCGTGAAATGAATAAATAGGCGAAAGGGCGGCGGCTGGAGGACCCGGGGGCCCACACCCCACCACGGCGCGGTTGGGGGCCCTCCTCGGTCGCCTCCGTCTCTCCTTCGGACTTCGTGTACGTGTTGGAAAAATAGGAGGTCTGTCCAGGTTTCGTCCAATTCCGAGAATATTTCCAGAACAGCTTTTCTGAAATACAAAAACAGCAGAAAACAGGAACTGGCACTGTGGCATCTTGTTAATAGGTTAGTCCCAGAAAATGCATAAAAATGCTATGAAGTGTATAAAAACATGTAACAATTGGTATAATATCAACATGGAACATCAGAAATTATAGATACGTTTGAGACGTATCAAGCATCCCCAAGCTTAGTTCTACTCGTCCTCGAGTAGGTAAAACGATAAAAACAAAATAATTTCTGAGGTGACATGCTACATCATAATCTTGATCAAATAGTATTGTAAAGCACATGTTATGAATGAAGTGATCCAGGTCAATGGTCTATAGTTTGCTAGCAAGTAGATAATGAGCAAACAACTGAATCATATAAGCAAAAACTTTTCATGAATAGTACTTTCGAGACAAGCATCAAAGAGTTTTGCATAAGAGTTAACTCATAAAGCAATAGATTCTAAGTAAAAGGTATTTAACCAACACAAAGGAAGATTTAAGCTTCAGCAATTGCTTTCAACTTTCAACATATATATCTCATGGATATTTGTCAACACAAAGCAATATAATAAGTGCAATATACAAGCATATAAAAATTGTTGCACCAAAGTTGACACTAGTGTTTGCTTCTGAGATAGAAAGAAGTAGGAAAACTGACTCAACATAAAAGTAAAAGAAAGGCCCTTCGCAGAGGGAAGCAGGGATTAAATCATGTGCTAGAGCTTTTTAAGTTTTTGAAATCATAAGAGAGTAAAAATAAGTTTTGGGAGGTGTTTGTTAATTGTCAACGAATCAGAAAATGGAAAGTACAATATGACCCCTGCCAACCAGACTTTTAAGAGCGGCTCCCATGAAGGACGTTATTTCTACCAGCAAGGCAGATCATCCCTCTTCTCTTTTGTTTACACATGCAGATATTTCACTGTTTGTCATTGCTTGACTGATAAATCAGGGCAAAAATGTGAAGAGAATTAAGCGGTTAAAGTTGTAATTAATTGGGACTGGGCACCCCATTTGCCAGCTCTTTTTGCAAAATTAATGGATAAGCGGATGTATATGCCGCTAGTCCGGTGGTAAAGTCTGTTTGACAGTTGACATAAAGACATCCACCCCGTCCTCATGAGCTTGGTAAACATTGACACAAAATAGGAGTAATAATTTTTGAATAGTTTAAAGGTAGCACATGAAAAATTTACTTGGAATGGCAAGGAAATACCACATATAGGTAGTTATGGTGGACACAATGGCATGGATTTTGGCTCAAGGTTTTGGATGCACGAGAAGCATTCCCTCTCAGTACAGAGTTTAGGCTAGCAAGGTTATTTGAAGCAAACACAGGATATCAACCGACACAGCAAGACTTATATGAAAACATATTGCAAGCATTATAAGACTCTACACTGTCTTCCTTGTTAACCAAACCCTTTTACTAGAAAATATCTAGACCTTAGAGATACCAATCATGCAAACCAAATTTCAACGAGCTTTACGGTAGTTCTTCATTAATAGGTTTTAACTACATGATACAAAAGCTTAAACATGAACTACTTGATAACTCAAAACAATTGACAAGTATCAAATTATCCAATACAGTGATCTACAAGAATATGTAAGCTTTTTCCATTATACCATCTACCACATGCATTTTCTGTTCCAACCAAACACCAATCAACTTATTTCAACATAAACTCTCCAAACAATTATAAGTGAAGCAAGAGAGTACTTTCTTTAAAAGAACTAACAGCTCTGAATAAGAGATGCATGCAAAACAGGAGCTAAAAGCATAGCAATAGCTAGATAAGAATACTCAACAAGTATAAGTGAAGAATAGGAGTATTCATATGAAAAAGCGGAGCGTGTCTCTCTCCCAATCAAGAATGCTAGGGTCCAATCAAGTTGACCATAAGAAAAATAAAATACTGAAAATAAAAGCACACAGACGCTCCAAGTAAAGCACATATGATGTGAAAGAATTAAAATATAGTTTCACTAGAGATGACCTGATAAGTTGCTGATGAAGAAGGGGATGCCTTGGGCATCCCCAAGCTTAGACGCTTGAGTCTTCTTGAAATATGCTGGGGTGATCCATGGGAGCATCCCCAAGCTTAAGCTCTTCACTCTTCTTGATCACATTATATCATCCTTCTCTCTTGACCCTTGAAAACTTCCGCCACACCAAACTCAGAGTAATTCTCATTAGAGGGTTAGTGCACAATCAAAAACTCACATGTTCTATAAGGACACAAACATGACCGTTACTTTTAACATTAACTACTGCCACTGATGTTATGTGAAGCTCTTCACCCTAAAAAAGAATTCCACTCAACACTAGTAAAAGAGAGAATGCGAAAAATAAAAGACAGAATCTGTCTAAACAGAACAGTCTGTAAAGACGAATTTTTTCGAGGCACTTACGTTGCTCAGATCGAAAAACTCAAAACTAACGAAAGATGCGTACATATCTGAGGATCACGCACAAAAATTTGCAGATTTAAATAATTTTTCTGTGATTTTACAGAAGTAAAACGGTGAACAGCAGAAATCTGTTCCTGCGCAGAAATCCAAATCTAGCATCATCTTCCTATTAGAGGCTCCACTTGGCACAACAATGCGATAAAATAAAGATACAAAGGAATTGTTACAGAAGTAAACAACTCCTTGACTCAAAACTGAAAACAAAAGATAATGGGTTGCCTCCCAAAAGCGCTTTCTTTAATGCCTTTTAGCTAGGCTGAAGATTTTAATGATGCTCTCATAAGAATAAGAGTTGAAAAACAAAAGAGCATCAAGAGGCAAATATCAAACACATTTAAGTCTAACCCACTTCCTATGCAAAGGAATCTTGTAAAAAATAAATTATTGAAGCATAAAGCAACTAGCATAGAAAGATGAAACAAATAACTTCAAAACTTTCAACATAAAGAGAGGTGTTTTAGTACTTGAAAACTTTTACAACCATATTTTCCTCTCTCATAATAACTTTCAGTAGCATCATGAACAAACTCAACAATATAACTATCACATAAAGCATGCTTTTCATGATCTACAAACACATAATTTTTATTAAGCTCAAAAACAGTGGGGTCATTAAACCCACTTTTGACAATAGTAGTATAAAAATATCATTAGGCAATATAGGACCATCATCAAGAGCATTATCATATATAACATTAGGGAGCACATTTTTACTTTCTGCAATTTCCTTTTCTTGAGTCAAGGATTGTTACTTCAAATTTATCAAAAGGAGATATTTCAATAGAATCATGACATTCAACAATATAGCATTCTTCCTCCTTAGGTAGGCATGGAGGGTAATCATATAATGTAAGAGTTAAAGAGTTACTATCATTAGAAGGTAGATCCTCCTTTTGTTCATCACTCTCTCCTCTTTTTCATCAATGAGCCAGTTTCAGCAATTTCTTCTCCACAGGTTCCTGAAAGGTAGCAAGTTGTTCTGGAGAATAAGTTTTCTCAAGAAATTCAGTGATATAAGGATTATCATTGTAATATTCAAGGCAATAACCAAGTATAGCAAAATTTCAGATTTATAAGGAGAATCATCATCGTGAATATAACCAGCAATTTCATAGGCACCTTTAAAAACAAAAAATTCTTCAGTTTGTTCAAGATTACCAAAGTCATAGTTTCCTTTAGCATAAGCAGCCAAGGTTTCATTATCATTATAATCACATTGGAAAGGGAGGTGTTTATGCCTTCTACAACATAAGATTCATTAAAGCAGTAGGATTCATCATAAGTAGAGCACAAGTTCTTAGCAAAATAATTCAATGTACTTATTTGTTTCCATAAATGTACCCCTTTTTAGAAAAGCGGTATTCCTTATAATAATTTTGTTGATCCTCCGTGAACCCACTTAGCCAACAAGATTTTGTTTCAAAGAGAAAACCATTGATATAAGTAAACAACTAGACATAATAACAAACCGAAATAAACTAGATGCAGAAACTAATTTTTTGTGTTTTTGATAATTAAAAGCAAACAAGATAAAATAAAAATAAACTAAGCAAGACAAAAACAAAGTAAAGAGATTGGAAGCGTGAGACTCCCCTTGCAGAAATCCTCTTACTCCCCGGCAACGGCGCCAGAAAAATGCTTGATGACGTGGGACACACGTTCGTTGGGAGACCCCAAGAGGAAGGTATGAAGCAGTGCAGCAGCAAGTTTCCTCAGTAAGATACCAAGGTTATCAGATCCAGTAGGAGCAAGAAGCACTTCTGAAGGTTGTCAACGGTGCCAGAAAAGTACTTGCGTGTGGAAGGGAGTTCGGCTGTTGACGTGGAACCTGCACACAACACAATCAAACTACTTTGCCCCAACGAAACAGGAAGGGTGTCAATCTTCCTGGCTTGCTGAAAACAAAGGATTAAACGTATGGTGTGGAAAATAGTGTTTAATTGCAGAGAATGAAAAGGAACAATGATTGCAGTTGGTTGTATTATCAGTGTAAAAGAATGGACCGGGGTCCACAGTTCACTAGTGGTGTCTCTCCATAAAAGATAACTAACATGCTGGGTGAACAAATTACAGCTGGGCAATTGACAAAATATTGAGCGCATGACAATGCATATATATGACATGATGATTACTATGATATTCATGTGGGCATTACGACAAAATACATAGACCGTTATCCAACAGCGTCTATGACTAATAATCCACCTCCAGGTTGTCATACCGAGTTCCCCGTTGGTATTAAGTTGCAAGCAACGGATAATCGCATTAAGTAATGTGCGTAATGTAAACAAATGCATTAGACCTAACGGCGCACCCTTAAGCTAAGCATCGGTTATTTTATCCCTAGTGGCAACAGCACATCCACAATCTTAGAAGTTGCTGTCACTCTCCCAGATTACCGGAGGCATGAACCCACTATCTAGCATAAATACTAACTCTTGGAGTTACAAGCATCTACTTGGCCAAAGCATCTACTAGTAACGGAAAGCATGCAAGATCATAAATAACATATAAGATAGATTGATAATCAACTTGACATAGTATTCAATATTCATCGGATCCCAGCAAACACAACATGTAGCATTACAATAAGATGATCTTGATCATGATAGGCAGCTCACAAGATCTAAACATGATAGCATAAAGTGGAGAGACAACCATCTAGCTACTGCTATGGACCCGTAGTCCAAAGATGAACTACTCACGCATCACTCCGGAGGCAGGCATGGTGATGTAGAGCCCTCCGGTGATGATTCCCCTCTCCGGCAGGGTGCCGGGAAGAGCTTCAGAACCCTCCCGAGCTAGGGTTGACGACGGCGGCGGCTACGGAACTTTTCGTGGATGGAGGCTCGGGTGTCTAGGGTTTTCCCGTGAAGATGAATAAATAGGCGAAAGGCGGCGGCTGGAGCGACCCGGGGGCCCACACCCCACCACGGCGCGGTTGGAGGGGGGCCGCGCCGCCCTAGGTGTGGCGCCCTCCTCGGTCGCCTCCGTCTCTCCTTCGGACTTCGTGTACGTGTTGGAAAAATAGGAGGTCTGTCCAGGTTTCGTCCAATTCCGAGAATATTTCCAGAACAGCTTTTCTGAAATACAAAAACAGCAGAAAACAGGAACTGGCACGTGGCATCTTGTTAATAGGTTAGTCCCAGAAAATGCATAAAAATGCTATGAAGTGTATGTAAAACATGTAACAATTGGTATAATATCAACATGGAACATCAGAAATTATAGATACGTTTGAGACGTATCACACCCCACCACTCTGCAACCAAGAACAGTACGTGCTAGAGGGGAGAGTTCTGCAACCCCAAAATGGCCGCTGTTTCTTGACACGCAAAAACGCTTCAGAAAGACCTGAGATGCAAGTATCCAACCCCGTCAACCATTCTATGCAAAAAGATAACCAAACAAGAAATGAGACGTACGCTACATCGCTAGAGAAACAAAAGGGACACCTTCCTTGAAGTGTGCATGTAGATGGGTCCATTTGTTTCCCCCATAGAATAGGGGGATGCTGCTCTTTCAGCAGAAACAAAAACTAGCATCTGAGTTGCTTTGGGCAAAACAAAAACTATGGACTCCTTTGATTCATAGGACAGTAAAAGTGTAACAATAGGAATGCTATAGGATTGAGATGTCATGTCTAATTGAATCTTATTGGAAGGGTACGTTTTGGATTGTGGTGAACGAATTTTACATAAGGTTGGACCTCATGTTTATTTCCTATGGAGTTTACACTATAAGATTCAGATAGGATTTTTCTTATAGGATACGATCCTATGAATCAAACGGTATGCGAAGGAAAAAATTCCAGTAGGATTTCAATACTACATAAATCCAATGAATCAAAGGAACCCTATATATGTGCTCCCAAAGGGTGCCAGCGAGACAATCTTTATCACCCTTTTTCCATTTATATTTGACTGAGTTATTACCACTAAGTCCCTGATTAGGAAGCCCGTAGGTGTTTCCGCCTGGTATATTTCATTCCCACCCGCCTTGTGCATGTTAGGTCCTTTTTTTGCCCGACAGATTCCGGCGCCAATCCAGTGAACCAAGCGGTGCCTAATTCTAAAAAATCAGGATTTGAATTGCTCCGTGGGACATGAGCCCCTGTAAAAATGAGCCAATGTCCCATTTGTTAAAAAAACATCTATCATTTAATTTGCAGGGCAATATATAAAGCCAACTGCTACCACAGTGCTGGCCACGGCGCCGCGGTGTGCTCCGCCGCCGGCGGGGGGTCAGACGTGTACTACATGGTCCTGTTCGGCCTCGCTCAAGTGGTGCTGTCGCAGATACCGGACTTCCACAACATGGCGTGGCTCTCCGTCCTCGCCGCCGTCATGTCCTTCTCCTACTCCTTCATCGGATTCGGCCTCGGCGCCGCCAAAGTGATCGGTACGTGATGTACAACGATATAGTAGCGGCAATACCGTGCATGATCTGCAAAAGGCAAAGGCAGGTGATAGTTGAATTCCTCGATCTCCTTCAGAAAACGGAGTGATCAAGGGGGGAATCGGCGGCGTTCCCCTGGCATCCACGGCGCAGAAGGTGTGGCGCGTCGCACAGGCCCTCGGGGACATCGCCTTCGCCTACCCTTACTCCTTGGTGCTGCTGGAAATAGAGGACACGCTGAGGTCGCCGCCGGCGGAGAGCGAGACGATGAAGACGGCGTCGAGGGCCAGCATCGCGGTCACCACCTTCTTCTACCTCGGCTGCGGGTGCTTCGGCTACGCGGCGTTCGGGGACGCCACCCCGGGGAACCTCCTCACCGGCTTCGGCTTCTACGAGCCCTACTGGCTCATCGACTTCGCCAACCTCTGCGTCGTCCTCCACCTCCTCGGCGGCTACCAGGTGTACAGCCAGCCGGCGTTCGCGCTCGCGGAGCGGCGGTGGTTCGGCGCCGACGCCGACGCCGACGCATCCTGCGTCGACGTGGAGGTGCCGCTGCTCGGGCGGAGGCGCGTGAATGTGTTCAGGCTGTGGTACCGCACCGCGTACGTGGCGGCGGCGACGGCGGTGGCCGTGTGTTTCCCCTACTTCAACCAGGTGGTCGGGCTGATCGGCGCCTTCGGCTTCTGGCCGCTGGCCATCCACTTTCCCGTCGAGATGTACATCGTGCAGGCCAAGGTGGCGCCGTGGACGGTGCGGTGGCTCGCCGTCCGGGCCTTCAGCGCGGCATGCCTGCTCGTCTGCGTCTTCGCATCCCTCGGCTCCGCCGTGGGGGTGTTCGGCTCCAAGGAAAGCTAGACGATTTCTGCAACAACAAAAATGATGTGGTTGCATGGTACTCCCTCCGTTCCAAATTAATTGACTTCCATTTGCGCATATGCGGATGTATCTAGACATATTATAAATATAGATACATCCACGTTTGGACAAATAGAAGTCAATTAATTTGGAACGGAGAGAGTAGTACATATGTGCGGTTTCGTTCTTTCAAGTCGGAACTGCAGCAACATGATTCTTTGCATGGCATAGGCATGTGTTAATTTGTGGGCATCAGGATCTCCGCTCTGTTTGAGAGAAGTGTTTGTATAAATGGGCAAATGTACATATGCAAAACAGCCATTTCATGGTCTCGGACTCTCGGTTAAAATAAAACCCACGCTGCTGACGCCAAGCTTCGGTTTCAAGTGCATCAGCATTTTCAGCTAAACAGGACAGTATCATTCAGGCACACTGAGCATTTCACAAGTCCAAACTTAACAAACCACAAGTACTAAAGAACCAATGTGACATCAGTAGCAGTACCTCAATAGCTTTATCTTCATCTCTGCAGAATGTACGTGTCCTTTTAATGTAATAATACAACATGCTGAGCCAGACGGAGCAAACTAAGTATACAACTATCAAATACGTCGGAGTATATCGGATAAACTACAACAACACATTGTACAATCCTCATTTTTACAAATTTCGGCCATGAGGAAAAGCTAAGATTCAGTGCTGAGAAAAGGCTTGAAGTCATCCAGCATGAATTACAAAAACTGATGCTTTTGAGGTAAACTTTGACAGGGATACAGTGAGGTATATTAATCTAGAAGGGCCCATTCCAGTTCTAACTCCATCTCCCCTGATTCTACGTTCTGCAGCTTTAGGAACACTTCCTGTTTCACCTTTCCCGACACAATATTGACAATACTATCGTTCAACAGGCAATTGTCTTTGGTCATGAACCACCTTCCAATCTGCATGTCCGCATGACGCGAAGGGTCTCCAAAGGCCATGGCAGCTGTGATCATTGGTTTCAGATCTATCTCTGCTTCCCCCATGATATCGTCCGCAGAGAAAGTGTCATGGTCATACACTTCCTGGAATTAGCAAGATTCTATGTTATTTGGCCTGAGTGAAAAATAAAGAGGCAAGACCTTGCCTGTTTTGCCATCGAGCACAGTTTTATTTAAGAATTCCCTATATCCAGTATTTGTATAGTTTTATGGGAACTATCATTCTCCACATCAATAAATCTCTATCGAGAACTACAAGGTGTGTAACATTATAAGCTCTTCAGCATGTGTATGCTGCCATACCAGCCCATTGATCATTCGTGCACATGAAGTTCCCAATGGATGATGCTTACACTACACACAAAATTCAAAACAAATAAAGCATAATGTTCATAAAATGCTCTTCATCATGAAATCATCTCTCTTTTAGTTGGTTCATTAACTACATTAAGGCGTCTCTCCATAACTGACAGTGATGCAAGTTACAGTTCTCTACTAAATATGTTGTGGTTATTCACTTGAAACTGGGAATGGTTTATGTGATCAAGGCCGCCATATACGTATGAAACTCTCTTTAATTTTGCATTATTTTAAGTAGGTTCGCAAGAACTGAGATCAGGCAAATACCAGTAAGCAAGGTTGTTTTTATATAACTAAATTAGTCAAATACCAGTAAGCAAGGTTGTTTCATATAACTAAATAAGGCATATATTGGTAATCAATTGTTTGCAGTTCTTTTTTGCATAGCTTACAAACGTTTCAATATTACATGTGTTTCCTATGGGGAGAAGTAAAAGAAATAATGGGGAGCAAATATTCCCTCTGTTGCTCAGTACATTGCACATAAGTTTTAGTCAAAGTCAAATTTCGTAATTGACCATAGAAAAATATCAACATCTATAATATCAAATTGATATTATTAGAACCATCGTATATTATGCATTTGATATTAAGTGTTGATATTTTTTTCAATATACTTGGTCAAACTTCACAAGTTAGACTTTGAGAAAAACTTATATCCAATGTATTGAGAAACAGAGGGAATAGTGAATATCAACTTACAAGTTTTAAAGGTCCATAATTTCGAGGAACTGGTAGATTAAGGACTTCATTCCATACAGGGTTGAGGTCACTTGCTTTAACCGTTGTCTGAGCCTTCTGCATTTAGAATCAATAGTTGAATGTTTTCAGCAATAAGTCACTATAGCATAAATATAAAGGATGAAATAAAGTTATACCTTCTGTCCAAGAGATAAAACAACATAAGGATCACTTGTTAGCATATCTCTCACAGCCAACTGAGTACCTTTTACCACTTTAATGTTGAGTTGCCCAACAAATTCTCGTGTATCTTCCTGTGACCATTTGCAAGGTTAAGGTTGATTGGCTGGTTCACTAAAATTATGCAGCTTCAATCAAATATGCTCCAATGCACTTGCTATGCAGAAGTTCTTCAGCAAAAAAAGAAATAGCTGCATAAATCTCTACCACCGTATCATCTATGTTTCAGGACGACAACTTACCGGAACACGCTTCCTTGAAGCGCTAGCGAAACTGCTACCTACACTCTTCACAGAATTGGTAGATTCGAAACCTGCCTTTGACATAATGCGCAAACTTGGCTTCAGAAAATCTTGTGTTTCATATTTGGCTCTGTGTATCAAGATATAAGATTAATACTGAAACCGTGATGACATTACAGAGAATGAAATGGAGCAATTACCACCTTATAAATTGGGTACGATATTCCATTGGTGAGTCTGGTTTAGGTTTTGGGTGATCTTTTGGCAGAAAAGCCTCATAAATTGAATTTGCATATGAGTTCCCACCAACCTCAACCATGGAATCAATATCGCTATCAGACCAGTCATCCAAAGTCACAGACAAAATCTGATAAGAACAGGTGGAAGAATGAAGGTGTCAGTGTCAGGAAAAAATGAAATAAGATCCAATACATTATCGGCAGCATTATTTTGAAGAACTAGAAGCGAGAAGAAATATATTGATTTTAACAATTACGTTTGAAATGTCTGGTCCAAGGGCCCTATGGACATCTCCACATTTTAAGCAAAGAAATACTCCGATATTAGAAGACCTGAAATGCACAGTAAAGGAATCTTAGGTAAAGACGAAAAATTAAGATAGAAGCAATGCAAAACCAAAAATTTGCTTCAGTGTGCTGGCATTGTATTACTCCATCTGCCCCGAAATACATGTTGTATATATTTAGTAAAAAGTCAAAGCTTACTAAGTTTGACCAAATATAGAGAAGGGAATATTAACAAGTACAATAATAAATAAATACGCTATGAAAATATATCTTATGCTGGATCTAATTATATTAATTTGGTATTGTACATCATATTATTTTTGTATATATACTTAGGAAAACTTATGTGATAGGGATATGATTTATAAACGACGTGCATGTCAAGTAATAAATCCATTGTACAATTTATCAGTAAAATGAAGACTCGTTCTGTAACAAGGACATACAAAAGATCTCTCTCTTCTGACATGGAAAAAAGGTCAAGTGTTTGTACATAAATAATCCCTTAATCTGAGAACGAAGGCACTTACGCCCATTTGGGATCTGGTGCAGTGCAATCAGCACATACTCGGTTGTCACTTTTTAGCATGAGATCCTTCAACTTTCTTGCTTTGCCTGCAAATTGTAAAATGTTATCGAACAACTTCCAGTTCATAATCAGCACCTCTTATGATTCTAGAATGATACATGATATATGGCATCTAATGTGGTAGCTAGAATAAGATATGCACCTATGACAGGCTTGGTTGACTTGATGGGTTGGTACCGATTAGCAGTACTCATCTTTGAAGTGAACCACCAATAACTTAAAACAGCAATACAAGTTTTAAAACCTGCACAAAACATAGATGGAAGAGTCAGTGATCAAACTTAGAAAGAAAATAAAGGGCCATAGTAAAATGTTTAGAAACATTTTCAAGTTCAAATACGACAATCTCTCTAGTTACTCTCATAAGTTTATGATACATGAGAAGTCAGATTCCAGGCCCTACCCAAAATATAAGGTAGCCTACTTATTGTGGCAAAATTTGAAGCATATAAGAAAGTCGTTTTTTGGGTCTTAACATATTCGGAAATGTCGGGAACCAAGCTCACAGAAGAGTTCATGCATTAAGTCTCTTCCATGTATTCCTCAATTTTGGCAAAAAGTATTGATTAAAACCTACATGCATATGTAACTAAAGAAAACAAGTCCTGAGAAAAGATGGCTGGAATATCTAGACTGGCTACCAGATAGATGGCTCAACAGTCAATAGTACTCATCTGCCTAACATAATCTTTCGTAGCCTCGTAGTCTCTGCTCCCATTTTCCTATGGCTGAATGAGAGCTAGTCACACAGGCTCACCCTGACACCAAGTGTTTTACAAGAGGCATGAAAACTAACAGTAGAACGTCGTAAGCCAAGTCAATCTACCACGATACAGACTTGGCTTGGCTCAGCCACCCCAATGAAACCTCACCACCCAGCACCACCTGTGTATACGAATACGATGTGATCTCAAGCCCAAAACAGAGATGTCGGTTTAGATTAGGCAGGATGACAAACTGAAATGTTGTAGAATGAACATGACAAGAGAGACACCTCTTCGCGAAGCGTGGTGATGTTGTGGGAGGGTGGGGCCCAACTCCACCCACCAGGGTGAAACTATGATAACTCACATTTGAGCTGCCTTTGGCATTGAGGTGGATTATGATAATCCGGCTTTTCCAACCAGCTTTTGCCGATTTTCCGTCTGGCTAACCATTTCTAGTTTGGCCATTTATATACAACAATTTATCAACGAAGCTCAACACGGTACAGTTCAGCAACCGCAAACTGAGCATTCAATCTTCGTTACTGAGCATTTGATCTTCGTTAGAAAAGTGGATGTACCACCGGTCTCTGTCAATTGTAGGCGTGTGCCTCAGCAGCGCCGGCGTGGTATGCATTCCTAGTATTGTAACCGCGTACGGATCTCCAAATCGCAGAAAACAACGGTCATTAGATGATTTGCATAGCGAACAGGGAATTCGCATAGAGAAGTCGCTATGCTCATCAATCATCCCATATTCCAGACAATTTGGAGCTGAGATCTTCGTGATCTAACGCGTCGAACCACCAATCTAAGGGGCACTGATTCACGGTTGAATTCCATCACGGAACGAGACGAAATGACTAACGGATCAGCGTAGGAAACCGAAGTGGCGCGCCTATGAGGGGACCAATCAAGCAACCACACGCCATTGAACCGGTCCGGACCAGATCAAGCAATCAAATGAGCCATGGCATCGAATGAATCGCATCGGCACTACGGCAACGCAGACACATTTTCCGACTCGCGGATCAAGAGGTTAATCGCATCCGGGGTTCGATTGCAGCTAGATCAACCAACGCCAATCATTAAGGACGGGGTAGAGACGGAGGGAAACCAACCGGAAGGAGGTCAGTGGCGGCGCCCACGGAGTGGGGAGGGCGGTACCGCCGACGGCTCCGGGGCGGGTGAGGTCGCCGGCGGCGGTGGAGCGATCGCCCCCCGGCTTCGTCGGGTCGCTGTCTGCGGTCGCGCGAATGAAGCACAGCGACGTGGGGGGGAATCACAAACGAGATCCTCTGCAGTACTTCCCTCTGACTTTGGGTCACTGACACGTGGGACCCACCACACGCGGACCCGCCTGTCAGCGACTCAAAGTCAGGGAAAGTCAGAGGCTGAAAGTCAGAGGATCCGCTTCCGGGAATCAGGTGGCGTTGTTGGCTAATTTGGGGGTCCGTGTTATTGTTCTCCTAGTTACTGGTATTGTTTCGGTAAGTCTTTTCTTTCACGCGATGGATCGGTGGACCATCGAGACGGGTACTAAACTTTCAAGTACCGTATTTTTTTTCCAAATCTGTCCCGGACAAAACTATTATCAAATCTGACCCATGTATGAAATTATTGTCAAATCTGGTTCCAAAGTCGACGTCAATGAAGCTAGAACCGAATTTACGTAGGTCGGCGCCAACAAATTTGCCATTTTGAAGATTAATGGGTTCGGCACCACTACCCTTGGCGTCGACCTAGTTCGGCGCAAAATTTTGTTGGCGCTGACCTACACGCGTTCGGTTCCATCTTCATTGTCGCCAACCTCAGGGTCAAATTTGACAATAATTTCACACAGGAGCCAGACGTGACAATCCGTCAAAGGGCCAGCTTTTTAGCAAAAAATACACAACTACCATAATAGTTTCGTCAAAGGATATACCACTCTTCCTTTATTGTTTCATTTCTATAAACTTTAAAAAGATACTACCTCTGATCCATAATAAGCGTTGTGGTTTCGAACTGACCAGCTCAAAACTGCGACACTAGTATTAGACCAGATGAATTAGTTTTTCATGTTTTTGCATTCTGAATATTTGAAATACACGATATGCAAAAAGAATATGGAAATATGAGTAGAGTTCTCTTTCTTATCTCATGGTTTCGCCCATGTTGTTTTTTGCTCATATCCATGGGAAAGCAGTACGGTAGCTCATACTCTCGAAAGAGACTTTCACCCCGTTTTATAAACAAAGCAATATGTCAAGCAAGTCCATACAAAGTCACAAGCACAAAATAAAAACTAGAGAAGTTCGCTTGGGTAGTAGCACAAGTAAGCCCAACAACAAGATGATAGCCAGAGGAGCAAGGAGGTGGGGGAGAAGGGGTAGGGAAAGGAAGGAAAAAACAAAAGCCCAGTCACTCCGACGCTTAGCGGCAGGATGTAGAGGAGAGGCAACGTGTGGTCCCCATAACACTATCGAGCATGTCATCTACCCGCCCTTGTCTCGCTGCCTACAAAGCAATTGTCAGTGCTGCAAGAAAGTCGGGAATTTAAACGTAGAGTCAGAATCACGTTGAAGAAACATCCGCTCAATCATCATCTTATTACGAATCGTCCAAAGAGTCCACGCCATCGCGACGAGCACCAACCAGAAGAGGCGTCGCCTCCCTCGGTCCTGTTTGCCTGGGTCTTCAGGAACTCGCCAAGGTTTGAGGCCTGCCAAGCAGGCCCTAGCGCCTCATGCACGAAGTTCCATCGAAACGTGTCAACATGACATGCTAATAGGATGTGGGTTCTCATCCGAGGGATCCCACAGATGGGGCATAGGCCATTCAACCGTCTGTGGCGCTTTCAAAACTCCACCCCGATGGGAGGCGGTCCCTAAGAAGTTGCAACACAAAGCGGCGGCTCATACTGTAACTTGTAAGGCGAATGGATCCCATTCAGTCGTGGGACAATTTACCAGATATCTTTTTAAGCTTCTCACGGACGATGTAACTTTAATTTGATAATTAATAAAGTCTTCACCTTCCCTCAAATAAAATTTTCTGCATGTCCACATATTTGGGGTCAAACCAAGGTTTGGTTACCCGTTACCAAACAGATTTTTCCCAAGGGCGCTGGTTTGGGTACCCGTTACCAAACAGATTTTTTTCCTAAGGGAGCTCGGGTTTCCCGTTTACCTTGGTTACCGAAAAATCCTGAGCGGTTACTTGACAAATTTGAAAACCAAATTTTGAATTCAACTTTTGTCAGAAGAAACACTTCGTTTGTAAGCTACAGTTTGACACAACACAGCCTATAACCTAGTTGTATGAAATTAGATAAAACTAGAACAATACCCTATGCGTTGCAGGGGGTATCTCTTATAAATCTAATAAACTCTGAATTTGACTATAGAATTGAAAGCAAAAAAGTTCAATTGATTGACACATATTTAATTTTATAATTACATAGCAGGATGTGTGGTCTTATCACTAGAATGGAGAAAAAACGATGATGTGGACAATTTAATGGCTAAAGGATAACATGATATGGATACTTGCATATAAAGATGGATAATAAGTAATGAATTGGTTTGGCTAAAAAAAAAAGTGATATGGACGGAAATCCATAACGGGTCACAGGTGCAGATGCACCCACTGCTCAAAAAACAAATTTGAAAATGTCAAAAAATTCAAACAAAAATTTCGGAAATACTTCAAGACATTTTATGTTAGCACAAAAAGTTTCGCGAAGAAAAGACATTTTATGTGACCTGTGTAAAAAAGACAAATACGAACACTCCAAAATGATTTTGCACGAGACATTTTTTTTTGTCTTTTTTGCAAAGGTCACAAAAAATGTTTTTTCTCCAGGAAACTTTTTGTGGTAACACAAAATATTCTGATGTATATCCGAATTTTTTCTGAAATTTTGAACATTTTAAAAATAAAATAAAAATGTTTTACATAACGGGTGCATCTGCACCTATGACCCAAAATGCCGTGTCCGTGATATGTATAGCTTACATATTGAGATAGAAACATTAATTACAGTTACTGAGGTTTTGATTTATAATAAGTATAGATAGATAGACATCCAGGTGTAGGAGCTCACGAGTTCACGCTAGTCACGCCAAACTTATTAGATTTAGAACAATTAATCATCAAAAAAATAATATCAAAGTTAATCCTCACCAAAACCGAAAAAACACACATGGAATGGATTCGAACCAGGAACGTCTAGGACAGGTACACGCAGCGCTGGAAGAATATATATCCAGTGATATCAACCCCCTCCAATTTCGAAAAAAATCAATTTTAGTTGTTTCAAAAAAAATCTATCACAAAAATGTGAATGTTCATACATGATGTGTCCACAAGCTCCAAAAAATTTAGATCCAAAATCAAAAACACATTGAGAAACAAAAAAAAAACAAATAAAGCATGAATAGTGTAAAAAAGACAACCAAGCAAAAAGATACTATTCACATATGGATTTTTTTTCTCAATGTGCTTTTCGAATTTGGATCCAATTTTTTTGGAAGTTGTAGACACGTTTCGTGTGAACATTCACACATTTTTCTAGATATTTTCTGGAACAACTTATTTTTTTTTGAAATGTGAGCATGGAAGGTTGATACGTTTCAAACGTATCTATAATTTTTGATCTTCCATGCTGATATTATATCAATTGCTACATGTTTTGGTTACACTTCATATCATTTTTATGCATTTTCTGGGACTAACCTATTAACAAGATGCCACAGTGCCAGTTCCCTGTTTTCTGCTGTTTTTGGTTTCAGAAAATCTATTAAGGAAATATTCTCGGAATTGGACGAAACAAAAGACATCGTCAATAATATCACGAAGAGATCACGGAGTCCAAAGGGGAGTCGGAGCAGACCCACCAGGGGGCCACGCCACACTAGGGCGCGGCCCAGGGTGGGCCCGCGCCCCCCTATGGCGTGGTGGCCCCCCTCGGCCACCGACGCCGCCTCTTCGCCTATATATTCTCCGCGACGCGAAAACCCTATTACGGTCGATCATATTCCACGAAAAGTTCCGTCGCGGCCGTCATCGTCAATCTCAGATCGGAGGAGTTCTGAAGCTCTTCCCGGCACCCTGCCGGAGGGGAGATCATCACCGGAGGGCTCTACATCACCATGCCTGCCTCCGGAGTGATGCGTGAGTAGTCCACCCCTGGACTACGGGTCCATAGCAGTAGCTAGATGGTTGTCTCTCTACCTTGTGCCTCCATGTTTAGATCTTGTGAGCTGCCTAACATGATCAAGATCATCATATTATAATGCTAGATGTTGTGTTTGCTGGGATCCGATGAATATTGATACCATGTTTATTCAAATTGTTTATCTATGTGCTCTTGATCTTGCATGCTCTCCGTTGCTAGTAGATGCTTTGGCCAAGTAGATGCTTGTGACTCCAAGAGGGGGTATTTATGCTCGATAGTGGGTTCAGTCTCTAGATATCTGGATCAGTGACAGAAAGGTCTAAGATGGTAGATGTGCTGTTGCTACTAGGGATAAAACATTGGTGCAGTGTCCAAGGGCACTTGTATTGATTACATTACACACTTTACTTCATGCAATAATCTGTTGTTAGCAACTTAATACTGAACAGGATGCGGATGCTGCCTTGAAGGTGGATTATTTAGGCATAGATGCGGTTGGAATAACGGTCTATGTACTCTGTTGTAATGCCCAACTAGATTTCATATTAGACATCTTGGCATGTATTGCATTGTTATGCCCTCTCTATTTGTCAATTGTCCAGCTGTAATTTGTTTACCCAACATGCTAGTTATCTGTTCTGAGAGAGACACCACTAGTGAACTGTGGACCCTGATCCAATTTCCTCATACTGTTTACACAACCTGCTGCAATCATCTGTTTTCTGTTATTTGCTGTTTTTCCTGCTGTTTTCCACACCATACGTTTAACTCTTTGTTTCTGCAAGACCGGAGAGATTGACAACCTCTCTGTTTCGTGTTGGGCAAAGTTCTGGTTTGTGTCTGTGCAGATTCCACGTTGGTGCAACCTCCCTAGCGCCAGGGGGAGTCAACATCAACAACCTTCCGATAGATCGTCAAGTCCTACTGGATTGATAACCTTGGGTAGATTTCTCAAGGGAAAACTTCTGCTGTCTACATCATAACCTTCCTCTTGGGGTTCACCAACACGTAGCCATCAAGCTGTTTTCTGGCGCCGTTGCCGGGGAAGTACTCATCATCACCATCATCATCATCCTCGAATACTCTCCCGTCAACCAGGCACCAAAGGTATCGCTAGATATTCACCCTTACCCAGCAGCAGGCCACCACGACCCACGCCATGGTCATGGCTAAGAGTGTCATGCGGCGCCACGCACAGGCCCGCATAAGACGTACTTAGTTCAAATCCATTAAATCTGAGTAGGATTGTTTACGCTAACTTTTTTCTATTTTAACTACATGCGGGCCGGATCCGGGCGCCGCTATGACACCTGAGTCATGGCCTCGTGCGACGAGGCAGCACGGTGCCACATACGTGCACGAGAGAATATCTAGTGCTACCATAGCTTTAGATGCTCTGCATGCTACCATTTAAAATACAATTTAAAATGTTTATAAAAAAGTGTGAGTGTTTTTAAGATATGTGTCTGTAGCATCCAAAAATTTAAGATTCAATTTCAAAAAGAACATAAGGAAACAAAAAGGACAAATTTAGCATGAATAGTGTCATTTTTTTGCTTGTCTTTTTGTGACATTTAATGCCACTATTCACGCTACATTTGTCTTTTTTGTTTATAATGCTCCTTTCAAATTTAGACTTGAAATATTAGAGATTGCAGACACATATCTTGTGAAGATTCACAATATTTCGTAGAATTACTGAGACATTTAAAATGATATTTTTGACTGGTAGCACGGGAAGCGTCGTAGCACTATACATCCCCTCGTAAGTGCACGATTTCACGATGTAGATTGAGATTACATACAGTGGCAACGAAGAGTGCCCAAAGATGAACACTCACGGCCTGCAAACATTCACTCTGCGAAGTGGACAAGTTGTAGCCTGCTTAGTTGGGCGTATTCGCGTTTTGGAACCTGGACCACAGGCCCGATTAGCTCCAGCCTCCACCCTTCAGCTTCGTGTGTGAGTAGATGCATCGAAGTGGCTGAATGCGGTACAAGATATACGTTTTCGAGGTTTGGTTTGCTTGGCATTTTTACGAAGAATATGATCCAATTGCACACTTGCAAATATCATGCTATGTTCAGGAGACGACCACATAGAACAGATCGATTTCGCAATGTGCATAGTTTGCGGCAGAGGTTCCAAATTATTCTCGCGTAATGCCGGAATTGAGTTCACAGGTTCTTGTCATGGAGCTCATCGATCTTGGGGTTTATCATCCTTGTAGGATTCCCTAGATCCGTTGCCCTGAATTTTTATTCGCGTTCCAGTCGAGGCATCTGAAGCATCAGTTAAAAAGAGTAGCACTGCCGCGAAATAAAACACCGTACAAGTGCCCTGTGAATCGGAAAACACGGTGAACCGTTTCGCCCCTCGCGTCGTCTCCTCCAGGCGACCGAGGGGGCGAACCCTAGAAACCAGCGCCGCCACCCCCTCCTCTCCTCCTTCCCTGCCTCGCCGCTCTCGGAGGCCGCCGCCGGACAAAGGCTGGGCGGCGCCGGTGATGGGGGCGGCGGGGATTTGGCCTCGGGGCCCTCGCGCGGCGGCATGGAGGTCACTGAGGCGCTGGGTCCTGCCACCGCCATCGAGGTCGCCAGCCGTGTCTCCCCGCGCCCCTCCTTCCCCGGCTTCGAGCTCGTTCCCCGTCGTGGTGGCGGGAGCCTGCTGGTCGATTGGAGTGGCTAGGGTTGGCTGCTGGCTGTGTGACCGTGGCGGTGGTTGCTTCGGCCGACGGCGCGGCGTGGCCCTTTGGGCGTGGTCTTGGCGGCGGCGAGGCGCCTCCTCGCGCTCGGCGGACAGGTGGAGGTCGAGATCTTTTTGCGTGCTGGTTGGCTGGCGCGGCCTTTGTCGGCTCCGGCTGGCGGCCGCGTTCAGCTCGCCACTCCTGCGGTGAAGGTTCGGACGAGGGCGCCGGGCAGTGCGGCAGTGGACAAGCTCCGGCCGCCTCGCATGCACGGGCTGGGGCAGGGGCCCCGGGCCCTAGCGAGCCTTGGTGTTCACTACTTTGGATCTGAAGATGTCGGCAGCCGTGGGGGCTGCTGGCCCTTGATCTTGCAGGAGGAGCAGTCTCGGAGGTTCTCAGCTTTCCTTCCGGTTTCGGCGGCGGCGCGTGGAGTTGGGACGCCGGGGCGGTGGCCCTGGAAGGCGGGAACCACTTCGGTTGGCGGGCGAGCCGGTGGTTCTGGAGATGGCCAATGACCACGGCCGTGTGGGCGGCGTGGTGACTGGCGAGCTTGTTGTCGTGGCAGTGGTGTGGGTACTGTTGCCGGTGTTCCGTGCCCTGCGGGAGGCGGTGAGAGTGTGCCGAGGGGAAACTCTCGCCCGAGGTTCTCGGGCCGCGGCGGCACGCGTCCATGGACGTCGTTACCTTCTTGAAGGCGTCGTTGCGGCAGCTCTCGGCCCTCCTGTATGTTCCGGGTGAAAACCCAAGATCCTCGGATCGGGTGGTGGCGGCGCTCCGGCGTCGCGCTCTTCTTGAAGACGCCGCCTTGGAGCTCACGGCGTGTGGCTCTCCGGAGTTGGTGTGACGATGGAGGCGGTGCCTTGGCGTGGTTTCTTCATCGAGCTTTCTCTGGCAAGATTTGGAGCTGGTTCTGCACACTCGGTGTTCTTTTGGTTGGATCTTCCCGGTTGAGCTGTCGGCGGCGGTGTGCGACTGGTGGCGTTGATGTTCCTGGTGCTGATGCCTGCAACGGTGTAGTGTCTCGCGGCGGTGTGCAGGGTGTGTTGGTGTGCCCGTGCTCAAGGGTGAGCTCGGACCGACAACTTTGCCCGTCTTGCAAGTACTCATCCCTTTCGGCTTAGCTCTCCTTTGGCGATCGCGTCCTTGGTTTGCGCCTGCGGTTGTAATCTCCTTGGTTGTCCTTTTTCTTGTGTGTGTGCCGTTCGTGGTTGCAAGTTGGGTTAATCACCTTGTATCTCTGTCGCCGTTCGGGCGTTATTAATTTAACTTCGAGTCTTCCGGCCTTTGTTCTAAAAAAAATAAAACACCGTACATGAAATCTCTCAGTTCAGTTGTTCTGAAGAACTCCATCGAGCTGAGCTCCGAGCGCCGTCAGCGTGACGGGCTTCTGTATCACGCCGTTTATCCCCGACCGCTGGCACAACTCGCGGACGCTCTCAACGTTGCCGCCGCTGACCGCGAGCACGGCGACGACGAGAAGCCAGCAGATGCTCCTCAGCATCCTGATCCGGAGCGCCACCTCGAACACATCCTCTGCCGGCGCGTCGAGGTCCAGAAGCACCAGCTGAAAACAAGAGCCGGCGCTCTCCAGCAGACTCAGGCAATGGCCCCCGACAGCACCGGCATCACCTGGCATCCGAGTTTCTCGAGGAGCGCCCGGGTCACCGCCCGGCTCACGCCGTCTCTGTCAGCGAGCAGGATCCTCAGGCCGTCGAAGCGAGGGATGGGCGGTGTTGGGGCTCGCCGGTGCACGCCCGATTGTGGAAGATGGAACTGCAGGACCACTGTGATAGGTCCTCCGTCTGATCCCGACGAACGCATGCTGCCGTTCATCATCTGATGGAGAAAGAAATGAGCAAAACGATCATCGAACCATTCAAAGATATAGACAGGAATTATTCCTTCTTTTAATCAGTTTTGCTGCACTATACCTGCACGATTTTGTTGCACATGCCGAAGCTAATCCCCACCCCAGAGCTTGCCGGTCTAGCCATTGGTGTTTCCATCCCAACCTGAAACTTGACACGTATGCTGCTGCAACCTGCATATGATCGCATCGGAATCCAGTCTCGACCGTACATCTCTTCTTCGCCCGCACTGCAGCTCTTGACTGAGAACGACAGCCAGCCTGGCGCGGCGCCATCGCACGGCCGGCGGCTCAGCACAGTGCCTACCATGTGCACAAGGAGGTGGAACACCCTCGTCTCGTCGCCGACGACCCACTCGGGCAGGGAAGTCTCCGACTGGTGCGAGAACACGACGCCGCTGCACCCGGACAGGCATCGCGCGACGGCCATCGCCTCCCTGACCAGCGCGTGGAGGCCGAACGGCACGCGGCTCATCGTCAGTGCCTCCGAGTCGGAGTCGTTCGCCAGCGCCAGCGAGAGCGCGCTCGTCCGGGCGATGGCCTCGACCACGAGCCTCTGCTCGGGGCGCATGCCGTGATCGGCGGCCGTGTGACGCAGCATGGAGAGCATCGGCGACGGAGTGCATCTGCCTCTGCATGACGCCGCACATGGCGCTCTGGACGGAGTGATGGCATTTGTAGCCGTCGTCGCCTCGTGCCTTGCGTGCATAAGGGCCCTGTGCTGCTCGCCGAGCCTGTCGCGGATCGATTGCCACTCCTCCAGCACCGATGCGTGAGAGAGCGCCACGGCGACCTGGTCGGCGACGACCTCCACGATCTCGAGGTCTTGGCTGCTCCATCCTCCCGTGTAGTAGGGCAGAACCAAAACCAAGATGGCATATGTGCTCGCCTCCGGCGTCCTTCCTCCGTCGAAATTGGAGACCTTGAGCATGGGCATCCGTATGACGGCCACGGCTCCAGGGGGCTGCAGTTCGCCGCCGCTCGCTGCCGCCAACGCCGAGCCCGGCCCGAGCACCTTGGCTGCCACGCTGGATTTTACGTTGACCACGTCGGGGTCAGCGGCGGGGATAGGAGCTGGGGCCTGCGAGCCCTTGTCTCTCAGGCCCAGCCGGTGCACGAGCTGGAGGACTTCGTCATCGCTGTTGGGCACCCAGACGGCGCAGCTGTGGAGGCCGAGCGCGTCGGCGAGGTGGAGCAAGGTGGTGTGGAGGATGGCGTGCGGGTCAAGCGGGGACGCGCGGATGTTGTGCGTGAGCATGCGGACGATGCGGGAGGTGGCCTCGACGCGGCGACGGATGAGCCCGAGGTCGCGGTCGAGCTGGCGCGCCTTGGCGCGGAGGAGGGCCTCGCGGAGCTTGGCGCGGATGAGGCGCGGGATGAAGGTGAGGAGGGAGAGCGCGGTGGCGGAGGAGACGAGCGCGGCGAGGAGTTTGGCGGCGGTGGAGGCGAGGAGGAGCCCCGAGGAGTGCGGGTGGTGGTGGGTGAGGACGGCGAGCAGGTGGATGGAGCCGCCGAGCACGGCGAAGGCGGCCAGCTGAGCAGCAGCCACTTGAGCGGCGCGAGGTCGGCGCAGGAGGCGAAGTACAGGAGCTCGAGCGGGATGGAGAGGTAGGAGGCGCGATGAGGAAGTCGCTCACCTTCTGGCACTGCAGCATCGCGTCCAGCGCGCCGTCGCACCCGTCGCCGCAACGCCTCATCGGCATATCTCCAATCTATCGCTCACCTTCTGGCAGGCACTGGAGAGATTTTGATTCTTGATTCGTATGGTATCTGCTTGAATGCGAAGCTAGCTAGCAAGCTGTGGTTTTGTACGTACGTAAATTCGCGCGAAAGGGGATCCCGGCCGGCACTCCGGCGTGGTGGTGACTGGTGGCGGTGCGGTGGATCAAGTGGAGGGTGAGAGCGTCCTGGGAAGGCGTGCATGCTTCGCTGGGCTTGACAAGTGTGTTGCGGTGCATGCTTCGCTCAGCTTGACAAGTGTAGCTGCACCGCTGTGACATGCCGACTAGCTAACAGCCCATTGTACAATGGTCCAGCATAACCCTTCAGCCTGTTCTGGCCTTGTTATGAACTGTGGGCCGTTCCATCTGATCTCTATATATGGATGGACAGCACTAGTACCGGCAAGCTCTTGATTCGCTCTTAATTACCGGCAAGCTCGTCGATCATTTGACCTCTGGCAAATTCGTCAGGCCATGTCAAAAACTAAATGGAGTATAAGTAATCAGGTTTATAATTCGCAGTAGTATCATCTGTCGAGAGAATGCAAGTGCAACCCGCACATGTCACATCGATCATTTGACCTTTACAACCAAATTTATATATATCCATCTTCAGAGAGCACCGTACCCATATTATATCTCTTTCCAGCATCTGCTCCGTATCAACGCTGTGCTCAGGTTTTCATAAAACAAATCGATGAGCACTATCTCACGTTGTAGAATTAAAGGCACTATCTTAGAGGCAATTTTTAAATCTGCCTCTCTTTGGTACCATTCGAGGCATTCATTTAAAATGCCTCCAATGCTATATTTTTGGAGGCACTTTTAGATGCCTCCAAAGCTATCATTTGAGGCAGAATGAAAAAGTGCCTCAAATTGTATCCATTTGAGGCATTCTTTCAAAATGCCTATAATGCTATACCTTTGGAGGCACTTTTAGATGCTTCCAAAAGCTATCATTTGAGGCAGAATGAAAAGTGCCTCGAATTGTAATCATTTGAGGCATTCCTTCAAAATGCCTCCAATACTATACTTTTGGAGGCACTTTTAGATGCCTCCAAAAGCTATCATTTGAGGCAGAATGAAAAAGTGCCTCCATCTGAGGATCCCAAAGAAGCAGATTAAAACAGCTAAAAACAACTATCATTTGTCAGTGCATCCTAGCAACAGATTATAACTGGAGGTAAAACTTATAAGCCACCAGACATGTAAGGCGTGAGTATGCGGAAATAGAAATCTGAATCTCACCTAACCTTTTCTCTGAACTCTTCCCCTTGTTCGTTTCCTCACCCCAAATTCTGATCTCTCACCTAAATTTCTTGTTGGATCTCTGATCCGTGTATCCTATCTATCTAGGGACATGACAGAACACACTACACGTTCGGAAAAATCTCCACTCCAGCAAATCCGCTCCGTTATTTCTGACTCCATGGAGCATACGCGGAGCTCGATTTTAGCCACTCCGCGAAAATGAACTGCAGCTCCTTCTGCTCCGCTCTTCTGACTCCGCGGAGTTGGTGCGTTTGGCGCCGCTACGTCCGCTCCGGGAGCGCAGCTGAGGAGCGGAGAGGATCCATAACGGGCTGGGCTCATAAAAAAACTCCTTATCTGAAATGGAGCAGTTCCTCTCTCCGCACGATTCTGTCACCGCCACACACCGAGACGTTTCCTACTGCTCTCGCTCGCTAGGGTTAGGGCCGCCGACGCCGACGCCGGCCGCCACCCACCAGGCCACCGCCTCCTTCTACTTATCGCCGCCCCCCACACCATGCCCGCCCCTTCTCCTCCCACTCCCTTACCGCAGCCTTCTAGCTCCGCTCAGATCGGGACATGGAGGCAGCGGAGGAAGCGGCCGCCACGGCGGGGAGACGGCCTACCTCGACGGGGCCAGGAGCCGCCTGCTGCTCCCCTCCTCCCGAAACTCGCTGACGACGCCAACGATCATCCAAAGTTGAAGGCGGCGGAGGGGCAGCAGCGGGATCTGGCCAGCGCCGACGTTTGGGGTCGCAGGTCGACCAGTTCTCCGGGAGGCCCTAGATGCATCATCGGCGCCGCATGAGGAGGGGCTCTGCGAGATCTGCGCACCTCGGTAGGTTCGAGGGCATTCTCCACAACACCGACGAGTCACATTGGTACACATCTATCTCTATCCTCCCTCCCTTGCGTGCCCCTCTCGTTTGCCAGTCAGATTTAGCCCTAGAGTTTGTTTAGTGTTTACTCCATGATTAAATTGCACGGGGACTCTTGGAATTCGCTGCATGCTCATCACTGCCACATCCTTAATTATGCACCATTATATAAGACAAATCCAATTGATCACATGATATGCATTTCCTAAAGTGAAAGCATATCCTAATCAAATCCAATGCGGGGACTAGGGCCTCCTCTGTGCTAGGGTTGTTTAATTGTACTTGCTTAAGATTTAGTACTTGTGCTGTGTCCGAACACTTGTTGCACAGAATCTGTCGCTAGAACACTCAAAGTATGCTCCTTATAGGATTGAATTTATCATTTAGTGTCATGCTGGTACAATAATCAGTGAAAATTGGTACATAGTTGGTGGTGGAGAAACCACAAGTTGTAATTCCTGAACGCATGATGATTTATGTACCTAAGATTTTCTGTTTAAATGCTTGCGAAAGTATTGCTATGAGCAGTTGAGCACACTTTCGAATTTATGTATAAATTATGGCTATGGCTGCGTAAGCACTCACATTTTTATATTGTTGTTTGCTATCATACCTCTTGCTGACTAAAGCAAGGATGTTCCTAGAAATTCCTAAGAATCTTCTTCCTTATAATGCGTGCAGGATGCCGTCACGTCTTGGGGTCGCCAGCGCGATACCGCACCGCCGCGCCTCCTGCTGCTTCCACTACGTCGTCTGAGTCCTCTCGTGCGCTTACTCCTCGACTAGGACGACTCCCTCAACCTTGACACCAGCGGGACAGTGCTCAAGCGCAATCCCGAGGTTGACCTCCTTGGCTGCGGTCTAGTTGACGTTGATGGTGTGGGGCGTGTCTGCTGCTGGTGTGGCTCGGCGCAGGTCGCAGCCGGTCGTCAGGTGTGATGGTGTGCTGCTCCCTGTCGACCACGACGTCCGCCTCGAGCCTCCGCTCGACCTCCTGCTCCACCACGCCGCCATGGTCTTTCTGGTGGTGACGGTGTACTGCTTTTACTGCCGCTGAAGGTACGGCGGTGATGCCGTCACCACAACCTCGGCGACACGTGGCTACCTCGACTCCATGCGCTGCTTCGGCTACAGCTCAATGAGGTGAGCTCTCTTCTGTGACCGGCTGTGTGCCGATGAACTGATTGGTCTCGTGGTGCCGTTTCAGTTCATCCTGGCAATGGACAACATGGACCTATACATCTCCGCAATGGACAACGTCTCTGCAACTACATATGCTGAACCTATACATGTTTCCATCAGTCTATCTTTATGTTAACCTATACAATATATAGACTCTGAAATCGAGTATTTTCTAAGCTTTGTGTATAACTCCTTCTGTGACGTGAGTGAGCCGGACCAAGTCTTGGTTGCTATATTTGGTTTTATCTTTCTAAATTGCAGGTCAAGACAACAGATAATAGAGTAATACACGACAACCTAGAGGAAAAGGTTAGATGTCCTAGAATTTGTTTCTTTTCTTGTAAATTCCATGGCAAACATGCAAGCATGTTTTCTGGCCTTCATGAGCTTTTGCCGGTATTTATATGTACCTAATCACTTTGTATGAATACTTACCATTCTGCTTATGCATGTCACCTGTTCGATAGAATAACCGCAAGTAATTTGATCATGACAACACAACCATTGCATGGAGTCGATGGTCTAGTGATGCATTACAATTCTCTTGGTCTTACTTTGCAATGACATCATGACGGTTTTGTAGCTTTAAACGTGATTCACGAGTTATGCATGTCAGTAAGAATTTGTGATTGATTTAAACGTGATTAAAATATGTGTACCAATCTGCTCATTCACGAGTTATGCTGAATGCAACTATCGTTTTTTTTTTTTTTTGCAGTTGATGGAGAAATTTTCTAGATTCTACCTTATGTTTTTCTAGATTATAGCTTATGTTTTTCTGGCGTGGACTATTTCTTTGTATGCTGTTCTGTCAGCGGTCATTTAACAAGTTGATCTACTTATGTAGGTGTTGGGAAAAGTGGTTTGCTCTTGAGGTTCTCATATTCATCACCACTATTGGGTATGTACTGTACGAAGCACAGAATTATTGTTTCTGGAATTGATGAGCCTGTTGAGCAGCTCAGTGGCTATGTGAGTACACTTTTATGCCTGTAAAGCATTATTTCTGAACTTTTTATCGTATGTCCCTGTTGATAGGTGAACCTGCTAGAAATATTGCACAGTCATGTTTTATCCTCTATTGGTCATATGTTGTAAAGCTTTCACTGTGTGCTCTTTATTTAAATCATGGCATACTTTTAAATTGGTGCTAAATTGCTAACCAATGTGCACTATTACGTTTTCTCCAGATTGCACCTGACTGGAGGCAACCTCTCAATTTAGATTGAGTTCGACACAAATTCATGGGAGCCTGATGAATGCTAACAACCTAGATCTGTAAACCAATGTATACTGAGATATGTGATTAGTTTTCATTACATATCCTTCAATTTCGTTGTTACTTCAACCATCCTAGTGATCTTACGTTAGCGTATACTCTTTGAGTTGTGATTTGTGAATGTAATGTAGTGTTTGAGTTGTGGTTGCCTCTGAACTACTTTAATAAACAGTACTATTCAAATTTTGCATCTGTTCACATGTGAGGACCCGAATTGGATGCCTTTGATGGTATAGTAATTGAGGCACTGAAACAATAGTGCCTCAAATGGTATAGCATTTGAGGCATTATTATGTGCCTCAAATGGTATAGCAATTGAGGCACAAATCAAAAGTGCCTCAAATGGTATAGCATTTGAGGCATTATTATGTGCCTCAAATGGTATAGCAATTGAGGCACAAATCAAAAGTGCCTCAAATGGTATAGTATTAGAGGCATTATTGAGTGCCTCAAATGGTATAGCATTAGAGGCACAAATCAAAAGTGCCTCAAATGGTATAGCATTAGAGGCATTATTGAGTGCCTCAAATGGTATAGCATTAAAGGCACAAATCAAAAGTGCCACAAATGGTATAGCATTAGAGGCATTATTGAGTGCCTCAAATGGTATACCATTAGAGGCACTAATCAAAAGTGCCTCAAATGCTATACCATTTGAGGCACTCAATAATGCCTCTAATGATCACCTATTAAGGCATTATTGAAAAATGCCACAAAAGACTTTTAGCTACACTAGCAAATGCAGCGCTTTTTTTTTGGCCTCAAAAAACAAATTGAGGCATTTTTGGGACTTTTGGAGGCATTACTGAGTGCCTCTGATTCTAGGACATGGTGTAGTGGAGCTCGATCGGTACAGCTAGGCAAGTGACAGCCTACATCACTGTCCGAAACTTATTTAGTACTGACTGGCATCGTGCCTGTGATTGGTGTGTGTCTTGTTCATATTCGATTCAATGGGTGTGACTGGATTTCATGGTGTTGCTCTCCTTTGTTCAGAAACTAACAAGAAATACCCATCCCAGATCCAACTCCTGTGATGTCCTGCTCGTGGATCGATGATGGGTATACGTACATTCTCCAACATTCAACTTCCCATACAAAGATGTTGTAAAAACATGCTTTGAAAACATAAAATCTAACAATACTATGTTCATGTTGAAAATTCTTTTCGAATGCCGACTGCTCGGCCGCTTGACTTTCTTTGAACGCTCGGCGGACGTTTTAAGCGTGTTTGGTGTGCATGCACGTGAACGTCCGCGTTGTGCTATGAATAAATTACAATCTCAAATTGTAAGCTGTGTGAAAAAAAAATAACCTCATATTCTCCGGTGCTGATACCTACATACACATTACACCATGGTGCTTTGTAGCGGCAGTTTCGGTGGGGGTGGCAGCATTCGGGGATTTCAGCTCAGGTGGTGTTCTTTGAGTACCAAAACTCGATATTCAAGGTGAAATCTCAAGGTCTGATCTTTTTGGTTGTATCTAGCAGTGACATTTTTCTTATTGATGGCATTTTCTGAAGAGTCCGGTCTTTTTCTCTGTGAAAACCTACAATCTATATGATTAGACGATGATGGTGCTGTGCACTGTTTACTTTTTGGAGTCGTCGATTTTGAAAAACCGCTTCTTTCGTTCTGGATGTTGTATTGATAGTTTGGATCCGGCTGCTGCAAGTTATTGATTACTGTCGCGGCTTCTTCTTTCTTACTTTATTCTTCTTTTCCCTTTTTAACTATGTGCATTTTTCATGCCTCGGCTAGTTATTAATATTATGTTGGTGTAGAGTTTATGTGTAATTGGTATCTCTTGTATATTAATATATTTTATTTTTAATCAAATCAAACCTGGGTATCCGTCCGGTATATCCTGCCTGCATATGCCTCAGAAAGAACAAACACTAGTGAGCTTCGATGCGCTTCACTGCCTGCATATGCCTCTTCATCGCGAGACGTTGTTGACAGGCGGATTAATTCTCGTTCTCCGGCCGTCTCTTTCCCGCAGCACCCAGCACACGAAACCTTTGCCCTTTTTCGCTGCCTCTCGCTTTCCATTCGCAAGCGGACAGGCTGGCTCGACGGGGACGGGCAGCCGGGCGATCGCCATTCGTCTTGCGGTGCCGAGCAATCGCTTTGATCCCCTCCTGCCTGCGTAATGGTTATCTGCTCTGTGATTCCGTCATTGTCGCTGCCTCCAAGAGCTTAGACGGAATCTGCCGGTGATTTCCAGCTCTACACATTGTTTTAAAAACAGAAAAAAAATTCAGGTTCAATTAGGCGTGAAAGTCTTCGTCCCTGTATTCTTGGAGTACGTCGCATTATTGGGGCTTGGATTGTATATGCGTGAATTAAGTGAATTTCGTAGGAAACAAGTGCATTTTGTCTTGGACCTGAGGTGATTTTTTTGGTCAAATTGAAACTCATAGACGTTGTTTTGATCAAACTACCAATGGAATTACTGCCTCTGTCCACAAATATAAAACGTTTTGGCGGCTGTTTAACTCACCAAAACGTTTTATATAAAGAGACAGAGATATTAACATTTATTTTCAAAAAATGCAAGATAACAGGCAGAACAAACACACGCACGACAACTTGCTCCTTCTCGATGTGGTGATAGTCAAAGCGCAAAGTGAGCATATCAACATTGATGTATTTTACTTGGCTCTCTTTATCAGAAAAGACATGTGCTCCGATGGAATTAATATATAGAAAAGAGAAATTAGTATAAGATTATTTACATTTTTTCGATAAAGAGAACATATGGATATCAATAAGTTGCCAATTACAATGTCATCCATCTGCACCAGTAAGATATCAAATAACTAGTCAAGATATCGAAGAGGTGCACGACAAAAATAACACACAAGAAAAAAAAATCAATGGAACACCTACAATACCATCAACTTCAACCACGAGTGATGACAATGTCGAGTGTAACACGAGAGGTGTTTCAATAACTACGCCTCCTGGTAGGAAATGACAAGTGCGACAACAATGTTGCTAGATCCAACCATAGATGTCAGGTCATGAGTTTTTGTTGTTGAGTTATGATCCAAATCTGTCAGAGTGTAGCGAGGCCCGTTCCGGTAGGCCGTGGCCTCCGCGGAAGTTCTACATTTTGTATGACAAACTGAAATATAGGCAAAAGTAATAGAATCTATTAGTTTCTTCACTCTTTGTGATTACTATTAATGAAGCTATTTTAATATCAAATATGCATTATGCATACATTGTCATCTCATTAGTGTACCCACTCTAATTTACAAGACATATTTGACCATGAAAATAGAGGTACAAAATCATGTCACTATTCAATTTATACTTCAGAAGGTTTTATAAATATATATCTCTTATAAAGAAAAACCCCATTAAGATGAATATATCATTTTTCTATATCAATATCAATATGCAAACTATACATATCACCCACTATTTTAGACAATCAACTGCCCATGTCATCTGCACTAACAATAATTAATAGTACATCTTTCATGTAACCTATCCATGTCATTTATTTTCATCCATATAATTGTCCATGTCACTAATATTTAGTCCTCAAATATTCCATAATTTCACACGAATAAGTGTCTCGACTATTGTAATCAATTGAATCTTTCATACATCTTATACCCACTTCCACATATTTTTTTAAGATATTCCCGCTGCAATGCGTGGGGTATTCTCCTACTATACTTAGTCAATCGTACACTAAAACACACTTTTAAGATATTTGTTTATACCATATTATTATATATATATCTACCATAAATATATATACACTACAAAGTTTATGTAGTTATCAGATATTAATTGCGGATACATAATATAGTTTAAACTAGCACAATGTATTTTCAACGATGTAAGTTAAAATTATATAACAACAATGTTACAACCAGCATTTAACAATTTTAATAATGGCAAATAAAAAATAAAACATTATAATTGTTAAGACTGTTGCATGCTAAAAATAAGTATACATTTTTAATATAAATTATATTAAGTTTAATTTCCACCAAGCAAAGTGTCAACTTGATGCCTCCGAGCTTAAACAACTCATAAGTCGGAGGCTCGACTAACATCCCGTGCTCGGCCGATGGTGGCAACGATTACCGAGCTGCCCATGGTTACTGCGCCATGGAGGAGTGGAAGGAAGTGTGGGGTGGTGTTCTTGCAACAGAAAACTGATTGTTCTTCCAATTGCATGTATTGTACCATTGGGCCATTAAATTTTTTTAATTACTTATGTGGCACAAATTACATCCATTTACATTACCGTTTACTTGTAAAATAGTAAGTTATTAGCCCATCAACAAGCACTATTAGAAAACTCGGTTGTTTGCCGAGTGTCGGTGGCTTCGCCGAGTGCACTCCACCGGGCACCCGACAAAGAAGTGGTTTTCTCAGTGTGCAACATAATATACTCGGCAAAGAAAGTGCACTCGGGGAAAACACTCGAGAAAATAATGTAAAAAACATCCGGAAAAGGAATACAACGGGAGAGCCGTCGGTTGGTGATTGTCGTGAGTTGCGCTCCAAATTCATGTACAAATACAAGCTAAGGAGCGGAGCGGAGGCTGGCAGCACTCGTGGTTTTTTATCTTCTCCTTGAAGGGCATTTTCACATTAAAATCTTGTGCCCCCTGTGTTGATTTCATTCTTCTTCTATTATTATCGCCTATTGTTT
This sequence comes from Poa pratensis, assembly GCA_947311845.1. Lineage (NCBI taxonomy): Eukaryota > Viridiplantae > Streptophyta > Magnoliopsida > Poales > Poaceae > Poa > Poa pratensis. The sequence goes on along the minus strand of CAMZMU010000123.1, from coordinate 13,876,686 downwards.
ATAGCAGTTTTCACCTGGAAAAGAAATCTGAACAAATTGTAGTCATTGCCAGCAACAAGGGAATGACATGTGAACACCCCATCGACAGTCACCAAGAAGGGCGAACGAGCGGCGACTAGGGTTCCGGCCCAGCCGCCGGCAACACTGCCGGTCATCCGCGACTCTAATGGCCTTCTAGGCTTGGAGGGGCGGCGGATCGCGGCCTCTCGCCGGCGGGATGGTTTCCGTTTGCTGTTTCATCTAATTTTTGTGTCTTCATCCGGGTGGTGAAGCGGCGGCTACTCCCCGATGTCAGAATAAGGTACTCCCCGCCCTATCCCCGCTCCGGTGGTGCGCCTAGCGCTAGCGGAGGGCGCGGGGAGTTGTGTGTCCGGCGGATCTACTGGGATCTTGTCCGTTTTCGTGTTCGTCTGTGTGGTTGTAGGTCAGATTATTCCGATCTACAGTTCTCTTCTTTGGCGATGGTTGCTACTCTGGTGCGCTGGCTCTTTGGGGTCTTAACACGACGACTTCCCGTCTGTCTACTACGACAAGCTCTCCTACGACAAGCTTTGCCTGCCTCCATTGAGGGAGGGGCGAAGACAGCGTCGCGCCTTCGGCTCGCTCCAGTGTACGTAATCGTCGCTAGGTGGTCGAATGACCCATTTGTAATTTTTATTACTTTGGGGGTCTTTGTACTGATGTGGATAATTAATAGATCGGTGGTCTTTTTCGAAAAAAAGGATGGATTTAAATTTTCCACCCTCGAACTCGAGCACCAGCATTCAAAAGACAGCCACCTTACCGAGGTCACCATGTGCTACTACCACTCATCGATCCATCATCACACAACCACGCACGCAACTGAAACCATGACTAACAATACATGTTGCCGAGCAACACCTAGGGACGATAGTCATCGACATCGATCCCATTGTGCCGAGAGTCTGGACCACCCAAGTTTAACATTGTCCTTGTCACATGATTTATAAAATAAAAATTTAAACACACTTAATTTATGAACCAGAAGGTCCAAAATTACACTTGTATGGAACTGGTATACGAAGAAGTCTAGCCAACAAGTGTCATTTGCGTGTCATGTAGTTTGTCAATTTGATAGTTAATGAAAGCCATGTGTTTCAAGTGTCGCACATCATCTACTCCATTTTTTTATGATCATTGGGAACACCTAAAGCACAGGCAGGGGGACAAGCTTCTTTCAGCATACATCCGTAGTCACTGGCTTTGTCCGCGTCTATCGCCAATGGAATGTACACGTTTCCATGGTGATGTAGCTAGCGATAACACGTAACCAAAAGAAAGAAAATTAACCGGCGACAGGGCTACGCTACGGCGACGTCGATTCCCCTTCTTATCATCGAGTTATCTCATATCTGGAACGGAAATAAATCTGGGTTAGATGATGAAGCGGGATGAAGCTTAGGGAGAAAAATCAGACAATTAGTTTTCAATCACGCGCGTGTCAAAGATGCCGTAATGGCGAGGAATTCAAGGAGAATATGGCATGATTCCATCAAATTATTTAATCCTCCGTAATTTCAAGATGAAAACCAAGGAGAATATGGCATGATTCCATCAAATTATTTAATCCTCCGTAATTTCAAGATGAAAACCCCAATATAACCACATAGGAGGTATCAGAACTTTGACGGTAGAAAAAACGCTTCGACCCTCGCGTGCCCCCGCGTCGCCTCCCCGAGCGAGGCGACCGGACGGCCCTTCCCTCTGCTCCGGCCAAGGTCCGGCCCCCCTCCCTTCCCTCTCGCTGCCGCTGCGGCGGGCTCTGCCGGGCGTTGCCTGTGCGGTGCCGTGCGCGGCCGGCGGCGGCGGCTCTCTTCTTTACCCGCGGCGCAGAAGGGCGGCTCGGGAGCGGCGTTCTGGCGACGGTGCAGGCAGGCTGGCGACGCTCCGACGCAGGCAGGGTGGCGGCGGGACGACGGCATTGCCTCTTGGCGACAGTGGTGGCTGGTGCGAAGCTTGCCGGTGGCGCCCTACAAGCCCAGATCTGGGCCCTTTGGGCCCAATCTGGGTCAGGACGGGCTGGCTCGGGCTCCGATGTGACACCTCCGGTTGGACTGAGAAGCAACTCGTGACGGGGATGGTGGCTACGGCGCCGTGTCTGCTGCAGCAGGAGCTTCACGGGGCCGTTCCGGGCCCGGCCGGGCAGGTTGGCCTGGTGTGCTCCCGCTGCTGCGTCCGGTCTGCTATTGCCATTGGCGGTGGAGGTTGTTCCCTCCCACGTGGTTGCGGTACTGCCGTCCCATGTCTACGGATGTTTCTCCTCGGTCCGACCGGTCTCGCAGCATTTGTCATGGTGAGACGTCGATGAGGGCTTCAAGACCGTGGTGGCGCTTGTTAGTGGGCGGTGTGCTTGGTGGAGCCAACGGTGTGGCCGGGATAGTGGTTGGTTGGGGGTTGGGAGAAATCCATGTCGGCTCTTGCCGACACCAGCACGGCGACGCCTGCGGGCGCCGCTGTCCTTCTTGAAGGGCGTAATGTGTACCCCCACTTCCCTCCGTGTACCGGGAGAAATCCTAGGATCAGTCCGGACAGCAGCGTCGTCGTCGCTTTCCTTCTTGAAGGCGTTGCTTGGTACGCGGCCATTCGGAGGCTTAGGGGTGCGGTGGGAATTCTCCGGTGGGTAGGCGCAGCGGTTGCGAGTCATCATCGCTTTCGTCGATCTGGCGTTGGTGGCTTTAGTTTCTTTTCTTTTTCTCTTGTTTTTCTCTTGGGCTGATTTGTGCTGTTCGCCCAACAGCGGTCTCATTGTTGTATGGTGTGGTTGCTATATTAATATAGCGGGACGCAATCCTATTTCAAGGATATAACCACATAGTACCAGCTTTTCTTTTGAAGAACTCTGGAAGGAGTTGATTTCCACTAAAGAAACCGATGAACAACGCAACAAATTGATGATCATAGCACCTCTGGCATAATCATCCTACCCCATATTTAACTCCAGATCATAACCCAACTATAAACTCTAGCCACGATATATAGTGTTCTAAACTTCTAATCACGTCACCAAAACCCTAAAACAAAACATTGTCAGCAGCGGAGCAGACAGCCTAGTTCCACACTCCAGCCGAGCTAGCTTCCAGTTTTATTTACGAAATAAAACCAGGGAGCAGCTCATGTCAGCTCGCCCTAATCAATGTTCTAGAAGCAAGCTAACCAGAACCCTCCTATTTTTAGGGCTCGCATTTGATTGTCAGCTTTACCTACCACTGGTCCCTGGCTCTGAAATTTCTCAACGCCCCAACAGCTTCCCGGCAATTTTTTACCGGCCGCCGAACCGGGAGACCGGGCGCCGCCGCCTCCGTCCACACCACTATTCCTTCGCCACTCACTCCGCTACTTACCGCGCGCGTGCCACCACGCGACGGGAGGGAGTCAGCCAGCCAGCCAGCCAGCCAGGGGAGCATCCGTCCCCTTCCTTATAAGCCCTCGCCCCACCCTCCTCCCCCTTCCCCTCTTCCCCCTCGCCCCGCCGCCGCCGCCGCCATCTGCCAGCCAGAGAGCGCCGGCCGGGAGAGTAATAAGCTACCACCTCGCAACCCTAGTTTAACTAACACCCCCGCGCCGCCGGTTGGAGAGGAAGCAGTAGCTGCGGTCTGCAGACATGGCGTCGGGACGGTACATGGCATACTCGCCCTCCCCGTCAACCACCCCGCACTCCCCGCGCATCTCGGGCCTCCGCGCCTCCTCCGCCGCCGTCGCCGACCAGGAGAAGTAAGCAAAGCAAGCTCCTTTCCGCCTCCCTCCCCTAGCTTCCTGTCGTACTGTCGTGTGTGTGTGTGGAGCGTGGACTAGCTTCTAGAGGGTGAGTGTGTGCTGTTGGGGTCTGGGGGAGGAGTAGCCGCCGTCGTTGCCTTCGGGCGTGATTCGGCCCCGATCGTGCCGGGGAGGCCAGATTCAGACCTTCAACTGCGCGGATTCGGTGCGTTCGGGATGGCATGGAGGTTCCGCGGCTTGAATCTGGTGTAGGCGACGAGGTTTAGGGCTTTTTGGCATCGGATCTGATTCCCCGTCACGAGATCTCTGGTTTGTGTAAACATTGCGTCTCTCGTAGCTTCGCTGAATTAAGCAGTCCGGACGCTCAATCAGGTCTTCGTTTTACTGTCGACGGTGATCGCCTTGTGATTTTGTACACTTACTTGCATCGTTCAATCTATGGGGGATTTTCTGGTTTTACCTAATTTTACGAGGGGAGAAATCTGAGTTGGTAAGGCTGGTGTGGTGTTTGACAACAGTGACTGATGATGAGTATCCCCCTTGTCTTTTCTAGGTACCTTGCTGAACTGCTCGCGGAGCGCCACAAGCTGAACCCGTTCGTCCCAGTGCTCCCTCATAGCATACGGTTGCTGAATCAAGGTGAGCTCTCATGCAATCATGCCATTTCTATCATGATTAACATCTGTGTACTGTGGTCGAATTGCTACTTCGCCCACACAATACGGGATATTCTGTTGTGATGGTCAGAATATTTGACTCTCATTGCGTGTGTGGTTTGTGTACCTCTTCTTTTGTTTCATGCCTCCGTTGATCTTTGTATCGACTCGTTGCTTGTGAGTGGTTATCCTTTTTCCTACACAGTGGAAGTTGTTTTCATCTGCTACTGTTCTAAATTTACCACGAGAACCAATCATTCTTGATGCGCACATTTACTTTGTGGATATTGTTGAGTGGGATATGCTTTTATTTTACCTTGTAGCTGCTTCTGTTTATTTTATAAATGAGTAACAATATGTTTCATGATTGCTGTTTAGCTGATCTCAACACTGGTGACCCCCCTACTTCTCGTATAACTATTATTGCCTTAGCTAATGATGAAGCTCCACAGTAAGTTAATATCTTTGTGTCACTCCACCAGCCTGCCTCCCTACCTACCACTCCCCCACCTTGCCCCCTCATCATCAGCTTTAGTATAGTTCTCAACCTATACGGCTTCGCCTCCACAAATTCATGTACTCGTCTACAACTCTACATGCCCAATCTTTTCTATGAACATGACGTGCCTACCAGTGCCTACCACTAGCTTACTGTAGCTCAGCTCTAGATAAATGCCTGCACTAACTTGGCCGAGGCTTGCTAGACTACGTTCATTTGGCCTATTCCGCAAAATAGTAAAAGTGTGCTGTTTCGGAGTACAAAATTGCATAGTATCTCATTTGATGACACATCCCAATGTGTCAAGCTCATCGGTGCTCTTGCAGCCCTGCAGTCATGTGTTCTTTGCGGCATATAGGGGTATTGTAGCAAGTCACCATGAAGCATTAGTTTTCTCGGAACTTCTTTGTGTGCTTGTATGTCTATATGCTCGGTCTAGCCCACATTAATGTGTTCATACTGTGGTGCCATTAGTTTATTTTGTTAGCTTATTGCTTCTAGCTCTTTGAGTCTGTAGTGGCCAACTGACCATTACATCTGAGTTCTTCAGTAACACCATAGCTTGCTCAGCAGTTGAAGGAACTTCTTCTAGCCCACATTAATGTGTTCATACTGTGGTGCCATTAGTTTATTTTGTTAGCTTATTGCTTCTAGCTCTTTGAGTCTGTAGTGGCCAACTGACCATTACATCTGAGTTCTTCAGTAACACCATAGCTTGCTCAGCAGTTGAAGGAACAACTGATGTTAGTCACTGTGTTCATACACAGCATTGCTGGGTTATTCAATGATAGGAATGGACTTCTACTTTTTTTTATTGCGATGCTTTGATGCATCTTTGCCTGATATTGACTGAACTGAGGCGACGTGCAGATAGGATTAGGTTGTATTCTAGTTAGTGAAGAAATGACTAGATTTGTTAGAATTCTATGATTCAGGGACGAATGAAGTCGTGCACTCATGCCTATAAACGGACAACTTATACCCCATTATCAATAAGAAATGAAATACTTGGCGTGGTTTAGAGTTGTTAGTCAACTACATTGCTTAACAACAATAGGGGACATGGTGTCCTTTTTCCAGGGGATGACTACCAAGCAAATAATCTTTAACATATTAATCATATATTAACTTACTGAAATGTATCCTAATTGTATCTTATCCGTCCCTAAAGGTATAATGAATAGTAATTTAAATAGGTATGTCATGCACCCTTGAGCTTTGACCCAATGCCCATGACACTGGATGGCATGTCTATCTAGGCATTTTATATCCTTCCTTGACGGTGATTGCTTGTGCTTGATGATATTTTGAATTACCGGGACCAGTGGGCCACAGGGAAGCTTCAGCATAGTTGGATAAACACCAGTGTGCTAACGTTTTATAGTCGTGAACAGATAATAATCTTATAAAAGAGACGCAAAATGTTAAACATTTTCTGTATGCCGTTTTCATGTTATTCTGGTTAGCTGTAATGTTGTATCACTATTTGTCTACATTGAGTTCTCTTTGTTCTAAATACTTGTTCTGTTATCCATCTTTTCTATGGGCGCAAACTACTCCCTTCGATCCGCAAAAAGTGTCGCCAGTACACCTAAGAAATTGTGCTTCGTACGTTACATCCACCCGACACTTAAAACGGTTCGGAGGGAGTATTTATTTCATTTTGTTGGCATCTCTTCTCAGCATTAATATTATAGTGTTACAACTAACTATATAGATGTGCAGTTGATACTGTTATGACTCTATTAGATTAGTGACTTTACACTAACTCGTCAGGTATATATGTGCATTTGCTAATCACTAATTCTAACTGCTAACTTGTACATCTTGTTCTTGAAATTGCAATTTGAAACAGAAATTATACGTGTTTCCACACTGTTGGAGAACGCCTCCCATTTTAATCAAAGTGGCCTTGAACATGGTAGTCCACTAACATCGGAGGATTATATTCAAATGGAGCAGCAACTGACATGAATGGGTGGACATCAGCATTTCAATCAGAAGTATGGATACTGACCATTTAACATAACTTACTCTTACATGTCTAATTACCAGTTTTGAAAGCTTAGATCAGGTTTTTTCTAACTGATTCTGACACTAACGGAGCTAGTCATTTGGTACCCTTTGGTCCTTATGCTAATTATTATTCCTGGAATCTTAACTCTGGGTTTTCAAGCTGATTTTGACACTGCCAAAGCTTTCTTGATATTACTTGCTTATTATGCTAACTTTATCATCCCTTCCAGGCAGAGAGTTCAAAAGATGCCACTAAAATCTTCTCTCTATTGCAACTGTTGGAGTTTGGATAACATGCTAACACTAATCCACTAATTCGGCATCATATGCCAAAACTCTAACCAATATGCTAGTTAGTTGCCATGCTATCATCAGTCTGGTAGTTGGTCACAGTGTTCCTACTTATTAGGTATTTCCCTTGCCGCCGAAAGATGAGTTTGAGATGATTATTACACAATATTTGTGAGTATCTGAACCTTAGCTTGTCAATAAAATAAACAGGATCTAACTCACATGTCCAGCAGTTCAGTACTTCATCAGTGTTAAGCATAATCATGTAACTATTCTGGCAGTCGTAAGAAATCTGTGGTTAACTAGTTCCTTACTTTTGGCTTGAATTTTTTAACTTTTGAACTTCTTACAACAAAAGCTACTCCTATTGCTCCATATAAACCGTACTAAAAAAAATCTAAATTTCGAGCTGTAACCATTGCAGAGTTCATCTGCTTATAGCTGGCGTGGAGGTTCTCAAGGCAGCTCATCTGGATTAATTGTCAAGAAACAAATGAGGGTTGATATTCCAGTAGACAAATATCCAACAGTAAGTATACTTTTCGTCTTTTCCTATGGTATTGTACTATGAATTTGTGTCCTCATGGTCCTTTAATGTTTATTTTTCTAGTACAATTTTGTTGGTCGCATCCTTGGTCCTAGGGAAATTCCTTGAAGCGAGTGGAGGCAACTACTGACTGTCGTGTGCTAATAAGAGGTCGGGGCAGCATTAAAGATCCAGCTCGGGTAACTCTTCATACCATGCTTCTTAATCTCACCAATTACATGGGATGGAAAATCTGGTGTACACGTATTGGTTATGTATGTCAAGCAAGTTTGTGTCATAAGCCTGACTAGGATAGAGCTGTATCATTATCACCTTTCCTATAACCCCATGCTATGGATGGAACCAGGGTTTTACTTTTCAGTGCCCACCCCACTCTTATTTAGCTATACCGACTGTTTTGCAGGCTTCTCCCCAGAAGTTTCTTACCGTTTACTTGATATATTGTTGAAGTTCATATATTGATGAAAAGAAAAAAAGAGCTTATATTTTCTGTGAGGTTGGATCATCACCAATACACAAACAGTATCGTAGCCACTTGCCTTTCGATACCTTTTTTTTTCGTTTGACCTTACCATTTCATTCGTGGTAATGCTTTGTAGGAGGACATGATGCGAGGGAAGCCAGGATATGAACATCTGAATGAACCCCTTCATATATTGGTTGAGGCAGAGATGCCTGTTGAAATTATTGACGCTCGTCTGATGCAAGCCCGTGAGATCCTTGAGGATCTGCTAAAGCCTATGGTATGTATGATATTGATATGTCCTCTTAAAGTCTTAAGCTAGTTCTATATTATTTGACCTTTAGATCTTATGAACTATTCTGCAGAACCATGTCTTAAAGTTCCTTCTTTTCTATTTTTCATAAGCAGGATGAGTCTCAGGACTTCTTCAAGAAGCAGCAGCTCCGTGAGCTTGCAATGCTCAATGGCACTCTTCGTGAAGAAGGGATGCAACGATCTGGTTCAGCATCCCCATTCCACAACAGCCTTGGAATGAAGAGGGCCAAGACAAGGGGGTAATAAAAACCAAGTGTACCAAGGGGGAACCAATCATCTATCCTGAGCCCAAAACTGAGTATGCCTATGGGTTTGCCTTCCTGGCTAATGGCGCAAAAAGGGTCTCGAACCGCTAGCATCAGAGCGGCCCGTACTTGATAATACATATATCTGGAGTTGTGTTCGCTGCTACTGGAGAGGTTTGGTTATGGCAACATTGGGTGTTGACTGTTGCTCTATGTATTGGGTTGTGCAAAGTCTGGTAGCAATGTGGTTTGTGTACTGCTACGAGTTCATGACTGGGGTTTTGATATAAGGATATGTGCTTGTACTTTAAGTTTTGAACAATGTGGTCTAGTTATGTAATTTGGGATTTGACAACGTCGTAACTTGAACACACTTCTATTAGATATTGTACTACATAAGCATCGTGCTTGCAGTTTTCCGTTTCAACATCTGATTTTGCGATTGTGACTGTTTGTTGTTCCGTTTCATTGTTTCATTTTCCAGTGTGAGTGTTTAGTTGGGACGAGGTATTGTTTTATCGATAGTGGTTAAGTGCTTGTGTTATCCCATTCTAACATACTAGTAACTGGGGCGGGCCTCGTAAGTTAACTTGTACCTGGATTTTCTCCAATGATGCATCAGGTTGGACCTCCCTGTCCCCAAGGGCAACAACCTCGGGAAGATCATTGTCGTCCTATCTGTGCTCGTCGACCCTGTCACAAAATCGAGCGGCTCATTTGGTGATAGGGTTGACGAGCGCAGCTAGGATAACCATGATCTTCCAAATTGTTGCCCTTGGAGATGGCCTAAACTTTCTTCTTGGACTCCCAGCTGCAACCGTCTCGCAGTTTCACTCCAGGTGCTTGGCCATGGTGAACAGGGCGTCGTAACAGATTGGACGACGAGGAAGAAGATGGTGGCTGAGAGCATGGCCATGGTCGAATGCAAGATTTGCTTCTTTGGATCTAACCAATTCTTTCATCGGTATATAAGTAGCTAGCACGCCCGGTGACGGAGGCAAGCTGCTGCTAGATCTGGGTGCCACAGGGACCAGCCAGCCGTAAGTGGGAGTCACCAGCGAATGGTGGAACGCCTAGATAGCTAACTAGCTTGTTTAAACTTAGCTAATAAACCTTGTCCACACGGTTCTGCTAATTTTAGGTTGTTTCTCGATCGCATCTTCAATCAATATTTAAATTTTGTTAATGGACCTCCATCGCATGCATGGTTTAAATCTTGCTAACGACTAGTATTAGACAAATTTCTACAGTAGTATGATGCAAACAAATACTTACAGATGCCACATGGGCAACTAGCGAGAGCTACATCATGCTAAAAAGCCCCGCCGGTACATCAATTAGGCCTCGCTTGGTTCGTTGGAAAATAGGCCAAAACGGGGGTAGAAATTACGGACCTGTAAAGCTCCTCCTAAAATTCCGGCGATGCAAGCTAACCTGTCGGAAAAAATTTCGGCTCCGTATTGTGTACAGACAATCCAATCGGGCCTTAGCGGTGTTTTTATTTCCCGAGTGAATATCAATTAGTATGATACGAGCACTAAGACGATCGAACGGGAGATGGGCTTCAAAAAGCCAATCTAGAAGGGTGTTCGTTGAAGATTGTAACATCTAGGTCATAGTTTTTGTACATTGTTATAAAGTTTGCAAAAGTAATTCAATTGTTTATTTGTCAGTAATGCTTCTATTGTGCTACTCTCATGGGTGATGCTGGTAAAGTGATGTTTTAACCACGTATGGCAAAGTCATGCACTCTGCCAAACAGGTGGTGGCAAGTGCATGTCGCTACGTTTTTGGAGATAACTATCATCCTCATTTTCACATTGGGCATAGAAAAGTTTTAGTAACAATCAAATATTACTATCCTCACATTGTTCTCACTGAGTTTCTAGAGGAGCTTTTTTTTTTTCATGGTAATACGATTCTCATTGATAAATAAAAGGCGAGATACAAAGTACGTATACACCGATCTTACAGATCTGAAAAGATAGGATAAACCTATGTGACAAACCAACGCCTATCCATCTTTTTCGGCACCACCGTAGCAGCCACCAAGGAAAGAATAGACAGATCACCTCTTCACCCGAGCTCGACGCGCTCCATCGCTGATTATCAGCTTTTCGGACCTCCAATGTAGTAGGACAAACCATTGCCGTTGAAAGAATCAGACCGGGGCAGCATGTCCCCGGACACGCCATCGAACTTCAGCACTGGCACCCACGCACGACGATGTCGGAGTAGGGAACCAGAACCATCAGCCTTCAACCACGAACCCACCACAAGGTGCACCATCTTCCAGCTGTCACCAGTGCAGACCACCGTCTGCACGTACTCCTGGACGAATCCTCTCTGCTCCACCTTGGCGCCGGAGACAACGCCGCAGCAACGGGGACAGAGCAGGAGGAAAAACCCATCTGATGGAGTCGTCGCCGCCGCCTCGCCGACACCATCCACCCATGGTTAAGGACCTAGGGTTGAGTAGGTTATGTGTATGGGAAGTAACTCCAAAGTGTAAAACGCAACACTTGTGATTATTGTACATTATTTGTTTACACGTATGCAGCCCCCGAGCCTGTTGAGCGGGGTGTATGAAGCAACATGCTGTAAAATTAGGACTATTCAGCCCCCGTGTATTTTGAGTGAACTTGATAGAAATATTTTAGAGTATCAAACATAAGCTGCACAATCCATGACGAGCTTTTCAAGATGGTATAAAAGCACACGGACCAGCGAGAGCGGTGATTTGTCACCCGGGCTACATGTAGCCCGGTATTGTATTTATTTTTTTGTCGCTATTTTAAGTTTCCAAAAAATCCGGAAAAATACTGGATATTGACAACGACTTGATCTATGTTTCTAAAAAGTTTCAACGCGAAATAGTTTATATTGCGCCCTACACGAAAATGACAAAATTCTGACAATTTTGAGAGATTTTGAATCACCACCCAGATCTAGAAATTTGTCTTTTTTACACAGGATAAAATACTGAATGTTTCGCATTTCTTTTTTGCACACAGGCAGGAATCATCATTATCTACATTTAGGATTTTTTTCAGAATTTTTTACAATTTAAAATTGCAGATTTTTAAATTTCTAAAAACCGTAGCGCAGGTGACAAAACGACTTTACGACGGACCAGCATCATTTATTGTTACTCGCTCAGTCCGTAATTACACCGTGCCTCATGAAGCATGAGCATACGGACATCCAACTGCACAAAGAGAAAACCCCGGAGAATTGTATGGTTTCGATGCCGCTCAGACATTCCTCCACGAATTCCTACATAATGCTACAGAAACAGCGGTGCATTCAGCCCACAATGCTATTTTAGACGAGATGCTCTGATAGACACAACGAAGACAAGGCAGTTAAAAACCCAACGAAATAAGCAATAGCTTCTTGACACCTCAAAGAACATCGATCTCTTCTGGTCCATGTTCAGGTGGAAGCAAACCGCCGCTCATCTATCTATATATCAAAGCGAACCCTTTAAGCTCTTCCCTCGCGCGCACACGTCGACAGATGCTACATAGATGCACTTCTACAGTGCCTGAGTGTGTCCGCGCCGTCGATCTCCGATCGGACGTGCAGCGCGGCGTTTTTACGAAGAACAACCTGCGTTAACTGGAAATTGCGTCGCAGTCTCCTCCTTCCCACGTAGGTGGACCTGTCCGCAAATTGCAGAAAATGCAGGGACTTTCCTATAAAACGGCCCCACATCTCTCCTTCTACTTCCTCTCTCCAGCGCGCCGCCGAGCTCACCGCCGCCGCCGACGCGCTCCACCGCCGCACCGCTGCTCCCCGCTCAGATCGAAGCCCAGAGCGAGCTTCGCCGTCGCTCGCTCCCCTCCTCGCCGAAGATCAGCTCCCGTAACGCCGCGTGCTCGCTGGAATCTTCCCCGCCGTGATCCATGGCCGCCGCCGCCTTCTTAGCTCGCCGCCGGCGGCTCCAGCAACCATATGGGCCACCCCTTCGGCTCCCGTGCACCTCCTCTGCCGAGACCACGCGATCTCAGGCCTGCACGCGTGCTCGAGTGCTCCATCGTGAGCTCTCGACGGCGCGGCCGCCGCCGGCGGGTGATGCCACACAGTGACGTCATCGCGGGCCCGAGCTGTCAGGTTTTTAAGATTTCCAGAGATGATTTTTCGAATTATGGAAAGAAAAAAATGACATGTTGGGTCCTACCTGTCATAACTTTCACAATTATAACAATGAAAAAACTGGAAATTGCAAAATTCAAATTTAACAAAATTTCAAACTATTGACACAAAAAATTGTATAAAAACAAAATAATAATAATAATAATAATAATAAACCGATCTTAACCGCGATAATACATATATAATAGTTAATCACATAATAAAATACTAGAAATTGCAAAATTCATAATTTTTAAACTGTTATTCATGAAAATGTAAAAAATATGTAAAAAAAATTAACAAATTTTCAAACTCTTCACATAGAAATTGTGTAAAAAATAAATAAATAATAATACACCGATCTCTACCGCGATAATTTTCAGACAATAAATTCTTAACTTTTAATCTGTTATTCATGAAAAATGCAAATAATATACCAATAAATTTCAAATTTAACAAATTTTCACACCCTTTGCACAGAAATTGTATAAAAACAAAATAATAATAATGATAAACCAAGATAATTTCCAAATAGTACTTAATCACATAATAAAATACTGGAAATTGCAAAGTTCATGTTATTCATGAAAATGCAAATAATATGCCAAAAAGTTTTAAATTTAACAAATTTTCAAACTCTTCACACAAAAATTGTATAAAAAATAATAATAATAATATGCCGAGCTCACCGCCGCCGCCGACGCGCTCCACCGCCGCACCGCTGCTCCCCGCTCAGATCGAAGCCCAGAGCAAGCTTCGCCGTCGCTCGCTCTCCCTCCTCGCCGAAGATCAGCTCCCGTAACGCCGCGTGCTCGCTGGAATCTTCCCCGCTGTGATCGATGGCCGCCGCCGCCTTCTTAGCTCGCCGCCGGCGGCTCCAGCAACCATATGGTCCGCCGCGCCACCCCTTCGGCTCCCCTGCACCTCCTCTGCCGAGACCGCGCGATCTCAGGCCTGCACGCGTGCTCGAGTGCTCCATCGTGAGCTCTCGACGGCAAGGCCGCCGCCAGCGGGTGACGCCACACAGTGACGTCATCGCGGGCCCGAGCTGTCAGGTTTGTAACATTTCCAGAGATGATTTTTCGAATTATGGAAGGAAAAAATGACATGTTGGGTCCTACCTGTCATAACTTTCACAATTATAATAATGAAAAAACTGGAAATTGCAAAATTCAAATTTAACAAATTTTCAAACTATTGAAACAAAAATTGTATAAAAACAAAATAATAATAATAAACCGATCTTAACCGCGATAATACATATATAATAGTTAATCACATAATAAAATACTAGAAATTGCAAAATTCATAACTTTTAAACTGTTATTCATGAAAATGTAAAAAATAAGTAAAAAAAAATTAACAAATTTTCAAACTCTTCACATAGAAATTGTGTAAAAAAAAAAATACACCGATCTCTACCGCGATAATTTTCAGACAATAAATTCTTAACTTTTAATCTGTTATTCATGAAAAATGCAAATAATATACCAATAAATTTCAAATTTAACAAATTTTCACACCCTTTCCACAGAAATTGTATAAAAACAAAATAATAATAATGATAAACCAAGATAATTTACAAATAGTACTTAATCACATAATAAAATACTGGAAATTGCAAAGTTCATAAATTTCAATCTGTTATTCATGAAAATGCAAATAATATGCCAAAAAGTTTTAAATTTAACAAATTTTCAAACTCTTCACACAAAAATTGTATAAATAATAATAATAATAATTTGCTTAAATAATGCATTATTTCTAATTACTAACTCAAATTGAACATTTTAATTTGGTACTTATTTAAATGTAATTTAAATGAACTGATTATAATTATAGAACGCAAATCAATAAATGTTCATTTTCACTCAGTATGGACATACATTAAATATTAACCAAAAAAAGAAATTTGTCAGTTCAATTCGCTAGATATTTGAAGATACTCCACACGACAAAATCCGACAAATTTCAACATTCCGAATCCTGACGGGTAAGAAATTATGCTCACTACGACTCTTTTCCATTTTATGCTCATTTTAATTGAGTCAACCTAACAAAGAAGTTCAAGGGAATTATGCATATAATATTTGTTTTCTTTTAACTATTCGTCAAACAATTTTTTGCAGCTCTACAAACTACTATTCATTCATGATGAAAAATGTTCGATGAAAGTCATACAAAACTTCAAGAAAAATTTATTCCTTTTTGTGGGACATAATTTTTTGTAATCTAAAAATAATTTGCTTTCATGCTACTTATATAATGGTAACCTACTCAGATCTTATGCTTCGTAACTTTATTACAATTTCCTTCTAACTGTAAATGTATAGATTTATTGATGCTTAGGAGATGTTCGATTTAATCCAATCAAGTTCCAGAGGAAATTAATTCATTTCCATTCTATGTTTATTTTGTAAGATGGAAGATGCTAAAAAAAAAAATTTACTTTATTGGACATTAAAATATTTCTGTTCACACCTTATGCAAGCTGCTTATATCAAAGTTCGTTCTTGATTTCTTTACATGAAATTTCTCTTATTGTTAACACTTTATGTAGCTTAACAAAAGTTTACCACAAAAGGTCTAAATTCAGTGACTCTTTCTAATCCAACTCCGACAGTGCTTTAAGACCTAAGCTGACTGTAGCAAACAATAATTTTTTTGAGAATACATTTCAATACCATTAATTTGTCATATCATCCATACTAAATGCAATCCATACTAAATGCAGTGCACCGACGTCGTATGTTGATTACTCTTTTCCTTTTCCGATGTTTAGTTTTTATCGATGGAACACGAATCCGAAGTTGGTTCTGATAACACCAAAGATCCATATTTCGTTGTGAACGAACCGAAAAAATATATCAACATGATCACAAAAATACTCCCTCCGTTCCTAATTATAGTGCGTTTGGGGGAATTTCCGACCAGGTGAAAAACGAAAAAAAGACAATTATACCCTCACTTGTTTAAATAAGTTACATGGAATGCCCTCCCGCAGTCAAGCGAACCGATCACTTTTCTAATCCAAAATTTGAATCGCGATCACGGTCGATCGCCGCCTCGCGCAGCTCTTCCACGCCCGGCCGGCCGGCCGCTCAGATCCACGCCCGGCCGCTCCCCGCTGCTTCCTCCCGCTCCACCCAGACGCTCCCCGCTGCAGTTGATCGACGGCCTTCCCTGAGCAACAGCAGCGCGCAGCTCTTCCACGCCCGGCCGGCCGGCCGCTCAGATCCACGCCCGGCCGCTCCCCGCTGCTTCCTCCCGCTCCACCCAGACGCTCCCCGCTGCAGTTGATCGACGGCCTTCCCTGTGCAACAGCAGCACGCCTAGCTCAGGGATCGATCCGCCTCCGCCTCGCGCCTAGCTCAAGGATCGATCCGCCTCGCGCCTCCGCCTCGCCCAGGGATCGATCTGCTGCTGGGGTCGCACTCCAGCGCCTGAGCTGGAGCGCCACCACAGCGCCGTCGGCAGCAGCCGGAGCAGGCACAGCTCGCCTCCAACAGCTCGCCTCCATCAGCAGCACACTTGAGCTGAGCATCAGCAGCACGCCTGGGATCCACCAGAGGTCCATCTCCTGCAATTCCTCTGGTTCAGGTCCCTGCACAAGGTCACAGAGGATATCAGTTGCAAGCAGCAGTAATTTCATCCACAAGTTTCACGAGGCAGCATTAGATGCGGGAGCAATTCAAGTTCAGCAACATCAGCAATACTCCTAGAGCAGTACAGCAACAACAGCACTAAATCCTGGAGCACTACAGCAACAACAGCATCACTAAATCCTGCAGCAGTTCAGCAAGCAGTACAGCAACAGCAGCATCCCTAAATCCTGGAGCACTGAGCACTAGCAGCACCAACCTGACAGGGAAGCAGCTGATCTCCTCTGGTTCCTCCATCTCCTTGGGTTCCTGCAACATTCGCTTAGCACATCAGTATGGTAGTCCCGGACCTCAATTTCACGCCACCAGCAGAAGAAGAAGAAGTAATGCAAGAACAAGATGGACAAGGGCCACATGATGAACAAGTACTCCAAGATGAACAAATATTCCAAGATGAACTAATGCAAGAACAAGATGGAGTAATTGAACAACATGCAGCTGCAGGTATAATTCAGTGTATTCAGAGTTCATATAAATCCAAGTTTGTGTGCACAATTCATGGAAATTTTTTGTCTAGTGAAAAATAAACACCATCCAAATAATGAGCTCATATCACTACCCAAGACCAACACAGCAAGCTGCAATCACTAGCAGTTCAAGCACAGCAAGTTTTAATTTCTTTTTGGTTATATTTCACATACTCTGAAAAAGTTTCAGTCAAGATGTTGCAAACAACAAATGTCCAGACACATAACAGCTGCCAAATTATGATGAAACTTCACAAACTGCATTATACTCCAAACACACACATATACACATACAGCTCAGATCCACACACACGCATAGGAACACACCAAATACAAGATCACACAAAGCAGGCCTACTTCAGCAAATTAATGCTTGTGTGTTGCTGTAATGAAAAAATTCAGTCAAATGTTACTCTTGTTTGTGTGTAAGTTAATGTTTGTGTGTTGGTGTAAGCATGTACTCTAAATGTACAGAGCAAGCATTTTTTTATGCATTACCTGCCCAACAATCAACGTTCTTGTACTCTAAATGCTCTTGTTGTTCTTGTATACGAAATAATCGAAATAATCCAGCTCCTCGAAGGACTTCTTCCCACTCTGCACACATAGATAAACAGTGAATATTCTTTTAAAAGATCAACATCTAATATGTGAGACCAAGAACTAGCAGTTCAGTACTCCATCAAGAACTAGCATGGCACATAAACACTTCATGGAAAACATGACATGAAGGAAACAGCATGGCACAGATACAAGTACTAATGGAGCAATGTTTATGTAACCATTTTATTCAGTTAAAGCTGAAACAAGCTGCAGCAAGCAAGCAAGCTCCAGTACTGCAAGGAATACTCCTTCTATGCTTCGATCTTGTCATCTTTTAAAGGCAAGCAACTGATCTTGTTTCATTTTTTATTGCAGGTGCTCAGCAAGCAAAGAAGACACGGAAAACACTCAGTGATACACAGAAATATGCTGCTTATGTAGCTTTGCATGCACTATGTATGAAAGGAGGTGGAAAATTTGATAAAGAAGACATGAAGAACATTGCAAATTTTTTTGAGGTGGGTATTCGACAGATACAGAGTCTTTGGCAGCGAGCTATGAAGCAGATTGAGGAGGGTTTGCCGGTTGACGTTTCAAGCAGAAGAAAGGGCAGGTGCGGAAGGAAGCCACTAGATATTGATCTATCACGAATCCCTAGTATCCCACTAAACAAGAGGTCAACAATTAGGTCTCTCGCTTGGCAACTTGGAGTCAATCCTACGACACTATTCAGAAAGTTTGAGATGAAACTAATCCGAAGACACTCAAATGCCCTAACGCCTCCACTCACAGAGATACACAAGAGAAACAGGGCACAATTTTGTTTAGGAATGGTAGATGAAGACACAATTGCAACTGCAGATCCCCTTTTCAATGACATGTACAGGATTTTGCATGTTGACGAAAAATGGTTCAATATGACAGTGAATGACAAGGTCTACTACTTGCTGCCTGATGAGCCAGATCCTAAAAGGGCTGTAGCTGGAAATTGCATAGGCAAAGTCATGTTCCTCACCGCAGTTGCTCGACCTAGGTATGACAGTGAAGGGAATATGACATTTGATGGGAAAATAGGTATGTGGCCTTTCGTGAAAGAGGTACCAGCGCAAAGAAGAAGTCAAAATAGAGAGAAAGGAACATTGGAGACCAAGAACCTGGTTGTAACGAGGGAAGTGATGCGGGAGTACTTTATTGAAAAACTACTGCCTGCAATAGAGTTACTTTGGCCTCAAGAAGATGTGGGAAAGACAATTTTCATACAGCAAGATAATGCTAAGCCGCATCTTTTGCCCAATGACCCAGCATTCGCAGAAGCTGTGGCCAATTCAAGATTTAACATAAAGCTGATGCAGCAGCCAGCAAACAGTCCAGATCTGAATGTACTTGATCTAGGATTTTTTAGATCCATACAATCTCTAACAAATACCCTTAGCTCTAAAACTCTGAAGGAGTTTATTAAAGGTGTTGAGGCTGAATTCAGAGCATATGAATCATCAAAGCTGAACCGAATTTTCCTAAGTCTAATGTCTGTTATGGTTGAGGTAATGAACAACGCAGGAGAAAATGGTATCAAGATAGTTCACGCAAACAAGGACAAGCTTGAAAGGTTGGGTCAGCTACCTATAAGGTTGCGTTGCCCTCCTGAGGTTATTGCACATACTCTAAACTTCCTAGGCCAAGCCCAAGATGCTGCCTAACTGTTGCAGCAAGCAAGCAAGGCAAGTATTGGAGCTTTCAAAAGCATCAAAAGCATGTATGTTTATAATGTGTGTTGAGCATCAAAAGCATGTAAAAAAGGAAGATGCTTCCCAATATACCATCACAAAAAGAGACAATATTCAGTGGTTGCTTATGGTCTGTATGTTAATGTGTGTAAGTTGCTGCAAGCAATTGCTTATGGTTTGTGTGTTATTGTACTGAAAACATTTGTGTGTTGCCTAACTGTTTATGATTCTGTATTTCACCTAATAGAGGAGATAAGAGTACAAGATAACAGTACATATACTCCTAATGGAGCAATACATATACTCCAGCAAGCTACAGCAAGCATATTGGAGTATATAGTCATGTTTATAATGGAATAGACAGAATGCCAAAAGGCATCAGTAAACACAATACACAAACATATCAGTTGTGACAATAGTATGTTGACAAAGAGAGAACAAAAACAACTTGCACAAACTGTTGTGGCATGAAGGTAAGCTTTGTGGTAATTAAGAAAGGGACCGTGAATGATTGGAAACGGATTGTTATCTTTTGTGCTCTCACTGAATCCGGTACAGTACAGACCAACAACACTGCTGCAACTCAAGCACCAAATGACAGTACTACTCCAAGTATTTATGCTACAGCAAGGAGTAGTTTTGACTGAATTACAGTGCAAGTTTGTATAGTGAATTATAGCAACAGAGCAATTTTTTACAGAGAGGAAACTTAGCAATACAGAGCTACTCAAACTTCAGTTTATCAAATTTTAACCAGAGATGTGGATCCAGTAGTCCCAATGTGCTGCACAAATTCTCACTTGAACAAGCACTAATCTACTGCAAGCAACAAGCACATAGAGTCGTGGAGAAGAAGAGCAGTGGATGCAGACCTGACTCGACGCTGCATGTCGGCGAACGGAGTGAAGCCCTTGGCCTGCATCTGAGGTTAGCAGCAGGCTGGTCGTCCTGGAGCAATAGGTCGGGGAGGGAGCACCAGCAGGATGAAGGTTGGGTCCATGGTCGGCTGCCCAGCTGCATCAATTCCAAAAAACCATCACGGTGACTGATTCATTGACACGGAGTAAAGGAGAAAAATCAGAGTTAATGGTGTGGGCGTACTGAAGCAGATGAAGAGGACTTGTGGCGGGAGGACGACGCCGCAGGCGATGGGGAGGTACATCATGCGCACGGGGTCGATGGGCTTCGGGAGCACGCGGTTCACGTCGCCCAGGATCACCGGGCACGCCGCAGCCTGCCGCGGGGGAAACCCGGGTAACCGCTGCGCTGCCTGGTGCCCGGGAACCAGAGCACGCGGGCGTCAGCGCGGTGCCTCCTCAGGGCCTCCGCCGGCTGCATCTGCACTGCAGCCACCACCGCCACCGCGACCACGACGAGCAAGACGACGCTTCTGAGCCTCGACGTCCGCTCCCCTCCGCTTGCCCCTGGCGGCCGCAGCCACCGCCGCGTGGCGCGGATCCGAGTTCGATTCCTCTTCCTCTTGCACGGGCTTCGGCCGCGTCGCGCCTGCCCGGAGCTCGCCGCATCCTCGCCTCCGCCTGACCGGAGCTCGCCGCATCCTCGCCTCCGCTTGACGGCAGAGCGCGTAGCAGGCCACGGTGAGGCAGATCTATCGCCGGCGGGCACAGATCGAGCGCCATCTCGACAGCAGCACGATAAAAATTCAATCTTTGACCAAGCCGGTCGCGGTTGCGTGTGGTGGGGAGAAATTGGTTGCGAGAGGGAGCGCGGCTGGTGGGGAGCGGGGCAGCAAGGGGGAGGGAGAAGGCGACGGCGAGAGGAGTAGCGCCGGCGACGGCGAGAAGAGTAGCGCCGGCGACGGGGAGGGAGAAGGCGACGGGGAGGGATCCAGCGAGAGGAGAGAGAGAGAGGCCGCGGTGTTAGGGAGAGAGTCGTGCGAAAGAGAGAGAGCGAGGTCGCGGGAGGGCAAAGTTGGAAAACAAAAAACTTTCGTAGCGTGACAGGATTTTGCCTACGGACGCCCAGCGCACTATATTTCGGAACGGAGGGAGTACATGCTAACTAACTATGGCATACGATCAAAAATCCAAACTTAAATATTTTTAAATTTCAATTGCCTTTCAAATCTGAGCATTAACAAACAAAAAAATATATCAACATGAAGACAAAAATAAAGACTGACTGTCTACAACATATGATCAAAAAATCAAATTTGAATATTTTGAAGATTTAAATGTCCTTCAAATCTGAATATTTCAAAAATTTGAACACCTTTCAAGTCTGATCATTTTACTAACGTAAAAAGAAATCAAATCTGGAAAACTTCCCAATTTGAACATTTTCCGAAATCTAAACAATTTTTGAACATAACCTCTCTTTGCATTTCAATAATTTCAAATTTCCACACTTTTTAAATAAGGACATTTCCAAATTTTAATTTTACCACAAAATTTTCCTAGTACTGTATCAAAACTTACCTACAAAGGACGTCTGAGAGCTAAAAGAACAATAGACTTGTCGACAGTTGACATGGAAACACTCCAGTTTAAATCCGATACAAGCCTAATTTACACCAGGGGGGACACCCCCACCCTCACAGTTTTCTTGGTGGTAGTTTCACGCCTTCTAGGTTTACCTTGCTTTTCAAAATTTCTCTCTATACAAAGAAAGAATGGACCATACTCCCCCACAGTTTTCCACAGCCAATTAGAATCACTTGTAGCTGAGCAGAACTGAGTTTATGACATGCATGAGCAAGCGGAGATTGCTGCTATCTGTTGGATTGGTGTGGGGAGTGACCGGTGGTGAGCCAATTTGGAGTAAACTTGCTCAAAGATAGGCCTCACGTGTGCGGCGATGACCTGGTCAGTGGGGTTGATTGCCATAGCAACATCTGTCATCCATTGACATTTCCGGGATGTCTCGGTGTAAATGTCAACTGCTAGCTGCTGTAGTAGGGCTAGAAGAACTCCCTGGTTTAGAGGGACTGGGGCCATCGAACATAATGCACGCAAATCAACCTGTACAACAGGGTACAGCTATCACAAATCCAACACAGGCTATTCCAGTAATGAGAAAGGTAATGAACAAGGGTCATATAGCTCTGTATTAGTTGAATAACAAAAGAGGGAGGAATATACCTGAGAGCATAACCAAGACACGATTGACACATCACTTCTTTGCAGCGCCACTGTAAAAGCCTCGTCAAATTTGCGTTCAGATATCAGTCTTCCCAGCTCCTTCATCGGGTCCAAAGGAGCCTCAACCTGACAAAATGCAAGGCACACAAAAATTATATGTACACTCTTAATATCATTTACCATACTATACCTAAGACGGGAAAATAAGACTGAAGACCCATCCTCATACCAACTAGGCATGTGGACCCAGCTAAACACTACTGCATCAAAAGGCTTAGACAGGTCCTCGCAGATTATTTTATACATAAACAATAAGCATAGAAAGAACCATCATGGAAAATCAGAAGATTTCAGCACCTCTGGGGGACCAGTGATAGGGCCATTGTTGGGCTGCAAACCATTCGGATTTTGCACATTGGCATTCCCAGATGTGACCAATGCCAATAGTTTGCGATGACCATCAAGTAACTCTGATGTAAGACTCTGGGTGATTGACGATGCAGAAGTGATAGTCTCCTGAAAATAATTATATAAAACGTTTCACTTTTATTACTATACAATTGGAAAGAAAAAGAGCATACTTTTAACATACTATTTCCTGCCATTCCAAATACAAATATAAAAGTATAAAACATATCATTGCAAAGAGAAGTACAAAAAGGTAGTTTTGCAATGTTACCTTCAAAGTGAGCACCAATGGAGTATGTGCTGCCTCAACCTGCTGCTGAATAGCAACAGCGTGCTCAGACATTCCTTTCTGGAATGCACTATCTACTTGCTCAAACATTGTCTTACATGATTGTTCAAATGCTGGAACAAGCAATGATTCTAAGCTGGTGCGTAAAACATCCTGCATGCATCCATTTTAAAAAAACATTAGTACATGTAGCAAAGCTAAGAACAAATTGACTTAACAGCAAACTTTGTATATGGATGAATAACTTAAGTAATCTACTGAGACACAAACATCGGATAAATAAATCAAGAGTAACATGTGACATGACATATCAGAGCTGCTAGGCTACCGTCTATAAGAACAAATTCCAAGAGGATACATACCTGAAGAATCTGCTTTACAGATGTATTAAATTGCAGTTGGATTTGCCTAGCAACTGTAGCTTCAAGTTTTGCAGTAACAGACTTGTCCAGCTGATTGACCACCTTGTCACCCACCGCTTTCTAAAAGCAAACAGTCAACAAGAGCAAGGGTGACAAAATCAAGAATAACAAATACAACAGGAAGCTAAGCACAACCTGAACTGAATCGGCAATGATAGAGCCCAAGGACTTCTCAATAATAGGTGTCATTGTCCGTGTAACAGAAGGTCCAAGTGAAGAAAGTTCTTTCTTTAGTGACTTGTCCAACATAGCAGGAAGGTCCTTGCTTATTGAACTTGTGATGAGAGTGGTCATTTGCTGCATTCGTTCCCTTTCAGCCTTTTCACGTTTGTTGTTCTCCTCCAGGAAACGAGCCCACAAGGCATCAATGCTAGCCTTGATAGATTTCTCCATGGTACGGCCTAGCGAAGTCTCAATTCTTTTGCCTTCCTTTGCAATGGGAGCAATAACAACAGTAGTTAGCTGTTTTTGCATGTCCTTCTGCATGGCTATTAGCTGCAAGACACATGAGCACACCGTAAATAAACTGAAAGTTCTTGCTCACATAATGTCCTTCCAACATTGATCCGATAGTCATAGAGTCAACACATAAGAGACAACTCTGATTTCCCAGTGGCAAGTCTAACAACCGGTCAACTATCAGTTACTCTCGAGTTCCAGCCAAAACATTATGCACATCTAAAAAATAAAGCTTATATGCAAATGGAACTGACATGTAAGAATATTTTGGACATGTTAAGCTCAAGCTTAAGCTTGTATGCTCTAAATAAGCCCAATCCGGTGCAAAAGAAAACAAGGTCCATTCCAGCTTGTATGCTACATGTTACAGTAAGTAACAGGTATGATCCTCCTAAGAGAGTTAAATGATCCATTAACAAAAATTTCCAGGGAAATGAATGTTCGGCCAAAACTTCTGGTCTCAAATAACTCCAAAATGCTTATATAGCACACATACATCGAGATTTAGTTACGTTTTCAAGTTCTACAAAAGCTAAGACCACGCATGTACACAATTTATGAAGTTCATAATAAGTATTTTAGTAATGTTTTCAAGTGCTATGAAAGCTAAGATGGCATGCCACACCATCTAGAAAGTCCATCTAACACGAAACTAGTTGAGTAAGATCTAAGTAACATCCAATATTGACAGTGCAGTCCACCAAAGTTACTCCAAAGTGCACGGATAATAGAGTGGTTTAAAGTTAATCCAAAGTGCACAGATAATAGTGGTTTAATGGGAAGATCACCTGTTGAAGCATGCCTTGCATATCAGCAATTTCTGAAGAGGAATGAATAGGTGGGTATGCACTGCTGACAGGTTCGTTTGAAAACTCAGTTGAGTTAAATGCACTTGTAGAAGGAGATGATTGACCAGATGCTTGTAGATGAAGAACCTTCTCCTTGGTAGATGGTTGCTCCCTAGACGCAGAGTAATCACTTCTGCCAGGCATTTCCACACTTCTGTTTGAAACATTTTCTCCAGCAGCACCAATATCGTCAGGAACCAGTCTATCTGATGGTGGCCGTGATTCTTCGACACTATACTTATCAGTTGTTACTGAACGCTCACTTACCATTTCAACAGTTTGCTCCAACAAATTTTGTGCTTTCTCTGAGCTCTCACAAACAGCTTGGGCTTCCTTGACAGCTTCATGTTCCAGATCCTGACCAGATTTACTTCCATCGACATGTTTTGCTTCTACTTCTGTAATACGAGGGCTAATAACAGAGCCATCCTGGATTTTTGCGCCATCAGATTTAGGGACCTGATTGCTTTCAGCAGTAGATAGAGCGCCTGATATAATTTCAGATGGAGTTATGAGATGAGTAGCATTTCCTCCTACCTTAAACATCATGCGAGGATTTGGAAGCATTTTAACATCACTGTGACTGTCTCTTAATTCATCCTTTCCAAAACTGTCCTTTGGCATGGGTGTATCTTGCCTGGTCAAGGGAAGTGGCTTTGGCATGGGTGTATCTTGCCTAGTCAAGGCAACTGGCTCCATGCTTCGGTTTGTCGAATAATCAAACACTGATTGGTCTTTGTCACGATTGCCTACTGATGGTCCTGATCCAGTAAGATCCGTGTCTGATGCAGGAGGGGCAGACGGAAGATGAGGAGAACCATCACTTTCTGTGTATGCAAGTGGTTGAGCTGATGGTTTATGATCATATTCTGCAGATAAATCACAAGAAAAAACTCTTAACTAACTGAAGCAATCGAATGGTTTATGATCATAGCTGTTTTACCTGTAGTCTGATCAAAAGTTGATTGTTTACTCGATGCACCCACGGTATAAGAATCGGTAAAGCTTGTCCCCGTGGATGACTCTGCTCCTACCACTTCCAGAGGTGTATCGTGAACACGAGAAGCTGGGTCTCTTCCAAGTCCAGCAGCATCAGATGTAGGAGGCGAACAAAGTGATAACTCCAGCCCATACTGCTGGATGGCCATTGTTTGCACACAATAGACTTGAACTACCTGCTCACCATCAGGTTGGCTTTCATGTGTACCAGTGAGACTTAGAATAGGCATCGCGACTGTAAAATCTGCTATATAATCCAAGCGGGTAGAAGCAGGGTCTGGGCCATACTCAACATGCACAGCATAAATAGCATTCTTCTTAGCATTCGCAAGTAAAATAATGCTTGCTTGAGGCAGTACTGCAACTTGGTTGAAAAATGCCTCCTCGACCTTAGGTTCCAGAGAACTAACAAGTTCCAAGGTCTGCGTGCAATTCCAAGTCTCAGAGTCGCTTGGAAACAGCCAGCCTTCTTCATTGGTAGAAGCCCAAATTTTAATTTCTCGGTTTAGAGGACCCTGCAGCATTAAGGACCAGAAGAGCATGTAAGATGTTTAACATAATACAAAATGCAGTCAATTATTCTGTTTGTCAGAAGATTACAAGAGCAAAATCACATTTTGATCGTTTCTAACAGCAGTGGAATATCTACAAAGAAAATATCTCTCGTTTCAACATTATATATATGAACCTAGCATTTCACAGTTTATCTAAACCGTGAGCAGTCTTTGCCTCTTCGGCCCTTCACAATTGTATGTAAATACTGCTTTGTTTAGTTCTGTAATCAAATTCAAGCAGTATAAGCACCTTATAGTTCAATTTTAACTGAGGCAGACGATAGATAACTAGATATCAATCTGTAATTGTGTTTTGTAGATGTGATGTTGTACGGACTCGACGCCGACGCACAAGATATGTACCCACCAATTTTCTGGCACAATGGTAGGTAGATTCAAACTCATGGATAAAGCATTTGGCCCGTGATAGGTCTTCTACTAGAAGTTGAGCAAGATAGCCCCAGAGAAGTGTGTGCTTCTAAAAGGGAGGTAAAATGGCACAAATAGAGTAATCTGTGTAAGAGTGCTTACTGCGGTGATGAGATTTATATGATGTGGGCGCTCAGGTGCTGTAAGAAAGGCAACTGAGTAAACAGCTTGACCATCATGTGGCTTCAGGATCGATAAAGGCGCTGACTTACGATCATCCCAAACCTTTACCTGCAAAATAAAACAATATAATTCAGAGATGTGCTTCGTAAGGATGATTAGCAATTCTCTAGGTTATTATATCTAACTGGAAAAGGACAGACCAACTAAGTCATGAAACTGCTACCAGCCTCATTTGTGCTTAAGCAGCAGATGTTGTTTCCAGCCAACTAGTAGTACTAACCAGACAGCATCCGACTTTTCAGCACAGGACACTACGGACAGCTTATAATCATCCAATCAAGAGTTATGCACATAGCAGGTGAAATGTACTTCATAGTTTTTCAATACACTGATAATAGTTTTATACCTGGTTCAAAAAAGCGGTACTAAGCGTACGCTTAAGCTTAGCTTAGAGCGAAGCGGAGCCCTTCCGCTCAGCTTTCGGCCTGAGCGAGAGGAAAAGCGAGGAGAGAGGAGCAGGGTGCGGTCGGGAGCCTCCCATGCGTGAGGGAGTTGGTGCGGGCGTGAGAGAGAAGAGAAGAGGGGTGGAGGGACCTGGGTGCGAAAAAGAGAAAGAAGGGGGAGGCGGCTGCAAAGAGGGCAGGGGGAGGAAGGAAAAAGGCAGGAGGAAACCCTAGAGTTTGGGGGGCAGCTGGTTCGGCTGGGCCTTGGGCCTGGCCGGCTGCTAGGTCTCTCTGTGTTGGGCCAGAAACAACACAGAGGCTATTCAATATTTGCTATTTTAGACTTACATATGCATGTTTTACCCTGCACGCTTAAGCGGCGCTTAAGCTCGCTTAAGCAATATTTCCTCTAGGCAGAGCCTCACCGCTCGCTTAGCGCTCAGCGCTTTTTTGAACCTTGGTTTTATATAAGGTAAATATTGCTTTCTGATACAAAAGAATGGCATAAATGCAGCCAAAACCATCAAATCAAGGGGGTAACAGTCCAGACAACAGATTGGCTAGACATAGGTAGACAAATGAAAATACTTAACTCTCCAAGCCCATTGCTGAAAAATCAGTCACATATAAATGGTTGTCCATATTATTATTTATTCAGTGAAGTGAAAGCTCAGAAAACTAGAATGCAATTGACATATTCCAGCACAGGTTTCTAAATATACAGTTTTCAGAAATATTTTTCTCTGGATTCTCTGGGAATTCCAAGCTTACAAATAAACAGGAGGGAATTTGATACAAACCGTGCCATCTTTTGATCCTGAAGCCAGTCGGGTAGTCATCCACTGAGATATGGACAAATCTGTCACGTCACCATCATGTTTACCAACTAAGCGTACACCATCAATCAGCTCATCAAGATGGCATTTAACAGGATCTTCCACATTGAAGTCTCTTCCCTTTCCCACTTTAGTCGTGTCTATTCTTAGGACACAATTTCTGATTCCAACAAACAGAAGTTCCTGTAAGATAAAGTGCAACTACATTAGCAAGTCGACATGCAAACCTAGCTTGGTGGCAACTGCGATGTAAATAATGCCTTACTTGCTTATGAGAGTGCCAACAGATCCTTGGATGGTAAGCTTCGGCATCACCTACAATCTGTATGGCGACTTCTATTTTTCCTGAAATTTGTGGTTTATTTTCTTCATCGGGTCCCTCGTCAATCCTCCACACGTAAATCCGTCCATCTACGCTCGCGCTGCAGCAGAAGCAACCAAGTTAGCATATATGGCCCACAAAAATCTTTAAGAATGTGGAAAAGAATTTGATATTTTCATAGTAAATACTTAAAGAGGCACCTCGCAACAATGTTAATTATGTGCTCTCCAAAGGAGAGTGGAGATCACTTTTTGTTCTGCCATTAAATAGGAACATTATGAACAAATACAGATTATTTTATTGTTCCATGCACAGTACCTTGCTAAACGATGGACGTCGTCAGCAAAGAAAGCCATGTCCGTGACCCTCTGCAGAAAAACAAAACACAAGGCATAAGAAACAAATGCACTTCCATACACCAAGTAAAATTCACAGCCACGTGAAAATGAGGAATGCATGTACATATAAAGAGGAAAATTAACAATATTGCCATGAGAAATCCTAATTCCCTTCCTTGAGCGAACATAACTGGTGAAAATGAGAACACAAACTAACCACCACACAGTAATGGCTAGTAATACTTCCATGGGTGCCATGCCATAAGATGTGTGATTCGTTCCTTAACAATCTAGCGAACATGAAATCCAAATTAACATGTCTGTTGCTACATAGTTTAGTTATTTGATCAACCTCATCATGGCGTCAAGTGCAAATAATAATGTACTCCCTCCGTTTTCAAATATAAGATGTTTTAGCCATTTTTCACATTCTTATGTGTCTACATGTATCTAGACATGTTTTAGTGTCTACCTTGCTCATTTTAGTGTGAATCTAGTAAACATGCGCAACACCTAAAACATCTTATATTTAGAAATGGAGGGAGTATCACAAGTAGAAAAAACAAAGTTGTTTTGGAATAATCATGCATGAGAGCGAGCTGTAAACATAATATCTACGGATGACCGCACTAGAAAGGGTAAAATATCTAACTGAATGTTATTTAAGCAATCTAGCTTATGCACAATGCAATAACTTCACTTCCAATTTTAAAACATTTTGCCTTAGCTGAACACCACATGCGTCATTAGTACCCAACGATTCAATTTCTCAAATGAACATTTCAACACCAGAAGTAACCGATGAAAATAGAATATATACCTGTGTATGGCCACGGAGCAGTGAGCGTAGCGCGGTGTTGATGTTTAGCACGCGGATGTTCCCCATCTTGAGCCCATACACGATGTAGGTCCTGTTTACGGCGATTTGCCTGCCCAGCACGAGGCCTGGGTCTGACGTGTACTTGGTGATCGGCGTCACCTCCAGCTGCGGCGGCTGCGCCTCCCCAGGCAGCCTGGAGTCAACGTTGTGCACCGCTTTGTCCCCGCCACCCAGAAGCCTCCCCCTCGGCACCTTGCTGCTGGTAGTGCTCAGCATCCTCGCCGGGGGCGCGGATGGCATCACTGGGAGCGGCGTGGCGGCGAACTCTGAAGACGGCGGGGGCATAGAAACCGCGGACTCGAGGTGGCCCGAGCCGGCGTTGCCGAGCAGCTGCATGAGGCGAGCGCCGGGGTTGGCGCCAGAGGCGGCGATGGGGTTAGCGCCGCCCGGGTTGGGGTTTGCGCTTGGGTTTGGCATGGCGTAGGAGATTACTGGGCGGGGCATGGGGGGATGGGGATCCTGCGCGTAGAGGGGGTGGGGGTAGGGGGCGTGGTGGAAGGTTGGGGTGGCCGGGGGATAGGAGTAGGGGCCGGACGGCGGCGGCGGCGGGCCGGCGACGCCGGGGAACATGGGCGCGGCGGGGTTGGGAGGAGGCGGCCTGAAGAGCATGGCCATCTCGAAGGGGGGATTGGGGTTGGGATTAGGGTTTCCGGCTGGAGACGCCATGGGAGGCGGCAGTGGAGTAGTGGATCTGGAAAAGTGGGGGAGGAGGAGGATGAGTTGGAGGTGCGACGAAGCAGTAGTGCAGGTCGAGGTGGAGGCGGTGATTGACTGGCTGTTTTCTCGCTGTTGCGCCGAGGGGAGAATTCCTAATAACCCCCGGGTCAATTAAACCCCACATGTCAGTGACAGCTAAAAGGGGCCTATGGACGATACTTAAGTGACCAGGGGGTTATCGGAGATTATCCCCACATTTCGCTTTATTTTGACGACGATCCTGACTTCCTGAGAGATCAATGCTTCAATACCGTCATTTTATTTTATTTTCTGTTTGAACTGGCTACTTATACCAGGATAGAATGTGTATTACAACTAAACCGCAAGTAGCCTAGAAAACTAGTATAAGTTTGTGCTTCGCTCACGCCAAAAATATTACTCCCTCCGTTTCAAATTAGATGACTTCCATTTGTCCACATATGGATGTATCTAGACATGTTACAAGTATAGATACATTCATATTTGGACAAATAGAAATCATCTAAGAACGGCGCAAACCTGCGGGCGTGCTCATGCATAGGAAGAATCTAGCTGGTTAATTTGGGTGAAAGCAAGAAAAACAAAAGTTAGTACCTAGAAAAAAAAAAGGAAAGAGATCAATGTAGTGATAGGACTAGTATTGATGACATGCATTAAGTTTGCGTATAAAATGGATTCTCAAAAATAGATAAATATTTTTGTAATGTAGGTACATAATCTCGGCATCACAGGTTAAATGTGTAGATCAGACAACAGTTCTAACATAGGTACTCATAACTTTAACATCTCAACTTTGCATGTATTAGTAAGTACGAACAATAAGTGAGTCGTGCTAGTTAAGTGGGTTGGCGGAAATAGTCGGCTTCTTTAACTTGAACATGGCAGGAGTACGAAAAATGGTCGTTTTCGAATGCAAAAGAAAGACATAAACAACTTGGTTTGTGAAACACATAATTACCATAGAGTGGCTTTGGTCCGCAATTCATGTTTACCAAATACCAAGGGTATTTGGAGTATGTGAGTGCCTACATCAATAACAGATCAATCCTAACGGATAAAAAGTTTCGTCGAGGGGTGAAACGCAAACCCCGTCTCAACTCCAGGTACGTGCTCTCAGAATCTTTTCTCGTTTCCACGCGAGAAAATAAACATTTTCTGAGTGGATTTGCTTCGAGAGGTCAATGCGGTGCTAATTTAATTTCCGAGATCGGGTCGGACGGTGCAGATCCAAGGGTACACAAGTACACAAGGCTTTGGAGCCGCCCGATTCGCCTGCGCTCGACGCCGGCAATGGCACGGCCTGCCGGATGCCGCTCGGAGAGCGCGTGTAGCTCGCGCCGACGAGGGTCGTACGGCCGCACATGCCATGCTCGCTGCTTCCCGAGCACAAGTGGCCACATGGTAGTATGATGTATAGTTCTGAGCTACAGCAAACAAAACGTAATAACGCGCTATAATATCTCAGATTCACTAGGATATAAAAATCTCTATAATATACAGAAATATAGCACCAGTAGATATCAACAAGCTTGAACAAGTAAATGATGCAACAACAAGCTTTTTATTTTTGCACAGCCTAGATGGTCACGTGTCATAGCCAAGTTTACAGGCTTGTCATTACATAACCTGCATGTAGGGGAAAAAAATCAGTTTTGTTCCTTTTTCTAGGTTACTATAACTTTGAATTTACTAGACCCGTGTTTAGATTCTTGATTCTGAACTTTGGCTACGACTTTGGATTTAATAGACCCTATTTAGATTTTTTTCCGTTTTATAAACCCCAACCTAAAATGAGACGCACATCTAAATTCGGTAAGGTGAAAAAAAATTATAAACCTTGGTATCATTATTTTTCTAAAAAAAAATAGCCACCAAAAGAATAGACATCACTTACCCCAAATGTGGGATTGAAAGCGTGCAATATTAGCAAAAGCACGACAATTGAAAGGTTATGTGGATTCCGGAGTGGACGATGAAACTTGGATGTTTTAATCCAAAGACTCGATTGTCCAAGAATGTGACCCAAATATTAGAAATAGAATTATAGATCATATAGATAAACAATGATTTTGCTATAACTCGAACAACTTGCGTTTCACCTGGAACCGTTGAAAAAAAAGTGGATCGTTTTCTTACGTACTCGCTCAGAATGATTCTTCTCTATCTATAGTTCATGGCCTATTTGAAGTAGAAAGTGCAAATTTTACCCGATGAAAAAAAACTTGAAAACTAGTATTGCAAAGTCACGTTAGAAGCCATTGGATATAAACTAAACCTTTGGTAAACTACAAAAGAAGTAGGAAAATCTTGGACATTGATCGGATCCCTATCGATATGGATCGAGAAAGAACAAGTTGTAAGGCGAATGAGCAATGTTCACACGCAACAAGAAAATCTCTTTTCCCTCTTGGGCACATAGGTTGACCTGTCCTCTTCACAGCGCAGTCATCCCGAACCAATGTTCTAGACATGAACTCTCTCTCTATATATATAAACAGTGACATACAACATGATAAAGATAGAATTATGCCTGCAATACTGCCAAAGCTAACGAACGACACCTCAAATTTTAATATAAAATTATTTTTTCGAAATGGGGTATCCCGGCCTTAATATAAAATTATTGACACGTGAGGACTGAGGAGTCACAAGTCTCCGACTCTCCGTCAACTTTTTCAAGTGTGCAACACTTTCAGGGACCGAAGGGGTGATGGAGGCTAATGTGACTTATTCGTTATTCAACGTTGATGCAGAAAATTTAGGCGTCAGCAGTGCCGTATGAATGGAAAGAAAAACAGATGCTTGGCTAGGACTTAGGAGCTGATTCTGCATAATAGTAATATCGACCGCAAGGTTTCATCACTGCTGAAAGGGACAAGTGCTCTTTTCAAATTGCAAAGTGATCCAGTCTCCTGTAACGAAGATAGCGATGCTCGTCCACATGTTCATGCGATATAGTATACAATTTACTACAGTAGTACACGTGCAAAGCGGCCAAGCCAATGAGTGGAAACGTTAGTTTCGAACACCAAGAAAGCAACAGTAGCAACAAAATGAAGTAATGATTTCGGTCCACAGCACCGGTCGTGCCGCCGCCCGCCGACGAAAAATTCCCCTCCGCCGCCCGTGCCCCGACGAGCAATCTACCTCCGCCGCCACCAGATCCACCACCGCTGCGCCGCGATGCCGCCGAAGAAGCCGAAGATCGATTAGTCGGACCTCTCCGACGCGGCGCGCGCGCGCCTCGTCGTCTTCGACGCGGCGAGGAAGAGGGTCGCGCGGAAGTACATCAACTACGCCGCCCGGGTGCCGGAGCCGCTAATGTACCGCACCATCGAGGAGTTCGACGGGCGCCGTGCGGTGGCCAGGCGCGGCGAGGGGAGCTCCTTCGGCGTGGGGAGCTCGTCTGGCGCGCTGATGCGGAGGAGGGAGGCACTGGATCCGGAGATCAAGGGCTACGACCCCCGCCGCATTCAGCTTCGCCTTGGCGCATCAGGACTTCGTCCCCGAGGATACCGTCGACGCCGTCGTCGCGCCGCTCTGCCAGCGCACCGCGCGGGAGAGGAGGCGGACCTCAAGGCGTGTCGCCGCCGCGACGAGGACATCGACGACCTCCTCCTCGAACAGGGCCTCCCCTTTGAGCGTGCGACGATGGAGAAGCGGGAGGAATGACGCCGCATCGCCGAGGAGCAGGACAAGGTCTTCATCGACCTAGGCTCCGACGAGGAGTGAGCGTCGCCGCCGCACCCGAGGGCTCGGGTGAGCCAATTTTGGTCCGATTAGGGTTAGGGTAGCGACGAGCTTTAGCTAGGGTTAGGGTTTAGTGCTCCGCTGATCATAACTGTGCTCCGGTGATCTGTATTTTACTAAACTATGAAGATCATCTATGTGTTTGTCTGTTTGTTACCGGAGATAAAAAATTAAATTACGGTTTCGTTTTCGGCTACAGTTCCGCGGTTTTCAGGCACTGCTAGAGATGCTTCTCACACATCAGAGATAGGAAATCAGATTTCTACATCACAAGTTTCTATATGTACAACGGATTCAGTCAAAGTCGACCATGAGTTTACATTACAAGTTTACAACCGACCAAAATTACCAAAGCAAAACTAGCTCACAATAACACAACCTACCACTCACTCACGCAAGCATCCACCGGCTCTAATCCGCGAAGTGAATCGGGACGCATGGCCACCTTCCCGGCTCACACGGAGTCCTCGTAGTCCGAGCTCCCCCCGTCACCGGCGACGCCAGGCTTGCCCAGAAACGAGTTTGATCTCGACGGTGGCTTCTTGGCAGTGGGCGCGGCGGACTCCTTGAGCCCCAGGTAGGTGTAGAACGACATGCCACCGAGGGCAACGACGGCACCGCAGATGCTGGTGATACCAGGATCCGAACTGAAGATGAGGTAGCCGGAGAGCATTATGACGATGGTCTTGAACTGCCCCAGCACGACGTGTGACAGGGCGGATGTTGCGCTGCATGTATGCCACGAACAAATTAGCACGGAGTTTTTTCTTACACAGTTATTGGCTACATTGATAGTTTTGGTTTTCGTAAAGAAAGATATCTTGTAAACAAAAGTTTACTGGAGTAGCTTGTAGTAATAGCATGTTTAATTAGCACAGCTACCGGAAAGAAGATCAAGGTCAACTATCAAGTGGTTCTTCTTTTATGTCTAAAGTGTGAATGAAGAAATTAAAAGGGTAGATTGCAGGTATTGTTCAAATCTTTCCATGATCCACTCCCCAACAGCTCAAAAATACTGGCTTGGTGCGTGTTTGAGCAAAAAACACGGTGCCACCATTTATTAGCATATGCAATTGGCATGCAACTACACATATTATGCATCAGCAGATCAAGATGCAGGTGGTCCGGTTCGGCCCAGTTACCCGCTGGCCAGCAGATACATCTGTTAAGATAATTACACTCGTAGCAGATTTTTTTCAAGGAAAATGCCTTGGTCATAAATCTTTGAAATGATAAGGAATAATGTTCTTGTGAAGAGAGATCATCTCACCCAAGTGCCAAAGCTCCAGACCACTGAAGAAGGAAACCAAATAGAGCAGAGATGACAATAGCACAGCTGTTTCTGAAATTCCAGTCGAACAACAGCAAACCCGGTGGATCTAGCAGAGGCATCAATGCCAGTAAGAAAAATATTGTAACGGGGGTTGTCTTCCACATTAGCCTGGTTAAAAAATAAAATGTGTTAATTAGCCCCCAAAACAATGTAACATTACGCCTTTTGCGGATCAGAAAGCAGGACTTTGAACTTACGCAAGAGCAGTCCAGTTTCCAGTCTGTTGCAAGTTTGACCACAGGATTTTGTTTACTGCGCTAGGGACAATCCAGGCCAATGCTACACAGGCACCGAAGAAGTTGAACTCTAGATCTGTAACGGTGGCCACAGCCACCCCAAATGACACAGTTGCCAGTGTGATAACCTGTAAATGTTGAAGCAAGAATCCCATAACCGAATAAAAATACAGCATAACAGGTTTCCACTCCCCAAAGCAAAAAAATACTGTACATGTACACCGACAGCATGAATGGTACTCTGCTACAAGCCTACAGCAGAGTGCTAGCACAATCTATTTGATTTTCTGCCTCATAAAATGTGACAACAATCTTGTTTAAAGGAGAGGTAACCTGCCTTCTGAAAGGAAACCTTCTTATGGAAAAGCATGAACTCTGCAGCAACAATAGTTGGAGTTACGGCAATCTTAGCCATCTGGTAGAAACCTACACTGAACAGCAAAGATACTGAGAATACATGAAGCAAACATCACGGAGCATAAATCTCTAAATAAACTAAATCATTACAGGATCCGGATTACCTATTATGTTTCAAGCTCACATTAGCAAGGCCAGTGGAGAGAGACATCACGGCGCCCAAAGCGAACAGAGATGAGAAAGGTGTGGATTTCGAAGGAGGGGCAACCGGCAACAGGGACAGCGCCTTGAGGATCGCCATTAGAACCAGTGCAACTGCATAGTGGATCAGTGACAGTGCGATCGGGAACTTAAATCCAACACTCCCCATCACCTACAAGACAATAGATCGATGTGAGAAAAATAGATAAATCTTGCTACCTTTATCGACCGACTGAAGGTAGATGAGTGTTTGTACCATTTTGTTTGCCACGATGATCCCGACAGCGACGGCGAAATTGAATGTGAGCGCGACGGATGGTCCGCAGAACCGCTGCTGCTGGCGCTTGGCCCCTTCCGAACTGTGCATTTCGTTGTACAGGGAGCTTCGCAGCTCCTCCAGCGCCCGACCTGTCGATATTAAGTCAGTCATCAGTGGGTGGAATTCTCCGTCTCTCTTGATTACTCGACACTAGGTGTATGTAAGTGACATTTACTCTGGTTTCCTCATACTAATTTTGGAGACAAAACTCGATATGATTGCACGGGGATTCATGATTTTGCAGTGAGATGTGTGAGATGGCCTGTAGCAAGAGCGTGGGCAGATGGTGGGACGCCATGGCAGGCACGAACCATCTCCGTGAGATCATAACACGCGAAGATCCATAAAAGCGTCAGGGAGTAAGAGCAGCCATTGGAGAAGAATGCCAGGGCTAAAGAACAATGTTTATACTAAGCTAGCTACGCAACACTACCACCGATGTAATTGACTTCCTAATAATCTCGCTGACACAGAATTTGCTAAATAAAGTTTCAGAGGGAGGTGAAGAAGGGATCTGAAACAAGAGAGAGTCACACTTTGATGATGATGGCCCGGAACCCCGCACCAGAAGAGGATCCAAACGGAACATGCATGTCGAGCCAGCAACAGCTCTGCCCGTTTCGCAAGGAACCACGAAGGGGAACAGCTTGCTTGCAGATGCGAAAAGGGAGGAGCATTTTTGGTTTCTACATAGTTCTGCCAAACCGGCCTAGAAAGAAAATCTCGTAAATTCTGGACAAAGAAACAGAATCGGCACGAGCAGAGGGCCAACCGCGCACGCGAAAAGCACGGATTTTCCACACACATCATCATCATCATCATCATCATCAACAACAACATCACGAAGATATGGAGGATTGGCCGGAGTGGAGTACGAACCGGTCTCGCCGGCGTCGCTGTCCTTGCGCTTGACGAAGCGCCTGCCGCCGCCGGCCAGGACGGCCTCCCAGACGCCCATGGCCGTGACGGCCGCCACCTCCGAGGCGTCCACTCGCCACCACCGCAGCTTCATCATCCCGCTCTCTCAGTCCTGCCTCAGAGGCCCGGGTAAAGAAAGAAGAAGCCGAGAGTTAGCGGCAGCATGAGGGAGTGGCCGGTGGGCGGTGCTTGTTGTGCCGGGCTATTTTAGGCCGGATGCTCGTTTTAGGGGGGTGGCCATGGGAGATGGGAGGGAATCAATGCGGCAGGCAGCGGCCTAGGCGAATGCGGAAATCGCAAATGGTGGTGCTGGTGAGTGGCGCGCCGAGAGGACGGAGCGAGTTAGTGGTGCTGTCGTCGTGGGTACGCGAGGTAGTTGGTTCCCGCTGCTGCTGCTCGCTCTCCGGTGGAACTCAAGAGTAAATGGTAGTACTGGCGGTCACTCAAATCATCGTGTGGGGCATTTAAAGTCACCATTTTTGAAAAATTTGTGAACTCGTCACTCAAGTCAACATTCATGTGCACTCTGATCACTCGGCCGTTTGTTGACCGGTTTTTTTCGGTTTTTTTACCCAGAATCATCACTGCGCCTCACGTTGAGCTCGTTCTGGCCCAGTTTTTTGCAAATAACCCCTTGAATTCTAGCAACGCTTTTAGGCTGCATTCTTCTGTCATGTGGGTCCCACCTGTCATTGACAGGAAATAAATAAGAAACCTAAAATTATATGCGCGTTGTAGGATTCGAACGAGGGATCTCTCGCTACAGCAACATAGAGAATAGCCACTGCGTATCGAGCATCTATATGTCATTACTATAAACTTCATTTTATTAAACATCTCCTACCGGGATTGCCTAAGGCGGCCGGCGTTGACCAAGGTCCGGTGACCACGATTTGGTGGTAGAGGACCTCCCCAGGATGCGCAAGCACGCGCATCAGAAGAAGCACGACTAGGCAGACCATATGGTGGTGGAACTGCCAATTTTACCACCGGAGATGCTCCGGCGACCACCTCCCGCGGCGGCGTATGGAGAGCATCGGCGACGGCGGGCTACCGCAAGCGAGGCAGAAATAAAAGAGGTCCAAGGGGAATGCAAGCTCGCCATGAGTGTTAAGGAGAAGTCAGCGAGGGCCTGGGAGGCCGGACGGTGACAGGATCGAACGGGAACGGCGGCGGCCGGAGGTGAAGACGACGGTGTCGATCTGGCGATTGAGAGCGTCCCTGCTAGCTCGGCTCGACGGGGAGTAGGACGGAGAAAGGCGGAGCCCGTGGTGGTCTTGCTCGAGCTCGGGGCGGCTGGAGACGACGCCTGAAACGAGCGGTAACAACGGCGGCTCGAGGTGAAGACGGTGATGTCGATCTGGCTAGTGGTGACGGGATCATTATTTATTTCCTCTCACTGACAGGTGGGACCCACCTGACAGAAGAGGGAAGCATCACTAAAATTTAACACTTACATTGCTCTTGTACTATCTAAAAGAAGGAAATAAATCAGAGGGGTTATTTGCAAAATTTATGGCCCGCAACGACCACAGGTGAGGCGCACGTGACGATTCTGGGTCAAAAACTGAAAAAAAACCGGTCAACAAACGGCCGAGTGACCAGAGTGCATACGAATGTTGACTTGAGTGACGGGTTCACAAGGTTTTCGAAAATGGTGACTTATGTGCACCCCACGATGACTTGAGTGACCGCCAGTGTCATTTACTCCTTATGGAAGGAGGGGAGTTTTGGTGGTGATTAGTTTCGGAGTTAGATTTTGTTTTGAAAGTACATTAAAATCGCTGGGGTTTTGTTGGGGCTGTTCTGTTAGGATTAGCCTAAAGTTTGTACCAGAAATTACCTTTTTGCGTGCATCAGCACTCTGAAATATGACCTTTTGGGTGCATGCACGAACTGCAGTCGATGCTTGCACGTATTCATCTACCCTCCGCGGGCAGTGACCAGTGAGTAGGAACGGATGGAGAGTCCTCCCGCTCTGCCCTAGCCGTAGGAAACGATTTTAAGGTTTCTACCCGTGATTAGGCGTGACAATTCACGTCGTTTCACCAGTGTAGCCTACAGGTACATCGAAATAATACAAGCATCTAATTAGTTCATGTCAACTATCATTACTAAGAATAATTTTGTAATTAATCATCTAAACATTTTGGACAAACATTTCATCTAAACTATCATTACTTTGAAAAAATTCTACTCCCTCCGTCCTAAAATAACTGTCTTAGATTTGTCAAAAGTAGATGTATCTAGACATGAAACAAGTATAGATACATTCACTTTTGTACAACTTTGAGACACTTATTTTGGGACGGAGGGAGTAATATTCATCTAAATATTTCGGATAAACATTTCATCTAAAATCATTACATATAAACATTTTATCTACACGATTGACTAACTTAATGCAATTTAGAGATTGTAAATATATTTGTGCTAGCACACGAACACATCACCATGTGCTCTTGGTGTCGAGCGCTATAAACGCCGTCTCGAGAGTCTCGCGAGCAGTGCGCAAGACATATGGTGAGATGTTTTTTTAGATCCAGGAATACGCACACCCGATAGGGAGCCTATTATGATGCACGGGCGGCAATGGGGCTGTCCTATAGATCGATTCTACCGCCCCTAGAACTTCGTGGATGGGTGCTTTCAGTTCAGAGAAAGCAGAAAACTACGGTAAAAGGATATTAAATGTAGAATTACTAGGTTAATTTGTGTGATTGTGTATTAAATTTACCGCACCTCTCGTCTATTTATGAGGTGTTTGGACTTCACATGTAAGAAAAGAACTACAAACGTGTTTTCAATGTTTAAACCGAGCCCAACTCGTATTCAGTCTAAATAGATCCGCGCTAGATTTCGTGATGAATCTAGGTTGTCTTGATCATCTAAGCATTGACCATAATTAGATCTTTGAGCTTGATGTCGGCTCCATTCGGCAGTCTCCAAGTGCACCTTGCGTGTCCTTGGATCCTCTAGAGTACCTCCATGCTCATGTGTGCCTCACGACTGTTCGTGACCGAAATTCTTGCTCCCAAATGCTTCCTTGATTACCCCTCACTATAATCTCGTTGTGCCAAGTTTCACTTGGGAGGCTGTCGGCCAGGAATGGTTTCCAACACATGCCCTCTGTTTTTGGCAGCATGTCAAAAATACTTTGGTTAGGGACAAAATCTGTATCTTCCATTAGTGTTTTAATCTTATTGACACACATTCAGGTAGAACTTCTTCAAATATCTTACATTGAAAGTCCTAAGCGCCTCGCAGAGAGCGTCAAAGTCGTTGTTAATCCTTCTTCTTTAAACATCTCTCTGTGACGCACTCCGAGGAGTGTCATCGGTGCCTCACATCTCCCCGAGGACTCCTTTTTATCAACACCTCTTTCTGACAAAAAAAAAATACTAAGACACTATTTTTCGGGAATTTTCTGAGGCGACGGTGGACCCAAAATCCCTTCTCAGGGAGGGGGCAGATCGTGTTGTTCCGCTGACGCAACCAAGGAGAAATCGTCGTCTTTGTCAACACCAACACCTCCTCGACGTGGGGAGGACCTTCTCCATCACCATCGACACCATCCCAGTCAACAACACCGCCACCCCCCTTACGGTTTGAGTAGACCGAAACCCTGAGTAGTCATATAGTGTTGTTGTCATGATAGTATTTGATGTTGTGTAATTCTTTGTTGGTGAAACTTGACTTTGAGATCGTGTTGTATTCTATATTCCAATTATCATGATCATGAATAATCGTTGTGAGTAGTTTCCCATGTCCCTTGGGAGCATATGATGAATTAGCCATGATTGCCTATAGCATTCTATGATTTTTTTGTTGAGTTTTATATCTTAATTGTGATTTTATGATGGTAATGTACGAACATCGATTGTATATTACTTCACCTTATGGTCCATTGAATTGGATCGATCATAAAGCAAGGAGGAGGGGAGGGAATGGCCGGAGATGACAGAAATTATGTCCAAAACCTTGGACTTGTAACGCGAAGGTTCTTGATAGAGGATAATAGAACTTAAAGCTATGGTTGGACTTTTATTTATTGATGAATCCATTAGTTGCACATGTATGTGGCCTTGAGACCAATCATAATGGGTGTACTTGCGCATGTACATAACTTTTGCAAATTTTATGATATTTATTTGGAGTTACCTCTTAATAGTTGCAAAATTGCACACTTTTTTTTTCCACTTTGATGTGTAGCAATTACATGGATACTGGACAAATCGCAAATGAGCCACTCGTTGCAGTGGAATTCAGAGATCTCTTAAATTTGTCCTTTCAAGACTTTTTTCGAGAGTGGTACAGAACACCCCAAAGATGACGCCAAACGGAAAAAGTTACAACCTATTTTTTTTAGCAAATTTCTAGACGATGGATCTGCATATCTGGAAGGTCCAAAACCATGTATGTATGTGACAAGGAGGCCCCATTTACCTAATGTCCATTACTGCTTATAGGATTCCGAAAGTGAATGGCGGGGTTAACTCTAACTCTTTCCATACTTGATGGATTCGACCATAGTTCGACCATATGGACTCATGGGACAAAGGAAGGCCTAGGAAGATTTTAGAGGATCCAAAGAGCCCTTAAACAAAGGGCATTGATCAATGGCGGAGAAGTATTGACTAAATTTATATAAAGGAGGAAAACCCTTTTTTTTATGAGAACACCCATTATCATGAATTTCCTCCCCTTGTCTTCCATCTACAAGGGGAAGGGATCGTCTACAACAAGAAGGAGGACACGGGTTGTCGCTACCCTAGGCCAACTGACGTGGCGTTGCCTTACGCCGCCGCCATGCGTCGACCGCCGCCGCCTCTCCCCCGGGCTCTCCTCTACATCGTCCTCTCCATCATCTTCCTACTATTAACCTTTTGGAAAACATGATGTGTGGTATATTATTTTCCCATGATATTGTACGTCCATGTCTACTTATGAGTATTAATGTATACATGGCAATGGTGAGTTCGCTACGTCGGTTGTGCACATGTATGTTATTTTCTGTGATGTTCTTATGTGCTAATGTATGAGTGCACACATACATTAGGGTATTGCATTAAGGTATGACGATATCATCTTACTTGTTGGAGGATGTGCTGGAATGATAGAACCTTGCCCACATCTGTGGTTTGTATATTATACGGGGGGTTAAAATATTGGGACCTTATAACATAAGTGGTGATTAGAAATTATGTTTGAATAATTCGGTTGCTTGCCTATTTATGTGGTCTTGAGATCAATCATTGGGGTGTAATTATGCATCTACATGGTTGCACCTATTTATGCCTCCTCTTTAGAAAAAACAATATACTTTATTTTAATATGAACAACTTATG
Organism: Poa pratensis; assembly: GCA_947311845.1. NCBI lineage: Eukaryota > Viridiplantae > Streptophyta > Magnoliopsida > Poales > Poaceae > Poa > Poa pratensis. The sequence goes on along the minus strand of CAMZMU010000123.1, from coordinate 13,833,777 downwards.
TGATGGTTATGTGTAGCCTTAATTAATTTCTTGATTGCACTTGTGTACGATCTAGGGTTTTAAGCATCAAGTAACTTATTCTTAATATCGTGTCTAAAGGTGTAGTGACAACACCAAGTGTAGGTAAATTAATAGGATGCGCGGTGTGCACCACATATGAGACTCTGTTCGAGCTTATATGAAAGTATTATGTCTCACTTAAAGACGACCGAAAATAATGATGTTCGTCTAGAAACTTTTGTTCTTTCTAGATACACTTTTTTTACATGTACTTGCACATTTTTTTCATCTTTAAATTCAGTATCTCTAGTTGTCATAGCTTATAGTTTTATTAAGGAGACAAAAGAACCTTGCATTATAGTGCACAAACGGCCTTATAAGTGGGTTATAGGGTTTTATTGGCCATTCTTCATGGCCAATAAGTTGTTCAAGGAAAATTGGAGCAGGGCCAACATAGGAAATTTTTAATTTTCAGTTCCTACGATTTTCCTCCACTTTGCCTATAGCCGACGAGGACAATCGAGCAGGCTGCAAACTGCTACTAGCATTGTTCGCGACTGAGAATGCTGTAGGTGAATAAGAGCTGATGGCAGACAGAATGCAATTCACTGGATACATGGCACTATTGGCCATGAAGAATGGCTATTCGGTTTCGGTGTTCATTTACATGAATGCTTCTACTTCGCACCCAGCATCTTTACAGGAACATATTTTACAGATTAGATACACCATAGTTCTTTTCAAACAAGGTACTCGTGCTGTCGTGCACCTACCTAGTAACAATATTGTGTGCACGCGGTGGGTAGAACTGGAGGACTAGCTCCTGTAATTGTATTGGATTAATGCACAAATGGTGGAGACCGGAGAGTGATTGAAACCACTCACCAAGAAGAAAATGATATGCATGCATGTTCCATCCACTGTAAAGGAGAAAATGGAGCAGCAGCATACATGAACTTCTTGCACCTTTTCTATTTGTATTGTTTTTCAACTCACCAACTGCTATTTCCCCCCCGACTTTTTCGATTGCACCAGCGCTCTTGCGTAGTGCGAGCAACAGCAAATGAGCTGCTGAAATTATCTTGTTGCTAGTCTTACACTGGGTGATAGCCAATTGCATTCGGCCTTCAGTAGCTTCTTGTTTCACTTAGTGGATCATAATCGTATGCTTCACCAGCTTTTACAAACCGGCCCTTGACCCTTTTTCTCACATCCGCCCTGGCCTTACGAGAAGCATACCTAATCTTCTTGTCAAATCTGTCAACAGAAGTTATACCAAGAAAGGATGCTTAGTTTCGAAATGGGGTATGCCCCGGCCTCTGCATCAAATTGATGCATATAGCTTTTATTTCCTTATTTAAATATTCAGCGTACATAGTTTCAAAATACAATTCAAAGGTCGCTAAGAAAGGATGCTTAGTAACTTTTGCATAAGCTTATGATAATCCAAATTAAAAGGCCAATGCTGTCAGATGGAGCTACAGTGTCAAAACTGACTAGTAGGCTTGGTAGCATGTCAGAGAACAGTATAGCAATGAAACTCCACAGACAGCTACAAAAGAAGCTTAGCTACATTTAACAGAGTACTTGTGATCGTTTTTAGGAGGAAACGTTGACATGAGTGATCAGACACTTATAAAAATATGTACTCGGTAAATGTAAATCCTTTAGAATTCTGAACTGGAAATGGTAGTTTCATACATGTTCTAAAATTGGTGAAGTTCTAGTACGTTAAGAATGATCGGAAGAAAAAGTAGGAAAACCAAAAACAGGGCATGCTTACTTTCTTCTCTTCTTCTTCTCCTTGTATCGTGTGAGAGCGCTACCTCTGCTACCATTGGCAAAGAACCTTCAGGACCAGACGGATGCCAGGGTTGCTCACCCATGAGGAGCATTGGCGATACCCCACAATCTTGATGATCTCCAGCATTGCTCTCGCCAGTCAACCCAGAGAAGGAGAGAGAGATGTTGGAGATGGCATGCCTAGCAGGAATACAAAGGCTGGAATCAGCAGATATTGCGTTGCTACATTCGGGCTGCGTGGACTTCAGCTTCTGGAAGCATAGAAAATTGACAGAGAATCAGTGAATTAACCATCTAATGGAATGAACAAGAAGATATTCGATTAACTCGGCCAGACATATAATGAACTATCAAATGAGTTCGACAAAACGGAACTACCAACTAAGTAGTACTCTGAAATGATATAGGTTGGCAACAGATACATTGTACATGGATTGCAACAAAGAATATACTATGATGCATTCATTTAAAGTAAATGAACCCTTCTATTGGTTCATCAAACAAGTATGCAATCCTTCGATGGATAACAAACTTAACTATTTTGCAGTGACACCAAAGGTTCTGAAGAGAATTTTGACGACTGAACTTGACATAGCAACTTCTAAATAAGTACTGAGGGTGGTAAAATACTGATTCTGGTCAACTAGAATATATGCGGGGAGGGGAAAACTGCACTGCGGAGATATTTTCCCAAACAAAGATATAAATAAAGCAGATTTCATGAAGAAAAGTACAAACCTCGTTACAATCATCAGCTGGCATTTCCTTCGTTTCAAAAAAGCTGTCAATTCCAGCATCATCAAATAGTTGCTCTGTCTGAATGTGTGAGGTACCAAACAGTTCTTCATAGTTCTCAAATGTCAGATTAGCATCATCCACACAGAAGTTTTCATATATGCTCTCATCATTGAACATATCTTCATCTGATACACAGGGTACCTGAATGATGCAACTAACATTTGAAAAGGATACAATGACACAAAGTGACAGAGAAGTCTGTTTTAAGAAACATGTTGTTCATGATGCATAAGATCCCAGATTCCAAAATATTGCAGTTTCTCACTACTCACATTAAGAATAATTCTTAAAACTTTTTGCCATCAATGGAAATCCATCTGCTACTTTATATATGAAAGGTGCTCACTAAAAGTGAATATATAAATACAAAAATCGCCCTGCAGAAAAGAGATGTGCTAATATTGGTACATTTACTTCAACTGTTCATATAGTTCAAATATGTCTTGGGTGGACATATTAGCCATATAGTTACCTTGGGTGTCATTGAAACTGGTTCAGCTGGCTGGTGTGTGGCGAGCGGCCGAAGATTCATCCCATCTCCGGAGTTGAGCTTTTCATCAGTGGGTGGATCACTCATGAGCGTTGTGTTGGCTATATCCAGCAAGCTGCTACCTTGTTGAGCGCCACAACGATTACTGACACCAATGTCATTAATGCTCATCATGCTTATGCCTTCGCCACAGTTAGGCTCAACATCTGCAGTAGGGACATCCATATCAAAAGACCAGATTCTTGACAGCTCTTCTGATGATGGGCACCCTGAGTAGCAGTTTATGGCCTGCCTTTTATGGCCAGCAGCCAAGGATGTTGACCCATGCCCGTTCCAATCACAATTTTGGCAAAGTGAGGTGTTCTCTTCAAGACAGCGGACTGCTGCGGGCTCTGAAGCACATCGATCACAAAGAAGGGTTCTCATATGTCGTCGAGAAAGGGCATTAGCTGAATGCACACTGCGATCACATGATAAGCATAAAGATGCGGCATCTGATCGGCAATAAATTGTTGGCCTTTGCTCCCCACAGAAATCACAAAGAGCACCCATGATCCTGGCCAATATGAGATCTCTTCCTCTAGCTGATCGGTGCCACTGCTGCTACAACAGCCACCCGTCCTTGGTTTTGTTCGTTAGTTCAACCCAATGACAGGTCCTACATGACATTGTAACGTAAATATAAATATCGTAAGAAACAAAGCCTGTTTGACCGATTTCGAACAGAGATATATTAATATGATTCAAGAAGGAACAAATAGAAACTTATCCATCCACTTGCCATAGCGTGTTAATTTTTAATTTACAACACAAAAAAAGGCATGGTATGTGCTGCCCATAGTACTTTGACACATGGCATGCCACTGTCACCTGCTCTGCTCTACTACCACCAACAGGAATGCTCCAAGGTGGAGGCATATAACAAAAAACAAATGGTGCATTTATTCATATTTTGACATGAACTAGTAACAATACAAGTCTAGGATAACATTTAACCTCTTCCAGATTTAGCTACAGGCAACTTCCAGTTTAAGAAATTTAGTGCGTTTTAAGTTTTAACAGAGTCCGCCTGGAATCCCTGGATTGCCGGACAGGACATAAAGAGGTCTACAAATGAAGAACAAACAACTGTTCCTAAGTTCTTCTTGGTGCATATTACTGTTTTGGCTTCCATGATATTGATTGTAAGCACATATTTTCTGTAAACCATAAGAAGAAACGATAAAAAAAATGAAGAGCTGCTATGACATCAGCATTACATTCCCTAGAGGCCTAGATACATCAGACAGACGACGCCACAATGAATTTTATAACACCAAAAAGGAAGTGATGCAACACAAATAGAAGCCTGCCGAACCCAATTGCAAACGGTTGCTGGTCATATCAGAACGCCCCTACTTAAGTACATGAAACAAACACCTTTATGTGCAGTTTAATTTGCAGCGTCGTGCCGTCACGAATCGTTGCTGCCTGGCTAATCCAAGCTTCGGGCAGGCACTAACCTCACTTTTCTGCCCGCCTAAAAAGTGTAAAGAAATCCATGTGGGGATAAATCCAGCGAACTTTCTGCGCCACCCAAAACTATTTTTTGTCCTTATGAAAACACTCAAAATTTGAGCTGCGGAAGGATATCCTTTCAGCGCCAAGGCCTAACCATAGCTGATAATAATACAGTGTTTTCCCACTATGTTGTCAGTCACTAGACAGTAGGAAAGTGAAACGTAAAAAAAGAACACGCCTGTGCTACGCGCAAATCCACGCCGTAAGCAACTAAAATGAAATTCTACGCAACCAAATCCGGCTCGAAGCTAAAACCAAACCGCTCACGTACGCTCCACGCAACACGAGGAAAAGCGTGAAAAGTCCGCAAAAACAAAAACGAAAGAGACTTGAACCCCTTGTCTCAAACAAAAACACAAACACACATATACAAACACAAACACACAAACGGCAAGCGTACTCTCAAAATCGAACGCTCGGATCCAAGCCCCTTATCCAGCCTATCCCTGTCCCCGTGATCATCGGTACCAGCAACATCCGAGAGACAGCTCGGCGCACGGAATAATCCATCGTACATACGAACCACTTACTACGGAATCAACAACAGGCATAGAGCTAGCAGTACGGGAGCTCACCGAATCGCCTCCACGGAGGCGCTCCGTCGGCGGCGCCAACCCACGGCGCGGATGTTCGAGAAGAACCCCAGAAGCTTCCTGAGAAACCCGGAATAAAAAAGGACTTTTCTGGCGAGCGAGAGAAGGAGCAGGCCAGCAGGGATGAGGAGGAGAGAGATAAGAACGGCGCAGCGAAGAGAAGAGGAGAGATGTGAGAGGAAGAAGAGAATGGAACAGGGTAAAGGGAAGAAAGGGAGGGTGCCGTGGTGGTGGGGCCCCGGGCGAGTGCTCTTTTTGCGCTTTTGGGGGCAGAACCGTCATTCTGGCCCAGGATAAGGGGGTGCTTGGCTCGGTGCCACGTGCGCGTCCTTTCGCCAAGTGGTGGGCCGGGCCGGCTTCCCGTTCTGCCCTCAAGCTCACTCGCCCGTGCGTGTCCGTCTCCCTGACGGGTGGGGTTGGGCTCGCGAGGCGGCGCGGCATGGGAACCGCCGGCGGCGGCACGGGCGCCCATACAGTTCCGTGGCGCCAGGATGGATCAAACAAGGAAGATCGCGTGCACATGGGCGCGAGTTTCCTTTTTCTTGTTGTGCAACATGATTGCGCTCTGAACAAATAAGTGCAAATACCGGAGCAAATCCGGATGAAACTGATTGATGCCACATTAATTTTTATTTTAAAAAAAACGAAAACGAAATATAGAAATTCGAAAACTAATACAGAAATAAATATTGTCATAAATGGATGTGCATTGAATATGATGCGGACAAAGAACAGAAAGTAGGTTTGCCGAAACTAATAGACCCCTTAAATAATGCAGGAGAACTCAAAAATCAAGAAACTTGTCAAGTTCCTAAGATAAAATAAAATATTAAAAAAACTCATGGTTATATAATATAGTGTGCATAAGTTATCAACTTTGACAACATTAAAAGATCTACTATCGTCTCTAACCCTAGTGCAACAGTGAAATGTCGAATTGGAAACGACTCGAGAGGGGGATGACATATTGAGTATATATGATTCAAATATGGTCGCTTAAGATCCTTTTAGTTTTATAATTCAGATTTGAGATTGTGCGTAAATATTTCCACTAGAATAATTGTTCCGGCTGGATTGGGAAGTACATCGTAGGAAAAAACAGAAAATTCCGTATTATCAAAAATAGGTCGTTCCGTCGCAATATGTCGTTCCGTTTCGCAAAATTCCTTGTTTTCGTATTTTCATTCCGGTTCCGTTTTTCTGTCTGTTCCATTTTCACCCCTATTTGCAACATTGCAGATAGTATGTCACTCAGCCACTGACAACAACCAGGCGGATCATATCATAGGAGGAAAAAGAGACAAAAAATCAAGGACGCATCAGCAGATCAGCTCTAGTGCTAGGCAATTTGGACACTGTTGACCTCTGGACGAAACTATAACATAAAATGAACCTCCCGCGAAACTATTTCACGCATCTAACCCTTTTGGGTAGCGCCTCACGATCGGGCGCTACCCTTACACAGTGTATAGCCTTACGATCAGGCTTTGCACTGATGTGTAGCGCCTGATCGTAAGGCGCTACACTGTGTAGCGCCTTAACGTAAGGCGCTACCCTGTGTAAGTGTAGAGGCGCTACCCAAAAGGGTTAGATGCGTGAAATAGTTTCGCGAGAGGTTCATTTTGTGTTAAACTTTCGCCCAGAGGTTAACAGTGTCGATTTTGCCCTAGTGCTACGTGCTACTCTTCGCTCCAGCAGCACCAGAAACTAAAAGTCACCGGTGTTACAGCACACAACGCTGTCAGAGGAGAAAACTTGGTGTCGTACTACTACTGTTGTGGTCATTGAATAATTGTCGTTTATGAAGTAGATCCTGCTCCTGCTGTGACGATTCCATCCTTATCCGGAACCATGGAACGCAAAAGGTAAAATGCTGACCAGAAGATAGTACAGTATGATTGGAACTTTTTTTTTTTCACCGCATCGTCCGAACATGTTACTGTTTTGTTTACAGTTGTGCCCCTAGGCACTGCCTTATCCATGCTGGAGGACTAGTATCCAGTGCCAGGACAGGAGGAATCAACACACGGGCGAGCATAAAGCAGGGCCTTTTCGTGGGCCCAGCCTTTCTCAAGTGGATCATTAGTTCATGATTTTTATGGTCCCTCATACGAGTATCCTACTGTCACGCTGCATAAATCAACAATGGAATTGTTTTCATTTTCTTTTCTTTTTAAACCGGGAGAGGCCCTTCAACTCAACGATGGTTGTTTACCGTGGCTGGATTTATGTAGCATGAGGATCTGATCAAGAAGCTACCGTGTGTCCGTTGTGCTCTGTTTGGTGTGCACGGCGGAAGGAAATCCGGGAGAAGGTCTTCCAAATCCCGTTGTATGCCTTTGTGTAAGGATTTTCTCCTGAACTTGGGACTATGAGCATCGCTCCTATCCACTTCTAGCGGCCGCACCGTACTATGGACATAGGGGAGGAGATTCTCACCTCTCCCATATGTGGAGGAAGCTTTTTTTGGTTTTATATTTTGTTGACGTCGCTCCACCGGTTATGACAGTGTTCTTTCGAATAAAAGTGATCCTATCTTGATGGCACTTCGTATAGTATGTCGAGGAGTTCGCTAAAATACGTTTGTAAATGTGTATAGCACGCATGGGACATTATTCACATATGCTAGCTAATAGCATGCTTGATAAAAATTGATTAACATTAATTGGATTGATTTAGTTATGATTTGCTTGTTATGATCTTGTACCCTATCTACTGATATATAAAGAGGTAAAACCGCCAATCGTATGGCAATGATCCCAACCAACATATCCCCCTACCGCTCGTTTTTTAGAGTTTTCGAGTTGTCTTTCCATCTAGTCTTGATGGACGACGAACTTGTTGTCTATCACCGTGGCTTTGTGGGTGTTGTTTGAGACAACGTTGTATTCTCCAACATCTTCATCTTTGGAGCCTTTGCGAGCAAGATTGTGAAAGGACAAGGATGTCGCCTAGAGGGGGGTGAACAGACGATTAAAACTTTTCCGGTTTAGGCTTGATAATTGCGGACTAGGTGTTTAAATTAACAAGCCAACAACCTAAATATACTAGGCTCACCTATGTGCACCAACAACTTATGCTAAGCAAGACAAGCAACAAGGTAATAGCAATATAGATACTTCAAGCACGAAGGCTATCACAATGTAAAGTGCATAAGTAAAGAGCTCGGGTATAGAAATAACCGAGGCACGCGGAGACGAGGATGTATTCCCGAGTTCTTCCTTTTTAGGGGAGTACGTCTCGTTGGAAATGTGTGAGCCACCACAACAGGTCGGTCTCGACGCCACAAAGGTTTCACCTTCTTTTCCGATGAACCGCACCACAAAAGGTTTGGTTCACCTTCCACTATCGGAATCCTTCGAGGTGAAATCCGGAGCCTTTACAACAACAACCTGGAGCACAACCCACAACTGGATTGGGGGCTCCCGGATGGCTACAAGTGACCACAAAAGGTCTCAACCACCACAAAGGCGTCTAGGGTCCAATGACCCAAGAGTAACAAGCTCACAAACTTTCAACTTTCACGAATCCTCGTGGAGAGCACAACCCGATGCACAAAGCAATGGCAAGAGCACAAGTGCTTAAATCCTTCACTCTGAAATCCAACCAAAAGCAACTAATGCTTTTGGGGGAGAAGAGAGGAAGAACAAAGAAGAACTCAACAAATGTAACTCCAAGATCTAGATCCAAAGGGTTCCCCTCACTTAGAGGAGAGAAGGATTGGTGGAAATGTGGATCTAGATCTTCTCTCTCTTTTCCCTCTAATTTGAGGCAAGAATCATGGAGGAATAGAGAGATAGCAAAGCTCAAGAAGGTCAACAATAGGGGCAAAACACGAGCTCTAAAGGTTGGGGTCCTTGGGAAGAAGACCCCTTAAATAGGACCCCAAAATACAACCGTTATGCCCAAAACGCGAGCCCAGCCTTGGGGCCGGCCTAGGCCGGCTGACCACCCGAGGCACCCGGCCTGAGGCCCGGCCTATAAAAACTGCAAAAACACCTAACACGAAAACAAATATATCTTGATCATCCGGACTCCGTTTTCGATGGTATTGGGTTCGTTGGAATCACAACGAAGAGCTTTACAAGATTATGCAGAGAAACATCATAGTCCAACATGGAAGGATAAAACCAAAAGTAGAAAGGTAAACCTTCTCTAAAAAAGAACAACCGGTAAATCCTCCAACACAAAAAACTCAACAAGATATTCATATGAAATCCGTTTTTGATGAACTAGAGCTTGATATGGAGATGAACACAGGCTCTAAATCCTCACATGGATAAAAGCAAAATAGGAACCAAGAAAGATTGAAAGTGCATGTGTTGCCCCATGCGTGGTTTTGGTAATTAATGACAATCCTTATGGACTAATGTTTGCATTGAGATATCTTTATAGATATTGTCCATAGGAAAAGATTGGAGTTCATGTGTTGGACTCTAGAAGATTACATGATGATCAATGCTCTATTCAAGGGTTTATATAAAGAATGGTCATCTAGAGTGGAGCTTATTGCAAGCATGGCTTGGAAAAAAAGTTTGAGTGAACATTCATGTTTATCTCCAAGCCATCATCTATATCAAGAGAAGAAGATGAAGTGCAAGTGGATACATGAAGACGGAGCTAAGCGAGGCTCTCCCATAATGGTGTATGGGGGAGTATTTGGAGAAGTCTTCATCAAGCATGTGCTAGCAAGCACAATCAAGATAGGTGTTCCAACTTGAGAGAGTCAGGATCGTCATCATCTAGCTCAAGTGGAATGCGCAAGGCAAAGGTATGATCTTGATAGGGTTTCTATTTTACCGCTCTCGTGGTCAGGGTTTTGAATTTCGGCCGGAAAAATTGAATTTCGGCCGAATTTCGGCCATTTCGTTTGGGCCCGGTATTTATATAAGTCGGTCAAATAATTTCGGCCTTTTTTGAATCTTCAGCCCGGCCCATGGTCTAGAATAGTCCAGAGATAACCCTCCATGGTATAAAAACAGGAACGGAGCCTTCCTAACCCTAACTTTCACTTTTCCCCATCACCACTCCCCTGTGCGGCGGCTGCAGGCAACCCAAGCGAGGGAGGCGGGGCAGCGCCGCCTCCGCCCATCTCCGTCCATCTCCTCCAGTATTCCAACACTCCCCATCACCCTTCTCCCTCTCCCCCTCCCCATCCACGTCCATGGAGCGTGAAAACGTCCTCAACAGCGGACGTACGGCCGGTGGCCGGGTCGATGGCGCAGCAACATGGAGCGCGGCCACCAGCGGCAGGAAGGTTAGCCTGACCGTACCGTGTATGCTTATGTAGAACTCGTGCTAGCCTAGATTAGATTCTGTAGCTTGATTATGGTGCTAGGATCTGCTCTGTCCGCATATCTATTGTGTCAAATGTTCTAGCTATTTTAGCCAGTCGTACTTTTCCCGCCAGTACATGAGCATACGTTGCATCCAGTATTGATCAATTATGCGCCTCCGGCCGTCCGGTCTAATTAGATGATGTAGATTTTTATGTGATTTATTTTGTTCCTTGAATGCTGAAAGGTAAAACAACTAGTTACATTAGCTTGTTTCTTAGCTGCTGCAACATCACAATATACAAATGTTTGTCTGTTTTGTTGGTTTTCTGCCCACAAAACTACAATGGTTTTGAACTTTAATAGAACTTTATCTGATGCATATGCTTCTGTACGTAATTTTACTTGATAAAATCTAACGCTAGTATTTCATATATAGGTGCCTGCCATAATGAAGATGATTTGCCGATGAGGAATGGTTCAGCAACAAGGGAGGCAGCTTGGAAAGGTGAAGACTATTCTAGCATAGCCTTAGCTTCATAAGCATTTATAGTTTTTTCTTAATGGTAGTCGATCTAGCTCGCTTGTAATAAATCTGAAGTTGAAGCATGGTGCATTTTAACAGGAACTTAGTCAATTATGTTTACTCACGCTTTAACCTATTTGCTATGCATAATTCTACTTGAATTTTGTAATTAAATTGCTCAGACTTGACACTTGACTTATATTTTATTATTTAGCTAATTCTTTAGTACTTATGCTTAATTCTGAAATTTTCATTGTTGAGCTTATATTTTTTATTGCTAACATTGTGCTTGTATTTTGAAATGTAGGACTTATAAACAATGACATCTATCATGTTTGGAACCATGGCCCTAAGTTTGAAGGAGGATTTCATTGTAGGTATTGCAACCTCAAGAGCCGGGGAGGGGGTGCAACCCGCTTCAAGGAGCATCTTGGTGGTATATCAGGTCAAGTGAGGGAGTGTCCAAATGTTCCACGAAATGTTCGTGATGCAATGAAGGATGCCCGACATGAGACGATACAAAAGAAGAGAGATAAGGCAACTCGTGACTTCAGATTGGAAAGAGATATTATGGATGGGCTGTATCGTAGAGAAGGGGTGATAAACATTGAAGATGATGAGGATGAACAGATTAAAATGGCACTTCGGGAGTCACTGAAGGACACGAATGTGTCTCGTGCAATTGAGAGGAGGCGGGGGAGTGGTGGTGGTGTCCGTGTTTCCCTTGGGAAGAAGAGTATCACAGCCTACTTCGACAAGGAGTTATCGAGAAACAAGGTATCAATGCAACCAAAGATTACCACTGCCATGGATGTTGATTCAAGAGAGGTACTCGGGCAAGCTTGGGCAAAGTTTTTTCAAGCCAATGACATTGCTGAAAGGAAAGCTGATTGTCCATACTTTCGAGCGGCGATGAAGATCACTCAACAACTTGGCCCAACCCCTCTCCCAACTGCCAAGGAGATTGGTGGTATGTATTTGGACAAGAATTATGATGAAGCTACACAGTGGCTGAAGTTGTTCAAGCAAGATTGGAAGAACTACGGTGTTACTGTGATGTGTGACTCGTGGACTAGTCCTACTGGTATGAGCATTATAAATTTCATGGTGTACTGCAATACTCGAATGTTCTTTCTCAAATCTATTGATGCATCTGGTCAAACGCAAAATTCAGGTTAGTTTTCTTTAAGTTTGAAATTATGCTTCCAGTTTACTTGCGCTTTATCCTCTTTTTCGTTTATAGTTAATGCATTTATAAAATATATTTGTTTACAACTTTGCAGAATTTCTCTATAAAGAGATTAAAAAGGTTGTTGTTCAAGAGATAGGCCATGAAAACGTGGTTCAAATTGTGACCGACAATGGGTCAAATTACAAGAAAGCTTGTAAAACACTTGTAGAGGAACGAGAGTACAACCATATTGTTTGGCAGCCATGCGGAGCGCACACCGTTAACCTCATGCTTAAAGATATAGCAAAATTTCCCCATATTGATGTTATAATTAAAAGTGCCAAGCGAATCTGTAGGTTTTTCCATAATCACAATAACCTACATGATAGCATGAAAAAAAATGTTGGTGGTGAACTTATCAAACCTAATGCCACTCGATTTGGAACGGTATTCATGTTCCTAGATAGTTATCATGAAAAAAAAGATCTGTTTAGGAAATGGATGGTGTCGGACAATTGGAAGGAAAGTGTTTATAAGAATGAAGCTGATTATGTGTTCGCCGAAGAGCTATTATCTAGTAATATGTGGTGGTCAGCCTTAGAGTGGGTTCTTGAGTTTTTGGAGCCACTCTATAGATCCCTTAGATATGCTGATACTCAAAAGAGGTGCACTCTCTCTGGATTCAAGAAGAATATAATGTCAGCTGTAAATGAGATAAGAGCTCATCTAGGTGAGGGGTCAGAGATGTGCCATAGAGTCATGAGCAAGGTGTCTAAGAGGATCGAGGCCATGCAAAAAGACACTCTGATGGTTGCAGGTAGTGATGAACTACTACGTTCATTATTATCTTGCTTTTTTCTATAGTTCTTAACATATGTTTGTCTTTTCTTATGTAGCTGCTGTTCTTGATCCACATACACATTATCAGATCAATATGAGCAAGATTCCTGAATATGCTTCTGCACTAACGGATGCCATACAGAAGATAGCAGACCCTGATAGTGCTGTTCTAGTCTTCAAGGAAATCAGCACATATAGGGAATGTCGTGGGAGGTTTGGACAAAGGGTTGCACGGTTGTCAGCAGAAAATATGTCACCAAGTAAGCTATTGTACTTGCTACTATAATCTGTCCATTACCTCCAATGTGCAATTCCTTGATCTCATTGGTTTGACTTTTGTAGCTGAGTGGTGGTTCCAATTTGGAGGAGAAGTTCCAAATCTGCAGAAGTATGCCTTGAGGATTGTATCACAATGTGTGTCATCAAGTGGATGTGAAAGGAATTGGAGCGCTTTTGCTTTGGTCCAAACAAGGCAAAGAAACCGTCTTCTTTATGGCAAGCTGCACAAGTGTGTATCCGTGCGCTATAACTTAAAGGTATGAAGTGTATTTGCCTATACAAATGTTTATCCATGAGATATAGAATGTATTGTGTCCCTGTTTTTATTGATGGAATTTGTTTTCATTGAAGATACGGGCCGAAGAAGACCAGGACCCGGTGAGAGAGAATGCTAAAGAGAAGGAGGTTGATCCAAGTGCTATGATGCTGGATACTACCATGTTTGATGAAACAAATCCAATGATGGAGTGGTTAAATGAGGATGAGGAGCATGAAATCTTGGATGGAGCTGTGGCTGCTACCGCCGTGTTTGAGAGGATTCGATCCCTTAATTCAAGCAAGAAAGCCTCTCATCTTGGAAGGAAGGACAATAGCAGGAAAAGAAAGAGGGCAGTGGAAGAAGAGGATGAGTACAATGACATTGATGATGATGAAGAAGAGGATGAGTACGATGACATTGATATTGATGGCCAAGATGATAGTGCAAGTGAATCTGATGGAGGAGAACCAAGTCAAGTTGGAGAAGATGGAGCAAACCAAGTCGAAAACGAGCTTCATGTAACTAGTGAAGGTACTTCGGTGAACCGGAGATCTTTACGGGTTAGGCAAGCCAAGAAGGTCAAGGATGTCAAGAGCCTTTACCCTGAAAAATAGGTAAACTTCTTATGCTGTTCTCATCTTTAAGTTGCCATTTTATAGCCCAAGGAAATTGATTATAATTTACATCATTCTGTGTTCTCTTGAACCAATATAAATTGCTTGTCCATTATATTCTGTGATTAGTCTCTTGTACTATATATCTACTTTGTCCAACATGCTTCTGGTATTACATTACATTTCCTGATCTTTGGTATTCTAAATTGTAAGGTAGAAGAACAAGGAAGCCTGGGAGCAAACAGTCCTTGTTTCAGGCACAATTGAAGGATGAAGGAACATGAAGTCGTGAATGAATTTACTGTTTGCATTTTGGGGCCGTGTTGCTTGAACTTTCAATGACTCGGTTGTAATGGTTATGGCCTGTGTTTTAAACTGTTAAGTAGTTTATTTATCTGGACGATTGTTGTGGAGTGTGGACTATTACGTTGTGATGATTAATTTGGACTCTTGTTGGACTACGATGCTGTGATGGTTAATCTGTGCTGTCGTTTTGTTATTTCCTGATCTGGATGGATTATCTAATCTGCACTAGTATTAATCTATTGTCCACGTACATGTATATTTTGCTATAGTTTTTGCTGTCCATTTTTGTTCTGTTTGATTTCAAATTTTTTGGCAAATTTCGGTCATTTTTCGTTCATTTTTCGGTCATTTTTCGTTCCAAATTTCAATTTTTGGTTTAGCAATTTCGTCCGAGATTTTCGAAATTTTTCCGAAAAACCGAATTTCGGCTATTTCGGCCAGGCCCGGTAAAAAATGCAAACCGAAAGCCGAAACCCTGCTCGTGGTGTTAGTGGGAGACCGGGTTATAGGATAGACGGCGTACTATCAAGAGGGGCTCTCAAGTGAGTAACTTGATCGCATCTTTGTGGAGAGCCCAAACCTTTGAATATTTGGCATATCATCTTTCTTGGTTCTTATTTAGCTTTTATCCATGTGAGAATTTAGAGCTTGTGTTCATCTCCATACCAAGCTCTAGTTCATCAAAAACGGATTTCATTTGGATATCTTGTGGTGTTTTTTATGTTGGAGGGTTTACCGGTTCGTCTCTTGTAGAGAGGTCAAACTCTCCTCTTGTGTTATCCTCCTCACATGATGGACTATGATGTGTATATGCATGATCTTGTAGTGCTTGTGATTATCTTCGGAGCAAGCCCAAGATCATTGAAAACGGAGTCCGGATGGAAAACTTGTTGCGTTCTCGGTGTTGGAAATATTACCGGTCCTCCTCGAGATAAGGTCCACACCTCCCATGTGTGATATCTCCTCTATATTTGTGGCCCTTGTTGGTTTCATCTCGTTTGGAGCTTCCTTGCAAAAGTTATTGCGGTTTTCTTTATCTGTTTCTGAAGTTTCTTCTTAGGCCGGTAGTACCGACCCAAGCCCGGTACTACCGGGTGTCCCCGGAATCTTGCCGTGCGGCACTACCGCTGCCGGTGCCGGGGCCAGTACCACATCTCCAGAAGGCGTTCTGGAATCAATGCATTTTTAGCCGCTACTGGTCCCGGTAGTGGTGTGGTACTACCGCTAAGGAAGTACTACCGGACCATGGGGTCCGGTACTACCGAAGCGGACCAGCGCTGGGAAGCTTCCTGCAGTCTTCGTTTCTTCCTCGAGTCAACGCGGCTCGGTACTACCGGGATCGGCCCGGTACTACCGTTGCGGCGCGTTTCTGGGGTTAACGGTTGGATTTTGGGGAACCTTTTTAAGGGGCCCTTCTTCTCCAACGGTTCCCCATCTCTCAAGCACGTTTTCCCCTCTCTCCCACCATTGTTGACTTTGGAAAACTTGCCCCCTCTCAATTTCCTCCCATGATTCTTGCATATCTTTGAGGGAAAAGTGAGAGGAGATCTAGATCTACATTTCCACCAATCCATCTCTCCTCTAAGTGAGGGGAAGTCTCTTGATCTAGATCTTGGAGTTCCATTTGTTGTGTTCCTCGTTGTTCTTCCTCTCTTCTCCCCTCCATAAGCATTAGTTGCTTGTGGTGGGATTCGAGAGTGAAGGATTTGAGCCTTGTGCTCTTGCCTTTACTTCGTTGCATCGGTTTGTGCTCTCCACGAGGATTCGTGGAAGTTGAAAGCTTGTGAACTTGTTACTCTTGGGTCTTTGGACCCTAGACGCCCGCGTGGTGGTTGAGACCCTTGGTGGTCACTTGTAGCTATTCGGGAGCCCCCAATCCCGTTGTGGGTTGTGCCCCGGATCGTTGTTGAAAGGCTTCGGATTTCCGCCTCGAAGGATTCCGATAGTGGAAGGTGAACCAATCCTTTGTGGTGCGGTTCATCGGAGAATAGGGTGAAACCTTTGTGGTTGTTGAACCATTGTGTTGGTTCACACCTCTCCAACGAGACGTACTCCCCTAAAATGGAGAAACTCGGGAATACATCCTCGTCTCCGCGTGCCTCGGTTATATCTATACCCGAGCTCTTTACTTATGCACTTTACATTGTGATAGCCTTCGTACTTGAAGTATTCTATTTTGCTATCACCTTGTTGCTTGTCTTGCTTAGCATAAGTTGTTTGTGCACATAGGTGAGCCTAGTTTATTTAGGTTGTTGGCTTGTTAATTTAAACACCTAGTTTTATTCTGCAATTATCAAGCCTAAACCGGAAAAGTTTAAATCGCCTATTCACCCCCCCCCCTCTAGGCGACATCATTGTCCTTTCAAAGATGATATGCCAAGTATGCAAAGGTTTGAACTCTCCTTAAAGATGCGATCAAGTTACTCACTTGAGAGTCCCTCTTGATAGTACGTCGTTGATGCATGTAAAATGCATACATGAACTTTGCATTATTTTACTTATATTCCAGTCATATTTGCATCATATAAGGATTATATCACTATTTATAATGATTTTGGGAATATTTGGTATGTTTCCTATTTTTATGGAATTAACCCTGCACAGTCAGAAAACCCTGTTTTCTATATTTTAATGTTTTAGGGACCCAAACGACGTCCAAATGACCTAATATTTTACGGGCATTAGTTTTTGGAAGGAACAAAGCGTAACAGCCAAGGAAGCGCACGAAAGGAAGTCGGAGGCCGAAGTTGAGTGGCCCACGCGGCCAGGTACCTGGGCCGCATGGGACCCCCTCTTTTGGGCCTCGGAGCTCCGTTGCCGTCGATCTTTCCTCCACCGACTCGGTTTTGACCAAAAACCGACTATAAAAATAGCCCCCGACGTTCTCTGGAAGGAGCGCCGCAGAAACACAGAAACCACGAAACAGAGACCTGGAGTTGCAGATTGGAGGAGGAAAACTCCGGCGGGGCGCTGCCGGCGTGGTCTCCATCTTCTCCAACGACTTCTCCACCGTCTCCATGATGAAGAGGGAGTAGTCCACCTCTGGACTATGGGTTTGTGGAAGTAACTTATGTATCTCTCTCTGTTGAGCTTCACTAATTAGTACCGTATGAGCTGCTGAACATGATTACGGTCATCTATGTAATACCGTTGTGGTGGATCTTTTTATGAGTTAATATATGTTTGAGATTGCAATGGTTTTGTTTCAGTTATGAAAGTAGATGCATATTATGTACCCCGTTCTTATTTACTTGTCATGATCAAGCATGTTTATGAGAGCGTGTGAGGGGGAACGTGTGCATTAGTTGGAATAACGGGGGGGTGGCTAGTGCGGTGAACGTGAGAGAAAGTTCCGTGATCCACTTGGGTATCTCTACCTTACTTTGTTGCCTCACTAGGGATAAAAAGAAATACCATGCTACCGGAGATGTGGGTGTGACCATTGCCACTACTCCACGACTTGATCTAGCATGTTCTTATTTTAACTTCATGTCATGATACTTAATGCTATACTCTGAGTTATCTTAATTACTGAGGTGTTATGATTTAGTTCGCATCTTGGTGGAGTATAAGTGAGACTAATAATAAACTAAAATGTCTCTATGTTAGGACGTGATGCCCATATAATTATAACTTGTCATTAAACTGTTGTGTTGCAATCTCATATGTCAACTCTAGTGTTCCATTGTCTACCACTTTATTAAAGAGAGAGTGCATTTGTGAAACCATGAACCCCGGTCCATTTTTAATCATAAGAAACACCTTTCCAACAACTTTACCACTTTACCATTTTCTTCCATTTAAAAATCCGAAAATACAAAAACACTTTTACATCTTGCATTCATCATATAAAACCCAAAAATATCATTTATCATTGCTACCACCATCCTTGCATATTTATTTACCACCATTGCATATTTATTTCTTGTTTGCATTGCATATTATGTTGATATCATTCTCACATCTTGTGCTTGACAACCACTAGGTGAGGTTGAGAACCAAAACATTTACTTTGTTTTGTAGGTAACCAAAAGAAGGATAGGAAAGATAAATCTTCACTACTGATTCCCGAGATTTCGATATTAAACCCTCGAGTCACCCCTCGTGGGGAAAACACGTCTTCCACTTACTACACACTCTGCACCTGGAGTCTCAACCTAACCCATATTCTTTTGACGCAGGTAACTACGTCATCGGGTATCAGCCGTCTATCCTATAACCCGGTCTCCCACTAACACCATGAGACCAGTAAAATAGAAACTCAATCAAGATCATACCATTGCCTTGCGCATTCCACTTGAGCTAGATGATGACGATCTTGATCTCTTCAAGTGGATCACCTTTCTTGATGACGCTTCGCTTGATGAAGATTCACATGTTGCTCCCCCATACTCCAATGTGGGAGAGCCTCTCATAGGCACATCTTCACTTGACCAATATCTCCACATGGGTGGCAAGCTTCAAGAATAGGATTTCTTCGAGATACTTCTCTTGAACTTGCACTTCATAATCTTCTCTCTCTTCACAAAGATGATGTCTTGAATCCTTCAAGACATACTTGCAATATGCTCAACTCTACACATGACCATTCTTCATATAAACCCTTGAATAGAGCATTGATCATCATGTAATCTTCTAGAGTCCAACACATGAACTCCAATCTTTTCCTATGGACAAGATCTACAAGGATATCTTAATGCAAACATTAGTTCATAAGGATTGTCATTAATTACCAAAACCACACATGGGGACACCATGCACTTTCAGATTGTCTCCATTGTCCGGCCATGCTAGCATAGCTACTTGTCTCTATCTGGTCGGTGCTCTGGCTCACTATTATTAAGTCGTTTACAAATACTGCAGTTGTTTGAATTTTCTCGAGCTCAACAACCTCTAGTTTTTTTTTCACGGAAAGCCATATGGCACTTTATTGATGATAAAAAATGGTTACATCATCTGCAAGCAGCTCAAAAATAAAATCGGGTGGTTCCTCCAGCCAAACACACTAGGGACTCTTCGCTCTATCAGCTAAATATGAGCTACTCTGTTGCTCTCCCTATGAGAATGCTCAAAAACAACTTGAGCAAAACCTCTAGCTAAAAAGGCACACTCCTCATAAATTGCCGTAGCAGGACCAATCGAGTTTCCACCAGCTTGCATTGTTGAAATTACCTCCAATCAGTCACTATTGACTATGATCTTCATGCAGCCTACTTGGCAATATCCAAACAACAACCACCAATTCAGATACTCCCTCCGATCCATATTAATGGGCACAACTTTGTCTAGATACACATGTATCTAGTCTAAATACTTAACTAGATACATATGAATTTAGACAAAGCTATGCCCACTAATATGGATCGGAGGGAGTAGAAAAAATTCAACCAGTAGCTTATTTTAGAGAGACCCCATAATCAATACACATTGAAAAAATAAAGTCAGCCTAAAGCCCAGGCCCGGACTAGAGCGTATCTCCAGTTGGATCCTTCCCAGTTCTCCACTCACAAGCCCAACTCCAATCCACCCGACATCACCAGCGAGCAGTCAAGCGGCGGGCCAGCAAACCCCGAGACAGCAATAAGGGCAGGGGCAGCAAGTGCGGGCCGCGTGACAACAGGCGAGGACTGCGTGGCGGCCAGGGCGGCTGGTGGTGTGGCGCAGTATCGTCGCGCTCGCACTCTCCCCGGCGACTCCGCCAGCCCCTCCCGATCACCACCGTCTCCTCCGCCGGCGGCCGCGATGTCTGGCAAGGGGAAAGGGTTCTTCCCCACCCCCGACGGGCGGTACGTCTCCACAAGGCCAGGTGTGCTCTCCGTTCCTTCAACCCCTCCATTTTACCCTACTCGCTTTCCCCGTATTTTTCGGGCCGCCGTCTCGACCTTCGACCAACGCGACCTTGCCGGGCAGGCTGGTGGTTGCTGGGCTCCCGGCGGTTATCGCGTTAGGATCCGATCCCAATGGCTGGGGATTAGGGTTTATAGGATGCGGATGATTCTGTGGCCGTGGTGCCCTGGCGCGAGTGGGTATCAAAAGGAGATCTTTTGGTTTTGGGGGAGGCTTTGAATCCAATGTAGTCGTGTGAGGGCTCGTGATTTGGTTATTTATTTAGGGTTTGATTTTTTGGTCTGTGATATCAACGAAAAAACATAACTTCTGTTAAAAGGACCTCTTTGGACTGTAGGATTTTTGGAGGATTCCAATCCTCAAAAGTCTTTCGTGTAATGGCCTTTGGACCATGGAGTTGGATTACCGGGTTAAGTGGATGTATACAAGTATAACCGGCTGATAGCCAGTCACCAAATTTTTTTTGCTACTCTGCTACTGGCTGTGACATTCCCATGTATGGCTTCAGTATGAGTTGTTTTGTACTCTGTGTTTGAAGGAAAACTGGAAAAGTACTCCCTCCCTTCTAAATTAGATGATTTTCCATTCGTACACATGTGAATGAATCTATACATGTAACATGTCTAGATACATCCACATGTGGACAAATTAAAGTCATCTAATTTGGAACGGAGGGAGTAGATGATTGTGTTGATCACGACACAATTTGTTCAAACTGGCAATGCATTAAAAGTTGCTGGGCATTGTGAGATAATCGAGTGTTATGGTAGCAGCTTGTTAGGTTTTGGGTCTGCTTCAATGTAAATAAGTTAGTGCTAAATGGATAATTTGTGTTTATGTGCAAGTGCCTAGCCAAATTTGGTGATTCCTTAGGGTTTTAGTCTATAAAGAATGGTCCTTTCGTTCAACAAGAGAACAGATATTTATGAATATATTTGTGCACACATTGCTATCAACGAAGTTCTGTAGATGTTGGTGCAGTTAAGGACGAACTTGGGCTGCACTATTTAAGTTTCGTGCTTAAGCTTCTTGGTAGCTTTTTATTATCACCAGAGGAAAGTGAGGTATATTCCTATGTGAGATGATCAGGTGCAGAATATACTCGTGGTGATCGAAGGAATGTACTTATAGTAACTAGGGCAACTCACATATAGACATACTTAATGCAGCTGTTACAGATAAAGTTGAGATATTTAAAGGTTCTTGAGCACCCATGGTAGAACGGGTTATGGCATGCCATAAATTTTCTCTCTCAAGAATAAACAACTTGGAGAGCACGATAATATGTCTCATCCATATTTGAAATGATCTGATCACTAATTGCTAGGCCAACGCTGGATTGGTTGTAACTTACTTTATGGGTACGGGTCAGTCTGGTATGCTCGGATGTTTCCCAACAATAGGTAATGCATTTCCAAACGTGTCAGAAACACGTACTACAATCTTGTCGCCTGCTAAGCATGGTTTTTAAGGCGTTAAGGCGTCCTAAGGCGAAGTGGGGGCGCCTTGGCGCCTAGGCGGACGCTTTAGGCGCCTAGGCGCCTAAGGCGGTCGTTTTTCCAAGGCGGAGGGGGGGCGCCTTGACGCCTAGGCGGACGCCTTAGACGCCTAGGCGGACGCCTTTAAAACCATGCTGCTAAGCTGCTTGTCGTCTAGTTGAAATGTGTAGAATGTGAGTGATGGTGTGTGTGTGTGTGTGTGGGTGCGCGCATATACGACAAATCCGCGTAGTGTAACGGGTATTTTGGAATTATTTTAAGATATTTTTTTTACCGCACTACGACATTGAACTCTCAAGATCTGCGTCAATAAATAGCAAATCATGGGGGCGTAAAAGCTAGATATCAATCACCACCTCTCCTTTGACCTGCACTTCCGCTTCCTTGCACCTCTCCTCTTTCTCACTTCTCCAGATCTACTCCACTTTCGCCTCCCATGGCGTCTTCAAATGGAAACCCTAACGCGAACCCCAACAATCTCATCTCCCCCTTCGATATTTGGATGCTATTCAGCCCGCCACACAATGGGGCGCCTCCCATGGCGTCTCCAGCCGGAAACCCTAGCCTGAACATCAACACTCCCAACCTCCCCTTCGATATTGGGATTCCATTCAGACCGCCACACAATCAGTTGCCTCTCATGGCGTCTCCAGCCAGAGACCCTGACCTGAATCTCAACAATCCCAACCTCCCCTTCGATAATGGGGTGCTCTTCAGCTGTACTCACGACCCCACGCCTACCGCCGCGTCCATGTACCCCGGTGCTGCCGGCCAGTCATGGCTGTCACTGTCCAGTCCTGACACCTACCCCCTAACGACCCATTCCTTCCACCATGACCCCTACCTCCACTACGCAGAGGATCCCCAACCCCCCATACCCCACCCAGATATCGCATTTCCCATGGTAAACCCAAACACAAACCCGATTTGGAGCAGTAACCCCATCGGCCCCTACCCTCACTATGTGCAGGATCTCCAAGCCCCCGTACCTCGACCAGACATCGCCTTCCCCATGGTAAACCCAAACACAGACCCGATTTGGAGCAGTAACTCCGTCGGCCCCTACCCTCACTACGCGCAGGATCTCCAGACCCCCTTGCCTCGCCCAGCCATCTCCTTCCCCATGCCAAACCTGAACCAGAGGGGTAACACCGGCGGGCCCTACCACGCGCAGGGTCTCCAAAACCCCATGCCCCACCCAGTCACCTCCTTCCCCATGCCAAACCGACACGCAAACCCGAATCGTGGCGCCGCCTCTCGCGCCACACCCAAACATAGGGAAGGTAATTACGTCTGATATTATTTTTTGCGCTAAAGCTTTTATGGTACACTTATGGTCTTTCTGCTTTATGATGATTGATGATTTTACAGCTTAATCAAAACGAATGCTGTAGGTTTAAGAAGTTTAACTTCCCATGTGAGTATTTAGTTTGACAGATCTTTAATGGATGTATTCTTACAGGAGCACCGAATGGAAGGCAAGTTGTTACTATTTCTGATTCCGAATCTGATTCTGAAGGTAATAATATTGCCCAATTTCATGATCAAACATTTTCCAGCTACAGTTTATTCATTGATATGATTTTTTTTAACTTGCATTATCCTTTTAATGGTATGTTTTATGGCTGGCCACTTGGCATTCTGGGCATATCAAGTCGGATTTGTTTGCTACTGTTCTATTTGAATCTAGTTTATTACACTATCATGGCTCTGCTCCATGAGAAAATCCTTCAGGATGTGCTTTTGTTATAAAAATGTCACTTGTGTCTGCTAGCACGTGATGAGCTGTCTGTCTCATATGATCAACATCCCTTGATTTTTTTTCACCATTAAGAAAATTTTATTTGTACTGTTGTATCCTAGGGCATCATTAGCAGGAGGGCAGTGAAAACTTAAAATAATAGTTTTTGTCTTAGTTAAAGAAATATTTGACTAGAAGGGTCTCACAGCCTTCTACACTCGCCACCTACTGATCTTGGCAGCCTTCATAGAATTAATCTAATTCTACTGAAAAAAATACTACTACTGGCAGAAAATTGTGTACCATGTTTCTGGTTCCCCTTTGGATTTATTTGCTGGCGATCCGATCTGTTGACTATTTATTCATAGTATGCTGCCTACCATTAGACTGAATGTGAAGAAGAAACATTCATTTGTAATGGTATATTGCACGTCACTCTCGGATCACCAATTCATGGTCGTGCATAACGGCTTTGCAATATTTTGGTAGATCAGGATATCGGGTGATGGTACAATAATAAACTCTAAAACTTACCGGATAGTTGAATGAAATGGAATAAATCAATGTGACTTATATTATCCTATAGTTCAAAACCTACAAAAATCTCATATATCACTGCTTGGTATTCAGACTTTTTCGAAGAGACTCCCACAAACTCTAAGTCAAATGGGAAAGCTTCATCTGATAGCCTAAAAACTGGTGGAAAGGCTTCATCCTTTTCTGAAGGTATGGATGCACGGTTTTGCACTTTTGCTACACGTTTATCCAGTCAAGAGTTGCTGATAATACTGAAAGTTCTAATTACACAATAGACTACCTTTCTGCATCTTACATATTTTTCTTTCGTGTATTATCTTCTCACCGGTGAAGCCGGCAAAGGAGGGAAGGCGTTTAGTGCTGGGAAAGGTGGGAAGGGCTCTGCGTCAAATGCAAAGCCTACAAAGCCTGATGCAGAACTTAAGCTTGAGCTTGGTCAGTTCATTTCAGTGAAAGATCCTTTGTTTTTCTGGCAACTTATTTTTATCCTAATAAACTCACAGTAGCCAATGTTTGGAAATTTATAATAGAATTTCAGCAGGCTCTTTCTTCGAGCAAGTTCTGTATAATGAGATTTTTATGTTTTACATCATTCGAAATGGGCACGCATCTTATATTCTGTTTTTCTAATGGACCTTCTTTCTAAAGAGAAAATGTGCAAGCTGATTCTTGCATAACAATTGGTTGCAGATATGCCCCCGAATTCTAGAATTTTAATGGATTGTGAAGCAGCTGAAATGTTGCAACAAATTCACGAACACATGGCCATCTTGTCAGAGGATCCAAAGATCAAAATTCCCGAGTAAGATGATTCCTGTTTAAATTATGTTCTGTTCTGCTAATCATTGTTCATGTGACGTTCAAGTCTGTTAGCTGTGTGACTACACATTTATTCTTTCTTCTCACATCTGCAGGTGTTTCGACAAGGCTTTCCAATATGCAAAAGATGGAAATCATTTCACCACTGCAAAGTCCGTGAAAGAAGTCCTGCAGTATCCTTTGTTTTGATTAATAACTATTAGAGATTGCACGTTGTTATGCATTTAAGCTGTTCCGTCAAGCAATCACTTAGTATAGTTAATTTCCTTGACTAGTAGCTGCAGGCCTCTTAAAAAACATGGTGTTAATGATGGCGAGGTTAGTAACTCTTCTTTTCCTCTCACCATCTTGTGTCTCATTTCCTTCATCTGAGCATACAATGATTTGTTGTACTTGTGACAGATATGCATGATAGCGAACATTGGGCCCGAGACCATCGAAGAGGTTTATGCACTAATTCCATCTCTCAAGGTCAGTGTCTTGTGTTGGCATTTCAATATCTGTCATTATGAATTTGCCAGGAGCTGAGTCCCGCACGATACAACAAATATTTTACACAGGCCACTAGGTCGATCAATGAAGGCCTGATCAGGGAGGCTCTTGCAGCGCTGGCTAACATAAAAACCTCCAAGTGAATCTCAGCTACAGAGGTAATCCCTTGGCAAATCTTGGATCACACCTCTGTCCTGACCTTTGTTATCGATCTAAATTCCTGAATGAATCTTTAAACATATGTGCAGCTGATCGAGCAATGAGGAATCTGCGACAAGAATCTTCTCTGCGATGTATGGATGTTGACCGAAATCAAGTTGTGTACTTCCGTGTATGTGAAAACCGTATCATGTGTCATGTGTGTCAGCTCTAGTACCGACTGGTAGAACTTTGTCGTTTGGAAGCTGGAGTAGCTTCTAATAACTGCAGATGTAGCTAGAATGGTTACTGTGCTCTGAATTTCTGTGTGGTGCCCGTGGTCCAGGTGGCCTAAACAATGAAAATTGCTGCAGCCTGTTTGTTTCTGTGTGGTGCCCGTGTCTGTTCACTTTGCGAATTGGATCTCTTTGGGTTGCAGACTTGCGGTTTCTTACCCATAGTTTTCTTAGAGCAGTTCAAAAATATATTTTTCTTCATGTAGACAATTCTGGTAGGGTAACTTGAATTGGTAGATTCAATAGAATTTTGGCCCGAATGGTTCGTTCTTTTCATTTTTTACCCTGTTTTTTTTTTTTTACTTCTACCTGCTTGTTGATCATCTTTAGCGAGAAATAGAGTTAGATGTAGGGGGGATTCGACTGCTCCTTGGACATTTGGACAGACTCGTAGGCGCTCATAGGGGTATCTGATGGCTTTTGAGCTGCTGCTGCAGTCTGATTGATGAATAGTCACTGCAAGATCCTATTACTATTTCGCTGCTAAAAACAAGTTGACGGCTCGGCGCGTGGTCATCACTGCCTCGCGGCCGCGGGGTAATCGAATGGCAGGGGCCGCACGTCGTCGCTGAGTGGGCCGGCGTGCCGGTACCCGTAGGCCCTGAGCACCTGGTCGTCGGCGAAGTTGAGCGCGCGTCGCATGCCGTCGTCGCAGCTGTCCCCGGTGTAGTGCCGGTTCCGGTCGCCGCTGCAGGGCTGGCACCCCGTGAAGTGCGTCACGAAAGGCCGCCTCCACCCGTGCACCCCGCTCTGCCCGAGCCCGGCGCCCTCCAGCGCGGCGTTCCTCGCCGCCGCGCGCTCGGCGTGCTCCCGCACGGCGTGCGCCCTCCGCAGCTCCGGCGCCCGCCGCTCCATCTCGTCGTACCGCTCCGTGATGTTGCCGAGCCGCGGCACGATCTCCAGCCAGTAGCCCTCGAAGTAGTAGTCCTCCTCGAGGAACACCCTGTCCCGCCACGGGCTGCCCTCCTGCATCAACATGTACACGAGCGCCGACTGGTCGTCCGACTCGTTGAACACCTTGTCCCTGAACGTGGACGTGAGGACGGCGCCCCAGCGCTCGTAGTCCAGGGAGTCTGGCCCCATGGCGGCCCAGGCGGCCATGAAGTCGAGCGACCACTGGCAGTTGCGGAGGAGGAGCACGCCGGCGTTGAGCCCCGTCCACGTCGGGCTCCGGCCGGCGCCCCCGTACACGAGGCCGTTCCAGCCGTGGACGACGAGGTTGTGCTTGGCGTAGCGTGCGAGCGGGAGGCGGAAGTCCATGTCGGTGAGCACGGCGTCGGAGTCGACCCACCAGACCCACTCCGCCTCCGGGTGCGCCACCATGGCGGCGCGCACCACGGGGATCTTGGCCCAGTACCGGTCCATGGAGGGGCGGAGCAGCGCCGTGTTGTACAGCAGCTGCACGCCGTTGAGGCGGCA
Organism: Poa pratensis; assembly: GCA_947311845.1. Taxonomy (NCBI): domain Eukaryota; kingdom Viridiplantae; phylum Streptophyta; class Magnoliopsida; order Poales; family Poaceae; genus Poa; species Poa pratensis. The sequence continues at coordinate 13,806,474 of CAMZMU010000123.1, read as the reverse complement.
GTAGTCCGCCTTGTTCTTGAGGAGGCGCGTCAGCAGGTGATCGCCCCCGGGGAGCGGCACGGCGTCGGCTGCGAGCCGGACACCATCAGGACGCGCTCCTCCTCCAGCTCCGGGCGCCGCGCGCGGAGCCACGCGGCGCGCTTCTCGTCCCACCGCGCGATGGGGCGGTCCACGGTGTACGTCAGCTCCGGGTCGTCGTAGAAGGTGCGGCCACCACCACCACCACGAGCGGACGACGACGACGACGGTTCGTCCCTAACGATGACATACGTGGCGGGCGGAGGGAAGGGCGAGGCGAGCGTGAGCAGCAGCGCCGTGGCCACCGCGGCGCCGGCGGAGAAGAGGAGGGCGTCGCCGAGCAGAGAGCGCGCCATGCTGCCAGTAGGGGTGTAGCGCCGCGTCGTTTGGCGTGTCGGCAGCATGATGTTGGCGCCGCACCGGTATGCATGACACATATACTGGCCGCGCCGTGAGAACGAATACATGGAAAGTCGCGCCGCTCTGGCGGTAGCGCCAGACGTTTAGCCGGTGGCACAGACAGTGCTGAGTGAGCGAGCGATTCGGCGGGCAGCGGTTGCATAATCCGTCCAGCCGAGGCGCATCTGAGTGAGCTGGATAGCAAGCTAGGCCACCCGGCCGGGGCGGCGTGGTTCGGCCGGCGGCCGCCGCAAGCAAACAAGCGCCGTGGAACATCAGGACCAGCACCGCGTCTTCGATTGGAATCATGGAGTGCTAGCTTTGGCGGAAGTGACACATTTCGGTTTGTTTTTACGATCCCATGCATAAATCCAAATTAGAGACCCGGAAGCGCCGTGGTGGCCAGGTAGGGCAGCAGTGCTGAAAGAGACTGCAACTTCACATACGGGGTCGATCCCAGCCAGATCGATGGATTTCAGTTAAAATGTTGTACTGAACGATGGAAACAATCATTTGCATAGTTGCATGTGTAAACTGTTAACTGTGTGTAGCAGGCAGCAGCAGGAGTATCCGAGCAAGCGAACGCATGCGGTGCCTTGACAATTCCGGTACTCCAGCTTCAATTCTGCATGAGCCGTCGCAGTGAAGGATGCAGAGAGACTGTGCGCGCCGCCGTCAGTTGAACGACGGCCGAGGGCCGAGCATCCGATGACATGCCGTCCCCAGGACTGAGGAGCAGCACAGGAGAGCAGAATTTTGACTGTGCACTCATGCGTGCCATCGCTGCCAAAAGCCCAAAGGCCCGCTACGTCAGCGTCGGCAGTGTACAGTGACTCTGACCAGACTAGACCAACCAAGGGCATCTCATAAATGAACCGCCGGGATGATGGGCTCCCAAACGGCTGGTGGGCTTCAGCAAATCCTCGACGCCTCACTAGCAGGCATCGTAAGAGCTGTTTTGTGGTACCCTCAAATAAACAATAACCATCCATTTTCATCAATCCAATGGCCGGTAAGATTTCATACTGGTGTGGAAAAAGCCATCAGTACAAGTCGTAGTGGTGCCCTCGCGACTAAAGCTGGCCACATGGGCCCGTGCTCGCGGGCCGGCCCGTGAGCACGCGTGCCCGGCCCGTCAGGGGCCTGGCACGGCACGCGGCTAAATGGGCCGTGCCTGGCACGCGACACGTCTGGGGCCGTGCCTGGGCCTGAGGCCGAGGCCCGCGTGCCGGCACGGCACGGCCCGTTTAACCTCCCAGCCACGCAAAATAAATTTTATTCGTGCGTACTGGGGATCGAACTCGCGACATCTGTCGCTGCCTCGCTGGGCACACCATGCTAACCAGCCTACCTCTTACATTCTCGTGTACAAAGGACAGATGGATAGGTTATTATTCAGGTCGCAGCATTTTGGTTAGCACATGTGCAGGCACGCACACATTTTAGTACGCACTTGTGCACGTACGCAGGTATTGACGTATACATTTTAGTTAGCACGCACGTACATATTTTTGGTTTGCTAAAATTTTACATTTTTTCTTTATTTCTGAATTATTTTTAATTTTTTTGTTAAAATAGGCACGTGGGCCAAATCCGGCCCGTCGGGCCTAAACGTGCTCGTGCCGGCACGTTTACCTGCTGTGCCGTGCCTGGGCCTTTAGGTCAGGCCCGCGTGCCGGCACGGCACGGCCCATCTACTAAACGTGCCTACATGGGCCGTGCCATGCTAGGCCCGCGAAGAGCTAAACGTGCTCGTGCCGTGTCGGGCCGGCCCGTTGGCCAGGTTTGCTCGCGACCGAAAAATCACGCACGTTCACAGAGAGGGCCGGCCCAATAGAGCCCATCGATGTGTACGCAGACTGGTGTTGTGTGTCGTCCAAAAAAAAATTCTAACCTAACTTCCAATTCGTCCCCATCTGCACCCCGATGACACCACCGCACGCGCTGCCAAGTACGACCCCGCCGCCGCCGAGCAACGCGCCAACGCGGCCAGCATTCTCTTGCTCTCGGTGCGCATCGACGCCGTCCCTATCTCCGCGTCTCAGGTCCCGTTCTTGGTGAAGCTGCCCGACGACGCCGTCCCTCTCTCCGCGCCAAGCCGCTGTGGATGCACAAGCGCCTGCACCCGAAGGTGCACTTCATCGACGAGAAGGCCGTGACCATCACCGACCTCGATGTTCATCTGCGATGGTCCACCTCAGCACGGCGTCGGTGCCTCCGTGCGCAAGGTCACGGTCGACAGCCTCTGCTGTGTCGGCACCACTGTGAAGAGAAAGGGAGAGGGATGACGGCGACGGGGCGGTGTTCAGTATTGCATCGGTGGCCGTTGCGGTGAGCTCTGTTTTCTTATATTGTTGAACTTCATCCCCCCCCAAAAGTGTGTGTTTTTTCTACAATTGAGCCAACATGGATTTTGACTTGCCTATAGTTCGAACTTAATTTATTAGATTTGAATTGTAAGCATTCAGTGTGGTTGTGTTTCTGTTATAATGTTTATCTGTCATATTGTCCTATTATTGCACTCCTGTAATTTGAGACTTTATTACAACATTTGGTTTTTTTTTTTGGTCGAAACAATACTTACGCATAGCAGTTTAGCAGAAAAAAGGTCAGACTTATATCAAACTTCGAAAAGTTGATTAACCTGAATATTGTGTTAATCAAGTTATACCGACTAGACTGCTTATTGAGTTGCAAAATCTGTTGTAAGCAAATCAGGAATAGGAATGTAGGTATATTCTGAGTTCAGACATGTGCACTGCATGCTTATGTCAAGTTGCAACCACATATAAATTGTACATGTAGTGATGCTAGATGAGAAATTGCTTTATATTGCTCGTGTTCATGTGTATACTGACAGTAGTACAACATACATGTGATGGTTAACTGCATCAATTAAAATGAAATTTTCTACTTATCAAGTTATTATTCTGCAAGGAAACATGCATACACTGACCAAAAAAAGCATTCGTTTTAATAGTCCTATTACTAACTATATTGTTCCGTTCTTCTGTTTACTGACCTTTGCCTTTGTTTCTTTAATAGGGCATGAGATGAAGCCTGTTAGACATGAGACACCCCAGGAGAGTGCTGGTCATTTGGGTACATGTTCGATCTGGAAAAAGCAAACACAAGACACCATGCCAAATAATGCAGAAATAGTCCTGTTTATGTTGCATTTGCGCCTGTAATTTGCCTTCCTGGCATGTATGCATTCACAGCATAGTCTTATGTTCATGCTGTTTTTCGACTGTAAGCAATTTTCACGAAGTTAGTGGTTCAAGATTTGAACTGTAATCTACTACTTTGCGTACTTCAGTAGCAAACTAGCCGCAAGGCTTCTTGAATAATTTGTCTCCGTGGCATGTATGCATTTACAGCAAGAGATGGTCTTCTTATGTTAGCCATGCCGTTGTTTCAACTGTAAAATATTTTTTACGAAGCAAGCAGTTGAAGGCTTGAAGTATGATCAGATCAACATGCTTGGTGTAACCTGTACTTCAGCAGCAAACTGGCAGCAAGGCTTCTTGGCTCCAAATAGATTTTCCCAGAACTCTGAGACTTGGGCCTTATATAAGACAAGGGAGGTAAACACATACACGAATTCATTTAAAGATTTGAAGTATGATCAACATGCTTGGTGTTCTGGCATTGAGGCTCATGCTTCAGTGATTCGTTTCCTTAAAAAAAAAAGACTCATGACCCTTCTGGAGAACCAAATGGTTCGAGATGGATTGCTACTTTCCTTGAGAGCAAGTTAGATCAGGTAAAATGTGCTAAGAAGTCTTGCTTGTCCTCATTTTTGTCATTGATGAATTTTGAATGACCAATTGGTGAAACAAATAACAGCAGTAACATTGGCAAGCACAATACAGTAATCTAACATCCACCGATGGAAATCAAAGGATTGACTTAACACTCATAGATACAAGAATTGACGGTTCTCTTCTCAATCCTGGACTGATTTCAGTGCGGTGACACTGGCTTGGGTCCAAGGGCATGATCAATGTAACTTCACAATTAAAATTGACAGCTGAGCTCAAATTTTTGGAAGAAATGGCCACTGGGATGTTCCATCTTGGCAGAGCAGGCTATGACATTAGGAAAGTAAAGTAATTGTAATGATCTAATAGCAATAAAAGTGATATCAAGAAATGCTGATTTTGTGAATATCAAGACCCAACTAGAAGCAAACTGATAGAAAGATAAGAGTGCTACTTCCATGAAAGTGTATCAGTACAAGCAAAAGTAGCTACGAATGTCTTCATTCTTGTCGCTATCCTGGCAAACAAAGCAGGGTAACACGGACAAGCACAATTCACTTATCTAGCAATAATTCAGTCCAACAGTAAACCCAGAATTGAACAATATTGTAGCTATCCTCCGAATACATGTGTCAGTTTCTCCCGCTTACGAAAATTTACATAGAAACGTGATTGTTGCTGGGATCCGGAAGCCGTGGGCGATATCAGAACCGCGTCGAGGGCGTCGTTTGGGGTGGCGGCGGCAGCGACTCCGTGCAGGCAGATTTCGAGAGCGAGAGGGGGTTCGGCTGCGTCGCGCAACGTCGACGGATCCGAGCTTAACTGTGGAGGAGGCGAGGTGGCCGCATGGGAGGTGAAGTGACGGAGGCGACCTGCGCGGTCATGGTGGCGGCGGTGTGCTCGAGTGTGGCGGTGGCAGCAGAGTCATCGTCCAGGGTCAACGGAGGTCGGAGGCGACGTGCTTGGTGAAGTTGGCGGCGGCGACTTTTTGCTACGAGTTCGGGAGTTGCTATTATGGGCCTGTGGTTCGACAGTTTTTTTTTCTGATGATTACAACTTCTAGGGCCTGCTGGGCCAATTCTCCGCCACTAAATCTGAGCCGTTCGCTGATTTCATACTGGTCTCTGAGTTTGACCAGTAAAAGGTACCGTAAAACTTGCCTCCGTGGAATAGATTTTTTTTTAGAGAGTGTGGTCAAAACTCAGCCTCTCTGCATTGCACTTTGCAGGGGTAAGGCTTGACTCGTATAATCCTTCCCTAGACCCCACCTGATGTGGGAGCTTCTAGCACTGGGTCTGTCCTTTTTTTTAGTGTGGTCAAAACTCAAAAACATGAAAACAAACTAAACTTGTGGCTCTGATAGATTTCCAATTCAAATATATAAGAAATGTTGGTGGGTCATCAAATTCCAAATTTAAGCTATTCTGATGATTTTTACGTGCGAGCTCGTGACATTAAGAAACTGCATTATGGGCTTATATGTCTGATATCTTGGTTGTTATTAATGTGATTCTCAGGATTGTGACCAAGGTGTTGGCCGTGAGATTGGTGCCAGTGATAGATAATATTATTCATAAGAGAGACTGGCTTATTAAGGGGATCTATATTCTTGATGACATGATACTTGTACATGAAGTCTCGCGTAGAGTAAAAGATGACTGCTATCGTCCTCAAACTAGATTTATAGAAAGCTTATGATATGGTGCATTGGTTTTTTTAATGAAGTGATGATTAGGAAAAGTTTTCAATCAGCATGGATTAAGTGGTGATTAATAATCTTGCCAATTGTGAATCAATTGAGGATCCTTTTTTGAACACTGCCCAAAGAGTTTTGCAGGGTGATCTGCACTTCAGCGTTTCGGTCTACCCACCCTCATTCAGTAAACAAATATGATTGCAGCATTGGAATTAGAGTTGGCCAGGTCCTCTAAAAAGAAAAGAAGAAATTACTTAGAATAGATAAATGTATCCCCATGTTGTTTGATTTGGTGGTATATTGGACTAGTTCCTCAATTAGTCCCACAAAGTTTGCCTCCACCTCAATGTGCTGATGATACGGTCATTCTGTTGGATAAGAATAATGCTAAACTTTTCTACATTGAATTATTACTTTGTTGTTACGAATCAATACTGGGGCTGAAAATTAACAATGTTGGCACATTAGAACACATATAACGTGATCTAGAAAATACACATCAAAATCAATGTAATAATTTCAACAACGCTACTAACTCCAAGGATCGTTGCTCAATCACATACGGAAACATATGCAACCGACATATTTTGAGATACTAGGTTCAGCGAGAACTTAGGACAAGTCCTCGATGCAAACAATAGATATGTATTACAAGTACTAACTGTCTCAGCAAGCACGTAATACAAGCGCTAGTTGCTCTCATCCGAAAAGTGCATCGGCAAGCATCAATGCAGAGAAACCAATCTTTTACGCGGAAAGCCCCTCCCACTCGAGTGGAAAACCTCATTCCAAAACCATTGAAATCTTTTTCCATTATTATCAAATGTGGGATACAACAAGTTCGTTCTCTAAACATTGCTAGAGGATTTCATACATCATGACATCACAAAAATTGGTTGCAGCAACAAGATTTAGGTCACAAGAGCTAACCATTGGAACAATCTCACCAAATGGTGGAATCACACCTTGAAGCAGACAATATAATGGATCTAAACTTCACAACCTTGTAGGGACACGTGGTGCTTGATCTTGACCTCTTCCTTCAATTTTCACTCCTTCCCCTTTGTCTAGGTTTTGTTTCTTTTCTGATAGAGGCTAACTTAGGATTTTCATCACTCCACCTAGTGGTGGATGGATGGGAGCCTTAACACCGCCCTTCCCTCATGTGCACGCTTGGTTATAACCCCAATGGACAATGGGTTTTGCAACTGTTTGAGCCACCAAAAAGGTTCAAATGACCATCTCCTCATATCCCACATGAGTAGGATACCACCAAATACCCCTCTGACTCAGAAGGGGAGCACCGTCATGTCCGCTACCTTCCGACATGCATGTATATGGATGGCACCCGCAGGGTATGGGTAAGGGTAGAGCCACCCCATACCCTTACCCGTCACCCCCGATCTTACCCGTCACCCTTACCCATACCCGTCAACGGGTAGAACTTTTTCCCATACCCGTTACCCGACAGGGTAAATGGGTACCCGCGGGTAAAAAACCCACGTTTGCAACACATCACATTGAATAGAAAATAGTCATAAACAACAATATATATCATAAAAATAGCGCAACACACACTTAAAAACAGCGGCACTTGCACATAAACATCACATAGTGATACCCACAAGTATAGGGGATCGCTGAAGTCTTCGTTGGGAAGTATTACCCAAATTTATAGTTCGACTCGATGGGAACACAAGAATATCAATAAGACCTTGGCAATTGAGCCGTCACTCTCAACCACACCTGTATATCAATAACTTGCAGCAGTAATAGTGATGGCAGTAGTATGATTCAAGTAACAAGCAGAACAGTAGCAGTGAACAAGTGTTTCCCAGTTTTCACCGAAAAAGTAAAAGTGTAACTCAGAGATTTAAAACGTAGTCATGAGGTGATAGCGGGGTGTTGCAAGAATGAGATTGATCATATAATAAGGAACAAATAACAGTGGGACCTATCTCTAACTCCGATATATGTAGGTATGTGTTCCATATTTAGTTGTGCGTACTAACCAAGAGAATTTGCACAGCATCTATTGTCCAACCTGCCCATTTCACCGGGGCCAACTTGGAACTACAGGTAATTAAGGTCTACCCTTTCGAATAGACCGGAACAATGCATTAACACTTCATGAACACATAGAATCCTCAAACTAAAACATCTCCCCCTTGTTTTCCCTATATGTCACGTTTAGGGTTCGCAGGTTCAACATAATAGCAGGTGATACACTTTGCAGATAAATACCAAACTCAAATATATGATGGGGCAATATAAGTTCAGCACTGAAATCATGCCACTCGGGCCCTAGTAGCAAGCATTAAACATAGCAAGAGTGCATCAACACAATACAAAAGTATCCTCAAGATAAAACCCTAAAATCCCGAACAACGGGTAGCATTACATGATCAATCTCATCCAATCCCCATCCACCTCACATGCCTACAGCGGACTACTCACACATGGTGATGGTGAAGGGGCTCATGGTCGATGGAGATGAAGGCGGTGATGAAGGCGGTGAAGACGGCCTCCGGATCCCTCCACCGGAGGAGAAATCCTGGATCAATCTGTCCCCGAAACAAAGATCGTGGTGGCGGCGGCGGTGTGTTTCGCGAAAGCTCCTCTCCTTCTAGGGCACGCACTTTTCTGTATATATGAGGGGGTACGTCGAAGACCGAAGGCGAGGCGGTGCCCGAGGGCTAAACGGGGTGGGCCCACGTGGCCTGGTACTGTGGCCGCGTGGGGCCCCCTCTTTTGGGCCTCCGGTGCTCCCTCGTGTCCATCCTTTGCACGTTGTCCTCCTTTTCCATAAAAAATGACGTGGTATTTTTCCCCGATTTTATTTCCTGCAAAAATAGCCAGAAACGAGACTTTGCTAAAAACAGCGTCAGATTCAGCAGTTTTATTCAAATATGGGAAGATTCCGGAGCAAATCATGAAGCAAAGTGCTTGGAAAAGTAGATGCATTTTGGATGCATCAGCTCCCCCAAGCTTAGCTCGTTGTTTGTCCTCGAACAACTCAAACATAGTGCAGAAGCGATAAAAAGACTTTGACAAGAACTTTGCATTGCATATGTAACACCGTTTAATACCAACAAGCATTCAAAACATAGCTTCAATAACAAATAACAAGATGCTAGCAAAAGTGTATCTAGTCAATGTTAAAGTATTTATATTTGCTGCAAGAGGAATAACATGTAGTGTCAACACTTGGATAAGTTTGCTCAACTGTAGAAATAAAGAAAGGTTCTTGCATCGCTATTGATAGATCATAACAAGATTTTTGAGATCTTTTGAATCTCTCTTTTGTTGACTAGTAAAATCATTGTGCTTACAACCTTGCTCTTAGTTTTATCAAACCCTTTGGCAATCATTAATATGACTCATATGCTTGACCAACTCATGGTTGAAAGTCTCATGCCCCGTGAATACGAGTACCTACACCATGGCTACTCAACTTGGGTCACTAGGTAGGTTCGAGTTTTTCAGTCATTGCAAGTAATAATAGCGTAATCAAGAGCGTCAACTGGGGTATCTCTTGTCCCAGGATATGGAATAAACCCGTGTCCAAACAACAAGATAAACAGACAATGAACAATCTCAGCACTCTTTTATTTACTATTTGGGTAGCTTTTTATTATGAGGTGCATCACTGAATGTTCACTATAGTATGCTGTAAACTTCCACCATGAATGATGCATGGCTTAGGTTGGCGGCCCAGACGTCTCTCTAGCCAAATATTCTCACTCAACAAACTTACTAAGCTTCCGCTTTTATTTCGCACATGATAGGCATCTGATGCATGTAAAATGCATACATGAACTTTGCACTTTAATTGCTTATATTCCAATCATATTTGCATCATATAAGGGTTATATCAATGTTTTATAATGATTTTTGGGAATATTCATTTATTTCCTATTTTTATGGAATTAACCCTGCACAGGCAGAAAACCCCGTTTTCTTATTTTAATGTTTCAGGGACCCAAACGTCAACGAAATCACCTGGAAATTTACGGGCGTCAATATTTGGAAGGAAGAAGACCTGTGGGCGAAGGAAGCGAACAAACGGAGGCCGAGGCCAAACGGGGGTGGCCCACGCGGCCAGGTACTGTGGCCGCGTGGGGCCCACCCGTTTGGCCTCGTGGCTCCGTTGCCGTCGATCTTCGCTCCACCGACATCGTCTTGACCTAAAAACGCCTATAAAAAAGGTCCCCCGACGTTCTCTGGAAGGAGCGCCGCACAAACACAGAAACACCGAAACGGAGATCAGGAGCTGCAGATTGGAGGGGGAAAACTCCGGCGGGGCGCTGCCGGCGTGGTCTCCATCTTCTCCATCGACTTCTCCACCGTCTCCATGATGAAGAGGGAGTAGTCCACCTCTGGACTATGGGTTTGTGGAAGTAACTTATGTATCTCTCCTCTCTTGAGCTTCACTAATTAGCACCGTATGAGCTGCTGAACATGATTACGGTCACCGTTGTAATACCTTTGTGGTGGATCTTTATGAGTTAATATATGTTTGAGATTGCAATGTTTGTTTCAGTTATGAGTATAGATGCATATTATGTACCCCGTTCTTGTCTACTTGTTTTGATCAAGCATGTTTATGAGAGCGTGTGTGGGGGAACGTGTGCATTAGTTGGAGTAACGGGGGGTGGCTAGTGCAGTGAACGTGAGAGAAAGTTCTGCGATCCACTTTGGTATCTTTACCTTACTTTGTTACCTCACTAGGGATAAACTAAAATACCATGCTACCGGGGATGTGGGCGTGACCATTGCCACTACTCCATGACTAGATCTAGCATGTTCTTATTTTCACTTCATGTCATGATACTTAATGCTATACTCTGAGTTATCTTAATTACTGAGGTGTTATGATTTAGTTCGCATCTTGGTGGAGTATAAGAGAGGTTAATAACCAAAAGATCTCTATGTTAGGACGTGATGCCCATATATCTAAGTAACTTGTTATCAAACCCTGTGTTGCAATCTCATATGTTAACTGTGTGTTCCATTGTCTACCACTTTATAAAGAGAGAGTGCATTTGTGAAACCATGAACCCCAGTCCATTTTTAATCATAAGAAACACCTTTCCAACACCATATACCACTTTTCTATTTTCAGCCATCATTAAATCCGAAAATACAAAAATACTTTTCATCTTGCATACATCATTCAAAAACCCAAAAATATCATTTACATTGCATCCACCATCATTGCATATTTATTTCTTGTTTGCATTGCATAACTATCCTGATATCATTCTTACACCTTGTGCTTGACAACCACAGGTGAGGTTGAGGACCAAAACATCTAACCTTGTTTTGTAGGTAACCAAAAGAAGGATAAGAAGATAAATCTACCACTTCAGATTCCCCGAGAGTTCGATATTAAACCCTCGAGTCACCCCTCGTGGGGAAAACTGTCTTCCACTTACTATACACTCTGCACTTGGAGTCTCAACCTAATCCCGTTTATTTTGCAGGTATCAAGCCTTGCTCTTCGGGACCATCAAGACGTTTTCTGGCGCCGTTGCCGGGGAATCGTAGCTGAGAGATTTATCCAAGGGTGTGCATCATCGCATTCATCTCACAACAAAGTCAACGTCACCAACTTGTGCTAACACCTAAGCTTGGGGAGGTTGCACCTACGTGAGCACCATCTTATCCATCTTTACTTACAAAGCAATTTATTTGTTTTGTTAGTGTCATTGCATATCATATCATATTTATTTCAGTTTTGCATAAAAAATTAAAAATACCAAAAAAACTTGCTAAAATGGGAGAAAGAACTAAGCTGTGTGACTACACAAACACTCCTAATGATCAATTTATCACGAGAGCTATTGCCACACCTAAGATAAATGCTGAGAGTTATGAAGTAAGTCCTAGTTTGTTGAACTTGATAACTAGGGAACAATTTGGTGGTAGTGCTATGGAGGATGCCTCTATGCATCTTCATGACTTTGTTGAAATATGTGACATGCAAAAGTTTAAAAATGTGGAAAGTGATATCCTAAAACTGAAGTTATTTCCTTTTTCACTTAGAGGAAAAGCTAAAGAGTGGTTGCATTCCTTGCCATCTGGTAGTATTAATTCTTGGGATGATCTAAAAGAAGCTTTCATTAAGAAATATTATCCCCCTGTTAAAATTTTGCAAAATAGAAACAACATCCTTTCTTTTAGGCAAAATGAAAATGAACATGTTGCTATGGCTTGGGATAGGATAAAACTTATGCTTAGAACTTGTCCCTCACATGGAGTTAATGAATGGACCATATTACACTCTTTCTACAATGGTTTAAACTACATGTCTAGAAACATACTTGATTCTGCTGCTGGAGGTGCTTTTATGAGTAAGACTATAGTAGAAGCTAAAAATATATTGGAAAGCATTTTACAAAACTATAGTCAATGGCATACTGATAGGGCACCTAATCCTTCTAAGAAAGTGAACTCTATTGAAGAAACTAATGATTTGTCATCTAAAATGGATACTATTCTTGCTTTGCTTAATAAACCTAGTGTTGAAAATGTTCCTTTGCAAGAACTAGTTGGAAACAATTCTGAAAATATTGATGTCAACTTCATTAGGAACTATGGTAATAATGGGTATGGTAACAACAATTATAACTCTTATAATAAACCCCCATATGTGCCAAATAAATATGCTTCTAGTGGTAATGTTTCTAGTGACTTGGAAAACACCATTAGATCTTTTATATCTACCCAAAAAGAGCTTAATAAGGAATTTATCTCTAAGTTTGAAAAACAAGATGCTTTGTTTGAAAGGGTAGATCAGCTTACTAAGGAAGTCTCATCATTAAAGAGCATCATTACAGCCCAAAAACATGAGGAAACAATAAAATATTGCCAAGAGGTTATCAATAAGTCTTGGGAACACATTCATGAGCAAGAGAGAGTTGCTAAAGAATCTATTGGGGTAATGAAAGAGGTTGAAGTTGAGGAAGTTAAAATGCTTAATGAAGTCAAGGATCCTTTGCTTGACTTAGAAAATTGTAGCTTGCATGAATTAATATCTATCTTACAAAAATTTGCAAGTGATCCTTCCATCAACACTAACCAAGCAGGTTTTGGTTCTTATATTGCTAATCATGTCTTGAAAGAAAAGATTGCTAGGTACAACCAAGAGGCTATGATACCACCTAAGCTTGGGGATATGTGGATACCTAAGGTACTAGTAACTATTGGAAAAGAGACACACCATGCCATACTTGATCTAGGATCTAGTGTCTCTGTTTTATCTAAAGAACTATATGAAGTGCTTGAATTGAAAAATCTTGAAAAATGCTCTATTGAACTAGCACTTGCTGATGACTCTATTAAACATGCTTTGGGAAAAGTAAGTGATGTTATGGTAGAGTTACATATGACTTTTGTGCCTGTGGATTTTCTAATCATGGACATGGGGAATAAAACCTCTAGTCCTATTATTCTTGGAAGACCTTTTCTTCGTACCACAGGTGCTATCATTGATTCAAAGGAAGGGAATGTAAAGTTTCAGTTTCCACACAAGAAGTGCATGGAACACTTTCCAAGGAAGAGGGAACCACCAAAGTTCAAGCTCCCTCATGAGCTTCGTCCACAATAAAACAACAAGTAAGAAGCCTAGCTATATGGCTATAAAGAAAGCGCTTTGCGGGAGGCAACCCGGTTATTTTTGTGTGTGATTTTTCTTTGTGTCCTCTTGCTGTAACAAGAGATTTTGTGTCTAGTTAGGTTCTGGAGTTTTTAATAAAGTGCCAAGTTTTACCCTTTTTGGTTTGAAAAAGTTGCTTATAGCGTTCGGAGATTTTATTCCTGCACGAGTCAGTGCACGGTATGATTTTTAATTCTTATTCTGTAACTCCGAATGAGCTCATATTTGAACTGTAGTTGCAACTTTTCATCCTCTGTATGCATGAATTTTTCGGAATTTTTCGAGAAAGTTTGGTAGGGTAGAAAAATACGTTTTGCTGCTGCTGTTTTTCTGGACAGATTCTGTCCCATTTTGTTTGATGCATGCTTTGAGCTTTTAAGTTGAATCTTTTTGATCCAATTGAGTTTATGAGTAGGCATACAACATTATACACTTTCTGGACATGTCATATGAATTTTTGTTCAAGGATTATATGCAGCAAGGAACCTATTTGTTTATCACTATTAATGCACCCCACAGAAAAGAGATGGGAGAAACGGTGTTTTGAAGTTTTTTCACAGGGATTGGAGGAGATGCACCAAGAGCTATCCAAGGATGGTGAAGACCATAAGCTTGGGGATGTGAAGACAACCCCGCTGGACCTACACACTCTCGGTTTGCACACGTCCAACTTCTGTTTTTCGATCGAAACACTTTATCGCATAAACTTGGAGCGTCGTTTTTTGTTTTTGTTTGAGTCTTGAGAGACCACCACACTATCAATTATATATGAGAGAGCTACTGGAAATATGGGTTGAAATATGTTGGATGCTTTTATAAGATTGGGAAAAGGGATGTTTGACTTGATTTTTAATGATACATATAGTTGCATGATTCATGAGCTTGTTTATGAGTAATAGTTTGCAAATTCTTTTTGTAGAGCTATCACTTATTCATGTTTTGGTGCTGATTGTTATTTACTTGGTTTAACATGGATTAGTTAGTTCTATGGACACTCATGCATGCATCTAGATGGTCAACTTTCTCCCTTTTGCTAGCCCAAAAACTCCAACAAGCAAAAACTTGTTTCCAACACCTTCAACCAAAGTTATTCCAGTGAGTCCACCATATCTACCTATTGGCTTTATGCTATTCCGAGTATGTTTAACATGTTGTTTGTGTTATCTTACCTCTGAATGAAAATGTTTATGTTATTGATTGCAATGGAAAAAATTGGTTATATAGCTCTCACGAACTTGATGCACAATGTTCTTTTATTTGCATAATAAAACTTGACCCATTGTGATTAAGATTATGATGTTTGTGGCTTGATGAATGTTTTGGGTTGGAAGTTAGCCCATATGTGCTGTCACATGGCAAGCTTTCAACACGCTCTTCATCTCATTTAGTTGATATCATGTGCTTTTGTCTATGGATGCTTATCATGTTGAAATAAATGTGGAAATAGAGTGAGTTTAAATGAGTTTGTGTAAATGGTTAGAGAGACGCCTGGGCCGCTAATCTAAGCCATGCATCATTCATGGTGGAAATTTACTTACATACTATGGTGAACCTTCTGTGATACACCTTGCAATAAAAAACTATTCCAAATGGTAAATAAAAAGGGTGTTGAGATTGTTCATTTTGTTTGTTTGTCTTGTCATTTTGATATGGGCTTGTTCCATATCTTGGGACAAGAGGTACCCCAGTTGACGCTCTTGATGATACTATTATGCTTACAATGATATTTAATTGAACTTGCTTTGTTTCCCAAGTTGAGTAACACATGGTGTAAGTACTTGTATTCAAGGGGCATGAGACATTCAACCCATTCTTTATCAAGCACACTACTCATATTTGCTTTCACTTTAACCTTAATCATTCAAGATGCTATGATAGGGGCAATGAGAGCTTGACACCAATGAATACCTTATTGCAATCATTAACTTAAGTAGAAGAGTTTGGAAGTTGGATGAAACTTATGCATGCTTTACCTCTACTCACATATACATCTTTCCAAAGTGTACACCTATCATATTCAGATTTTCATCTACACTCTATGACCATTGTAGGATGTTCTACTTATCATTATGCATACATGTGTTCCATATTACTTGCTACCATGTTACACTTTGTGAACTATCAATGAACATCCTTGTCTTGAATACTTGATATCACTTCATAAACTATTTGCATATTGCTACTCCTTTGAAGAATGAATCATTTGACTATATGTAGCAATAGTAATCATCTTTGATATCATTGTTAAGTATTAAATTGCAAAGTCCATGTTAGTTTTATCATCTTCATACTCGAGGACGAGCATGGATTAAGCTTGGGGATGTTGATGCATGTAAAATGCATACATGAACTTTGCACTTTAATTGCTTATATTCCAATCATATTTGCATCATATAAGGGTTATATCAATGTTTTATAATGATTTTGGGAATATTCATTTATTTCCTATTTTTATGGAATTAACCCTGCACAGGCAGAAAACCCCGTTTTCTTATTTTAATGTTTCAGGGACCCAAACGTCAACGAAATCACCTGGAAATTTACGGGCGTCAATATTTGGAAGGAAGAAGACCTGTGGGCGAAGGAAGCGAACAAACGGAGGCCGAGGCCAAACGGGGTGGCCCACGCGGCCAGGTACTGTGGCCGCGTGGGACCCACCCGTTTGGCCTCGTGGCTCCGTTGCCGTCGATCTTCGCTCCACCGACATCGTCTTGACCTAAAAACGCCTATAAAAAAGGTCCCCCGACGTTCTCTGGAAGGAGCGCCGCACAAACACAGAAACACCGAAACGGAGATCAGGAGCTGCAGATTGGAGGGGGAAAACTCCGGCGGGGCGCTGCCGGCGTGGTCTCCATCTTCTCCATCGACTTCTCCACCGTCTCCATGATGAAGAGGGAGTAGTCCACCTCTGGACTATGGGTTTGTGGAAGTAACTTATGTATCTCTCCTCTCTTGAGCTTCACTAATTAGCACCGTATGAGCTGCTGAACATGATTACGGTCACCGTTGTAATACCTTTGTGGTGGATCTTTATGAGTTAATATATGTTTGAGATTGCAATGTTTGTTTCAGTTATGAGTATAGATGCATATTATGTACCCCGTTCTTGTCTACTTGTTTTGATCAAGCATGTTTATGAGAGCGTGTGTGGGGGAACGTGTGCATTAGTTGGAGTAACGGGGGGTGGCTAGTGCAGTGAACGTGAGAGAAAGTTCTGCGATCCACTTTGGTATCTTTACCTTACTTTGTTACCTCACTAGGGATAAACTAAAATACCATGCTACCGGGGATGTGGGCGTGACCATTGCCACTACTCCATGACTAGATCTAGCATGTTCTTATTTTCACTTCATGTCATGATACTTAATGCTATACTCTGAGTTATCTTAATTACTGAGGTGTTATGATTTAGTTCGCATCTTGGTGGAGTATAAGAGAGGTTAATAACCAAAAGATCTCTATGTTAGGACGTGATGCCCATATATCTAAGTAACTTGTTATCAAACCCTGTGTTGCAATCTCATATGTTAACTGTGTGTTCCATTGTCTACCACTTTATAAAGAGAGAGTGCATTTGTGAAACCATGAACCCCAGTCCATTTTTAATCATAAGAAACACCTTTCCAACACCATATACCACTTTTCTATTTTCAGCCATCATTAAATCCGAAAATACAAAAATACTTTTCATCTTGCATACATCATTCAAAAACCCAAAAATATCATTTATCATTGCATCCACCATCATTGCATATTTATTTCTTGTTTGCATTGCATAACTATCCTGATATCATTCTTACACCTTGTGCTTGACAACCACAGGTGAGGTTGAGGACCAAAACATCTAACCTTGTTTTGTAGGTAACCAAAAGAAGGATAAGAAGATAAATCTACCACTTCAGATTCCCCGAGAGTTCGATATTAAACCCTCGAGTCACCCCTCGTGGGGAAAACTGTCTTCCACTTACTATACACTCTGCACTTGGAGTCTCAACCTAATCCCGTTTTTTTTGCAGGTATCAAAGCCTTGCTCTTCGGGACCATCAGCATCCATAGACAAAAGTACATGATATCAACGGAATATAATTAGTGCAATGTTGAAAGCTTTCCATGTGTCAGCACATTTCAGCTAACTCTAAACCACTAAGCCTGTCAAGCATATGACTTCATGTTTAACATTTGAAAATTCTTTTACTCTCTTTTAATTGGCAAGTTTAGTAAGCACAATGGGATGCGTAGACCTTTGTTTAAAACCACAATTAATCAATCCATAACCAAGTATTGTCACTAATATTATTTCACTTGCATCATCATATAACATACTAGAACACGGAAAAGATAAACGTTTGCTACCACTTTACTAGATGTCAAAGAAATTATGATGTGCACACTTGCTGTTATTAAAAAGTCCACATAAACACGGCAAAGGTGTCATACCTTTCATCCACTTCATGCACCATCAACTCATCATCGTTGTTCTCCTCTCCCATCTTGAACTGCACAATAAAAACTCAAATCTGCCGAAAATGTCACTGCATACAGTACTGTTTTTACCCTACCTAGACACCTCAGAAAAATCTCATATTTTACGTGTGTGTAGGTTATGATGTGTTGCAGCAGTGGTTAAAATTTCAGCTCAATCGGAGTTACAGAGAAAAAATGAAAAATAAAACAGCGAGCAGATTTCAGCAATTTCTGCACCTCCGTTTTTGCGTTTGTTTCAAGAAAACGAAAATATTTTTGTTATTTTTCGTTCTAAGAAACAAAAGACAAACAACCAGAAGTAAAAGAAACAAATAAAATCTTTTTGTGTTTTTGCGTTTTCAAGAAACTTATCATAGCAATATAACGGTGATATAAAACAATGAATGGAGAGTAAGAGAAGTACTCCCCCAAGCTTGCGATCAAGCTAGTATCCTGGGTAGTTGCCGTATCCACTTCCACTTCCAGGGTAGTAACTATATGGGTAGCCTTGCATGCTTGGGTACAGGGGCTCCGCCTGAGGTATGTACCCCTGTGTCTCTGGAGCTTGTGGCTCCTCCTGAGGCGGCGCCTCTTCCACTATCCATTTTCCGGTACTCCTGTCAAAAAGTCAGTACGGGGGAGCCTAATGGACACTCGCTGCCCACTAGTGCTCAAATAGTTATACAGATAATGTTCCCCATACAACGTACTTATATCCATGCGAGTAGTCAAAGCAAAATCAAGTAATTTGGACTCTCGCACTAGAGTACCCATGTTATCACCATATCCTCTCTCGTTTTTAATGTAATTGTACACCATAGTAGCAATAGCACCAGCATAAATAGGAGTTTGATCAGTAATATTTCTACTCACAGCAGTATGCAAAGATCTAGCAAGTATGACTCCCAAGTTATATTCACACGGTGTATTTTCTTTTGCACATTTTAGTAGATAAACCATTGGTCCAGTGCAAGCAGAATTGTTATCCCTAGCAAGAAATCCTCTTGCAAGAAACAACGCAAAATATCTCAAACTTGGGTGCTGTATATGAGTAAATTTACCCCTATTTAATCTATCATGAGAGTTTACAGATATAGTATGCCAAAACTCAACAAGCTCATGGTTGGTATCAGCACGAGTTTCACTCCAACTCCCTGAATTTTCTACACCAATAGCATTGCAAAATTCCCTAGAGACATAACAAGGCGCTCACCTCTCATAGTAAATTTGCAAACAAAGGTAAGAGGGGTGCCTTACTTCTCTTCCTGTGCTTTTGGGCTCCGGGCCCTCAAATCTGAAGGTAGAGAGAATTCCCGAGAGAGTTCTTCATATGTATCTTGGGGTTCTGAGAACCTAAGTAAACCAGTTGTAGCGAAGGTGTCGAAGTCCTCTTTGATCCCCCACTGTCAAGAACATAGGGATCTTGCCATCTTGTTGTATGTATTTTCAGCTTCTCCCCTACAAAGAATGCATCATCCTCCCAAGGTGTGGTCATCATAATTGAGGGAGACTTTGCATGCTCTTCTTCTTGGTCTTGAGCTCATCCCAAGCTTTGCCCTTGCTAAACATGATACCTTGCTGCCCAAAAACAATATTCAACAAAAATCAAGATGTAACACTTAAAACAACATTAAGCCATCCATAAATAGTCTCCACATCAATATCATGCATCAATATCAACTAGAAAACTTGAATCTATGGATTTCCTAAGCATAAAAGGGTGACACCTAGTGCAGCAAAATACTTCATGCATGAGGCATAAGAACAAAAAGTAATTGGATGAGTGGAGGAGTCACATACCAATGAGCAATCCCACCAAACAGATTTGAAAAATCTGCCCTAAACTTGGAGATCCAAGGATAGCAGGAAGAGAGCTCGAGAAAATTTGGGAAAAATACCTGGGGCTGGTTTCCTGTCGAGGGGAAGGAGATGGGCACTGGATACTCACCTAACCCCCTCTGTGGGCCAAAATAGTGGGTCCCACGCGGCCAGGTACTGTGGCCGCGTGGGACACCCTTTTGGGCCCTGGTGGCCCTCTGGTGTCTCCCTTTTGGCTGTTAGTTCCCTGGTAAAATAACTTACCTCCAAATTTTTCTGGAATTTTTCGAGAAAATTTTCTGAACAGAATTTTTCAAACTACATTTCTGGAATTTCTGCACTTTGAAATAATTATGCTCATGCAAATAATCTAAAAATTCTAGAATAAATGAAATCAAACATTCAAAGCAATTTTTATGGGAATCAAGTTTGCATCATTTTCATATTAGTAATGAGGTTGATCAAGTCTCATTAATAATATGCAAAAGATATAATACATGATTCTTTATTTTATATGTTTTCTGAGCAATTTCAAGTCACCTCATATTTGATTGGAATAGTTCCAATCATTAAGATAGCATATTTTGGTTCAGGAGGTGGCAATGCAAACTCAAAGCTTCCTATTATAAGAGTATTCCTTTTAATGGAGTTCACACTCTGGCTTACCATAGTAACAGATTTCTTCTTAGGAAAATAGATAGTGTGCTCATTTCCCTTGACATTGAATGTTACCTTGCTCTCAGTGCAATTTATAACAGCCCCTGCAGTGTTTAAAAAGGGTCTTCCAAGAATAATAGACAAATTATCATCTTCAGGCATTTCTAACACAACAAAGTCTGTAGGGATTAACACATTAGCAATAGAGATAGGGACATCCTCACATATTCCTATAGGCACAGCAGTTGATTTATCAGCCATTTGTAATGATACTTCAGTTGGAACCAATTTGTTTAGGTTAAGTTTCTTATATAAAGAAAAAGGCATAACACTAACACCAGCTCCTAAGTCACATAGAGCATATTTCACGTAAGTTTCTTTAATATGACAAGGAATAGTTGGAATACCAGGATCACCACGTTTTTCAGGCATTTTCCCTTTAAAGGAATATTCAGCAAGCATAGCAGTTATTGCATCAGTAGGAATCTTTCTTTTATTAGTCACAATGTCTTTCATGTATTTGGAATATGGAGGGATTTTAATAGCATCAACAAGAGGAATTTGCAAACACAAAGACTTAATCAACTCAAAGAATTTCTCAAATCTAGCATCATCCAAAGTTTTTATTACCTCTTGGGGATATGGTATGGGTTTTTGTACCCACGGATCCCTATCTTTACCTCTTTGTGGATTAGGATGGCTCTTCTTCTTATTCTTCTCAGTAGATGGTGGAGGGTCTTCTTTATCATTAGGTTCAGGTTCTTCAATATTTTCATCCTCTTGTGGCTCTTCTTCAGGTGAAGGTGATTCTTCTTCTTCATTATTATTATCTTCAGTCTCAGCATCAGAAATAGAAATATCCTTATCTTGCTCTTCAGAGTCATCAATGTCCTTGTTTTCATTGGGAGATTTTCCTGCAGAAGATTTCTTCTTGAGAGCTTCTTGTTCTTTTCTCTTGGGATGGCCTTCAGGAAAATCAGGATCCTGAGTACTTGCACCTCCCCTAGTGTTAACTCCACAAACCTGTTTCTTCACCATAAGACTTTCATACAATTGATTTTGAAGAGAAACCATTTGTTCAACTTGATTATTCATCATCTCACAGTGTTTAACAATTCTTTTTACCTCTCCCACACTAGCATGTAAACTTTCTCGAAGAGATTTAATTTTGTGAGAGTTCTCCATAATAGTCATTCTAATATTATGCTCCTCAGGATTATGATGATAAGCAAAATCATTCATGTAGGATACATCAACAGGAGGTGTTACCTTTTCATTACCTTTTATGGAGCTAATAGCATTGACTTGAATTGGAAAACATGGTTGATCATCAGGAAGTTTAACACCCATTTCAGATAATTCCTTAAGATGAGAGGTTTTAATTCCCTTCTCTTTAATAGCCTTGGAAGCTTCTTTCATTGTTTCGTTATCCAATTTGAGCATGCCTCCTTTCTTCTCCGGAAATATCTCTTCAATATTCCAGTCTTCATAATTCCTAGAGATAGTCTCCAATAGCTCAGTTGCTTCATCAACGGTCCTTTCCCTGAAAACATTACCTGCAATACCATCAAGATAGCCTCTGGTGTTTTCGGTTAGACCATTGTAAAATATATCAAGTATTTCATTACTCTTGAAGCCATGGGTAGGACATTTCCTAACCATCTTACTATACCTCCCCCAAGCTTGGGGTAAATCCTCCTTCTCTTTCTGTGAAAAGCTGCTAATCGCAACAGTCAAACCATGAATCTTATCAGCAGGGAAATACTTATTATAGAATACCTGCAAACATTCTTCCTTGCTAGTAATACATCCAGGTTCTAAACGATTATACCAAGTTTTAGCACTTCCTCCCAAAGTAAAAGGAAACAGCTTTAAGAAATAGTAGCGTTGATGGATTTCATCTTTACCAAATAACACAGATAAGTCATGCAAGACAGCAATGTGTTCAAAAGGAAACTCATCCTCTCTACCATAAAACTTATATTTTTCAGCTTTTTCAATTATTTCAGGATCAACACTAAACTCATAATCTTTATCTTTAATTTTAATAGCAGGAGCATTCATTTTCTCAGTAATAGGAAAATATCCATCAAGAGGAGAATTTTTATAGCTATCAAGTTTATCCAATTTATCAAAGTCAGAATTCATAAAAGCCATAGTAAATGCCTCCTCTTCCTCAGAAGAAGTTTCAAATTCATCATCACAGTATTCATTATCTTCTAACTCAGATTCCACATTTTCATTAGTAGAAGATTCCAGATTTTCAGGTGTTTCAGTTATCTCAGATGTTTCAGGTGTCACTTCTTTGTCTATGCTACCACATAATAAATCATTTTCATTACTAGTAGACATTTTAGACAATGGTGAACTAGATAAAACCTTTCCTTTTTCTTAGGAGCAACAGCAGAAGCAACATTAGGTGAAAAGTTTGGCCTACTTGGCAAATCCGTACCTCTGCGAGTAGTTGAAGGCCTCACTTCCTTCGGAGTAGTCTTTTCCTTTCCCATGGTTAGGAACAAGCAAAAGCAGCAAATAGATGATAACAAGTTGTCTTACCAATAAAGCTAGGTTCCCCGGCAACGGCGCCAGAAAACGTCTTGATACCCACAAGTATAGGGGATCGCTGAAGTCTTCGTTGGGAAGTATTACCCAAATTTATAGTTCGACTCGATGGGAACACAAGAATATCAATAAGACCTTGGCAATTGAGGCGTCACTCTCAACCACACCTGTATATCAATAACTTGCAGCAGTAATAGTGATGGCAGTAGTATGATTCAAGTAACAAGCAGAACAGTAGCAGTGAACAAGTGTTTCCCAGTTTTCACCGGAAAAGTGAAAGTGTAACTCAGAGATTTAAAACGTAGGCATGAGGTGATAGCGGGGTGTTGCAAGAATGAGATTGATCATATAATAAGAAACAAATAACAATGGGACCTATCTCTAACTCCGATATATGTAGGTATGTGTTCCATATTTAGTTGTGCGTACTAACCAAGAGAATTTGCACAACATCTATTGTCCAACCTGCCCATTTCACCGGGGCCAACTTGGAACTACAGGTAATTAAGGTCTACCCTTTCGAATAGACCGGAACAATGCATTAACACTTCATGAACACATAGAATCCTCAAACTAAAACATCTCCCCCTTGTTTTCCCTATATGTCACGTTTAGGGTTCGCAGGTTCAACATAATAGCAGGTGATACACTTTGCAGATAAATACCAAACTCAAATATATGATGGGGCAATATAAGTTCAGTACTGAAATCATGCCACTCGGGCCCTAGTAGCAAGCATTAAACATAGCAAGAGTGCATCAACACAATACAAAAGTATCCTCAAGATAAAACCCTAAAATCCCGAACAACGGGTAGCATTACATGATCAATCTCATCCAATCCCCATCCACCTCACATGCCTACAGCGGACTACTCACACATGGTGATGGTGAAGGGGCTCATGGTCGATGGAGATGAAGGCGGTGATGAAGGCGGTGAAGACGGCCTCCGGATCCCTCCACCGGAGGAGAAATCCTGGATCAATCTGTCCCCGAAACGAAGATCGTGATGGTGGCGGCGTTGTTTCGCGAAAGCTCCTCTCCTTCTAGGGCACGCACTTTTCTGTATATATGAGGGGGTACGTCGAAGACCGAAGGCGAGGCGGTGCCCGAGGGCCAAACGGGGTGGGCCCACGCGGCCTGGTACTGGGCCGCGTGGGGCCCCCTCTTTTGGGCCTCCGGTGCTCCTCGTGTCCATCCTTTGCACGTTGTCCTCCTTTTCCATAAAAAATGACGTGGTATTTTCCCCGATTTTATTTCCTGCAAAAATAGCCAGAAACGAGACTTTGCTAAAAACAGCGTCAGATTCAGCAGTTTTATTCAAATATGAAGATTCCGGAGCAAATCATGAAGCAAAGTGCTTGGAAAAGTAGATGCATTTTGGATGCATCACATAGTCACGAAACAAACCACACATAGTACTTTAAGTACACAAACTCATGACAATGTACAGAATAATTTGACCGTACATACATAACGGTACCAAAACAAAGACCGTGACACATCATTTATTTAGTCTTGACCGTAACTCGGCGATACCATGCCACCACATCTCATTGATCAGTAGTTCAGCTTATTAGGCAAGTAGCGTGATTAAGGGCAAAAAAAAGGTACGTACCTTAGGTCATTATACAGAAGACCCCACTTGTCACAAATTTAGACAGGTACGTGGGTACGCGGGTATGGGTTACACGACCCCATACCCTTACCCTCTTTACCCGATGGGTATGAGATTTCTCCACTTGTATACCCATGGGTAATTTTTTCCCTAAACCCTTACCCTAATAGGGTTTTTACCCGCAGGGTACGCGGGTAACGGGTACCCATTGCCAGCATGTAGTTTCTTACTTGGTAATGTCTTGGTCATTATACCCAATTCATTTTTATTGCTATGAATCTTCTCAAGTTCTACCAACTTGGAATCCACAATGCCTCAAATCCAATGATACCTCACATCAGTGTGCTTTGTTCGAGAGTGTAAGTTGAATTCTTGGCAAGATATATATCACTCCAACTATCATAAAACATATTATATTTACTTCATGCCCAACTCTTGCAAGAAGTTTTCATTCGCAACACTTACTTGCAAGTATCAACCGTTGCTATGTAGTCATCACCTATGGTTGACAATGGAACACATTTGTGCAACCTTGATTGCCATGACACTGCTCCCGCTTCATTGGTCATCAGGTATCCAGAAGTAGACTTACTAAAATCTTCACACTACAAAATTTAGCAAAGATCATGCCAAAATTTCTCGCACTCAAATCGACAAACTAACCCAAAGTGAAACCTCGACACTTTGTCATGTTTGATAAAAAAATAGTTTCTCCAAATTTTCCATGTATGAGTGCAATGCACATGCCTATACTCTACCTCTTTTGTTGGTCTAATTAAGTAGATGATCTGACAGCATAGTTCTTTGGAAGGTGGGTTCAACACTCGTGGAAAAGGTATAAAAATATACAAACACTCCACACTAGTGTAAAAGAAACAAACAACAAACGCGAGATGCCATTATGTTTTAGCCTCCTCTGTCGAGTCGACTCTCTATGTGTTACTCATATTCACGAGCTAACATTTTCACCTATTCTTGCCCGCAAAAAAATAACATTTTCACCCATTCTAATGCGACAAAAGAATTTATAGCCCTACCATATTTCTTTTTCTAATCAATGTATTGTGCTAATATCTCTTCCTCGTGTATGTACTCCCACGTTTCAAAGGTTGAGGTTCATCTCGCTCCAATTT
The DNA here is from genome assembly GCA_947311845.1 of Poa pratensis. Classification (NCBI taxonomy): domain Eukaryota; kingdom Viridiplantae; phylum Streptophyta; class Magnoliopsida; order Poales; family Poaceae; genus Poa; species Poa pratensis. The sequence goes on along the minus strand of CAMZMU010000123.1, from coordinate 13,780,686 downwards.
TTGCAATGAATCTTCATGGTCCTTTTAGTTGCTTCAAGTTGGGGCATCTCTCCCTCCCTCCGTGAAGCACAACCCTAGCCCGAAGGAAAATGCTTTTCCAACAGTCTCTTATGCATAAAAAAGAGTCTCTTATACATAATGCAACTTTTTTTTGTTGGTTCGGTAGCAACTATGGTACTTCCTCCGTTCACAAAAGGATGTCTCAACTTTGTCCAAATGTGCATGCATCTAGACATATTTCAAGTCTAGATACATGCATGTTTGAAAAAAGTTGAGACATCCTTTTTGTGAACGGAGGGAGTAGTACATAGGACAAGAAAAGAAAAAATATCACATGGATTTTGTACAAGGGTTATCCTCGTTGATTGGGCCGCGAGCACCACCGGGTGGGTCGTGTAACCAAACGAAGCCCAATCTGGGTTGAGGTGGTACGCGGATAATAACTATTTGCTGCTGGGGGCCTCGCCCATCCCAAACGATAGCGGGGACGCCAGGTCGCGCAACGCTCAGGCCCATTGTTAAAACGGGCGGCTCTTCTCTGGCTTCTAGGGTTTTAGGGTTCTACTCTTCGCCCTCTCCCCATTCACCAGCCACCCCCAACCCTCCCTCCCCCGACACCCATGACGAGGAAGGTCGCGCAGCGCAGACCGGCGGCGCCCCCCGCGCCACCCGCCGCGAACAAGGTTACAAAGGTCCCCTCGAAGGCGGCCAAGAGGGCAGCGCCTAAGAAGCAGAAGCTTCTCGAGTCCTCCGACGACGACTCCGAGGTGGAGCAGCAGCAGCTCCACGAGGAGGAGGAGGATTCAGACGCCGAGGTGCTGTCTGGCTCCGACGCCGATGAGATTTCAGGCTCGGATGTCGGTAGCAGCGGCGACGACGAGGGAGAGGATGATGACGACGAGGAGGACGACGACCCCCTCGCTGGCGACATCCTCGCCGGCAGTGGCGACGACAGTGGTAACGCTCTGATCAGTTAGACGATTAGGAACGTACTAGCATCATATTGACTTAGCTTCGGCAGCTTCATTTTTTTCCCTATCAAGCCATTATCTTGTAAAATCCTGGTCAGCTGGTAGCAATGCACGGCTGTCTAAATGTAATGTTTGATTTTCTATCTTGGAATCGCTATTGATGGATCTTATTGGCCTTCTCAGACGAGGGAGACGACTCTGGAGATGACTCAGATGGGTCTGATGACCTCGAGGAGAGATCAGCAGCTATTGATCGACAGCAACAACAGACTGAAGAAGAAGCAGAGGAGGAACTTGCAACCAACATAAGATCAGAATCCGATGAATTCCGATTGCCCACTAAGGAGGTTGCCTTTTCCTCTTTGGTTCTCATTTATTTGTTTATCGGGTGCTGTGTGCGTACAGTAGTTTGTAGTTTGCATGTACTCCCTCCGTTCCTAAATATAAGATGTTTTAGCTTTTGTCCACATTCACATGTATCTAGATGTATGTGGACATGTTTAATGTGTATATACACTTATTTGGGTTTGCACCTAGCCAACATGTGAGCTAGCTAGAACATCTTACATTGTGGAACAGAGGGAGTACTTATCATGGTTTAAACTCTGCAGGAGCTGGAAGAAGAGGCGCTTGGACCACCTAACCTGCCAAATCTGAAAAGGAGGATTTCAGAAAGTGCGTTATCTTTTCTATTTACTGATTTAATTAAGTTATAATTTTCTTAAAAGACACAAGAGAGAGAAAACCAACTGCTGCTTGTAATGAGATGCATTTCTTATTAGCTCATGTAAACCCTTTTTTTTGAATCGTTATAGCTCATGTAAATTCTACTTGCAAAGTCAGCATGTTATGAAAAGAGTGTGTATAGACCTTATGCAGTTTACTGCTTGTTTAATTTTTTTTTATCTTAGCAGATTGCCACAATTTCAGGTTGTCATTTATTATATGTTGAATCGATTATCTGTATTTCTACGTGCTTCAGTTTGTATACCTTCCTGATTTTTCTTCTTTCGATATGTTGGTTTTCCTCTGTAGTTGTCCGGGTACTATCAAACTTTAGCAAGCTGAGGCAAGAAGATGTTCCTAGAAAAGATTATGTCGATCAGTTCAAAGCTGACGTGATGTCATACTATGGATACAATGAGTTTCTAATTGAAGCATTTGTTGAGGTGAGCTTCCTATCTCAAGCAGCGATTTTTTGATATCTTCACTGCATTATTTCATCCAGTCGAGGGTTGGTGATCCAGCTGTCTTAGATTAGTAGTTACAAACTCTCTCTGGCATGCTTGTTCCGAAAGTTATCACAATGTAGTTGCTGTTGTCGTTAACATTCTTTGTGCTATAATTGTGCAGATGTTCCCAGCTGTTGAGGTTGTTGAGCTACTTGAATCATTTGAGAAGAGACCACCTGAGTGCTTGCGGACAAATACACTAAAGGTAATGCAATATTGAATCAATCTCTTAGTTATTCATCTTGGACTGTAGATTCATCTCTGCTTCATTAAGCATGTCTCTCTTATCATGTTTATGGGATTTGCAGACACGTAGGAGGGATCTTGCTGCTGCTCTTATTCCGAGAGGGTTTAATCTGGATCCGATAGGAAAATGGTCAAAGGTTTGCTTTATTTCAAAATTTAATCTGTTTTCTACACAAGTAAATAGTACAGAATATGTACTCTTGAAAAACAAGGGCAGAATATTAAAGCAACTCTCATGGTATGAACAATTCAGGTAGGATTAGTTGTGTACGACTCGACTATTTCTTCTGGCGCCACTGTCGAATATATGGCTGGACATTACATGGTACCTTTTTCCTCTTCTCTATCATTTTGTTAAGATCATTGTTTTTACTCTCCTTTTACCCGCATTAAAATGGTTTTAAAAATACTGCAATGACAGAAACAAGGTGCAAGCTCCTTTTTACCAGTGATGGCTCTTGCTCCGCAGGAGAAGGAGCGAATTGTTGATATGGCGTAAGATGTTCCCCTTTTTTCATAATCTTTTCGCAATATTCATATTGTTCAAATATAATTGACAACTTTGTTTACATGTATGTAAGCCTTCTCATGCAATCCTAATGCATCGCATGCTTGCTTCTAAATTTATGTTAAATCTTCAATTGAGTTTTTCATGTGGAACTTGTGGTGGAATTTATGCCCATACTTCCAGAGATGGAGACTCATTATTTTCTTGGTTCCAGAGCTGCCCCAGGTGGCAAGACCACATACATTGGAGCTCTGATGAAAAATACTGGTTAGTTCATAATGCCTGTTTTGACTACCATGTGGTCCTTCAGAGTAATTTAATTACCTATTATTGGTGTTTAGTAGCTCGTTAAATGAAGTGCAACTAATATATTTTCATCATCTGTTGTACAGGAATAATATATGCAAATGAGCTCAATGAGAAAAGACTGCATGGACTATTGGGCAACATACATCGCCTGGGTGTTACAAATACCATAGTTTGTAATTATGATGGTAAAGAGGTGAGTAGACAGTACAACTACTAGATGGTCTGTTGTTTCTTATGACCCTCCATAGAGCATTTCATATGCCAAAGCGCCAAACAGTAGTCAACTAATTGTATGCAATGTGTTATTACCATAAATTATCGATCCTTTTCAATAATATAACCAAAATAACATAATGTTTTGTCAAAAACTATTTGGGAAGGTGTTTTTATGCCCACAGCTGTTTATATAGGCACTGTAGCTAATGATATTTGGGGCATTTCAGTTGTAAGAAAATGAAATTGGAATCCTAGTAATCTTTAGTTGCTTCAGTTCATTACATAGTGTTCTCATTGATATCATATTTTATGGTAACATCCAATCTATTTCAGCTCCCCAAAGTACTCGGAATAAACTCAGTTGACAGAGTGCTGTTGGATGCGCCCTGCACAGGCACTGGGGTTAGCACAATCTATCCCATATAATCTTCTGAATCAAGTATACTCTGTCTTCGCTATTTCACACTGTTAGTTGCTTTCTTTTCGTTTCTGCAGACCGTGTGGAAGGATGCACAAATAAAGACATGTAAAGGCATTGATGATATCAGGAACTGTGCTTTCGTGCAAAAGGTGCATTTTGTATACAATTCACTTCCTAGGTTTTATGTAAAGCAAACCTTCTCACATGTTCCTACATCCACTCCAGTTACAACCCATTTCCCTCAAAGTTACCGACAGTTCTTAACCCAGTAATTTTCTCCAAATAAAATCTACTCACCTCCGCTTGACTCCATATTCAAGGTTGGTTTTGAAGCAATTAGTATATATATGAACCCCAGAAATATTATATTCAACTCACTCAATAATTATTTCCTAGGTAAAGTTTGATTATAATCAAGACCTTTCAACTTTATGGTTTTCTAAAATAAATTAGAATCGTGGTATAAGATGGTTAAATTATACCCAGTACCCTTTCATATTAACGCACCAACTCCGGCAACTGATAAATTTGTTTTGCAGCAATTGCTGCTAGCTGCAATTGATTTGGTTGACGCGAACTCCAAAACTGGTGGTTACATTGTTTACTCAACTTGTTCAATGATGATTCCAGAGGTAAGTAGATTCTTCTTGTTTGCTGGATGATGATTCAATTTCAGTAACTGAACCCACTCCCTGTTTTTGTAGAACGAGGCAGTCATCGACTATGCCCTTAAAAAGAGAGACGTAAAGCTTGTTCCTTGTGGATTAGATTTTGGACGTCCGGGGTATGTTAATCTTACTCCTCCCTCCATAGTATTCTGTTACTTCCTTTTCTTATGTGTTCCTGTTTATCGCACAGATTCATTCGTTTCAGGGAGCATCGATTCCATACTTCTTTAGACAAAACAAGGAGGTTTTATCCTCATGTCAACAACATGGATGGATTTTTCGTTGCAAAGGTACGTTCTGTGATGTTTAATTATTTCCCAGGACAGGTCTTAACGATTTTGTGAACCAGAAGCGCTCGGTTAGCTTCTTGAATGGTCTTATCTTTCATAGGAACTTAATGTGCGAACTTCTGTTGGCAAATAGTTTGATCAGGATGTTTGCTTATTGGTCTGCTTAGGATAGTAGGATACACTGAATTTATCATGTAGAGTTGATTATGAAGGTAATAGTCTAAATTAAAGCACAATATCTGATAAGTTATTTCATTTCGTACAGCTGAAAAAGATGAGCAATACGATTCCAGCGTCTTCTGAGTCATCTAAAGATCCTGAAGAAGCAGCTGAGGGTGTTGATCTTAACAGTGATGGTGAAGATGAGAAGGATGTTCCTGATGAACAACCCCCTCAGTTGAAAAAGAGAAATGGCAAAGATGGGAAGAAGAAAAATGAGCAAGCAAGCATCGCTGAAGGGGCTGCAGACCAGAGGCAGGCACCTGAAAGACCAGCAAAACAGCTCAAGAACCATAAGGGTGTGAAGAAGAGCAGTGGCCCTAAAATTGCTGAAACGAATGGAGATAAGGAAGAAACACCCACTGAACAAACAGAGCATGTCAAGAGCCACAAGGGTGCAAAGAGAGGTAATGGCCCTAGAAATGCTGAAAAGAATGGAGATAAGAAAGAACCAAGCAATGAACAAACAGAGCAGGTCAAGGGCCCTAAGAATGCGAAGAGAAGCAATGGACCTAAAAGTGCTGGAGTAAATGGAGATAAGATAGATACACCCGATGAACAAGCAGAGCAGACTAGCCACAAGAAGAAACGGCTGGATAAAAGCGCTGGAGTAAATGGAGATAAGATGGATATACCTGATGAACAAATAGAGCAGACTAGCCACAAAAAGAAACTGTCGGATAAAGTTATAAAATCTGGTTCCAAGAGCACCTCAGGTATCATCAAAGAAAAGAAACCGGTTGCTGATGGAGGAAACAAGAGAAAAAGGAAATGGCAATTCAAGCTGAGGCGGGACTGGTAAGACTGCTTATCTTTGACCTACTGTCCATTTCTTGCGGTGTGTTTATTCTTACACAGTCTATTGTACTGACAGGGAAGCGAAACAGAAATCTGAGAAGAGCACGAAGGTATGAGTAATGAGTGGTTCAAAGGTGGCACCATTAGCCTTCGAAATTAAGTGAAATTTGATGTGCTATACATGAGGATGTGAAAGGAACAACCGTACACTCAGTTTTGGTCTATGGTACAAGTTTGTGGTAAAGGAAAATTTTGTTGTACGCCGGAAGTGATTGTGTAATTTGATCATTATATCATATTTTGGATTCCGTCTTGGCTTGGTGTATGATTAGTCGTTGTAGTTTTTCTCAGCAATGAGGCTCCTCCTACTGAATGTTGTTGCATGATCTAGTCGTTGGGTGTAGTCAGAGCTTTACTGATGCATAATTGACGCTCCCTGTGAATCTGTGACGCATGATCAAAGCGCATGTGGTTTTTGTTGTTGCGGCTGCTGCTTGAATGAAGCACATTTGAAAACGCTGTTGACTTGTTCAAACAATGGCAACGTCTGCGTTGGGCCTTGCCACGTCTCAGAAAAGTTCTGTTGTAAGATAAATCTCTATACCGTAAACGTAGACGAAGACGTGATTAACAATTTTTTTTGTAAAGGAGATGCAAGTCATGTATGACCAGATCTGCGACCATCAGATGCTTTGAAGAGTTGTTTGGTGTATTAAATTGTACTGTCAATTAACATCTCGAGAATTCAAATTCTATCACCACTGCGATCAATAGCTGCGGAAACAAAGAACCTGGACAAGTCATGCTCCGCGGAAATAAACAAACAACCTGGACATCTCATGCCCTGCAACAGCCATCCATCACTCGTTCCTCTGCAACAGCCATCCATGTACTCGTTCCAAGAGATCAACAATATGCATAGTAACAGATACTGTTTCAGAAAGAAAAAGACGCGGGGAAACAAGAAAATTCTCAGGCAGAAATAGATAACCTAGATAAATCATGCGCTGTTTGCAACAGCCATCCATGTACTCGTGTCCTTTTCTTTGATTTCTTCGGAAAAAGGAATCAACAGGGGAGTAGCTGCTAATGCAAAAGACAAACAAATAATAAGAGGTCAAGGTTATAGGGCGACTAATTCACAATAGCAATTCAACACATAGTAGCAGAGTGTTTCAGAAACGAAAAAGAAACCGAGACTAGACGGCGGTAAATTTCTCACGCAGACAGAATTCGACAATACCAGAAATAACAGTTTTTCTAGTGCAAAAAAACACATGACCCAGGACATCCTTATTCCAACCAAACCAAGCATAAGATCCATCACGTATTACACCAGGGCCATAGCCTTACTAACGAACACATACAGCCAAGGCGTGGAAAACTTCAAACTTAGGAATTTCACATGAGGACATTACGCGTAAAAGATTATCATCACCATCTCCAGACCAGCTACTTTTTAAGTTCTAGCCCTTGCATTACTATGCACTAGTATATTATTCTCATAGACTGTTTTTAATGCGGTAGACCATCCTTGGTGCACAAAACCTGGCCTTGTTTTAAGGTTCCTTCCTGGGCTTCAGTTCGTGTTCTTGTACAGCCTGAAAGTGACGAACACGGCGGCAGCAGCTGTAACAACAGCAAGAGTGGCGTAGGTGTCCTTCCTTTCCCAGGTCTCGAACCAGTTTGGCATCTGGCAAGCCTTCATGTGCCCCTTCTTGCTGGCGGCACCATTTTCTTTGTGGTTCTCCTCAGTTGGGATGCTCTTATCCTGTTTTTCTTCTGGCGGATCACTTTGGCAGCAGGTAAAGCCTCCTCCATTGCCCTGGCAGCATCCTCCTGTAGGTGCAGGGTTGCAAGCAGCACCATTGGTTCCATTTGCTTCAGAGGATTCCTTGGCCCTTGATTCTTCATCAGTCACGCCATTAGTCCGCTTCAGCTCCAAAGCTTTCTTCTGCTGTTCTTCAGTCATACCCAACTGACCCCTGCAAGATATGACAGCACTTGTAAGGTATCCGGTGATGGAGCAAACATAAGGCAAAATATCCATTATACAACAAATGTGAAACAAGCTGGCATGCGTAGTTGCTGGTTCGGTTACAATGAAACTAACAATAGAAAGGTCAACATTTAATTTCTGAAGCCATTGCAAATAAACAATCAAGAACATTTCTAAATACAACAGAATATATTTATGGCATCACAAGAGCAGAATAACTCATACGAATAAGTGCTTCAATATAATTCATGAAAAACAAATGATAATAAAGTATTTCTGAAATAAGAAATATTGGAGCCACAACGAGTAAAAACAACCTACGACATTTTATCTATGCTCTCCGTAGATACATGTTGTTAGTAGCTTTACTCTTGGCTTGCTCCCGCCGTTTCAGAATTATAAGATGTTTTACTACCTCTGTTTCCTACTATAAGCCTTTTTAGCTAGCAAGTTTAGCTAGGTAAAAAGTCTTTTATTGTGGAACGGAGGGAGTACCTTTTTTCTGATCCACATGTATCTAGACACGTTTCAGTGTGTAGGTTCAGTCATTTCAGTACGTATATAGTCCACATTGAAATATCTAAAACATCTTATAATTTGGAAAGGATGAAATACTTCACAATAATGCCCAAGAAAAGAAGCATCTAATGACAAGACTTTCATCCCAGTATCTTTCCTGAACTCTACATTATGGTACTTGAAGTATCCATATCATATCGAAACAGAGTACATACAGTGCTGTAGACATACAAGAACTACAACACATACCACGCAGATTTTTTAATAATATCAGACCATTGATTAGACACAGAACCTATGTTGTGCATTTAAATAAGCATGACAGTGCCCAGATACAACAGAAAGAGAAAAATAATGCAGAACTGGAAATGTTGATCGTCCTCAATGACACTACCAAACATGGATGCACAGGACATGATGGGAAAAAAATATACATAGAATAGTTAAAAGAGGAAGAATACCTCCACAGATGGTCCACGATCTCTCCTTGTCCAATATGTTTATGCAACAACACAGGCACGTCATCAGGAGCAACATAACCATACCTAGAATAAAAAATATAGTGAGCAATGGTTGACTTTTGACAAAGTTAAATTAGAACAGAGAGTTTTAAAGGAAGGAATTGAGATTAGTAGTGCATAAGAATGTAAACAGTTCCTGGTTCTTACCAATGACCAGTCACTTCTCCCTTGGCATCTGAACTGAATATGATGACATTTCCTGCATACTTGTGACCTCCTACGTGTGAGCATGCACTAACAGACACCTGACCATCCAGACCTTGGCCTTCAATCTCCTCCTTGAATCTTGTAATCAAAGCAGGACCACAAACACCACACCTTTTATCCCTGCTTCCGTGGGCGCAGACAAAAACATAGGAACCTCTTATAGCCTCAGGAGATCCAGGAAGCCATTCAACATCTTTCACGAGTACTTCTTCAACAAAGTTGTCGACATCAAAGTGGGTCAGCCCTCTGCAAACATCATATATTGAAGAAAACAATCAGTCGATCATGTATCCGATCACCTAACAGCAGAAAGGGAAAGACTGCTTGTTTATTTGTCTACAGCCTTGCAAGTACCTGTATCGGATCATATCAGGGAAGATCAACACATCTCCAAGAGATGATTCAGTGCCATCCTCTCCTTCACAAATGGTCAGTTTGGTCTGAGAAAGGTAGAATAGACCACTCATTAGCAATGAAAAAAATACAATATGGTGAAGTCCTGTCTATTAATGAAACCACAAGGTGGCTTGTGCTTTCATAAGCACAAATCATTGCCCCTAGGATCAGACATGTTTGCGACTCAAGCTATTTAAAAGAAGACCAATCTACAATCAACAAAAAAAATGTCAGACAACTTCCGAAAATAGAAAAATGAAAAATACCCAATCAAAGAATACATACTGAACTTAAAAGTGGAATATGAAAAAAAAAGGAAAGAACATAAGGCAGTAACTAGCTTAGGAAGGTTTGTAGTAATATTGAACAATATCACCCTAGATTCCAGAACTGTACAAATTGCTCAAAAATTCCAGTGGCATACCCCCGGGGAAATACACTTACTAGCTATTTTGGCATAATTTTCAATAACTTTGCAACCGCGCAATATGTACTCATATGTACAATATATGTACATGCAGTAACTGTAATGATTTTTCTTGGATATATACAGTTGCTCAGATCCTACCACATCCAATAGCAAAGAACAAGGCTCACACACAGAAACAAAGCAGAAGAGCTTTTGCACTGAAATCCGTGAAATGCATCATACAGATCAAGCACAAACACCTATATAAAGGCAAAAGGAACCTCACAGCATATACTACTCTAAATTACGTGATCAATGTTCCATAACATCAAATCCACGTACTGAACTATGTGGATAAAACAAAAAGGAGTAAGCTCCTACAAGGGGAAATATGATGTACAGAGCAACATATGATTTCAAAGGTGCATAAGGACCTCCAGCTAATACAGACGGCAAGCAGATAACATAGCAACAGATGCAATAAAATAAAATAATGAAAACAATCTAAACAGGAAGAAATAGAGCCTGACTTCGAACCAAAATATAATACCGAATTCACATATAGACAGGTCTTAAATAGAACAGAAACACAGGGTACACGGGATACCAGCAAACGGCTAAAAATAGTACGCCGCATGGATTTAAGGAAAATATATCATAAGACCCAGATGGACCAGAAACCGAAAAAAAAAATGTTACAATGAGTGGAACCGTATATCTTCAACATACAGAGAAACTACGGATTTCATTAGCACTAGAAATGGTAATGGATACACAAATTCGTGAAGAATATCGAACGCAGTGAGAACATGCACCAAAACAAAGTGCGAACAAAATAAAGTACTGAGACCATATCTGGCATCAAATAGTAAGAATATCAACACCACGGATCACGCTAATTAAGAGAACCTCCAATAAAGAAGCGACAGCAGTTGGAAACTACACCATCCGCCAACACTCGTCAGATCAACCGATTAGCGAGGAAGGATCGCAATCTCCTGCACGAACCCAGCACTACACCGTACAGTAACTCAAGCTAATCGATAATTAGCAACCAGCTACACGCTGAACTCGAAGCAACCAGCAAGCAGTTGCTACTCCTTACCAGCCAAACTAAAATAGCACTGCCAGGAGCATACCGAAACCACATCACAGCGCCAAATAAGCCAATTATTAGCAAGCAGGACGAAACGGGGAGGGAGGGAGGTAGAGATGCTCACGCTCTTGTTCAAGTTGGACTTGCGGGCCTTGATGGCGACGGCGAGGAGGCGGGGGAGGCGGTCGGACTCGGTGGCCTCGACGTGGGAGGGCCACTCCTCGGGGCCCTTGTAGCAGAGGAAGACGTGGCGCTCGTGGAAGCCCACTGTCCCGGCGAGCTTCTCCTTCCCGAGCTCCGGGCGCTGGAACCCGAACTCCGCGTCCAGATCGGGGGCCGCGGCGGGGAGGGCCGCCTCCGGCGCGTCGGAAGCCGCCGCCGCCGGCGCGAGGAGCGAGTCCCCGGCGGCCGCCGCCGTGGGGGAGGAGTGGGAGGGGTCGGCCATGAGGAGGTGGAGGAGGCGGTGCTGCTGCAGTAGTCGCCGACGGAGTGGTGCGCTCTGGGGAGAGAGGAGTAGCGGCGGAAATGGGAATTGCTTGGAGAGTTTGGGGAAAATTGAAAGCATCTCTCGGGGTTTTATGGACCGGAGTTGTTCTTGCGGGAGGGGAAAATGGGTGGTCCCCTTGAGGCACTGTGTAGGCCCGTGTTGTCGGTGTGATCTGCGTTTTCATGGCTTAATGGCGGTAGGGCCCACGCGAGAGGTAGCGGTCAGCTAAACAGGTAGGGCACCGTCTTGTTCTTCCTTTCTGGGCAGGTTTGGATTATGGAACCCTAGATGTTTGATTAATGTTTGAGCGGAGCACAACTCAGTGAGCGTGAGTGGTTTTCTTTTGGTGATGACAGTGTAATTAGTGTTTCTTGACGACTACGTTACATTATGTGATTGGCTGGATTGTACTGTAGTTAAAACATAGACTAAAATATAAACGTTCACTAGGTCACTATAACAAGTTAGCTCAAATGAAAATTATGCACGCATGCGCCTACTGATAATATTTTTTTCCTTTACCAATTTTTTCTTGTAAAATTGCAGCCACTTTCTCTGATCCCATTTCACTTTTAGTGTTTTCTTCTCAACTAAGAGAAACACAGTACTGTATACAAATTTTATGCAACTCTAAAAATGCAGTACGACACTTAAGTGTATGTGTATCTTAGATACCCTAGTTCTTCACGAGGACATGAGATCCTTCTTCTTTAGTCTTCCATAGTCCATCTATATAAAAATCCTCAGGTCTCACATCGAGGCCTTTTTTTTTAAAATAATACATTTTTTTTAGTTATTTCAAGAAATAATACGTGTTTTTTTTTATTTTCAAAAATATTATCCAGTCGGCTTGGCCGAAGACGATTAGTACTAATTGTCCTGGCCAAAGACGATTAGTACTAGTCGTCTTCGCCGAAGACGATATGTGCCTTTGCACTTTGTCTTTTCCTGCATGCACTTCGTCTTTTTCTGCATGCATTACTACTAGTCGTCTTGGGTTAGTACGACAAGTACTAATCGTCTTCGGTGAGGACGACTGGGTAATATTTTTGAAAAAAAAACGCGTATTATTTTCCTAATTAAATAAGTTTAGCGTATTATTTTAAAAAAAATAGCCACATCGAGAGCCCCATGGGTACACACATGAATTTTTGGTTACTTTGTTTTCTCTTCAAGTCTTTTCTTCCAAATCCATAGCTTCTTTATGAGGAGTCCATATGGAATCTTCTAAAACTTTATCGACTTAGTCCCCGGTGAGATCCTGACTCAGGGTTTAATAGGATTGATAGGATACTCATATCAATAAGTTGCAACTTCTTTTCCGGAAGCTCATCTGAAAGAACTCCGAGATTAAGCGTGCTTGGCCCGGAGTAATCCAATGATGTTGACCGACCGGGAACTCGTTCGCTGCCAGGGGTGACATGCCCGGTCCAGGGGTGGGTCGGGGTGTTACATTTGGTATTAGAGCCGACCTTCGCGGCAACTCGGGCGTGTGCGGGTCAGTGGGCGGACATGTTGGACATGTGCCCTGGCACTGGACGCATGGATGGGTGCCAGGAGGGGAAGTTCCTCGACTGTGGGCTGACCGAAGAGGGTGTCGGTCTTCTAACGGGGAAGGATGTTGAAAGGACAAGGATGTCGCCTAGAGGGGGGTGAATAGGCGATTAAAAACTTTTCCGGTTTAGCCTTAATAATTGCGGATTAAAACTAGGTGTTTAAATTAACAAACCAACAACCTAAATACTAGGCTCACCTATGTGCACCAATAACTTATGCTAAGCAAGACAATCAACAAGGTGATAGCAATAGAGAGTACTTCAAGCACGAAGGCTATCACAATGTAAAGTGCATAAGTAAAGAGCTCGGGTATAGAAATAACCGAGGCACGCGGAGACGAGGATGTATTCCCGAGTTCCTCCTTTTTAGGGAGTACGTCTCGTTGGAGAGGTGTGAGCCACCACAACAGGTTGGTCTCAACGCCACAAAGGCTTCACCTTCTTCTCCGATGAACCGCACCACAAAAGGTTTGGTTCACCTTCCACTATCGGAATCCTTCGAGGCTGAAACCGGAGCCTTTACAACAACAATCCGGGGCACAACCCACAACTGGATTGGGGCTCCCGAACGGCTACAAGTGACCACAAAAGGTCTCAACCACCACAAGGCGTCTAGGGTCCAAAGACCCAAGAGTAACAAGCTCACAAACTTTCAACTTCCACGAATTCTCGTGGAGAGAGCAAACAAACTTTCAACTTCCACGAATTCTCGTGGAGAGTAACAAGAACACAAGAAGTGCTCAATTCCTTCACTCCCAAATCTCACCAAAAGCAACTAATACTTGTGGGGGGAGAAGAGAGGAAGAACAAAGAAGAACTCAACAAATGGAACTCCAAGATCTAGATCGAAAGGGTTCCCCTCACTTAGAGCAGAGATGGGTTGGTGGAAATGTAGATCTAGATCTCCTCTCTCTTTTCGCTCAAAGATATGCAAGAATCATGGGAGGAATTGCGAGAGAGGCAAGCTTTTCAAAGTCAACAATGGTGGGAGGGAGAGATGAAAACGTGCTGTAGAAAAGCCTTTACTCTTTGGGGAAGAATGGGCCTTTTATAGGTCTCCCAAAAAAAGAAACGTTGCAGGAAATTTTACACCGGAGACTCCGAGCACATTCCGGTAAGTTTCCGGCCTGGGTACAGGGCTGAACCACCTTGAGGCTTGGAGCAGGTCAGACCGGAGTCTTTTGGTCCAAAGATCGGAGACTCCGGCCTGGGGCGGAGACTCCGCCCTTCCTCCGGTAACTTTCCGGTAACACTCCGGACAGGGTCTAGGGAGTGAACCAACTTGAGCCTCTTTGACTGAATCCCCTGAGTCCGGAGACTCCGGTTGGGGCACACCGGAGACTCCGGCCTAGAAAACCAGCAAAACTACAAACCCAATAACTTTTACGTATGAAATCCAAATGAGGTGAAACTAGTTTTGTTGGGAATATTAAGAGCCATAAATAGAGTAAAGATCACCACACATGGGAAGGTATGGAACTTTCCTCAAGGACAAACCGATAATATTTCCAACACGAAAACGCAACAAGTTTTTCATACGAAATCCGTTTTTGATGAACTAGGGCTTGGTATGGAGATGAACACAAGACCTAAATCCTCACATGGATAAAAGCCAAATAAGAACTAAGAAAGATCATATGCCAAGAATGCAAATGTTTGAGCTCCCCACAAAGATGCAATCAAGTTACTCACTTGAGAGCCCCTCTTGATAGTACGCCGTCTATCCTATAACCCGGTCCATGTGACCGGTAAAATAGAAACCTTATCAAGATCATACCTTTGCCTTGCACATTCCACTTGAGTTAGATGATGATGATCTTGATCTCTTCAAGTGGAACACCTTTCTTGATTGTGCTTGCTAGCACATGCTTGATGAAGACTTCTCCAAATACTCCCCCATAATCCATTATGGGAGAGCCTCGCTAAGCTCCGTCTTCATGTATCCATTGCAAGCTTCAATCAAATGATATCTTTCAAGATGGATCATATTGAACTTGCACTTCATAATCTTCTCTCTCTTCACAAAGATGATGTCTTGAATCCTTCAAGACATACTTGCAATATGCTCAACTCTACACATGACCATTCTTCATATAAACCCTTGAATAGAGCATTGATCATCATGTAATCTTCTAGAGTCCAACACATGAACTCCAATCTTTTCCTATGGACAAGATCTACAAGTATATCTCAATGCAAACATTAGTCCATAAGGATTGTCATTAATTATCAAAACCACACATGGGGGCACCATGCACTTTCAGATGTGAGATCCTGGACTCCGAGGTTAAGCGTGCTTGGCCCGAAGCAATCCAACGATGGGTGACCGACCGGGAACTCTTTCCCGGGTGCCCACAAGTGAGGACAAAGTGCGCAGAAAAGACCGGTGTTGATCTGTGGGGCCAGTCTAGAGATGCTTGAGAGCTGACAAAGGTGACTGGCCCGGTCTAGGGGTGGGCCAGAGTGTTACATCCCCATCGGGCCAACGTGTACACCGTGCTAGGGTAAGATAATATTATCTTTAGATGACTGACACATAGACTGCGGATGCATTTCATTATGTCCGTGGCCATCCTCTTAAATCATCAAATTTATCAAGCAATTTTGGAGGTAAATTCACCTAGGCATGCCCTGTCCTCGCCATCGTCGGGTTGCTTTCACCGCCGATCTCTCCTTGTACCGCGCCATGTAACTTCACCTAGTATGAAATCTCTAGCTTGTAATGATGCTACACCGGAGTTTATCCTTGAGGCCATTCTGATGACGCTACTTTTTTTTTTCAACGTCAGGTAAGCCTTGAAAAAAAAAACAAGCCTTGTAAAACCCACTTGAGCAAAGCTCGGTGAAGCCCAACCCGCCAGAGCGACCGATAAAACCGCAAACCCGCCACGAACGAACGAGAGGATAAGCCCCCCGCACCCGCACACAATCGACGCCACTTTCGCGGCCTCGCCATGGCCACCTCCACCATTCTCCGCCCACAATTCCTGCCGCCGTCGCACCCGCGCGCACCCGCGGGCTCCGTCCTTATCCCTCCCCCTCCCGCTTCACCGTCCGCGCCACCGCGTCAGCTCCGGCGCAGCGCGAGGCCGAGGCGGGTGTCCCATGGGGCTGCGAGATCGAGTCCCTGGAGAGCGCGGCGTCGCTGGAGCGGTGGCTCACCGCTTCCGGACTCCCCGAGCAGCGGCTGGCCCTCGAGAAGGTGGACGTAGGCGAGCGCGGCCTCGTTGCCCTCAAGAACGTCCGCAATGGAGAGAAGCTGCTCTTCGTGCCCCCGTCCCTCGTCATCACCGCCGATTCGGTAAAAAATGATACTATTATCTCCCTCGTCAGATCACCACCCCGTTGAAGGAATTCAGTTGTGCTATATGTCGCAATGCCAATTTTCTCAGTTAGTGTGTTTCCTGTGCTCGTGTGTAGGAATGGGGCAACCGTGAGGTTGGGGATGTGATGAAGAGGTACTCTGTGCCGGACTGGCCGCTCCTCGCCACCTACCTGATAAGCGAAGCCAGTTTGGAGGGTTCGTCGAGGTGGAGCAGCTACATCGACGCGTTGCCTAGGCAGCCTTACTCGCTTCTCTACTGGTATTGCCCCAAGGCTACTGTTGGCATGACGCCCAAGTGATAATTGAGTGTTTTTTTTTTTGCTGAGATAGCATTCTCAATCTTGTACAGCCTTTTCTTGTCATTGCAGGACTCGCACAGAGATAGATGCATACTTGTCGGCTTCTCCAATCAGGGAACGTGCAATTTCAAGGATCAGTGATGTGATTGGGACGTAAGTTTGTATGTCTGTTCTTGTACTACTCGTTGATCAAACGAAGTTTCCTCATCTGTTGGTGACCTCACTGGTCCTCATCTGTTGGTGACCTCACTAGAATTGTGCCTTATGGTTTTGGCAGATACAACGACCTTCGAGATCGAATATTTTCTAAACATCCGGATTTGTTCCCCAAGGAGGTATGATTCACAAACATTGCTACATTATTTGTTCAGACTGATGAAGACAAGATGGGGTTTGGAATACTATTCTTGTTAGTGACATTGGGCATTCACCCGGGTTACATTTTGTTGCAAGTCAAATAAATAAGACGCTTCCGTCAACCAGTTTTGTGGGGAGTTTGTCGCAACACCGTTCCACCCTATTTCTATACACATGGCATAATTATTTAAGCTTTCTGGACATGGTATGACTAAAGAATGCTGATGGTATTTAGTTGTTTGGCTTTCACTATTAAAACAAAGCAAGAAAGTGTGTACTAACAAATATATGATCTGATGACACCAAATATGTGAACTATTATCATATATCGATTATTGATTTTTGTGCTTCTACTTTCTTATTTTAGGTATATAGCATGGAGAACTTTAGATGGTCCTTTGGTATTCTCTTCTCACGTCTGGTAAGAGAGTGTTATGAATCTACTAAATATGATGCAAGCCTTGCTTTAGGTCATTTGCTTATCTACTAGTCCTTTTCATTACGTATATGAATGTTTTGCTTCCTGTTGCTGTCATTTCCGCTAATATGAATGTGCACACTGCACTTGACTATTTGCAGGTTCGTTTAGAATCAATGGATGGAAGGGTTGCACTAGTTCCTTGGGCAGATATGCTTAACCATAGCCCTGAGGTATTGCATTCTGTATTTTACAAAGTCCTCATCAATATTCAATACTCCTTCCGTTTTTAAATGTAAGATGTTTTATGCGTTTCACATATTGTGTAGATACATACTAAAATTGAGTGAACATACACACCAAAAGGTGTCTAGATACATTTGTATACATGTGAATGTGGAGAAAGGCTAAAACATCTTATATTTAAGAACAGAGGGAGTATAATTCTATAAGCTGCTGCAAGTCCCACAGTTCTTTTTACAAAGAATCATTGTTCATATTGTACTGAATTCCTTAAGAACCAGACGCCCCACATTTTCCCCTGCGTGCGCCATCATTTCCTAAATCTTCCCGAAGTGTAATTCTTATATATTTTTCTTAGCAAAATCGTCTTTGCAGGTAGATGCGTTCTTGGATTATGATAAGTCGTCCAAGGGAATAGTCTTCACTACTGACCGTTCATATCAACCAGGTGAGCAGGTAACATGTTCATTTGTTCTTTAACTCTGGTATATGTATTTTCCATACTGAATTAGTTAACAAGAGGTCATTAGTCCTTTTCTTGTATTGGTAATTGTCACGTTCATGAATAGGGTGATCAAAATATGTACCAATGCTAGTTTTCAGAAGGCCATGTTGCATATTCTTTTGGTGTTCAGAACTGGTAAGTTTAGTTGAAATCTTCATCTAGCATGTTGGGCACCCTTTATTGAGGTAGCAAGAGACTGGTCCTGTAAGTATTGAATCATCTGGAGTCTTGTGCAGGCTCTGTCCACTAGAGCTCTGCATCCATACACTTTATCCATTGTCTACTATACATACATAATATACTTCATTTCAAAGGGGCCGCTATACTCCTTTTATTTGGAAGTGTAGTTAGATGAGATATGCTTACAACGGCCTTATCATTTTCTGTATGTGTTACTCCCGGGGCCAATTGGTCTTATTCCATGCAGTATACTAATTTAGCTTTGTTTTTTATGAGAAATTGTTATCAGTTAACTTTTCCATTTAACCTCTTCAGGTGTTTATATCATATGGGAAGAAATCCAGTGGTGAGCTGTTGCTTTCATACGGTTTTGTTCCAAAAGAGGGAACAAACCAAAATGATTCAGTTGACTTCTTGGTGTCTCTTAACAAGTCTGATGAGTGCTACAACGAGAAATTACAGGCACTAAGGAGACATGGTTTGTCAGAGTAAGTGTTCTTATCCTTATGGTCTGTTACTCGTAGAGTGAGACAAAACATTTACTTAGTTTCTTTGTGGAATTTCTTATATTTCTATTATTTTGTCAAGGCTAGAGACGTTTATTTTGTCAAGGCTGGAGACGTTTTTTTAACTGTTGCACCCTTATTCTGTCACTAAAACGAGAATTCATTAGACTGGGATATTTCTTGGCATGTTCTTGTTATTACTCCGCGATGGTATCAAGAATAAAATACAAAAAATAGAATTTTGTTTATTTATCGGGTTTGTAACACATTTATTGAGAAAAACTTTTTAATCACTTTTCACCGATTAAGAGAAGAGTTTGATGTGCTATCACTTGTGTCGGTGGTGTTGATTTCCTGGGGCGTTTTGGTGTTCGCATCCATTTTGGTTCAGTGTTTCATTATCCCCCTAATAAAATGATAAAGCTCCTGCTCATGTTTCGAAAACAATATTTCGTAGATGTACATCCAGTCATACATTTTGGCATGGTTCACAGTTTTGGATAATGGAAGAGAAAATCAGAAACTTCTCCTAGTGTCTGCATCGTGAGATGCACATAGCCATTGTATTATCTTGTGCCGAAAGGCCAAAGAAAAATGGTGACAGGAACCGAAAAACTGCTAAAGTATTACATAGCCTGTTATGCAAATGGAACATAACCAGGACATGAATCCCACATTTAATTCCAACTCTTGTTCATTCTTAGCATCACCTTTTTATCTTTGAGAGAACCTTTTAAGTTGTATGTTCTCTGGGAAAATACCACCAGTTCAGTATTATGTGAACAATGTTTTCATTTTATTAACATGCTTTGTATATTTCTGATGGCTACCAAAGTTATTATATACTTGGTACTCCTATTGACTAAAGAGGACCTGTTCACCCTTAATAGGTCCGAAATTTTCCCCTTGAGGGTGACAGGCTGGCCAGTTGAGCTGATGGCTTATGCCTTCCTCGTGGTCAGCCCTCCTGATATGATCCAACGCTTTGAGGAGGTTAGTACTGTTATTTTGCACCGATTATTCAAAACTTTGCTGATAGAGTGCGAGAACAAGGCTGGTCAACAGAGCATGCTTATGTTACCTATCCCTGCAGATGGCTGTTGCCGCATCCAATAAAGGTTCGTCCAAGCCTGCAGTTAATTATCCTGAGCTGGACGAAGAGGCTCTTCAGTTTATCTTGGACTGTTGTGAATCGAGTATAAAAAAATATACGAAGTATTTAGAGGTGAGGTCTTTTCTATTCCTTGCAGAACTTACCAGTGAATTTCTCATGTGATTTGAAGGCCGCGCCATTTCTACTAGTTTTGTGACGAATGCTTCCTACTAGTTTTGTGACGAATGCTTTATCAGGATATGCAAACCATGCTCATTCAACACAAATTATTTCGTTGATACGTCAGTTTTAAGTCAACAAACAATATTTCAGGGCGCCAAGGGTTCTCCAGAAGTTTCCATCAGTTCAAAGCAAGCCACCAGGACCTTGCTGCTAAAACAGCTAGCCAGAGATCTGTGCATCAGTGAACGGAGAATCCTGTATCGTTCGCAATACGTAAGTCAGCAGAGCTCCTGCAGCTGCTTGCTTTTCTCTGCGCGTCATGTGGTTATCCATCGACGTCTCACATTTCCTCCCTTTGATCTGGCGCAGATACTGCGTAGAAGGTTGAGGGACATGAGGGCGGGTGGTGAACTTAAAGCTCTCTCCCTATTCAATGGGCTCAGAAATCTCTTCAAGTAAACGGACCTCGCATGAAGGACTTTAGAGAGCAATGCTTGGTTTCTCTAGTGACTTGGTAAGCTTGTTTTTAATCTATCGGCACTTGAATCACCTTGGTCGTCGAATGCTGTGTTTCTAACTGAACACCACATGCTGCAGTTCCAGTTCCACCTCATGTTGTTGGTGAGCTCCGGTGTTCGCCTCCCAAAGGCATGTTGCGATATCAGGCTAAAATCTTCTCCGGAGTTGCAACCTGAAGACTAGAAAAGGCCTACAAAAGGGTTGCAGGGCAACCAAAAATTGTTGCGATTGTCTAAACATCCCAGAGCTTGGCATACATACATGTTATCTGGCGGGCTGCCACGCATGTGTTTTTGTTGGGCATCTCGAATTGTTCATAAATCGTAAGCCCACAATGTACACCCACAGTTATTCTATACGATTAGCGGGTGGCTGGAGCATTTTGGTCGGTGCTATCTTTCTCCCCTCACACAGAGCATGTCTTCAACGAAGAGCTGCAAACCTGTTAACTACTCTCTCGGATCGATATTGCAGAGTTTGAAGGTGGCGATTACAGAGTAGCTAAATGGTTCGATTCGGCAAGGATTACAAGCGATAAACGCTGAATTAGAGAGGAACTAGCTAGGGTTCGTGACTGGGTAGGTGGTAGGTGAGATGCCGCCGCCGCCGTGCCGTGATCGATCTTCGATATCCCAGCACGAGTAGAGCGTGATCCTCTTGTAGCCTCAGCGCTGGACCCAGTCAGCACCTGATACGCGTGTGTTGCGGCGCCGTGTCCTTGTCGTCTGTCGTTGGGCCGTTTCCTCCGTGGGCCTGGCATCTCCATGGGCTGGTGGCCCAGTGGCAGGAAGGGTGCTGACACCCCCTTCTTTCTTCAGCTGCGGCTTGGGGGCCGTTTCCTCCGTGGGCCTGGCATCTCCATGGGCTGGTGGCCCAGTGGCAGGAAGGGTGCTGACACCCCCTTCTTCTTCAGCTGCGGCTTGCCCCCAAGCCGCCGCAAGCGGAAACCTGGACTGGAGCTCGTCCAGGTCCTCCCAGGACTCCGGCAGTGTCTCGCCCGACCAACGCACCAGCACTTGTTCAACGCAGCGGTTGGCCTTCACCTTTTGACGACGATCCAAGACTTGCACCGGAATCACAAACATGTTAGCATCATTTGGAAGAACTGGCAGTACCTGATCAGTGGACTTCAGAGCACGCCGAAGCAAAGAGACATGGAACACATGATGAATCGTCGAAGTTTCTGGAAGTCCCACTTGGTAAGCCACCTGACCAATGCGTGCCAAAATGGGGAACGAGCCATAGTAGCGAAACGACAGCTTGTGACAGGCGCGTTTCGCCACTGTGCTCTGCACATAGGGCTGAAGTTTGATGAAAACCTCATCCCCAATCTGGAAAGAGCATTCCGTGCGATTCTTGTCAGCCTGGTGCTTCATGTGATCTCGGGCACGAAGGAGATGGAGCCTGATCAACGCTGTCATCTCCTGCCTGTCTGACAGCCAAGTGTTCAACTCAGAAACTAGCGTTGCTGAAGCTGCTTCAATGCCCCAATGACGTGGCTCATGACCATATAATGCCACAAAAGGTGAAGTACCCAAAGAACTGTGCCAAGCAGTATTATACCAGTACTCCGCCAAGGCCAACCATGCACTCCATTTCTTGGGATAGGAATGAACGAAACAACGCAAGAAAGTTTCCATGCATTGGTTTACACGCTCGGTTTGTCCGTCAGATTCCGGGTGATATGCTGTGCTCATCCTCAACTGAGTATCAGTTTGCCTAAATAATTCACGCCAGAACCGGCTGGTGAATATTGGACCACGATCCGAGATAATAGACTCAGGCAGGCCATGTGACTTGTAAACTTGGTCAATATAGGCTGTTGCAACCTGGGAGGCAGAGAATGGATGCGCCAAAGGAATAAAATGACTGTACTTCGAAAATTTGTCGACCACCACAAGGATGCAATTGAAACGGCCAGACTGTGGAAGACCTTCAACAAAATCCATGGAAATCATTTGCCAAGCTTGAGTGGGAACTGGCAAAGGTTCCAGCAAACCCGGATACTTCTGCCTGTCAGGTTTAGCACGCTGGCAAATGAGACAAGACTGCACAAACTCAGTAACAGCAGTTTTCATCTTAGGCCAAGCAAATATCGAATGCAAGCGTTGATATGTTGCAGGACCACCAGAGTGGCCACCAACTGCTGACTCATGTCCAGCTTTCAGTATTTCCAACTGCATTGCCTTGTTGTGGCCAAGCCAGATTTTGTTCTTGTATTTAAGCAGCCCCTCAACAAAGGAAAAATGAGAGTGGGAGTCAGGGTTCAGCTGCAACTCCTCAATGATTTTCTTTGTTGGTGCATCAGAGAGATACCCTTGTTGGACTTGCGAAATCCATTCAGGTTTGCAGAAGGAAATGGCCAACAAAGTCTCAGCATCAGAACAAGGCCGGCGTGAAAGAGCATCAGCTGCACCATTGTCCTTGCCCTTGCGGTAACACAAGCGATACCGGAGACCCAACAACTTGGTGAATGCCCTTTGCTGCCAGGGAGTGTGCAGGCGTTGGTCCTCCAAGTGTACCAGACTTTTCTGATCAGTCTTAATCACAAACTCGGACGACTGCAAATACCGACGCCAATGTTCAACCGCATACAAAATGGCCATCAGTTCCTTCTCATAAGTGGAGAGACCTCTGTTCCTTGGGCCCAAAGCCTTGCTAATAAAAGCTAAAGGATGCCCATCTTGTTGGAGTACTGCACCAATACCGGAATCGCTGGCATCTGTCTCCACCACAAATGGCTTGGTAAAATTGGGGAGAGCAAGCACTGGAGCAGTTGTCAACTTCTCTTTAAGTGTATTAAACGCAGTGTCACAAACACTTGTCCAGAGAAATGGGGTATTCTTCTTTAAGAGATCTGTCAATGGCCGTGCTAGAATACCATAGAATTCCACAAATTTACGGTAATAACCAGTGAACCCCAGAAATTTTCTGAGTTCTTTGATGTTCCATGGAACTGGCCATGACTGTACTTTAGCTATCTTCTCAGGTTCAGTAGATACACCTTTACCACTGATAATGAAACCCAAATAAGCCACGCTGCGCTGAGCAAATGAACATTTAGATTTCTTGATGTTCCACTGATCCTTTTTCAGCAACGACAAAACTTCTCGCACATGCTTGATGTGATCTTCCAGAGTCTTGGAATAAATCAAGATGTCATCGAAGAAAACTAAAGCGCTACGTCTGAGCACAGGCTGCAAAGTTGTATTCATTGCACCTTGAAACGTAGCCGGAGCTCCAGCGAGGCCAAATGACATAACATTGTATTCATAATGGCCAGAGTGCGTTTGAAAAGCAGTTTTATACTCCTCACCTTCAGCCAGGCGGATTTGATGATAGCCTGCTGATGACTCCCAAGTGCAGGAGATCAATTGTAGTACCTTTCGAATAGAAAAGGTTGTCGAACCCACGAGGAGCTGAAGGTATTGGTTATTAGAAATGATAAATAGACAATAAAAGATGCAAGTGTTTTTGGTATTTTCGATTGTATAATTGCAAGACAGTGACAATGCAGCAGGTAAATGGTAACAAGTAAAAGCTCTCAAAGAGAGAGAAAGCCCAATCCTCTATGTGTAAGAGGACAAGCTCAAGTGATGTGTAACTTATATGTGGAAAACGTTCCCGAGGGCGGCATGGATATTGCTAGGCATATAGATTTATTAAACAACACGTTGAATATCTTGTCTAGTTTTAATCTTCTTCGGACGGAGCTATTATTAGGTACAGCTAAATAAATAGACTAAACCCCTTATGATGGATCATGTGGCCAATTAAATGACAGCACAAGAATTATTAAGATATAAAATCCCACCATAGCATTACGCTCTAGGTCCCCGATACTAATACCCCGTAAAGTAACTTAATGATTCGGTCTCAGGCTTTCGTGTCCTCCCAAGTCTCCCTCACGCCATTACACTACGGTGTTCTCCTATGAGCCCATATAGGTGAAGTGTTGTGCAGTCGACGTTCGCACAACACCATCATAGAATCACACAAAAAGATAAACACTAGACAAAATACCAACACATGTCATATATAAATCATTGCCAATTCATCCTATGCCCTCAGGAACATACGGGAACTACTCACAACGTGCAAACATGGTGATGATCAGTGGCATAAATGGTACAACACAATCTGAAAGTATAACTCCACCAACAAATAATGACAAGTACTCAATCACAAACATGAATAGAGCACGACAAGTATCTAGGGTATAGCAACTCTCAAACTACGAGGGGACGGAGTGGATCACGGAGATGATGATGGAGATGGTCTGGTCTTGGTGATGGTGATGATGTAGAGGCCTCCTCCCACGCCAAGGAGGAGAGGTGATGATGATGACGGTGATTTCCCCCTTCTCCGGAGCTCCGGAGCAGCAGGATCTGATCCCCTCGGAGGGAATCAGGAGTTTCGCCGCCGCCGCGACCTCGGATAGTCTCGTAAAAATTAGGGCGTTACTTTTCGGGCGAGACGGAGACCTCGTTAAAAAGCCCCAGGCGAGGAAGTGCCCGAGGCTCCTTTTGGTGGGTCCCACGCGGTCAGGGAATCTGGCCGCGTGGGCCCACCCATTTTGGGCCTCGTGGCCTTCCTTGCTTGCTTCTTCTTCCCTCTGGTGTTCTCCCGAAGAAAAACCAGCTGTGCAATTTTCCTTTTATTAATTGGGCCTTCGTAGCTCCTGAAACAATAAAAACAGAAAAAGGAGGTTTTCTGCCTCCCAGAAATTAAATACTAAAAATAGGGACTTTGTAGGAAAGTCCCCTAAATCATCTAAAACATGTAAAAACAATGATATAATAATGCAAATAACATCCTAATATGGTGGTATAAGTGGTATAGATGATGATATAAAATGCACGTATCAACTCCCCCAAGCTTAAACCCTTACTTGTCCTCAAGTAAGTAAGGACATAGATCATTACATGCATCAATGGACTTATGGTTGATAAATAAATACGAGCATTGTATCATCATCATATTCAATTGCAATGTAAGATTAATGAATTAAAACTCATACACATAAGGGCAGCATAAGTAGAAGCTCTAGCAATCACCCCTTACACTTTGAAAGCAAATAACCATTGTATGTTGGACAATTGAATCACACTATTTTTAACATGCTTTTGCTCTTATGGCTAGCATCATAATGTTTAATACTTTACTGAAGTTTAAAGACAAGATAAACTCTCATTGGATAACAAGTTAAAGAAGACAAATGAAAAGACAGATATAAAATTATTTGCACCCTTGCTTCACTAGTAACTAGTGCAAACTTTAGTCATGGATGTTTCAATCAAGTTCTTATGCTCAAACAACCTTTATCTCACACTTTCCATGGCTAACCGAATCCTCGGGTGCCTTCCTTTCATACACTTTACAAAGCATAAGTATTGACACATCCATGATCATTAATTTGCTCAAAAGATACTAGATTCTAACAAGAGTGTTTCATATCCTTTTCATTAACTATTCCCAACTTTTTATGCTACAAGACTATATCTCAACCTTAAACTTATTAATTCTCAAGTCATAATGACTCACTCTTTTCTTATTTATATTGAGCTAGATTCTACAATTGTCCAACATACTCAAGTTAATTAAATTCAAGGCAAGATGTGACTGAAACCTCTAAAATAAACCACGCTCATTTGCATGAGTGTTACCCATAAATCTCCAAACAAGAGAATCATGGATGACACCATACTTTAATATTCATTGATAAACCATAAGATAGGGATACATGATAATGCTCCATGAGCTCACACAAGCCTAAAAGAGATTGATAACTAAATGATAAAAGCAAAACACACCATGACTAGATAGATATGATAAACTAGTAAAGATAAAGACTAGGTGGAACTCCCCCAAGCTTGACGTTTGCGAAGCTCTTTTTTCTCTTTGTCTTCATAATAATTCTCTTCAAGTTTTCCAATGATGCCATCATAAGATTGTAGGCTTGCTCAAATTTGTTTGCAGCTTTCCCAGTTTTCCATGAGATTCTTCTCCACCGTCTTCTTGTTAGGCTTCCACTCCGGGCTTGGTACTTTCACATTCGGGATCTTACGGTCCCATTCACCAGGATAGTTCTCTTGAGTGACACGCTTGAATTCCCTGTCAATAAGAGTAGAAGCACGTTTCTGCTAGCAAGTGCGTGTCTAGGGCCTTCCCTCCTGTGCTCATGCGCGCCGTCTGCCTCTTGTTTCCAAGAGACACGTTCACCTTCACAGCAGCAACAGGGATAGGGGAAGGTGGTGCTGAAGCCAGAGGCGCGATGTCGAGGCATGGCTCGATTTCTTCCTCTTCTTCTTCCACCTTCTCCTCGTCCGGCTCGTAGTCTTCATCATCTGAGTAGTCCTTCCTCTTCCTGTTCCTCCTCCACATGGAAGTGGGGCTGAGGCCCTCGAGCTCGTCATCATCTCTGTCCATGGAGGAGCATTGGAAGGAGTCTCCCGAAGACATGGCTAAAAACCTGACAGACAGAAACAGCAAAAGCAAAGAACGCTCGAAAGCTCTCGGTACGAGATTAGATTGACGAAACGGGGTATATATTGACGGTTTTTAGGGCAAGACGAAGAGTCGGAGTCGAAAACGGACGAATCGGGACTCCGAGGGGCAAAAGGAGTGGGCCCACGCGGTCAGGGAATCTGGCCGCGTGGGACCCCCTCTTTTCCTTCTCGAAGCTCCGTCACGTCCAGTTTTCTTGTCCCACACGTTAATTTCCATAAAAAATGATGTCCGTAAAATATTACGCAATTCCGAGAAACTTTCCAGAGTAAAAGTTACCTTTTATTGATTTTGGATTTCTGAAACTGCAAACTTCTTTGCAATTACCTCCTCCGGTGTCTGTAAAATGAATTCCTCCACCTTTCCAATGAAGCTTTTTCCTGCAATATAATGTTTAAGGCGTTGTCCATTAACCACATGAGGTTTACCTTTCATATCACCATGAAGACGGATAGCTCCTGAACGGTATACTTCCTGTATCACTAATGGTCCCTGCCACTTTGAAGCTAACTTACCTGCAGAAAACTTGAAACGAGAGTTGTATAATAGCACTTGATCACCTACTTTGAATTCTTTCTTTTTAATTTTCTTGTCATGCCAAATCTTAACTTTTTCTTTAAACATCCTGGCACTTTCATAAGCTTCATTTCTCCATTCATCTAGTAGGTTTAAATCAAGAATTCTCTTCTCTCCAGCAGTTTTAAAATCAAAGTTCAATTGTTTAATAGCCCATCTAGCTTTATGTTCTAATTCAACAGGTAAATGACAAGCTTTTCCATAAACCATTTTATAAGGAGACATTCCCATAGGATTTTTAAAAGCAGTTCTATAAGCCCATAATGCATCGTTAATTTTAAGTGGCCAATCAGACCTAGACTTATTCACTGTCTTTTCCAAAATGAGTTTAATTTCCCTATTACTTAATTCAACTTGTCCACTAGTTTGGGGATGATAAGGTGATGCAATTCTATGGTTAACATCATATTTTGCCAAAGTTTTCCTAAGAATACCATGTAAGAAATGAGAACCACCATCAGTAATTAAAAACCTAGGAACACCAAACCTGGGGAAAATGATGTCCTGAAGCATCTTCATTGCCGTGGCATGATCTGCACTTTTGGTTGGAATTGCTTCCACCCACTTTGTAACATAATCCACTGCAACCAAAATATGAGTATGCTTTGTCTTTGATTCGGGGAAAGGTCCCATAAAGTCAAAACCCCACACATCAAATGGTTCAAGTGGTAAGGAATAGTTCATAGGCATTTCATTTCTCCTACCAATATTTCCTACTCTTTGACATTTATCACAAGATTTAACATATTCAGCACAATCCTTAAATAAAGTAGGCCAATAAAAACCAGACTGTAATACCTTTGCACCTGTACGATCTCCTGCATGATGTCCTCCATAGGGACTGTCATGACAATCTCTTATAATAGCCTGTTGTTCATACTCAGGTACACAACGTCTAATAATACCATCCACACTCTTCTTATAAAGAAAGGATCATCCCAAAAATAATGTCTAAGATCATAAAAGAATTTCTTTCTTTGTTGAAGTGAAGTGTGGAGGTAAAACTTTACCAACAATAAAATTTGCATAATTGGCAAACCATGGAGATGCAACTTTAGCACTAGAAACATTAACAATTGCAAGTTGTTCATTAACAAAGCTATCATTAATAGGAATAGGATCATCAGGTATATTTTCCATTCTAGAAAGATGATCAGCTACTTGATTATCTTCCCCTTTCCTATCAACAATGTGTAAATCAAATTCTTGCAATAGAAGTACCCATCTTATTAATCTAGGCTTAGCATCTTTCTTATGCATTAAGTATTTAATGGCAGAATGATCAGTATGCAATGTGACTTTCGAATCAGTAATATAAGGTCTAAACTTGTCACAAGCAAATAGCACTGCTAAAAATTCTTTTTCAGTTGTGGCATAATTCCTTTGAGCAGCATCAAGTGTTCTACTAGCATAATAAATGACATTCAGTTTCTTATCAACACGTTGGCCCAAAACAGCCCCAACTGCATAATCACTAGCATCACACATAATTTCAAAAGGCAATTCCAATCAGGAGGTTGAATAATAGGAGCACTTATTAAAGCATTCTTCAAAATATTAAAGGACTCAATGCAATCATCATTAAAAGAGAAAGGAACATCCTTTTGCAAAAGATTGGTTAGGGTTTTGATATTTTGGAGAAATCTTTAATAAACCTACGGTAAAAACCTGCATGCCCAAGAAAACTTCTTATACCTTTGAGTCCCTTGGGTATGGAGCTTTTCAATAGCTTCTATCTTTGCTGGGTCAACTTCTATTCCTTTCCAGAAATCTTATGCCCAAGAACAATACCTTCAGTAACCATGAAGTGACACTTCTCCCAGTTTAAAACTAAGTGTTGGTCTTCACAACGCTGCAAAACTTTGTTAAGGTTGAACAAGCAATTATCGAAGGAAGTACCATACACAGAAAAATCATCCATAAAGACTTCCATTATCTTTTCAATATAATCAGCAAATATAGCATTCATGCATCTTTGAAAAGTAGCAGGAGCATTGCACAAACCGAATGGCATTCTCCTATAAGCAAATGTACCAAATGGACATGTAAAAGTGGTTTTTCTTGATCATCTTATGACAGGAATTTGGGAAAACCTGAATAACCATCTAAATAGCAAAAGTGAGAGTGTTTAGATAACCTTTCTAACATTTGATCAATAAATGGCAATGGGTAATGATCTTTACGAGTTGCTTTTTTAACTTCCTGAAATCAATACACATCTATAACCAACAACAGTACGTTGAGCCACAAGTTCATCCTCATCATTTGGAACAACAGTCATTCCACCCTTTTTAGGACACAATGAACAGGACTAACCCACTTACTATCAGCTATGGATAAATGATACCAGCTTCAATAAGTCTTATTACCTCTTTCCTTACCACTTCCTTCATTTTTGGATGGAGACGGCGTTGATAATCAACAACAGGTTTTGCATCCTCTTCCAAATTAATTTTATGCATACATAGAGCTGGGCTTATACCTTTAAGATCATCAAGAGAGTATCCAATGGCTGGTCGGTGAGCTTTAAGCACATCAAGTAATTTCTCTTCTTCTTCAGCTGAAAGGTTAGCACTAATAATGACAGGATATATGCTCTTCTCATCCAAATATGCATATTTCAGATTTGTAGGCAAAGGTTTTAATTCAAAGCTAGGATCCCCTTTAGGTGGTGGTAGCACTCCTAAATTATCAGGTGGGATATGCAATTGTAATTGTGGTGGTTGTTGCCATAATATTTGTTCTAAAGCATCTTTTTCTCATCATTAAATGGTTCATCTTGATTAAGCATATAACGTTCTACAACATCTGTTGAAGCTACAGCTACATGAGCAAGAGTTTCAATTATATCTTCAGAAATTGGCTCTTTCACAACATGTTTATCAGCAAATTTGAAAAGTTGAATCAAGTTTTTCACCAGCACATTTAATAAACACTTTCTCTTTAGCAAATTAATTTCAGCACCAACAGTGTAAGAAAGGTCTACCAAAAATGATAGGACAAAAGAATCTTGAGGACAACCAAGCACAATAAAATCAGCAGGATATTTTATTTTGCCAACCAATACTTCAACATCTCTAACAATTCCAAATGGACTAATATAATCTTTATTAGCAAGTTGAATTGTCATACCTGTCTCTTCCATAATGATAGGATCAATATCAGGCTTGATTTCAAGATAAGAGAATATGGAATGACACTAATGCTTGCTCCAATATCACATAAGCCATGATAACTAGAAGTCCCAATAGTGCATGATATAACAGGCTTACCAACCTTGGCCGAATTGCCTTTAACAACTTTAGTAGCATCTTCACATAGATAAACATCAACAGGATCTTCTTCATTTAATTGTTTGATAATAGAGATTTGACTGTTGACTTCCATCTGTTCATAAGGCTGAGATCTTCTTCTTTTACTCTTGTTAGAAACAGCAATAAGTAAATTTTCCTTGACTTGGTTTGGATATGGTGGTGCCTCAACATACTCCTCAATTGTCAAGGATGACACTGGTTCTACCTGTTTAATAACTTTGGGTACAACAATAGATTGTTTAACAGGTTCAACATAAGCTTCAAACCCAGTTTTAGGAATACCAATATGATTAGCAAAAGATTTAGCTACCTCAATTATAACATAAGGATCAAGATTAAAAGTATCACTCAGATTTTTAAACAAGGTAGAAGTAGAGAAATTCTCTACACATGAATACTCATAGTCCAGATAGGGCTCATTACCTTTATCAAGATCCCAATGACCAGTATTCTCAGAAATAGTCTCCAATAAATTCCATGCTTCTTCTTCAGTATTATTTGTAAAGCTTCCACTAGATGAATTATCCAGAAATTCCTTTTGTTGCCTTGGTAGCCTCACATAAAAGTTTATCAGAATAATTTTCCTTGTAAGATCATGACAAGGATTCTTGCGGAGGAGTTCCTTTAACCTCCCCCAAGCTTGAGTAATACTTTCTCCCAGATGTGGCCAGAAATTAAATATATAGCAGCGGTTCTCATAAGCTTCTCTAGGAGTAAAA
Organism: Poa pratensis; assembly: GCA_947311845.1. NCBI lineage: Eukaryota > Viridiplantae > Streptophyta > Magnoliopsida > Poales > Poaceae > Poa > Poa pratensis. Next base: position 13,748,874 of record CAMZMU010000123.1, on the reverse strand, counting down.
TACTTAAGAAAGAAAACCTTCCTCAAAATACTCCAGTCCATAGTGACTTCTTCATCTAAAGACCTGAACCAAATACGAGCATTACCAGATAAAGACAGATATAACAGCTTCCTTTTTACCTGATCTTCAGAAATACCAGGAAGTCTAAATAAACCACATATCCTCAATTGTTTCCATGTGTTCACGTGCAGATTTAGTTCCATCCCTGTAAATGGATTTTTCATAACTCTTTTAACATGACCAACGGGAATTTTATATCCCACTTTAGGTATCTCAGGCACAGTAGTTTCAACAGTTTTAGGAGCATAAGCACTTTCATATAGAGCAAGATGTAGCGAGGCACGATTCATAAATGCCATAGTAGCAATGAGATAAAACAGTAAATAAAATTCACCTTTCAAGTTTCCTTACCAAACTTCTTACCAATAGCGCTACGCTCCCCGGCAACGGCGCCAGAAAAGTATCTTGATGACTCCCAAGTGCAGGAGATCAATTGTAGTACCTTTCGAATAGAAAAGGTTGTCGAACCCACGAGGAGCTGAAGGTATTGGTTATTAGAAATGATAAATAGACAATAAAAGATGCAAGTGTTTTTGGTATTTTCGATTGTATAATTGCAAGACAGTGACAATGCAGCAGGTAAATGGTAACAAGTAAAAGCTCTCAAAGAGAGAGAAAGCCCAATCCTCTATGTGTAAGAGGACAAGCTCAAGTGATGTGTAACTTATATGTGGAAAACGTTCCCGAGGGCGGCATGGATATTGCTAGGCATATAGATTTATTAAACAACACGTTGAATATCTTGTCTAGTTTTAATCTTCTTCGGACGGAGCTATTATTAGGTACAGCTAAATAAATAGACTAAACCCCTTATGATGGATCATGTGGCCAATTAAATGACAGCACAAGAATTATTAAGATATAAAATCCCACCATAGCATTACGCTCTAGGTCCCCGATACTAATACCCCGTAAAGTAACTTAATGATTCGGTCTCAGGCTTTCGTGTCCTCCCAAGTCTCCCTCACGCCATTACACTACGGTGTTCTCCTATGAGCCCATATAGGTGAAGTGTTGTGCAGTCGACGTTCGCACAACACCATCATAGAATCACACAAAAAGATAAACACTAGACAAAATACCAACACATGTCATATATAAATCATTGCCAATTCATCCTATGCCCTCAGGAACATACGGGAACTACTCACAACGTGCAAACATGGTGATATTCAGTGGCATAAGTGGTACAACACAATCTGAAATATAACTTCACCAACAAATAATGACAAGTACTCAATCACAAACATGAATAGTAGCACGACAAGTATCTAGGGTATAGCAACTCTCAAACTACGAGGGGAACGGAGTGGATCACGGAGATGATGATGGAGATGGTGCTGGTCTTGGTGATGGTGATGATGTAGAGGCCTCCTCCCACGCCAAGGAGGAGAGGTGATGATGATGACGATGATTTCCCCCTTCTCCGGAGCTCCGGAGCAGCAGGATCTGATCCCCCTCGGAGGGAATCAGGAGTTTCGCCGCCGCCGCGACCTCGGATAGTCTCGTAAAAATTAGGGCGTTACTTTTCGGGCGAGACGGAGACCTCGTTAAAAAGCCCCAGGCGAGGAAGTGCCCGAGGCTCCTTTGGTGGGTCCCACGCGGTCAGGGAATCTGGCCGCGTGGGCCCACCCATTTTGGGCCTCGTGGCCTTCCTTGCTTGCTTCTTCCCTCTGGTGTTCTCCCGAAGAAAAACCAGCTGTGCAATTTTCCTTTTATTAATTGGGCCTTCGTAGCTCCTGAAACAATAAAAACAGAAAAAGGAGGTTTTCTGCCTCCCAGAAATTAAATACTAAAAATAGGGACTTTGTAGGAAAGTCCCCTAAATCATCTAAAACATGTAAAAACAATGATATAATAATGCAAATAACATCCTAATATGGTGGTATAAGTGGTATAGATGATGATATAAAATACACGTGTCACCTGCTTGGAGGTCAAGCTTAGTAAACCAACTGGCACCTGACAGTTCGTCCAAGAGTTCATCAATAACTGGTATTGGAAACTTAGTAGGCACAGTCAAGGCATTAAGCTTGCGATAATCAATACACATACGCCACTGTCCATCCTTCTTCTTGACCAAAATAACCGGTGATGCAAAAGGACTAGAACTGCGCTGAATCACCCCACTAGCCAGCAACTCGGCTACTTGCTTTTCGATCTCATTTTTCATGTCTGGAGCATGCCTATACGGCCTAACACTGAATGGCTGAGCACCTGGTATCAGTGGAATGGCATGATCACAAGATCTTCTGGGAGGTAATGAATTAGGTTCAGTAAAAATACTGTCAAATTCATCCACAATTGCTTGCACTGAAGAAGGAATTACATCTGGAGAGTACTCTTTGTCATCACAAACAAATACCATATGATCAACATCTTTCTGTTGAATAAGCTGTTGTAGCTGGAGCACTGAAATAGCTTCACAAGATACTGCAGCACTCTGTTGACCTTGCAAGGGAATGAGCTGATCACCCTTCTTCACAGTTATGCGCTTGGTCACCCAGTCAACATCAGGGTTATACTGCTCTAACCAGTCCATCCCTAAGATAATGTCAAACCCTCCCAATGGCAACACCTTGAAGGTAGTACGAAAAACTTGCTGCTGTGACACCCAAGGGCAGTCCACAATTTCATCAGTACATTGCAATTCAGCACCATTAGCAATTTTAACTTTAGCTGGCCTCGTCATTGCTTGCACTCCTGGAAATCCTTGTACTAGATTGGCATTGATGAATGAAGTAGAACTGCCAGAATCGACCAAAACTGACACAACTTTGCCGTGAACTGTTGCAGCCAACTGAATCAAGGACGAGGCATCATTACCGTTGAATGCCTGTAGAGAAATTGCATATACCAATTCACTCGGTGGCTCGGATTCACCAGAATAGGCAACAGCCTCAGCTTCAGCAACTCCCATGAACTCCATTAATTCTTCAAGAATATGCAGCTGAATTGTTGGAGGACAGACATGGTCCTGTCCCCACCTTTCTCCACATTTGAAACATAGACCACGAGCACGTCTGTAAGCACGAAGTGTTGCCAACTGATTGGTACCAGCTGGTCTTGCAGCGATCCTGGCGTGATGCACGCGCTACCTCGTTGTTCTTCTGATCACCAACAACCGTGGCAGGAGGAACTCGCATCTGAGCCTGCACATTGGCAGCTTGGCGATACTGCAAACGCGGCTGGAATTCAGCACGGCGTCCATAGTCGTGTTGCAGACCATCTTGTACCTCCTCCTGAACCAGAGCAAGAGCACAAGCTGCATCGAGATCAGCAGGTCGCTGCACCATGAATGCCGTTCTCAGATCAGGCCGAAGACCACCAATGAACCTCATAAGAAAATAGTAGGGGTGCACCTCATCAGAATAAGACAAAAGCTGGTTCATCAAATGCTCAAAAGCATCAATATAAGCCTGGACACTAGCAGTTTGTCTAATGGAGTAAAATTGGCGAATAAGCAACTGGTGCTTATCACGACCAAAACGCACGCACAAGGTACTACACAGACTCTCCCAATTACAACCTACTAACTTCTTACGAACTGACTGTAGCCAAACTGCAGTAGTGGGTGAAAAATTAAGAGTGGCCATCTGAACCCAATATGACTCCTGAACATTGTACACAGCGAAATATTGCTCTGCTAAATCCTTCCATAACTGTGGGTTTTCGCCGTCGAATACCGGAAACGGCATCGCGGGAGGTGCTTGACCAACATGTGACGCAACAGTTTGCTGAAAAGGCAGTTGAGTATGGGGGGCGACCGTACCGTTGGCCGGAGGGGTTACCGGAGCCGTTGGGCCACCGGTAACCGCCGTCCGTAGGTGAAGATCGTCGCCGTGGCCACTGGCCCGAGGAGAAGCCGTCGGCTGCAGATCGCCGACCGACTTGGTGGCCGTGAGGTCGGGGAGACCATGCGGGGACGCCTCCTCTGCGTCCTGGAAGTCGTCGCGAAAGATGTGCTGCTGGAGTAAATCCACCGCAACTTGGAGCCCGTGGATCTGCCTGTCCACGCGCGGAGCCCATGCCCCGATCTGCTCCTTGACACCCTTGACCTCGCTCCTGACATCTGCGAGGTCGGATTTGAAGTCCTTGATCATCTCCTTGAGGTCATCCTTGGTAATGGATTCCATGGCGGCTCGGGCGATTCGAGATGCTTTCTGGTGGCGGGTTTCGATGATCGATGAAGCCAGAGCGAAGAACTAGGCGATTTGGTGGTGGGGAAAAATTTTCGGCTCCGATTTGAGGCTCTGATACCAGATGTTAACTACTCTCTCGGACCTCGCGGCCACCAAGCCGGTCGGCGATCTGCACTCAGATTCCACTCAGATTTAGCCCAGCACTCAGCCTAGTTTCAGACGTTTATGCGCACACAGCCCAACTACAAGAGTAGAGCCCATTCCATCCCAAAAGCCCAGACTGATAGGAGGAGGAATCTCTCCCTTATAAGGTGGGTGTGGCCTCCTCCCCTAAGCGAGGTGGGACTAAAGTGAGCAGCTTCCACCGGCCTACAGAGGGGTCCTCACATCCCATCCCCTGGGAAGCCCCCCAGGTGGGCATGGCGATGCTGGCTCTGATACCAAATGTTAGCGTCCACTCAGATTTAGCCCAGCACTCGGCCTAGTTTCAGATGTTTATGCGCACATAGCCCAACTACAAGAGTAGAGCCCATTCCATCCCAAAAGCCCGGACTGAAAGGAGGAAGAATCTCTCCCTTATAAGCTGGGTGTGGCCTCCTCCCCTAAGCGAGGTGGGACTAAACTGAGCAGCCTTCACCGGTCAACAGAGTGGTCCTCACATCCCATCCCCCTAGGAAGCCCCCCAGGCGGGCATGGCAATGCTGGCTCTGATACCAAATGTTAGCGTCCACTCAGATTTAGCCCAGCACTCAGCCTAGTTTCAGACGTTTATGCGCACACAGTCCAACTACAAGAGTAGAGCCCATTCCATCCCAAAAGCCCGGACTGATAGGAGGAGGAATCTCTCCCTTATAAGGTGGGTGTGGCCTCCTCCCCTAAGCGAGGTGGGACTAAAGTGAGCAGCTTCCACCGGCCTACAGAGGGGTCCTCACATCCCATCCCCTGGGAAGCCCCCCAGGTGGGCATGGCGATGCTGGCTCTGATACAGATGTTAACTACTCTCTCGGATCTATATTGCAGAGTTTGAAGGTGGCGATTACAGAGTAGCTAAATGGTTCGATTCTACAAGCGATAAACGCTGAATTAGAGAGGAACTAGCTAGGGTTCGTGACTGGGTAGGTGGTAGGTGAGATGCCGCCGCCGTCGTGCCGTGCCGTGATCGATCTTCGATGTCCCAGCACGAGGAGAGCGTGATCCACTTGTAGCCTCAGCGCTGGACCCAGTCAGCACCTGATACGCGTGTGTTGCGGCGCCGTGTCCTTGTCGTCTGTCGTTGGGCCGTTTCCTCCGTGGGCCTGGCATCTCCATGGGCTGGTGGCCCAGTGGCAGGAAGGGTGCTGACAAAACCTGCAATGCATACACCCTTAGCTGCATTCTACCATGCGGCAGAGCACGTTCCAACCGTACGTGCTTCTCAGTGGCGGTAAGAGCATGAACAATGGTAGCAGACATAATGGTGCGCGGGACACTGTTATTTTGTGCCAGTTACTCAGACACGTGGTGCCAATTTAATATCGACCAATTTATCTTATCAAATCGTCATACCCAAAGTAATATTTTGAGCAGGGAGAACATACGCAAAGTGGTCTTTCGTGAAGAAACGTTAAATCTGTCTTAAGAACTAAGGGCCTGTTTGGTTATAGCCATACTTTGCCACACTTCATCCATGGCAAGATGTGTCAGCAGCAAAAACGTGGCTAAGAAATTTGATACCACAAGGGTGGCAAAAGTGAGCAATTTTTTCTACTTCCTCCGGTCCGTAAAAACAGTCGTGAGAAGACCTCCGGCGCTTTTTCCGGAACGGATGGAGTATGATAAATGGGCCATAAAGTGCGGGGTGTCTAAAAACATGCCGACAAAAATGTGTCTGCCAAAGACTTGGCGTGGAAAATAGTGGCAGGCAACCAAACAGCCCTAATACTTCCAAATTACTTCTAAATATAAAATGTTTTAGCCTTTTTCTGTATTCACATGTATCAATATGTATCTAGACACATTATAATGTGTATGTTCACTCACTTTAGTATGCATCTAGTCAACATGTGAAACACCTAAAACATCTTATATTTAGGATCAGAGGGAGTAGTATTCATGTCTAATCTATTCTGAAAAGTGCGACTTCGGTTTGGTGAATTGTACTTCTGTAGATTTTTGAAAACGTGCTAACTTACCGCTTACTTCGAATTAGTAAAACCATTTAACAATTTATTTCATCATTTCTCAGATGAATTAGAATTAGCAAAACCTTTTAATAACTTATTTCATAATTTCTCATGCAAGTTAGAATCAGCAAAATCAATTTGTTCCACTATTTCCATATATCTAAATTCGTTTAAAATACACTCACCTCCAGATGGTGGCGGCTAAGCAGTGCAAGGTGCAAAATGGAAAGGAACAAGACTGACGAGATGTCAAAGTTTTAACACAGGGATGGCTGCTACAGAGCGTTGACCTGCACTTCTCTGACCCAGGAGTCCAGGGCAAAATGGACACGTTTGACCACGTGGCGAAACTATTTCACAGAATGAATGTTCGGCGAAACTATTTCCCTGAGCTAACCATTTTGAGTAGCGCCCCACAATCAGGCGCTATACTCTACATGGTAGCGCCTTCCCATCAGGCGCTACACATCCTGGCAGCGTGGCGGTTGCGGGGCCCACTTTTGGTAGTATAGCGCTGATCACAAGGCGCTATGGTGCTGTCATGTAGCGCCTTGCAATCAGGCGCTACTCATCTGGCAGTGTTAAGTCGCGCGACGGCGCCCTCCCCAACCCTAGCGCTCACTCCACCCGACCCGATACAGCCCACAGAGACGGCGGCTGGCGGCTGCTCACCCCCCTCTCAAATCCTCTCTCAAATTCCCCAAATCTGTAGTTTTCTTCCGTGGAATTTGTCCCCCTAGTTTCTAGAGGTAATCTATCTCATTTCCTTATGTTTTGACCCATTGGAATCTTTTATTTTGGTAGATTTATGTCCAAATCGTGGAAACCCTAGAAAATCGAAATTGACCCCAAAGATGCATGTGCTAGGTGTTGGTGCATTGTCCAATTTGTGGCTTCTATGTTGTCCATGAAGCATTTGGTTAGGGGTAGGGTTCTTGTTAAGTTAGTAGTGATTGAATTAGCTTTATATGGTGTTGTCATTATTTTAGGGATGGCAAGAATTGTTCATGTTCATCATGTGGACAAGGATGCCTTCTTGAAAGGAAATATTGAACCGGACCCGGATGAGGTGGGCTTGGTGTTTGAGCATAGTCCTACCTATGCCGAGGTTTTGAAAAGAGTGAGGATTGAATTGAATTGGTTGGACACAAGTGATGTTGTAGAGTTGGAGGGAAGACATAATGCGGGTCACAGAGTGCACCTCCGTTGGAAGTTTTTGCGTATCAACTCCGAACTACATTGGGTTGTATACAAGGAGACCGTGGCTGAATCACTAGACAAGTCTATCGAGTTATTTGCCACTAAAAGGTTGATGCTCGTGTGAACTTGGACTTGAACCGATGTGACTCCCCATTTGATGGTAGTAGTAAACCACTCATGAACCAAGATGAAGTGACGGAGCCTACTTTGACCCAACATGAAGTGAGGAAAAGTTTGAGCCCCACTAGAATTGATGACTATTGGGATGATGAGTACGAGGCCGATGATCATGGGGTCGATCTCCACGACAACCATGTTGGAGATTTGGACACATATAATGAGCAAGAGACCATGGAGCATGACATTCCTTATTCTCGTTGCTATGCATCGGACTCGGATGACGATGGCCCCGATGAAGAAGTTGATGAGGAGGGGTTCACCGCCAAGGAGGCCTAAGCTTACGAGAAGGTATTGGGGCAGGATCATCGGATCCCGTTGTTTCATGATCTTAGTCTCGCGGATGAAGCCACAGTTGACGGTGGCAAGGGTGTAGTGCTCGGAGCAAGGCCAACTTCTTACCGGGATATGAATCATGAGGACAATGGGATATCTCCCGGTTTGGAGTTTGCAACCTTGTTGGAATTTAAGATATGGATAAGGGAGTTCTCGGTTAAGTATCATCGTCCGTTTAAGGTGGTTCACTCGGACAAGAAGAAGCGTTACACGGTAAAGTGCTTGGAGAAAGGATGCCCGTGGATCGTGCGTGCAACACCACTAAAAAAAGGGCCCGAATGGCACATATCTAGTTGTGTATCAACTCACATGTGCTGAGGCAAGAAGGTCGATGGCAAGAATGTGAAGCCAGACCACCGACAACTCACCTCCAATTTCATCGCTTATAGGCTTTCAAACTCCATCTCGTCACTTACAACAATGAGCACTAAGAGCGTCATGGAACTTGTGGAATCCCTATTTCACTACAAGGTCAAGTACGGGAAGGCATGGAAGGCGAAGCAAGCGGCCTTCAAGATGTTGTACGGTGACTGGGAGGAAGCATACAACCGAATCCCTAGGTTGTTGGGAGCCATGGCCGCCACTAACCCGGGAATGGTTCATGTGGTCGAGCCGTATGGGCAGAAAACAAGGAGTTACAACGGAAAGGTTGTCCGAGTATTTGGCCGTGCATTTTTGCCATTTGAGCAATGTGTGAGTGCATTTGAACATTGTAGGCCGGTCATCGTTGTCGATGGCACCTTTTTTACCGGTCCATACAAGGGCACTCTATTGGTTGCAATAGGAAATGATGCCAACAACCGTTTGGTGCCATTGGCTTTTGCTTTGGTTGAGGCGGAGAACAACGATAACTGGGCGTGGTTCTTTCATCTTTTGAGAACCAAAGTATTACCGTCTGAAAGGGAAATTTGTGTAATCTCGGATCGACATCAAGGAATTCTCAACGCAGTGGACATTGTCATTCCCGGGCATGCTCCATTGCACCATCGATGGTGCATGATGCATTTTTGTTCCAACTTCTATAGGGCATGTGGGAGCAAGGAGTTGTCCGATGATCTTCAAGATTGTTGTCTCACTTTCACCGATCGGTGCTACACTCTGACTTAGCATTTTCCAGCTCCCTCGCGTCGCTGGGCTCTCTGGCTCTCTCGGGTCGAAATATGGCAGGAGGTGTAGCACCTTGCCATGAGGCGCTACACATGCGAACTGTGCTAAATTTGAAATGATTTAGACATTGAGGGAAATAATAAACAGCAATGATGAAATGTACAAAACACACAGAATCATGTTCCTCCGCATTCCGAATCCTGGAATAGTTGGCCTCCATGCAAGATTTGCTTGTGCCACTAATTAATTTGTTCGGCTGTGCTCTCTGGAAGTCAGGCGCCACATGAGCATAGCGCCCTTCAGTGAGGCGCTACACACTTACGAATATTACTACAGCCTTGACAGCAACCACGAGTTGACAGTTTTGATTCACAATAACAACAACAACAAATATAACTTCATCAACAAATATAAGTTCAACAACAACAGCAAATATACGTTCATACGCGACATTACTACAAGTCCAATTCAAGTCCGTTTACAAACATGATAGCAAGTACGACATCGCGTTACAAGTTCAACATGATGACAAAGGCCACAAGTGCGGCCTCCTACTTCCGGCCACGAGTACCACGGCTCCTCCTAGCTCGACCCCTCCGTGGCAAATTCTTGTTCCTCACCACCGGCTGCGGTTCTTCCTCGCTCACCTCATCCCCATCATCATCGGAGTCATCGATGAGCCTCGCCCTCCTAACCTTCAACTTCTTTGGACGCTCGTCCGGGAAAAGCTTCCCCTTTCCTTTCTTGGCCCAGTCATCTGGTGAGTACCTTATGAAGGGGCCATCCTCTCGTTTCCTCATCAGGTAGGCGGATCGTTGTTGAATCGCCCGAGTCAACGTCATATCATCGGGATCTAACAAACAAAAAAAAAATTCTGGTTACGGTAATTCAACAATAACTTGAGTGAAATAAAGACCCAAAAGCAAAAGGAAAGTATGGTGATCTCAAACCTCGCCATCATCCATATGCGCCGTGGACATAGTCTCACCCTCTAACTCGTCCTCAAGATCAACCGTTGGGTTGGAAGACGAAATGGACCTAGACTGTTGCGGCGATGAGTACTCGGGGTCATGACAACCTAGGAGGTTCGACAACCGGCGTAACCGTTGGGCCGAGCGCTGCAAAACAGTGTAGGAGATGTCTATGTTAGCAAAATATAAGCATGTAGACCTTAGAATAATCCCCAACATTATGGTGCTTACCTTAACAAAAGCACGAAGTGTACTTTCACCCTTTTCTCCCCCTGGGGTGGTATCCAACAAGGTCTCGCTTTCACCAGCTTGATTCTTTATCTCCGTGCGCTATGGGTGAAATGAAAATCAACAAGTTATGCAACCGAAAAAGAGAAACAAGTGCTAAAACGAAAACGATGAAGGGAACACTTTACCACAAAGTTGAGGACGCTAGAAAAAGGTGTTTGGTTCCCCCTCTGGACCATCTTGTTGTACTGGTTCTGGGCGATCTCATCAAATACGGGGGGCTCTTCCAATATCTCTTGCTCGTAAGACGGCGGGCATAGCTCCAGACGAGTATTCTGATGAAGCCATCGAAGGTAGCTGTTGAATGCAACTTCGTCATGCGCCAATTGCCGGCCCCATCCACTCTCATTAGTTTTCTCCACACAAAGCTCGAACTCGGTGACATATTTCGAATGGTATCTATCCCAATTCTTCACCTTTCGCTGCCTTTTTCTGTCCATACTGCATGTTGAAAACCGACACAATATTAGTACCACCACATAGAAACCAATATTAGTACCACCACACAGAAACCAAACAAACTATGAATTTATCTAACCCGTGGAGATCGGTGCCCGTGTCCTTCCACTCAGGTGGATGGGTCTGGAACAACCCAAACTGCCTCATCACGCGTTGTGGCAAGTGAAACTCAACCGCCCAGTTGCATATCAACGGGTAGCGCATACGCCAAAAACGCTTCTCCTGCAAGCACTTCGGGTTCAAGGTAAAATCAAACACTAGAGGAAAATCGTCCCCGCTGCCATAAGGCTCTCATTCCACCTGCAACATAGCACAACAACATCAAGTTGGACGAAGATCAAAAGCATGGAAGCAGGTGATTTAAAGACAAGTACTTACTTGATCGGTGATACGTCCAAAACGTATCTATAATTTTTATTGTTTCATGCCATTTTTATGCTTTTAGCACTTGTTTTATATTAAGTTTATTATTTATTTGGACTAACCTACTAATAGTTGCAAAAGTGCACAATGTTCTTGTTTTACTCTTTGATGTGTAGAAATTATCAAGAATACAAGAGGAAACCTTGTTGGAGTCGAATTGGGACTTTCCTGAAATCTGTCTGAGAACTTTTTACGAAGATTGCCAGTTTGACCCTCGAAGATGATGTTATCTGGAGAGCTGGCTGTTACGAAAGTTGTCACAATTTTCCATACGAAGATTTTAAGCCCGAGATCAGCCCAATCGGAGTTCGGACGCGGCCTATAGGCCCGTTTTGGTGGAACCCTAAAAGGGGTGACGGAAATCCGAGAAGATATATAAAGGGAGGAAACCTAATTCGTGGAAGACTCCTCCACCCACGAATTTCAGTCACCAAAAGCCACGTTTTTGCCTCCCCCATGGATCCCATCTCCATGGGGGAGGGCTCCCAAGAAGCCATGAAGGAGGGAGGCTAAGGGGCGGCGCTCCCCAAGCTTGCCGGCAGCGGGGAAAGGAGTTCCCCGCACCGGCGGCGCCGCCGCCGCCCTGCGCCGCCGCGCTGCCCTCTCCGCCATCTTCACCGCCATCTCCATCACCATCTCCTCCTTATATTCAGTGGTTCATCCTCCCATAAACCTCTGTACCGTACTATGTAAACATGGTGTTTGATGCTATAATATTTATCCTATGATTTACATCATGTTTCCGTAGTTTATTTGTCTTTTGATTGCTTAATTGAATGCATGAGGTTCATTAGAGTTGTATGTCTATATGGTACTATCCTTTGGTGTCCATTATATTTGTGCGCGCATGGATCAAACACCTTAGGGTTGGTTGTATTTGCAAACGTAGCGGGGGAAGTTCTGCCGGAGTGACAGAAACCTGAGAACGCGAACCGATTAGTTGCACGTGTCGTGGGATTGTCACGCAGATGTCATGGAGATGACTTCGTAGAGTTGGGGATTAAGCGATCGAGCGTCTTCGAGCTAAAGATCGCAGGGCACGAGAAGACAATGTTTTTTACCCAGGTTCGGCCCCTCGATGCGAGGTAAAGACCTACGTCCTGCCTATCCTAGATTGATATTGATATGAATATGGTGTTACAAGGGGTTGGCGATCGATGTGTTGAGTCGCCTCTCTCGGGATGTATGAGAGCTAGGGTTTGGAGCTTGGATTGCTTGTTCTGTCTAAGTCCCGCGAGCCCTCCTTATATACACGGAGGCTCGTCAGGTTACAATGTTATTATTTGGGGACTACTCTTCGTGCCTTCCAAGTTAAGCTAAACACCGACCTTCTGGATCCTTCTATTGGCAGGCCATACTCTTAGGCCGGCCCATCTTCTTGTCAGCCCATCTATAGTGCGACCGTAAAATAAGTCGCGCTTTATCTGGATGAGTCGCGGGATTATTATTCCCCCGACATTAGCCCCCGAGCTTCCGGGTGATTCGTAGAGTCAGGCGGAAGATCTTGACTTGATGATGATAATGATGTAGTTGGCTTGCATATGTAGAGCTTGTCGACTCACTGGTGTTAAGTCGCAAGCATTGCGGCTTCTTGAGCCGCTGATGTAGAAGCAATGAGTCGCTAATTGTTGCGGCTTATTGAGCCGCTGATATATTATCACAGACCTTTGAGGCCGGCGACGTCTTGTTAAGGCTGCCAAGTTGATGCAGAGGCTAAGCTGAAATCATAAGAATAATAACTTATGAGCATCAAGATATATTAGCCAAATGTGTATAAGGTGCTGAGTCATAGACATCAAAGCAAATAATAATAAGCATAAATAAGCTGGCCAAAAGTATAATAAGCTTGTCAAGTTATCATGGCAAGCCATTTGAGCGGATGTTGAATCATGGCGACTCAAGGGTATATAGCTACAGCCTGTGTTTAAAGATTTCCGAGTCGCTGATTTGACTCGCAAATGGATATATATTCTCATGTGCTGCAAAAAATGAAATCTGCGTATAAACATGGTATATGAGTATAATAAAGACCGCCAGATATGGTGGATGTGTAGCCCCCGAGGGCCGGGTTGCATGCTTGATCATGCTGCTCGGGACTCAAAAATATCTCAAGTTAGACAAAAATTTAATTGTCCTAGCCCCCGGTCATTAAGCAGACATGCTTTCATTATCCTGCTTGATGGCATATCGTTGCAATTTGATCCTGCAACAGATTGACAAATATTGTTGCCGCAAGATAATAATGATATAAATTCCACTTTGATGTGGCTGAAAATAAATAAATAATGGTGGCTTCATCAGCCGATATCAGGATATAATTATCTCAATCATAAAAAATCTGGCCATGCCAATTCAAACTCGTATGGCTGAGTTATAAGTTCCTGAAATTTAGAAGGCAAAACCCCCAAGGAAGCAATAATTTGATGATAATATGTTAGCCTTGGCGGCTGATAATAAAAAAGTTAGTACTCCGCATAATAGCATATGGTACCCTGTATGATAGCATAGTATAATCTGCATGATAGCAAATGATATGTTGCATGCCGCAAATGATATGTCTCACGATGCAAATGATATGTTGCATGATGCAAATGATATGTTGCATGATAGCAAATGGTTGCATAATAGCAACTAGCTGCATGATAGCAACTGGTAAGATGCATGATAGCATATTGTACGATGCATGATAGCATATGGTACTTGACTCAGTATTTCCCAAATCTAATGTGTGTTCAGGGTCGAGAACGGCCATGATAGGCAGCCATGATAGGCATCAGACTCGATTGACGCCACACGCGGGTACTTTAGTCCTTCTGAATTATCTCTATTACCGTTAAGTAGGTCTTCGCGCGGCTCAGTATTTCCCAGGTAAAAAAAATGCGTGTTCAGGGTCGCTGGCGGCCATGATAGGCGATCACACTCGATTGACACCGCACCCCAGTACTTTGGCCGCATAGTGCAAAGATACTTCTGACTTAAGGCGAGAATAACCAGGATTATTGCTTTTATCGGCAGCAATAGCCGTGACGAGCTCTAATTAGCTTTGATGATAACCAGCTCTGATTAGCTGTAGATGTGGTACGGCGAGTCACCTGTTTTAACTCAAATATCTGATAAGATAATGATTCATTAATGACTCATAAATTGATGTAATGATGAGCTGTTTGCGACTCATAAAATGATATGGGGTAAATCGCTATGCGACTCATAAATTGATATGACAATAAGTCGATGGTGATTAATAAAATGATATGATGATAAATCATGAAATTATATAACGATCAGTCATAAATTGATATAATGATAAGTCAGAGAATGACAAATGAATCGCCAAATATCAATGCTTGAACATGTAGTGGTGGTCTTGATATTCAATGCAAGCTGTAAATAGCTAGACTTTGCAATGCGAGTTATAAAGAACTCTAATTTGAGAAGTAGATGTAATTAAATCTACAAAAGATAATATGAATTTAAAGTCTACGACATGATATAATATGAGTCGCAAAGACATTTAATAAAAGGCATAATAACCTAGAAATGCAGCCCCCGAGATAAACTCGAAGATGAAATTTACTGATAAAAGTAAAAGGCTGCAAAAGTTTGAGCATGAAAGCGACTTATCTTGTTTTATTCTCCTGGCGATGACGCGATATGATCCGTGAACTGGCTGCTGGATTGTTTTAATGCTTCCGATGCTTATGATGTGGAGTAAACCGAGGATCCTTCGACTGAAGCCGCGTTGAGTCGTACACACGTCTGCATCCAGGTCTTTGAATTGGTTGCGTCGCGGTGCCGTACTGCATGGGTTTCCTTCCTTTGGAACAGCTAGTACTTGATTTCTCAGAAGAATCCATAGCAGTAGCAAGCGAGCAACTCTATATTTATTTTCATGATTTCTTTCTTTCATCCCAGTGCGAGTCATCAAGGCCATATAATGTTGGGGCTGGCCTTCATGTGGATATCCATGCAAAATAAGCCAGCAACTTGGATTATGCAAACGAATCAACTTGGCTCTGCACAGCATCTGTCCACGCCGTGCGCGCTGAAGCCAATCGAGTCGGTGCGTAAGTCGCCGAGATTTGGATCCCCACTCATGTCGGACATCCTGAACTGATGGCAATTTCTCGCCGATTTGTGATTCCGATCGCCAGATACTGCTCCCGAGATTCCTATGATGATGAGTCGCAGCCGTTTGTTGATTTCGATAAGCCGCGCGTGAAGGTTGATGAAAAAGTGTGAGCCGCGGCTGTCATCCAATGTTGCGTCTGGGTCCCCCTATCCCCGCTGCTGGGCTGTCGGCTTGCCGTATGTATGTACGTGCTCTGTTTGGGTCATGGGCGTGCTAACCACCAAGTAAGCTACTTAATTAATCTTTTTTCTTTTGCGATCAGTATCCTTGGAACTTGAAACGATCATGCTCTTCTATTTCTTGGTCGTGCAAACGTACTCCCAGTATGGCCCGAAACCACAGTTTTGATCGGACACGGTTCCAGCTGGTTTGATCCGGCCGGCGAGCAGCTTCCTTCTTTTCTTTTCCTTTTTTCTCCTAGTAACTCGCACCAGGTGTCAACTTGGGTCTTGATCATGGGTATCTTGACTCTTGATTCTTGGAAAGTACGGCTGCCGCTGCCATGCTTGGACTCCTCATTGAGTTTGATTCGGACTAGAACTATGTCTTGCCGATTTGATGCTTTCCTTTTTTGGATTCGCGAACTCGCATGAACACAAAACTTACTGTGGTGCTTGAGTCGCCGACGGAGATCTAACCGTTAGAATCGTCTCAAATTTCTTGGAGGTCTTCGGGATTGTATTCCGCAGGGTTCCACCGGAGGGATCTTCGAATTGATGTCCGAGTCGATCTCGATAATTATTTTCCCAAAGTCGCGCGGAATTCCGTCAGCTTTCGACAGGGATTCAGTGTTTGAGTCGCCCACGGAGATCTAACCGTTGGAATCCGATGCGCTTTGGACAGCTGCTAGGAAACTCGATCGCGCATCTTTCCACCGAAGGGATCGTCGAGATGAGTTTCGAGCCGCCGCCGGTGATGTCCGCCATATGGTCGTTGCTGCTGTCCTGTAACCCGCGCGTGAGGGGCGTTGTCGAAGTTGAGCCCCGAATTGCGCGGTCGAATTTCCCCACGCTTTCTACTCGAGCTTGAGGTAGATCTTGATGTAGATGTAGATACCGCCGAATCGTTTAGACCGGCGTGATGTTGAAGTCGCCGAGATTGAATCGACGACGAGATCCTCCGTCCCTGGCACAGATCCAGCGCGGAACGTGATGCTCTTGACCGCAAGCCCCACGGTGGGCGCCAACTGTCGTGGGATTGTCACGCAGATGTCATGGAGATGACTTCGTAGAGTTGGGGATTAAGCGATCGAGCGTCTCCGAGCTAAAGATCGCAGGGCACGAGAAGACAATGTTTTTTACCCAGGTTCGGCCCCTCGATGCGAGGTAAAGACCTACGTCCTGCCTATCCTAGATTGATATTGATATGAATATGGTGTTACAAGGGGTTGGCGATCGATGTGTTGAGTCGCCTCTCTCGGGATGTATGAGAGCTAGGGTTTGGAGCTTGGATTGCTTGTTCTGTCTAAGTCCCGCGAGCCCTCCTTATATACACGGAGGCTCGTCAGGTTACAATGTTATTATTTGGGGACTACTCTTCGTGCCTTCCAAGTTAAGCTAAACACCGACCTTCTGGATCCTTCTATTGGCAGGCCATACTCTTAGGCCGGCCCATCTTCTTGTCAGCCCATCTATAGTGCGACCGTAAAATAAGTCGCGCTTTATCTGGATGAGTCGCGGGATTATTATTCCCCCGACAGCACGTATGGGAGTAAGAGAACCATGAACTTAAGGCTATGGTTGGGGAAACCTTAATGCATTGTTAGTATTTGCGGATGCCTGCTAACAATCCAATCATATAGTACTTGTAATCCCAAGTAGTGGAGTGCATGTATATTTAGCCTCTCCCACATAGAAAACTGCATCGAGGACAATGAACCAAGTACCTTCACTAATTAATCTTGGACAAAGGCACCACAATTACCACCACTTTTCCACACTCATGGTACTGTTAGTATATGGTTACTTAGTGTACTTTATTGCTGCAGCACTAGCTTTTACTTTCTTGTATTTATTATCTTGCAAAACTACCTCTCATACCCGTATTGCTACCGTAGTTTTATTTTCTAGATAATGCAAACGTTTAGTGTGCGTAGAGTTGTATCAGTGGTTGATAGAATTTGAGAGAATACTTATCCTACCTTTAGCTTCTCGTTGGGTTCGACACTCTTACTTATCGAAAAGGCTACACGCGATCCCCTATACTTGTGGGTTATCAAGACCTTTTCTGGCGCCGTTGCCGGGGAGCCATAGCGTAGGTTAATGTTCTTGTGTGCACTTGTTTGATTTATCTCTAAGTAGTTTTTATTTTCAGTATTAAGTTGTTCTTCATCTTACTATGGATAGGGAATGCGAATTACAAAAAAAATTAGGTATAGTTGTTATCTAAAAACGTTTTCAAAAAGAAAAGTGATTGGAAAGATGAGTAATGGTTAAATGGGGGTCGACCTTGAACACTTGTGTTCATGCCTATGAAACCAAAACAAATCTTTCCATGGAAGCTTTTCATTAAAAACATGTAAATATTGTAAATATTGTGTATATACCTCTGTACATAAAAATGAAATGCTAATTATAGTCTTTAGTTAATTGAAAGTTGATAGTTTTACTTTGCTGTCCAGAAACAGATTTCTGTGCTCCACCGTATTAAATGTTTAAAATCACCAGAACGTGATCTTGATCTGAAATTTCTTGAGA
Source organism: Poa pratensis (assembly GCA_947311845.1). Classification (NCBI taxonomy): domain Eukaryota; kingdom Viridiplantae; phylum Streptophyta; class Magnoliopsida; order Poales; family Poaceae; genus Poa; species Poa pratensis. The sequence continues at coordinate 13,730,724 of CAMZMU010000123.1, read as the reverse complement.
GCAAAGTGATGCTTATTAGCTTTCTTTCATTAGACTAACTTTTTCTGATTTAAGGTACGTAGATAGGTCGAAAAATTCGATCTTTACTGACTGTTCTGTTTAGACGGATTTTGTGCTTCTCTGTAAATAAAATCGTGATAAATCTCAGAATAGTATTTTGACTTGAACATTTTTGTGCATAAACCTGAGATTATTATCTCTCTTTCATTAGACTAAAGTTTTTCGATTTGAGCTACTTAACTATCTCGTTGAATGCCATCTTTACGGACTGTTCAGTTTTGACATATTTCTTTGTTTATTCAATATTGTACTTGGTGTTGTTAGTTTCATTAGTTTTTCGACGGACAACGGAAATCATGAACACATTAGTATATACAGTGGCTAATGTTGAGTAAAAATTATAAAACTTGTCAATATTTGAACATGAGTGGATTTTATTTAATAAGTACTAACCCTACTAATGAGTTTTGTGAAGTTTTATGTGGATGTAGCTTATAAGATCTAATCAACTAGCTGGGTGGCCCGCGCATTTGCGCGGCTAGACATTTCATGGATATTAGACGTATTTTGGATTTTTGTATTTTGATGCATATTTTTAAAAATTTAGAAGAACATTATTTGATGTTTATATATATGCTTAATATTTTGAAAAAATTATTTCATGTAATCTACGCATTTACATGGTTAGATTTTAGAGGAATGTTAAACATTTTCCTCACATTTGTCAGAATGCGTAGTAAACACCTTATTTCTCATATATGATAATTGATAATGTAGACTAATATGTTTCTAATATTGCATTCATTTGAGGTTTCATTATGCCCTTAGATATCTTTCTTCCGGTCATTTTGTTTATTGAGTTACTTTAAATTACCAGGCTTAAGCATCTTTTGCAAATTTACTTGGTTTAATTTTCTAATTTCACTTGCGCCCAAGATATTTTTTGGTTATTTCTTTATCTTTCTCTTTATTCGTCTTTGTCTTTATTTGCTGTCCCTGTCGTGACAATTCACAAATTGAAACTGGGTTTTATTTAAGTCACATTTTGAATTTTGATCCCTTTAGGGATTCGAAGCTATTTTCCTCTAGCCGTATTTTTTCTATTGAATTTTTCTAAATACATGTCTGTAGGTTAACTTTTCACAAAAACATTCATACATATTAATTGTATTTTATTCAACCATCTCTCTCACTTCTTTATTCTGTATATGCAGGCTGTTGGTCCGCCTGGTAAAATACCTTTGTCAATAGTGCGACCACTGTAAGGCACATACCAGGCAGGCAGCCACAGTCATCTGTACATCTCTCTCTCTTGCCGTTCAAAAACAAATCCCTCTATCTAGTGAAAAGCAAGTAAGAAATCCCCCTTTCTATTCTTCCGTCAAAACGAAAATCCTTTCTATTCTCTACGCGCCATCCCTGATTTGGGAACATTGGAGAGGCCCTTGCAGTTCTGGTCGCCGCTGCGTAGCTTCACGGCGGCCCGCAGCTCGGCCATCGACGTCTGCAGGCTGCAGCGTCCGCGTTGCCGGCAGTTCGACCTGCAGAGGGCGCAGCTACTTCAACCCGACTGTAACTGGAGCTCAGCGGATCTAATTTCAGTAGGAATGGTAGTGTTATTTGTCAACCGAACAGGGCAATAGAGCCAGTTCATCTTATTGCGCTTGTCTCGTCGAGGTTGGCGCAGGAGGAGGCACACAGGTAAATCAATCATCCTATCTCCATCCACAGAGGCTAAATTTTATTCCATATGAGAAATAATATGTGGTTTAATCTCCAGGAAAAATATGTATGATTGAGAGATTTGAAAGAAGAGATGAATCTCCATGTTGTAGCCGATTCTTTTAGATAGACCTACGATATAAGTGAGATGTGGTTTTTTGTACTGTTCGTAAGATATTTGTTTTTGATTGTCGGTTATTGAGGTCTGTAGAATGAGAGATATTATCTTTGGCGCATGTGGAAGCACATGCAACTAATCCCACTATCCTATAGATTAGGCTTTTCAAACTATTCGTGAGAGATTTATTGAGATTTTTGCTCCATGGGGTCTGTAGCATGAGAGATATTAGGTAATTAAATTTTGAGCTGTGGTCTTTGCTCTATTAAACTATTCCACATGTACATAAATAGTAAATGGAAATGTGCACTTATTTTCGAAAACAAAATGTGAACTTCTTCTAGAAATACATTTATGTAGCTATGAAAACGAATCACGACCATGAAGTACCTGTGAAGCATGATAATTAAGCAAGCAGGAACAGGCTATGCTGAACTGATATCTCCTGTTTACGATTTTTCTATGAGGGCTCCACTTCATGAATCATGATTTTAAATGTCTTGTGCTCCTCTGTAAATTTGAATATCCACTTATAAACAATATTCTTTGTGATGTCTTCACTTGGACTTCTTATGGCCGTTTTGAGTCGTTGGGTGACATGATGATCCGAGGTATGTATATACCTTTTCACCCACGTTTCTTCCTGTAATTATTTGTTCCTTGATGTACTTGCAAAGTGCCTTCCACGTTGAATCCCACATCTTTAAGATTGTTACTTGTGTTCCAAATGCCCAACTTGATGCTTCATTTATACATTAATCCATTCATTGTGGCCATCAAACATTTTGAGCGCTTTGCATGCTGATTTGTATGTTGGGTGAATGACTCCACCAACGATGATGTGCATCCTTTCGTTGTTTCAGAAGCATCCTTAGATTGTATCGCTCACCACTTGCGGGTGCGCAGTAGATTCTTCCAATTGCATAGTAACTTCTCTTCCGCTTCTCCCAGATTTTTGTTTTGCTGTTCCATACAAATATTGAAGGGAATTCTGCATAGGTTAATTCTTTTCCTAGATCGTGTATCATATTTGCCTTCATCCACTGAATGAAGTTTGTGATTTTTTATCCTTCCCTTCTTACTATCCTGTCAAGATCAGTCGAGTCGAAAAAAATGACTTGCTGCTCGTTTTCAAGATGGAATTGAAGGCTCTAGACGGGTGGTTCACGATAGTGTAGATCAAACTGGAATAGCCTCCAACATGCTTCTGTTGCTGATATGTGCCTCATCTCCAGGTATTTCTTGATCTCGGCCATATGGTTTGTCACGTCTCTTTCCTTCAGCAATGTTGTCACTTTGTCGTCTTCTTTGTGGATGTACTTAAATAGGTACTTGATTGACCTGGACATGTTGCACCACTCGACATTTTTGTGTGCTTGAAATTTGACCAACAGATCCCGGTGTAGTGCACGACAAATCCATTGTTGAGCTTGACCCCTCCCTTTTTTATCTGCATACCGCGTTCTCTCCTTTTATATAATGTAAAGCCATTTCATTTCTGACTGGGCGATATTTTGTAGATTCTGTACCTTTAAAGTTGATAGTAACATATACAAAACTCCCATTTATCTTTGATCCATATGCGTCTGTCATATTCTTCCATATAGTAGCTTGTATCGTATCACCCTTCAGACAATAGAAGAAATCCGTTGATAAATATGTTAGTAGTTGTTTAGACAATAGAAGAAATCCGTTGATAAATATGTTAGAAAAATACCTGTTTTTCCATCAAGATCATGTCCATGCTTATAAGTTTTTCAGTTGAAGGGTTGATCGAATCTCATATTCTTATTACTTTCACTTTAAGGTTGCATGCTTGTCCACTTGTGGTAAGCTCAGTTAAGTTACACTGATTAAAAAAGGATGAACAATCACAGTAGTGCAAGATTGTTACGAACAGATTTACAGCATGCATGTTGGTTGTATAATCTTGTACAAAATTATCCATATATACACAATTATTAACATTTAAGCTTAATCACTGTAAGTAACACTGACTCCCCCATGTAATCTGAATTTACCCTGTTCTTTTCTGAAGATGGAGTTACTCTTTTCAGATTCATCAATAGTATCTGATAGAATACCATGGATTTGTAGGCCCAAAAAGATGTTTTCCTTTCTTCAATTGGTCCCATGTGTGGTGCAACTCCTGCTGCATCGGTTAACTCATTAATTTAGGTGGCATAACCTGCAGAAAAGAAGATAGCTAGGTTTCTACAAAAAAAAATGTAATATCATACATGAGAGAAATGTCAACAACTACTCTTCTAGAAAGCACATCTATGCTTGAAAAGTTGCAGCCATGCTTTGGAATGTCTTCTTTGTCTTGGATCTCCTATATATTTGTTGTCGGTGAGAACTTGATTATTATGTCATCCTCTATTGGTCGAAATTTAGCTGCCGCTGGTATTACTCTCATGTTTGTGCAACCTTGATGAATATGCTCTGAACTTCTCTTGTAGGCCTTATTGATAAATCCATGCATCATGGTCTGCTGGTGTACTATTTATAATTAGCATGGAGATTGCAACAAAATACTGGAAATAAGTCATGAAAAGAAGTCTGCACTGAAACATCAAACAAATAGGTAGGAATACTTGCTTGAGGATGCTTCGTACATGTACGTGCTAGATGTCGTATCCAAACCCTTGGTGAGTGCAGCCGGATAAGATTTGTCACCTTTGCGAGGGAAGATCTTGCTTTTCATGTTCTTGCGTGAAACTGTTGACGACGACGATGACGGGATCTCGGCAAGTCGGCATGCGCTGCCGCCGCCGCCACAGCGTGATCACTTCAATAAGATGCAACAACCGACCTAGAAAGGTTTTTGCGATTCCTATCTATATACATGCATGTCTTTGGAGTTTGTATTGGTAAAACTTTGTATTCTTACCTAATATTTGTATGATTTTGATCAGAAATCAGTGTTTTAACTATAGAAAATGCACATATGGAGGAGTGAGGATATTACTCTTACTTGATTTTTTTCTTGAACTGTACTCTTCTCACTTAAAATTTGATGGTGTTTATATCCTGCAAAAACAAAAACAGATCTACGCGTTGTTTCAGTCCTTTGGCGTCATGACGTCGCTGAGTCTCGTGATGGCTGTATTTCTATCCTGTGTTGCATCCGAGCGTCCTGGTAGCCAAGGAGGTGGAGAGCTGATGAAGGTGTGGTTCTTTCGTACCTGCATGAGGACCCGCAGACGCGCCCGAGCATGGCTGTGGTAGCCGGCATGCTCGAGGGTACTGAGGAGCTGTGCGATCCGTGCGCATGGTGGCTCGGATTCTTCCGGCTGTACGGCCGCGGGTCGTTTGATCCGCCGTGTCAGGCATCCGATCATGGATCGTGTGAGGCTTCGCGATGCGTTCGACGGGAAGATCATCAAGCTGGCCGTGATGGTGCCTTCAATCCGCCGACGGACAGCTATTGTGCCTTGGATTGGATCCATCGGGTGTTCACGTGCGTGTGCTGGTTTGCATCGTGATTTGCATCCATCCACGGACATATTGCTGAATCTTAATTTGTTTGCATGCAAGTCATACACGGCAGAAATAGTTTCCTTTTTTTCTGTAGGAGACTCCTGTAGATTTGTTTGCATGCAAGTCGTACACGGGAACCATGCAAAAAAAAAAGTCGTACACGGGAGATATAGTTTCCTTTTGTTTTTGGGTGGGAGACTCACGTAGAGTACATGGACTTTGCTGTGTGTTCGTGAATTAGGACGGCGTGTTTGTTGGATCTAGGCCGTTAATATATCGTGACCTTAGAGCGGTAAATCCTCACCGTTAATTGTTTGTTGTTTTAATAATATAATAGATATGGTGATATGAGATGAACAAGAAGACGCAAGAGCTCAAGCTTGGGGATGTGTAGGTGCATCCCAAGAACATATTCAAGAAGATACAATCATCTAAGCTTGGGGATGCCCGAGTCATCCCCCTATTCATCAACTAACATGAGGTTGTCTCGTTCATACTCTATATTACCCGTCCACATGATATGTATTGTCTTAACTTGTATTATAATTGCTTTTATATGTCTTGGTTTTACCTTCTTTAGTTTTATTAGGCTCCTTATTTGGTTTCGATTGCTTCTTTACTTTCACTTATAAATTCAAAATAACAAAAATATTTTCTTTTGTTTTGCTTCTTTGTTTGGTTCTTTATTTTAATTTTATTTGGGTTTTACTTTTGATTTTTATTTAGAGTTTTCCTTGCTGTAGCTAGCATGTTTAGGTCTTGCTTAGCCTCTGGTTTCTTAGTTTATCAAAAATAAAGTACCAAGTTTTATCCATTTAGCTTAGTTGATACATATGTAAAAAGTGATTTTCTGTTTTCGGTATCTACTGCTTATTGCGCGATTTTTCATATTTTACTGGAAGCTCTAAAAATCACGAAAAAATTACTGATGTTGTAGCACCTAATCCTCTGCATGTAAAAAAATTTCGGGCATGTTTAAGTGCACCTAAAAATTGCGTTTTCCAGCTGCTGTTTTTCTGGACAGATTCTGACTTTTGTTGCAAGAGTGGCCTCTTTTCGTTTTCATTTGATTTTTAATGGTTCTTACCTTTCATTTATAAGTTGGCCATTTAAGCAACCTTTCTGTAACTTAAAAACAAAATTTTATTTGGTTTAATAGTAGCACTTGGGAAATATTATCTATTGTACTAATGTCTAACCGCAGAAAAGAATGGGAAAGTTTTTGTGTTGAAGTTTTTTCACAGAGAATGAAGGAACACCAAACTATGGAATATTGAAGAATTACCAAAGTCATAAGCTTGGGGATGTCCCCGCATCCCTCTTCATCAATAACCCCACGGTTTGCAAACCTTTAAACTTTGTTTTTTGAGCAACATAGGAACTTAACTAAACTTGAAGCGGCTGTATTTTATTATCTATTTATCTTAGCATCAAACACCAGTTACATTAATAAGTGGATCGTCACATATTTTATTTATCCTCTGTTTTCAATGTTTACTTGGTTAATGGATTACTTGTTGAAACTTAAAAATGATGTGTGAATAATACTGTTTAGTAGTTTATGTTTTCTTATGGTTAGTCTCAACTAGCTAATAGTGCATATTATGTTATTTTGATATCAACATGCATTGTCCTGTTCATAAGATGGTATGGTATTGTGGTATCCTCCTCTGAATAATTCACTTGAATCGACTTGGCACATGCTCACACATGTTATGACTGAAAAATAAAAGTCAATTAAGCCTTGATGATCTATTTTGCCTCAGAGTTTTAGTATCGTTTTTATGCCTCCGTTAATTTTATTTTGTCGCAAGCATGATTATGACCGTTATCGCTCTCGTGGTTGTCGCTTCCCAGTCTATTGCTAGCCTTCACTTGTACTGAGCGGGAATGCTGCTCGTGCATCCAAATCCTTAAAACCAAGTTATCCCAAAGAGTCCACCAAAAAATTCCTATGCATGGTATTTCAAGCCATTCCAAGTAAATTTGCATGTGCTACCTTTAAAACCTTCAAAATATTTCTCTTTTTGTGTCAATGTTTACTAGCTCATGAGGAATTAGTGTGGTTATTCTTTATTCTATTTGTCAAATGGACTTTTACACCTGGACTAGTGGCATATACATCCGCTTATCCAATAACTTGCAAAAAGAGCTGGCAACGGGGTGCCCAGTCCCAATTAATTACAACTTTAACCAATTAATTCTCTTCACACTTTTGCCCTGATTCATCAGTAAGCAATGACAAACAGTGAAATACCTGAATGTGTGTAAACCAAAGAGAAAGAGGGATGATCTGCCTTGCTGGTAGAAATAACGTCCTTCATGGGAGCCGCTCTTAAAAGTCCGTTTGACAGGTAGAATACTGTTCTCACCCGCTACCATTCGTTGACAATTAACAAACACCTCTCAAAACATTTTTACCTCTGTTTTTAAAACAAAAAGCTCTAGCACGTGTTAATCCCTGCTTCCCTCTGCGAAGGGCCAATCTTTTATTTTTATGTTGAGTCACCATCCTTTCTTTGAGCACTTCTTCGAGAGCATAGCTGTCGTTCTTAGTGTAATGTGCTTGTCCCAGAATACGATTAATTGAGGTATAACCATGATGCTTTTATCTTTGATATCTCTATATCTAGTCTTCACTTGAACTTCAGAGGTGCCTTGGCATTTATGTTTTGCTCCACAATTAAGGGCAAGCGAGATACCACTCTATCATGCTTTATTATGGTCATTACAATCTTGTTGATGTTTATAAATTTCATGTTATAAGCTCTTAGTTCGTTGATACTTTTCATTAGGAAACATGATTGCTAAGTTTTATTATCCATACATCATGCAATTGTTAAAGACCTGATCATAGCATTTACAATCAAAAATTATTTTGTTATCATTTACCTACTCGAGGACGAGCAGGAATTAAGCTTGGGGATGTTGATACGTCCAAAACGTATCTATAATTTTTGATTGTTTCATGCCATTTTTATGCTTTTAGCACTTGTTTTATATTAAGTTTATTATTTATTTGGACTAACCTACTAATAGTTGCAAAAGTGCACAATGTTCTTGTTTTACTCTTTGATGTGTAGAAATTATCAAGAATACAAGAGGAAACCTTGTTGGAGTCGAATTGGGACTTTCCTGAAATCTGTCTGAGAACTTTTTACGAAGATTGCCAGTTTGACCCTCGAAGATGACGTTATATGGAGACCTGGCTGTTACGAAAGTTGTCACAATTTTCCATACGAAGATTTTAAGCCCGAGATCAGCCCAATCGGAGTTCGGACGCGGCCTGTAGGCCCGTTTTGGTGGAACCCTAAAAGGGGTGACGGAAATCCGAGAAGATATATAAAGGGAGGAAACCTAATTCGTGGAGGACTCCTCCACCCACGAATTTCAGCCACCAAAAGCCACGTTTTTGCCTCCCCCATGGATCCCATCTCCATGGGGGAGGGCTCCCAAGAAGCCATGAAGGAGGGAGGCTAAGGGGCGGCGCTCCCCAAGCTTGCCGGCGGCGGGGAAAGGAGTTCCCCGCACCGCCGGCGCCGCCGCCGCCCTGCGCCGCCCGCTGCCCTCTCCGCCGTCTTCACCGCCATCTCCATCACCATCTCCTCCTTGTATTCAGTGGTTCATCCTCCCACAAACCTCTGTACCGTCCTATGTAAACATGGTGTTTGATGCTATAATATTTATCCTATGATTTACATCATGTTTCCGTAGTTTATTTGTCTTTTGATTGCTTAATTGAATGCATGAGGTTCATTAGAGTTGTATGTCTATATGGTGCTGTCCTTTGGTGTCCATTATATTTGTGCGCGCATGGATCAAACACCCTAGGGTTGGTAGTATTTGTAACGAAGCGGGGGAAGTTCTGCCGGAGTGACAGAAACCTGAGAACGCGAACCGATTAGTTGCACGTATGGGAGTAAGAGGACCTTGAACTTAAGGCTATGGTTGGGGAAACCTTAATGCATTGTTAGTATTTGCGGATGCTTGCTAACAATCCAATCATATAGTACTTGTAATCCCAAGTAGTGGAGTGCATGTATATTTAGCCTCTCCCACATAGAAAACTGCATCGAAGACAATGAACCAAGTACCTTCACTAATTAATCTTGGACAAAGCCACCACAATTACCACCACTTTTCCACACTCATGGTACTGTTAGTATATGGTTACTTAGTGTATTTTATTGCTGCAGCACTAACTTTTACTTTCTTGTATTTATTATCTTGCAAAACTACCTCTCATACCCGTATTGCTACCGTAGTTTTATTTTCTAGATAATGCAAACGTTTAGTGTGCGTAGAGTTGTATCAGTGGTTGATAGAACTTGAGAGAATACTTATCCTACCTTTAGCTCCTCGTTGGGTTCGACACTCTTACTTATCGAAAAGGCTACACGCGATCCCCTATACTTGTGGGTTATCAATCGGCGGTAAGCATATCGAACTCATTGGTGTACTGCTTGTACATGATTTTGACGTCGCTATGAACGGGAGGAGGCCTAGCATCTCGATGTACGGAGTGTAGCGCTCATCGTACGGCATGTCACTCGACGATGCCTGTGAGACCGAATCTTCAACGGTTTCAGTTCCTACAAACATACAAACAATATAATTACGACATATCAAACACATTCCAACCATAAGAAAATTGACAAGTCTAATAGTATTTTTCTTACCTCCTTAAGATCCTTCAAGAAATAGGCCCGGTGTGCAACATCGTAGTGATTATTGAGTAACCACACCATCCTACGTATTCCAAACAACAAATCAACCAAATAAGAATTGTTGGGAATCGTAGACAGAAAACAAAAAATTTCCTACCGACGATAACCTTAAACTAGCCAGGATCTATACTATGCAGATATAGTAATACGGAGGAGATCAGAATACATACCCTTGTAGACCGAAAGCGGAATTATGTTCCCGCACAAACGTTGTCGGTGGAGACGACGGCGTCGACCTCAGGGTCGAGTAGTGGAAGAAGACAGCTCCCAGCACCAAACAATGGTGCCTCGTGGTTCCACACACGTACGGTGTGGATGACAACCTCCGGGCTCCAGATCCAGCAGAGCAGCGGAAGTGGAAGATTGGATCTAGCAGCACGGCGGTGTGCGTCTAGTGGAGAGACTTCTCTCAAGCCGTGCGCAGCCCCAATTGTGAAGCTACAACTTAAACGGATGAGAGAGGAGAAGGAAAGGTGCAATTTCAAAGGCATGGGGGGCATCCTATATAAAGGAGGAGGAGGGAGGCCAACCTCCTTGGCTCCCCCATGTGGGACTAAACCCCACATGGGGTGCGCCGACCAAGGGAGGCAGCCGGCCACCTAGGTGGGCCCCATTCGGCCTACCCTAGGTCGGCTAGGCCCTCCCCCCCATTTCCCAAATGGGGTTTTCCCCTAATGGGCCTCTAAGGCCCATTTACGATTGAATGCCTTTAAAATTAGAATTAAATTAAATAAAAATATATTTAATCACTAATAACACTTATTAATATTAAATACATATTATTTAATTCATTCGGACTCCGAAACATATTTCGTTGCCCTCCGATCTCCATCGGACATGTCCGGAACACTTCCGGAGTCTCCGGTTTCTTTTCTCTCTTAAATCCAATCTAATCGTCACCCACCCTTAAGTGTGTTACCCCACGGTTCGGGATCACGCCAGAGATGATCAAGACACATTCTCCGATCAATGACTAGCAGAGGGATCTGCATACCCATGATAGTCCCTGGGTGTCCACGAATGACTTTCTATCGTTTTAACGTTTAGACGTCCAGCTTCATCCTCTTGCCTAGTGATACTTAGATTGTCCGAGCGTCGTTCTCCGGTATCATGTTTGCCGAGCATGACCCGTCATACACAAATCTATCTTTACTCGTCCGTGATATTACATCCCCGTGACCTAGTCACATGCTTGCAAGCTCATTGATGTAATCTCACCGAGTGGACCCAGAGTATCTATCATGCTATGTGGATTGGCAATTCCCGCTCTTGATCACTTGCTTCTAATGCTTCCTTCCGATACCCGAAAGTGTCACCTTTATTGTCGCGCTATATAAGACATGCCGTTTGATGCGATCAGCCGCACCTTCCAGAAGCAGAGATTTGATATGATATCACGGTCGAAGGTATGAACACTACGTTTCTATATTTTGGGTATGTCCATCAAATCATTCACCTAATGATATGACTCCGTTGTCAACCGACGTGATTGTCCATGATCAGGAAACCTTGATCATCTGTTACCCAACGAACTAGTTAAACAGAGGCTACTAGGGACCTGGTTGTTTTCATACCACACGTGTATTAATGTTTCCGCGTAATACAGTTATAGCATGGTACAAAAACATATTATGAACAATTGAGATATGACAAATAAAATCACTTTATTAATTGCCTCTAGGGCATATCTCCAACAGTCTCCCACTTGCACTAGAGTACAATTTAATCTAGTTTACAACTTGGTAAAAGCCTAACACCTATAGCATCTTGGTGTTTCTCATGCTTGTCTCGTGGAAGAGGTTTCGTCATCGGATCTGCAACATTCAGATCCGTGTGTATTTTGCAAATCTTTACATCGCCTTCCTTGACGTACTGCCGTATGACATGGAAGCGTCGGAGAATATGTTTGGCGGTGGAGTGAGACCTTGGTTCCTTCGCGTTGGCAATAGACCTGTGTTGTCGCAGTAGATGTTCACAGGGTCTTGCGCACTGGGAACACTCCAAGCTCGATGACGAACTTCCTCAGCCAAACAGCTTCATTTGCAGCATCCGTAGCAGCAATATACTCCGATTCCATTGTAGATTGGGATACTATGGGTTGTTTCCCACTTCTCCAGCTCACAGCGCCTCCGTTCACCTTAAACACATAACCTGTTTGCGATTTCGAGTCATCTGGATCTGTGCAGAAACTTGCATCAACGTAACCTGTTACGCCAAGTTCCTCTTCACAATCTCCATAAACAAGAAACATGTCCTTGGTATACTTAAGATACTTCAGTATGTTCTTAACAGCTGTCCAATGATCCTTGCCAGGATTACTTTGGAATCGACTCGTCAAACTAAGAGCCAATGCTACATCGGGTCGAGTACTTAACATGGCATACATGATCGATCCTATAGCCGAAGCATATCGAGTGCCATCCACCTTGGCTTTTTCAAAAGCCGTTTGTGGACACTGAGCCGTGCTCAATGTTTTTCCTTTGACAACCGGCACAAGACCTTTCTTTGCCAGATGCATATTGAACTTCTTCAATATCTTGTCAAGGTAAGTACTTTGACTTAACGCTAATAGGCGCCTTGATCTATCACGATAGATCTTAATGCCTAATACGTATGCAGCTTCTCCTAAGTCCTTCATCGAAAATTTACTGTTTAAATATTCCTTCACGCTTTTCAGAAGTTCCACATTATCCCCAATTAGTAATATATCATCCACATATAGAACTAGGAATGCAACTGAGCTCCCACTCATTTTCTTATAAATGCAGGTTTCTTCCGATTTTGGACAAATCCAAAACCTTTGATCACTTCATCAAAGCGAAGATTCCAGCTCCGAGATGCTTGCTTCAGTCCATAAATGGAACGCTGAAGTTTGCATACCTTGCCAGCATTCTCTGGACTGACAAAACCTTCAGGTTGTACCATATACAACTCTTCCTCAATGTACGTTGTTTTGACATCCATCTGCCATATCTCATAATCATGATATGCACTGCTGCTAGCAAAACCCGAATAGACTTTAGCATCGCTACCGGTGAAAAGTTTCATCGTAGTCAATTCCATGAACTTGTCGGAAACCTTTTGCGACAAGCCGAGCCTTATAGACGGTCACATTACCGTCAGCATCAGTCTTCTTCTTAAAGATCCATTTATTCTCGACGGCCTTGCGCCCTTCGGGAATCTCCACCAAAGTCCATACTTTGTTGTCATACATGGATCCTATTTCGGATTTCATGGCCTTAAGCCATTTCTCGGACTCGGGTCCTTCCATCGCCTCTTTGTAGTTTGTAGGTTCGTCTTGTTCAATTAACATGACGGTGCAAACAAGATTACCGTACCACTCAGGAGAAGTACGGTTTCTTCCAGACCTACGAGGTACAATAGCCTCCTCGACATTTCTCCCACTCCATCTGTTATGGAGGACGGTTCAGGAACAGTTTCCGTTGCGCCACTCGGAATTTCGAGTTCAGGATCAACTATCTCGTCGAGATCTATTTTCCTCCCACTTACTCCTTTAGCGAGAAACTCCTTCTCGAGAAAGGTGCCGTTTCTAGCGACAAACGTTTTGCCCTCAGCTTGGTGGTAGAAGGTGTACCCTATGGTTTCCGCGGATACCCTACAAAGATGACCTTTTCCGATTTCGGTTCGAGTTTGTCAGGCTGCAATTTCTTGACATAAGCCTCACAACCCCAAACTTTCAGGAACGACAGCTTAGGTTTCGTACCATGCCATACCTCATACGGTGTCGTTTCCACGGATTTGGATGGAGCCCTATTTAAAATGAATGCGGCTATTTCTAACGCATATCCCCAAAACGATACGGGCAAGTCGGTAGAGACATCATAGACCGTACGCTATCTAATAAAGTACGATTACGTCGCTCGGACACGCCGTTGCGTTGCGGTGTTCCGGCAGGCGTAAGCTGTGGCACAATTCCACAGGCCTTCAGATGTGTGCCAAACTCAAAACTCAAATATTCGCCACCACGATCGGATCGGAGGTGCTTTATTTTCTTGTTGAGTTGATTTTCAACCTCACTTTGAAATTCTTTGAACTTTTCAAAAGTTTCTGACTTGTGTTTCATTAAGTAGATATACCCGTATCTACTCAAGTCATCAGTGAAGGTTACAAAGTAACGATAACCATTGTGCGTTGATACGCTCATTGGGCCGCACACATCTGTATGTATAACTCCCAATAATTCCGACGCCCGTTCAACGAAACCATTGAACGGTGACCTAGTCATCTTGCCCATGAGGCATGGTTCGCAAGTGTCAAGAGATCCAAAATCTAATGACTCCAAAAGTCCAGCTGAGTGGAGTTCCTTCATGCGCTTTACACCAATATGACCAAGTCGGCAATGCCACATATACATGGCGGTATCATTACTGAGTCTAATCTTCTTGGCATCTACGTTATGTATGTGTGTACTACGATCGAGATTCAGCAGGAATAAACCATTATTCACAGGAGCATCAACATAAAAGATATCATTCATCGAAATAGCACAACCACTTGATACTGAATTGAACGAATATCCGTCTTGCAACAAGCAAGAACCACTTATAATGTTTACACTCAGAGCTGGTACAAAATAACATTTATTCAAAACCAAAACTAATCCCGATGGTAGATGCAGAGGGAGCGTGCCGACGGCCACCACGTCAACTCTTGATCCATTGCCGACGGGCATCGTCACCTCGTCCTTTGCCAGGCGCCGACTATTCTGCAACTCCACCTGTGAGTTACAAATATGAGCAACAGAGCCGGTATCAAATACCCAGGTATTACTATGTGCGCATGTAAGGTACACATCAATAACATGTATATCACATATACCTTTCTCTCTTATGGCAATCTTGCCTTTCTTCGCTAGGTACTTGGGGCAGCTATTCTTCCAGTGATCATCGCCTCCGCAGAAGAAGCAGTTACGCACGTGCTTTAACTCTTTTGGCTTGACAGTCAGTACCATCCTTTCCATCTTCATTTCCAATTCGGCCATTTCGAGCATCAACAGCACTTCAGACAAGGATTTTGACGTCCCTAGCCTGAAGTAGTTCATGATAGCATCCTTATAGCTAGGGGGTAACGACAGCAACACCCTATCTATAACCAGCTCGTCTGGAATCCCATATCCCAGATCATTCAGGAGCTGGACGCAGCCAGACATTTTGGCCAAGTGCTCCCTAATGTTGCCGTACTCTTCCATATGGGCTGAGAAGAACAACTTGGTAGCTTCATACCTCTCAGCCTTGACTTGTGGTGCAAAAACAACAAAGAGTTCTATGATTATCTCATAAGCACTCTTGTTCTCAAAATGGTTTTGCAGGTCAGCCTCCATGGCAAAGAGCATGCCACTCTGGACATAAGAGGAAACTTCCGCCTTGAACAGATATACATTCTTCTCATCTTCAGAGGCGGTGTCTGCAGGCTTATCACCAATGGCTGCTTCCAGAACGTAGGCCACCTTGTGGGAAGTGAGGAGGATCCTCAGGTTGTGGAACCAGGACATGAAGTTGGAGCCGTTGGTCTTAAGCTTTTCTTTCTCAAGGAACAGACCTAGGTTAAAGGTGGGGCGAGACATCTACAATGGAATTTGCAAAACATAAGACGTTTGTTCATAATAAAATACGGGTTCAAGTTTTTCAAAAATAAAACCACTAGAACTCCCACTCAAGATGAGTATCCCTCGCATCGTCTTAGTGATTACACAACCCTCATCCATTACACTACCCCCATCGATCAGGCAGATAGCATAACTTCAAAGGTAGACATCGTATATCGATCACATCACCGCATGTGACTCGTGCTTAACTTTTCGGTACTTGTGTTCCGAGGCCATGTCTGTACATGCTAGGCTCGCCATAACACCCTCTGACATATCTGCGCGTGCAACGTGACTTACACCCACCGTATGCGAACGAAGAGACGAGTATACCCGCACTGCGGTGTACCCCGTAACGTAGAACTTTATTGGTGGTGCACGACAGAGGGAGAACACCATTATCGGAATTTTGGGAGGGATCATCTTATATTACTACCGTCGTGTAACTAATATATAGACATATATATATACACAATATAAGATGCTCATAATTTATATATATAACATCAAAATGTAATGCAGCATGATATGGTCTCCACCGCGCCGATGGTCTCCTTCACGTTGACAGTTTATAAACAATTTAATAAGCCTACCTTGACCATATCACATTGCCCCTGCAAAATAAAGTTAGACGCTTTCTACTTTATATTTTGCATGTTTTACGTGGCTTGGGGCTGTCGTAAATAGAACCGATTCATACCTACGAACCTATGACCACAACAACGATCAAATAATTGCATATTTATTCATCCCTTTCGGGCCCTCCATTGAAAATGCAAAGCCAACTAAAGAGAGAGACAGACACCTGCCAGCCACATATACGGTACAAGCCGTATGTCAGTTGTGGAACCAGTCTCGCGTAAGCGTACGCGTAAGGTCGGTCCGGGCCGCTTCATCAACTCAATGCCGCCGACAATACAAGTGCACGCGAGAGTATAGCAAATAAAAGAACGATGCCCCCATGATAAACATGGGTTCTAAAACCGTATAGCTATATCTACGCATATATCGGCTCTGATACCACTGTTGGGAATCGTAGATAGAAAACAAATTTTTTCCTACAGACGATAACATTAAACTAGCCAGGAGCTATACTATGCAGATATAGTAATACGGAGGAGATCAGAATACATACCCTTGTAGACCGGAAGCGGGATTATGTTCCCGCATAAACGTTGTCGGTGGAGACGACGACGTCGACCTCAGGGTCGAGTAGTGGAAGAAGACAACTCCCAGCACCAAACAATGGTGCCTCGTGGTTCCACACACATACGGTGTGGATGACGACCTCCGGGCTCCAGATCCAGCAGAGCAGCGGAAGTGGAAGATTGGATCTAGCTGCACGGCGGTGTGCGTCTAGTGGAGAGACTTCTCTCAAGCCGTGCGCAGCCCCAATTGCGGAGCGACAACTTAAACGGATGAGAGAGGAGAAGGAAAGGTGCAATTTCAAAGGCATGGGGGGCATCCTATATAAAGGAGGAGGAGGGAGGCCAACCTCCTTGGCTCCCCCATGTGGGACTAAACCCCACATGGGGTGCGCCGGCCACCTAGGTGGGCCCCATTCGGCCCACCCTAGGTCGGCTAGGCCCTCCCCCATTTCCCAAATGGGGGTTTCCCCTATTGGGCCTCTAAGGCCCATTTATGATTTAATGACTTTAAAATTCGAATTAAATTAAATAAAAATATATTTAACCAATAATAACACTTATTAATATTAAATACATATTATTTAATTCATTCGGAATCCGAAACATATTTCGTTGCCCTCCGATCTCCATCGGACATGTTTGGAACACTTTCGGAGTCTCCAGTTTCTTTTCTCTCTTAAATCCAATCTAATCGTCACCCACCCTTAAGTGTGTTACCCCACGGTTCAGGATCACGCCAGACATGATCAAGATACATTCTCCGATCAATGACTAAAAGAGGGATCAGGATACCCATGATAGTCCCTGGGTGTCCACGAATGACTTTCTATCGTTTGAACCTTTAGACGTCCAGCTTCATCCTCTTGCCTAGTGATACTTAGATTGTCCGAGCGTCGTTCTCCGGTATCACGTTTACCGAGCATGACCCCGTCATAGACAAATTGAAAGTGCATGTGTTGCCCCTTGCGTGGTTTTGGTAATTAATGACAATCCTTATGGACTAATGTTTGCATTAAGATATACTTGTAGATCTTGTCCATAGGAAAAGATTTGAGTTCATGTGTTGGACTCTAGATGATTCATGATGATCAATGCTCTACTCAAGGGTTTATATGAAGAATGGTCATGTGTAGAGTTGAGCATATTGCAAGTATGTCTTGAAGGATTCAAGACATCATCTTTGTGAAGAGAGAGAAGAAGAAGTGCAAGTTCAAGAGAAGCATCTCGAAGAAATTATATGCTTGAAGCTTGCCACCCATGTGGAGATATTGGTCAAGTGAAGATGTGCCTATGAGAGGCTCTCCCACATTGGTGTATGGGGGAGCAACATTTGAATCTTCACCAAGCAAAGCGCAAATCAAGAAAGGTGGTCGACTTGAAGAGATCAAGATCGTCATCATCTAGCTCAAGTAGAATGTGCAAGGCAAAGGTATGTTCTTGATAGGGTTTCTCTCTTACCGGTCTCATGGTGTTAGTGGGAGACCGGGTTATAGGATAGACAGCGTACTATCAAGAGGGGCTCTCAAGTGAGTAACTTGATCGCATGTTTGTGGAGAGCTCAAACCTTTGCATACTTGGCATATCATCTTTCCTGGTTCTTATTTGGCTCTTCTCCTTGTTGGGTTTTGGTGCTTGTCGTGATCTTCATGACAAGCCCAAGTTCTCCAAAAACGGATTTCATATGTATATCTTATTGCGTTTTTTATGTTCGAGGTTTTACCGGTTTGTCTTTTCTAATAGAGGTCAAACTCTCTACTTGTGGTTTCCTCCTCACATGATGGACTATGATGTGTATATGCATAATCTTTTAGAGCTTGTGAGTATCTTCTAACAAGCCCAAGATCATAGAAAACAGAGTCCGGATGAGAAACATATTGCGGTTTTGGTTTGGAGGTTTTATCGGTTGTTGTTTTATCGAGAGGTCTAACCTTTCCCCATTTGGTTTTATCCTCCATTGTTGGACTATGATGTTTCTCTGCATGATCTTGTAAAGCTCTTCGTTGCGATTCCAACAAGCCCAAGAACATCGAAAACAGAGTCCGGATGATCAAGATATGATCGTTTTTGTGTCGAGTGTGTTTGCAGTTTTTCCAGGCCGGCCTGGCCAGCCCAGGCCGGCCCAGAGGCTGGGCGCCTCTGCTGGTAGGCCAGCCTACAGGCCAGCCAGGCCGGCTCCCAGGCCGGGCTCACGATTTCTGAGCATAACAGTTGGTTTGGGGGAACCTATTTAAGGGGCCTTCTTCCCCAATGGTTCCCCAACTTTTTGAGCCTGTTTTTTCCCTCTTTCTCCTCCATTGTTGACCTTTGGAAAAGCTTGCCCCCTCTCAATCCCTCCCATGATTCTTGCATATCTTTGAGGGAAAGTGAGAGGAGATCTAGATCTACATTTCCACCAATCCATCTCTCCTTTAAGTGAGGGGAACCTAGTAGTTCTTGATCTTGGAGTTCTTCGTGCTTTTCCTCTTTGGTCTTCCTTTCTTATTCCCCCATAAGCATTTGTTGCTTTGTTGGAATTTGAGAGTAAAGGATTTGAGCACTTGTACTCTTGCCATTTGCATTTGGTGCATCAGTTTGCTCTCCACGAGGATTCGTGAAAGTTGAAAGTTTGTGAGCTTGTTACTCTTGGGTCATTGGACCCTAGACGCCCTTGTGGTGGTTGAGACCTTTTGTGGTCACTTGTAGCCATCCGGGAGCCCCCAATCCAATTGTGGGTTGTGCCCCGGGTTGTTGTTGAAGGGCTCCGGATTCCGCCTCGAAGGATTCTGATAGTGGAAGGTGAACCAATCTTTTTGTGGTGCGGTTCATCGGAGAATAGGGTGAGCCCATTTGTGGTATCTTGAGTTTGAGACTCACACCCCTCCAACGAGACGTACTCCCTTAACAAGGAGGAACTCGGGAATACATCCTCGTCTCCGCGTGACTCGGTTATTTCTATACCCGAGCTATTTACTTACGCACTTTACATTGTGATAGCATTCGTGCTTGAAGTATTCTTTATTGCTATCACCTTGTTGCTTGTCTTGCTTAGCATAAGTTGTTGGTGCACATAGGTGAGCCTAGTTTATTTAGGTTGTCGGCTTGTTAATTTAAACACCTAGTTTTATTCCGCAATTATCAAGCCTAAACCGGAAAAGTTTTAAACCGCCTATTCACCCTCCCTCTAGGCGACATTATTGTCCTTTCACAAATCTATCTTTACTCGTCCGTGATATTACATCCCCATGACCTAGTCACATGCTTGCAAGCTCATTGATGTAATCTCACCGAGTGGGCCCAGAGTATCTATCCTGCTATGTGGATTGGCAATTCCCGCTCTTGATCACTCGCTTCTACTGCTTCCTTCGATACCCGAAAGTGTCACTTTTATTGTCACGCTATATAAGACATGCCGTTTGATGCGATCAGCCGCACCTTCCAGAAGCAGAGATTTGATATGATCTCACGGTCGAAGGTATGAACACTACGTTTTTATATTTTGGGTATGTCCATCAAATCATTCACCTAATGATATGACTCCATTGTCAACCGACGTGATTGTCCATGATCAGGAAACCTTGATCATCTGTTACGCAACGAACTAGTTAAACAGAGGCTACTAGGGACCTGGTTGTTTTCATACCACACGTGTATTAATGTTTCCGCATAATATAGTTATAACATGGTGCAAAAACATATTATGAACAATTGAGATATGACAAATAAAATCACTTTATTAATTGCCTCTAGGGCATATCTCCAATAAGAATAACACAAAACTAATATGTGAGAACAACAAAATGTAATATCAATAAAACACCGAATATGTGAGATCATTTTCTAAGCAAAATGAACCAACTATATTTCTATGGAAAATGCACTTAATATTTGAGTGACATATGCGACCGAATATGTGAACAATTTTGGAATCAAACCATATGTAGTTCTACAAATAATACTACCCACCTACACATATAAAGTCAGTTTCTAAGCAAAATTAACCTACTAAATTTTAGCCAATGAATAATGTACCTATCCTAATGCTATAGATCGTACAAACATGTCATAGTTCCACAACAAAATACAAATCAACTAGCTACTAGCGTTCAACCGAAACTTGCAAATAGAGGCCAAATG
The DNA here is from genome assembly GCA_947311845.1 of Poa pratensis. NCBI lineage: Eukaryota > Viridiplantae > Streptophyta > Magnoliopsida > Poales > Poaceae > Poa > Poa pratensis. The sequence goes on along the minus strand of CAMZMU010000123.1, from coordinate 13,709,808 downwards.
AGATGTAATTATTGGACAAAAAGGGGGATCGGAGGAGAATACCTGGAGGAATTAGTTGGGGACGAAATCCCCTAGCGTTTTCGGTCAGATTTGAGAGGAACCGGAGAGGGATTAGTGAGGGGGAGAGACAACCGCCGTCGCCGCCGCCATCTTCTCCTTTCTGTTTCTCGGGTCGGGTGGAGTGAGCGCTAAGGTTGGGGAGGGCGCCGTCGCGCGACTTAACACTGCCCTTGTGATCGGGCGCTATACTACCAAAAGTGGGCCCCGCAGCCGCCACGCTGGCAGGATGTGTAGCGCCTGATGGGAAGGCGCTACCATGTAGAGTATATCGCCTGATTGTGGGGCGCTACTCAAAATGGTTAGTTTAGAGAAATAGTTTCGCCGAACATTCATTCTGTGAAATAGTTTCGCCACGTGGTCAAACGTGTCCATTTTGCCGGAGTCCAGGGCCGAGACCCACCCACCAGCTCCACACTTGCATTCTCGCTAGCAGGCAGGGATGGCCGGGAGCAGCATCTCCGCCGTAGCCGGCGGCAGACCGCCGCTGTTCGCGACGGAGAAGCCGAAGCTGATGGTGGCGTACCGGCTGTACGCGGGCACCATCTTCGCCGGGATCCTCCTGATTTGGCTGTACAGGGCCACCCACATCCCGCCGAGAGACAGCAGCGGCCTGGGGTGGCGGGCGTCGCTCGGGCTGCTCGTGGCCGAGCTCTGGTTCGGCCTCTACTGGGTCGTCACCCTCTCCGTGCGGTGGAACCCGATCCGCCGCACCACCTTCAAGGACCGCCTCTCCGAAAGGTAACGGCTAAATCTACGCTGCTTGTTTTGGGCTTCCTGTTCTGCTTGGACCGAATGCCTAGTGTTTGAGGAAATGATTAGCTGGGAAAGTAGAATTTTGGTGGCCATATCAGTTCAGGGGCTTGACTCTGAAGACGCTGTGATCCAGATTCTGAATCACAGCAAGTCGAGCCACTTGGAATCTGTGATCCATGAAGACCTATTTATTAAACGTATAAATGTGACATGGAGAAGAAACCTTGTATTATAGTGTATGACTGCAGTGTCGATAGCACCTCACCCATTTTCTGCTGCAATCTAGATGTGGTCCACAAGTGTACGCTGATCTGTCACATTTTATTTTATGCCCAGATATATTAGGCTGTTCGAATTGAGAATTATCTTATGAAGAAATAAACAGTAGTATCAGCTCGTGGAAAAATACTTGTGGCTTTGTGGTTTGTGCTACTAAATATACTTAGCATGTGACAACACCAGATTTCTCATTCTGTTTAGTTGGGCCGACATAACAGAGCTTTGGGTACATTTTTTATTATAAAAATGATCATACCTTCATAATATAGTTGTATTTCTATTCGCAAAAACAAAAATAGTTGTATTTCACCCAGGAGTTATGACTACTACCAAATCTGACACCGTAATGCTCCATCCAGGACCTCCATGGATATTGTAATACTGCACATTTATGGCTGGTTACACAGTTCAGATAGTTGATATCTGCATAACAACAGCACGTGAACAAAATTTGTTTTGACTCTATTATCTATGTCACCGGTGAATGACTTGCTAAAGTACTGGCTACAAACAGCTATGGCGAGAACCAGCTTCCCGGTGTGGACATATTTGTGTGTACAGCGGACCCAGCTCTTGAACCACCGATGCTTGTCATCTCCACTGTTCTATCTGTTATGGCTTATGACTACCCACCAGAGAAGCTAAACGTCTATTTATCTGATGATGCTGGTTCCGCTATAACGTTCTATGCTCTTTATGAGGCATCTGAATTTGCAAAGCACTGGATTCCATTTTGCAAAAATTACAAGGTGGAGCCCAGGTCACCAGCTGCCTACTTCGCCGAAGCAGCTACCCCTCATGATGCTTGTAGCCCTCAAGAATTGCTTCGCATGAAGGTAGAGCACACACTTTTTCTGCATCTATTCTGATGCAATGTAGCTTATCTCAAAAGAAATGATGTTTTGCTAATTCCTGATACAATAGTTACTGGTGTGGGTGCTTCCTGGCCTTTCAGCTGTGCTGTGTAAGGCTGTGAAACCAACACATCATTTTCTTATTAGGTTTTCTTCTCTTTTCTGAATTGCAGGAGCTGTACAAAGATTTGACAAATCGTGTAAACTCAGTAGTACGTTCAGGAAAGATTCCCGAGGTTCCAGAGTGCAATCGCAGAGGCTTCTCTGAATGGAATGAGACGATAACTTCTGAAGATCACCCTTCAATAGTCCAGGTAAAACTTGGTAGTTTGGTCAGAGTCTGACTACTAGATGCAGTACATGGCAATTGATTTCAGATAGTATGCTAACTACGATATATTTGAAAAACAACTTGTGTAGCTAATACAGAGCTAGTAAACTGGTTATAACAGCTGAATTAAAGTGTTGTGGAAATAGTAAATATGTTTTGTATATCTATCAAGTACCTATGATGAATAATTATGGGCAATCTATATCAGTATTGGAGCTTCCATGTTTGCTGCGGGAAGATAGAAATCCCATAGTAATCGGAAGCAAAAGAAAGAGATATACATCACTTATTTTACTCTCTCCAGATTATATAAGTGCAAATTAATCAGTGTACACCAGAACATTTACAATTATTGAAGAATTAAGGATCATATTTGTGTAAAAAATACAACTGTGGTTTATTTTTTAATTATCCAACTGCGCAATGGATTGGGGAATTAGCAAGTAAAAATAAAGGCATAAATGCCTATTTGGCTTGATTCACATGCAGAAGATGCAAAACGACCCTGTCATGGTTGATATTGATACAGTGAAAAATCTATCTTCACAGGAAACTGTAATGGAATAATGAAATTTCTCTCTCTTTCTGCATAATTTTTATGATCCCATCTGATCAAATTGTTCACCATTGTTAGATTCTGATTGATAGAAATAAACGGAAGACCGTTGATGTTGATGGAAATGCACTGCCGAAACTTGTGTATATGGCACGCGAGAAGAGACCACAGGAAAAGCATCACTTCAAAGCTGGGTCATTAAATGCTTTGGTAGGTCATTTGTTCCCTGTTTGGTATATTAAAGATTTTTAGAATTACCATTTAGAATAAAGCTGCATTGTGTTTCTATAACTCCTGATTTTTTTGATACTCCTGAATAAATTCAATTGTGCAGATAAGGGTATCTTCGGTGATAAGCAACAGTCCGATCATTCTGAATGTTGATTGCGATATGTACTCTAACAATTCGGAGTCCATCAGAGATGCATTGTGCTTCTTCCTAGATGAAGAGCAAGGTCAAGATATTGGTTTTGTGCAGTACCCTCAGAACTTTGACAATGTGGTGCACGATGACATCTATGGCAATCCCATCAATGTTGTCAATGAGGTCAATAGAAATTTAATATAGCACCTCTTAAAATTTCAATGGAGGACAGGCTTATGTCCTAAGCCATACAATGTATCAGTTGAGATTAATCCTGATTTTTAATTTTCACTGAACTGTTCAGTTGGATCACCCTTGCTTGGATGGATGGGGTGGAATGTGTTACTATGGCACTGGCTGCTTCCATCGGAGAGAGACACTATGTGGGCAAATATATAGTAAAGACTACAAGGAAGATTGGGCTAGAGGGGTGGGGACAGCAGAAAATGCCGATGAGCTGGAAGGAATGTCCAAGTCACTTGTGACATGCACGTATGAGCATGACACCCTGTGGGGCATTGAGGTCTCTTTATCTCTTTCCACATATCTGACATGAACATTTGATCAATCTACTTCACATTAATGAACATATACAAAAATTCCTTGGTTAAGCCTGAAGGATGTTCTTCCTTTTATGTGTGTACTATTATACCGAGTTGATGAGTTTGTTTTTCTGAATTGCAGAAAGGAGTTAGATATGAGTGCCCACTGGAGGATGTAATCACGGGATTGCAAATCCAATGCCGTGGGTGGAGATCGGTGTACTACAACCCTGTAAGGAAGGGCTTCTTAGGCATGGCCCCTACCTCACTAGGCCAGATCCTGGTTCAGCACAAGAGATGGTCAGAAGGGTTCCTCCAAATCTCCCTCTCCAATTATAGCCCCTTTTTATTAGGCCATGGTAAGATCAAGCTGGGGCTTCAAATGGGTTACTCGGTCTGTGGCTTCTGGGCCCTGAACAGCTTTCCCACCTTCTACTATGCCTTCGTACCTTCACTTTGCTTCCTCGGTGGCATCTCTGTTTTCCCTGAGGTAATCTAACGTTGTACAGTATGTTTCCAAGCTCATTTTGATGTACGTGGTTCAGTACTGACGCGAATCTTGCATCTGCAATTCATTCAGATAACCAGCCCCTGGATCATTCCATTCGGCTACGTCGCGGTGGCTGCATACTCCTGCAGCCTAGCAGAGTCATTCCAATGCGGCGACACTGCAGTGGAGTGGTGGAACGCACAAAGGATGTGGTTCATCAGAAGGACCACCTCATACCTCCTGGCAGCCATCGACACGATCGGGGGAATGCTGGGCGTCTCCGAGTCCGGATTCGAGCTGACAGTGAAGGTGGACGACTCGCAAGCTCTGGAGCGGTACAAGAAGGGGAAGATGGAGTTCGGACCCATCTCGGGGATGTTCGTAATCATGTCCACAATCGCGCTGTTCAACCTGGTGTGCATGGTGGCCGGACTGGGTAGAGTGTTGTGGCGTGAAGGTGCAGAAGGTTTGGGTCCTTTGTTCCTGCAGGCCGTTCTGTGCGTGGCGATAGTGGCCATCAACGCCCCGGTCTATGAGGCGCTCTTCTTCCGCAAGGACAGTGGAAGCTTGCCTTGGTTTGTCACTCTCATTTCCCTTTGCTTCGTGTCATCGCTCTGCCTACAAGCTATCTGAATTAGTTGTGTACGAAAACGACAAAAACAGACATGAATGTCGAATGTTCGGCCTGAGCCTTATGAGGGACAATTTGAGACGATCTATATATAAGGTTCCATAACTTCATGTTATTCAACAGTTCTGACAGTGATGTGTATTTCTTCTGTCTATAAGATTAACAAGTATTGATGCATCCTTTTTGTGTATACTTTTGTCCTATGATTAACAGCTATGTTAGGATTAACTGTTCCTGAAATTGCAGAAGCATTTTGGTGCGCTGATCTCATATTGCCGGTGATAATTCGATTACCCTTCCTAGGTCTAACACATTTCTTGGTCCTCAATCTCATAACACTAACGTTTACAAATTCATACAAACAGAAAGCAGAACAATCATTTTCTCTTTATACAAGTTGCATCATCTTGTCATGGATACATCAGCTCGTAGTCGTACAGAACCAGATAGAAAAAAAATAGACATCCATCAGAGCAGACCACGAACTGATGCAGAGACTAAAACTAGACAAGATAGAAGATCTTGTTCACAGGACTACGGAGCGAGCTAACTAAACCCAGCTAGCCCGGAGAGTAGACATCCCCTCGGCGATGGTGGCCTTGCATCGGACCTGGTCCCGCCGCCGGATGATCTGGCGCTGATTCTTCTGCCGCTGCCTCGCCATCTCCGGCGCCTCGACCATCTGGGTCTTGCGCTGCCGCTTCGCGTCCTCGCATTCCTTGTACCTCTCTTTCAGCTTGCGCTTCGTGGCCGCCAGCATCGCCTCCATGCTCTGCTCCGAAGGCTGCGCCGGTGCCTTGTTCCTGTCTTCAGCGGCGGCCGGAGGCTTCGTGGAGTTCTTGCGCGCGAGCTCGTTCTTGGCCGGCGCCGTGGCCTTCTCTGCGAAACTCGCTGGTGGCCGGTCCTCAGGGCCGGTCCTGAGGGGGGGCTGGAGGGGCGGCCGCCCCGGGCCCAGAAAAATTAGGGGCCCCTCCCAGTATGTGTTGTGTATTAGGCTCATTATCATCTTAGCCTGTTTCAGCGGCTGGTATTAGCAATTTTTCTAGATGGGCCTTGTGTAAGGAAAAAGTATAGTAGTCACCCGGGGATCCAAGCTTCCCATCCTCCGGGTCCCCCACCAACCACGTGTCCCCTCTTTCTGTCCACAATCCCGCTTTTGCTACGGTAGCAAAAAATATCCCGATTTTTGCTACATGTAGCAAAAACTTTTCGGTCCAAAAATAGTCCCCCAGAGCCCGTTTTTGCTACGGTAGCAAAAAAAAGTCTCATTTTTTTTGCCACATGTAGCAATATAACTTTATTTTTGTTATTTATTGTTATCTGGTTTTGCTACAATAGATCAAAAAATTTGCTACTATATCTCCGGCGAGGTCTCCGGCGATGTCTCCGGCGAGAGTCTCCGGCGATGTCTCCGGCGAAGTTGATTTTGCTACAATAGATCAAAAAATTTGCTACTATTGTTATCTGGTTTTGCTACAATAGATCAAAAAATTTGCTACTATATCTCCGGCGAGGTCTCCGGCGATGTCTCCGGCGAGAGTCTCCGGCGATGTCTCCGGCGAAGTTGATTTTGCTACAATCGAACTTTTTTGTTGCTACAATAGCATAAACTTTTTGCTACCACGTGTCCGGCGAGGTATCCGGTGAGGTCTCCGGCGAGGCCAGAATTTTCTTTTCATGTTCTGTGTACGAACCGTTTTTTGCTACAATGCAGCAAAAGCGGGACGATTTGCAGCAAAAATCGAGAGTTTTGTAGCAAAAGCGGGATTTAGCCTATATTTAGTGGACACGTGTCGGGCTGGCGACCCGGGGGATCGGACGGAAAGATCCCCCGGGGGACGCCTAGTCCTGTCCTCTCTTTTCGATTCGCTCGATGTCCGGATCCGCTGCGCCACACAGCGGCCCCGTCCCAATAGAATAGAAGGGTGTAGATGCTGACGTGGCGTCCGCTGGTTGGCCGTCCGGGAAAGAGTGGGAAAAAATGACGGAAATGTCGTGTTTGGACTTTGGACGGGTCAGATCGGGCGAGCGAGATGTTTGGTGTGGTGGTGTGGGACTGGGGAATTCGGAACATGGGCTCGTGTGGTGCGTGCATGTGGGCTGGAAAAAGGGTGGAATATCGCCTCTTCTTTTTTGGAAAAAGTATAGAATTCACCCTCAAATGTCATGATTTGGATAGTTTTCACCCTGAACTTTGAAACTGGATAATTTCAACCCTGAAATGTGACAAACCGGAGAAATTACACCCTAGAGTGGTTTTGCACTGATTTGGGGTGGTTTTGAGTCAATTTTGACTTTGCTTGGGATGACGTGGCGCTGAAGTGGGCGCTGACGTGGCGCAAAAAAAAAGTAAAATCCCCAATTTGTCAGCCGCCGCCGGCCGCTCGGCTCCTGCCTCGCCGGAGCTCGCCGCCGGAATCGCTCGCCGGAGCTCCACGGCAACGGCAACGGCGGCGGAGATCCGCGCCGTGACTGCGCTCGTCGAGGTGCTCCGCTCGGGCGGCTCCATGTCGACGGCGCGGTCGTCGGAGATGACGCAGACGGAGGCAGCCGAGTGGGCGACGACGGGGTGCGGGAGCGGTAGGAGGTGCGGCTTGTTGTGGGCTTGCCCAGAAGTCATCGCGCTCGTCGGCGAGCAGGTTCGGAGGGGCCTCGGCTGCGCGCTCGCGCATCCACTTGGTGAGGGATGCGTGCTTCGCCTGTTCCTGAACGAATCTGCGATTTTTGCCTTTTTCTTGCTACATTGGGATCAATCTTCCTGTGGTTCCTTGATTCTAATGAACTGTCAAATGATTTGCTTGCAGAAACCACTTGCTCTGAATCTGCTCAACTGCGTCTCTGCACACCGCATGTGAATAATTGGTCCTGTACCCTTCGTTATTATCTAGGGGAAATGATGGTGCGAGGCCGTTCATTGCTTCCATCTTAGCTAAATTTCTACTTTTACTCCCAAGGTGCTGCAGCCTGCAGGACTGCGTTTACATCTTTAAAATCCATGCATATCTTGTGTAGTATAACTTGAGATTCCTTTTCCAATGATAATTAAGATTTCAGCGTCAGTTGATTTGACATCCAGTCTGTATGCAGTGAGAACTTTCCATTATCTTCATGTTACATTTGTAGTGGGTTAATCCGTTGATGATTTGATGTTATGGTTTATTTGCCTGTAGGGAACTCTAAAGTCTGAACTTATCAGGGTGTCATTTTCATTGTTCAGTAGTGTTTTGAGCAATCTGCACCAACATTTTGGATTCGAGCATAAATTTGCCATGGAAACAAGGCAATCTAAAAATTATGCACTCCCAGGAGCAGACATTAATACTCCAAGATACCTTTTTGAATCACACATCACACATTTCACCAGATGGAAATATTTGTGCAGCTTCGTTGTTATCTTAGCTGATGAGTCATTTAGTTAGTGTTTAGTAGCACAGAGAGTAGTTGAGGTTATTTCTTTCAGTCTGGTCATTACATTTACAGTAACCTGGTTACTGTCTTGTTTGTTCAGGTCACTCGAGTATTTTTTTGGCAATATATCAACTGTTTGGTGCATGTGGTTGATCAATATACTCCTTGTACTGCTTTACAATTCCTGCTTGATCAATATTCTTGTATAAGCCCTGCTTGAACTGTACCTATATTGGAAGCAATACAAGTATTGCTTGTGTTAACTTGCTTGTATATTGTATTGGAAGCCAATATTGTACATACAACTATTTTAAGGAAGCAATACAAGTATATTATCTTTTCACCACTGTCTTGTGTTGATGTTCTTGTTTACTGTACTAATGTATTTTAGTTTCCTTTCCAAGGTTGCTTTTTCTTGTGCAAGTACTCCATATTGTTCAGGTAAAAATCTGAGTTCCTCCTTGTTCAGATAGGAGTACTCCTTGTACTTGAGCTGAAAATGATCTACGGAGATTAGGTTTTGAGTACTCCATTGTTAGGGCGTATGTAATTCACAAGTGCAATGTTTGTTTGCTAGCAGTGTGTTTGCTGAATAATAGTTCATCGGATAAGAACAAAGGAGACACCGAGAAATCAATCTCCTGATTTGAGCAACCGATATATGCACTCTTTTTCAGAGTTTGATTTGTATGCAAATTTCATCTGAGTACTGTTTAATGTAAACATGTTAAGAAAATTAGTGGCAGCTATGTGATGATTATTCTGTGACTTTCTTCGGAGCCAGAGCTGCAAGCACTATTCCTCGAGCGCCATCAAGGTTTGTTTCTTTTCTCTTGAACTGAACATGTCTTTGTGTTATGTTTTGCAGATGTGTAAGCATTCTGAGATCTGTGCTCCACAAATTAGAAGAAATGAACACAGATGGAGCATATGAAGAAGCATCATCACACAGCCGTAAGTAAGCAAAATTGCATCCATTCACTGATTCAGATTCAGATTCAGATCATATCGATCACATAGCAGTGGTTCATCTTACTAGAGCAACCCTGAGATTCAAATTGATCAGCTCTGACCACGTCTTGGCCAGGCACAAGCACGTCTTCAGCCTGTAGCTCTGGAGGTTGAGGCGTGCTGGCGACCTGGGGGACCTGGCGATCTGGAGGCGCGACATGGAGCTTGATTTGGAGGCGCGGCGATCTGGCGGCGGGGGCCCTAGAGCAGGGCACCGGCCTGGAGCACGGCGAGGAAGGCCTGGAGGTATGCGAGCAGGAGCAGGGACGACCGGCGACCAGCAGGGAGGGGCTTTGGCGAGCAGGAGCAGGAGCACCTCGACGAGCGCAGTCATGGCGCGGATCTCCGCCGCCGTTGCCGTTGCCGTGGAGCTCCGGCGAGCGATTCCGGCGGCGAGCTCCGGCGAGGCAGGAGCCGAGCGGCCGGCGGCGGCTGACAAATTGGGGATTTTACTTTTTTTTTGCGCCACGTCAGCGCCCACATCAGCGCCACGTCATCCCAAGAAAAGTCAAAATTGACTCAAAACCACCCCAATCAGTGCAAAACCACTCTAGGATGTGATTTCTCCGGTTTGTCACATTTCAGGGTTGAAATTATCCAGTTTCAAAGTTCAGGGTGAAAACTATCCAAATCATGACATTTGAGGATGAATTCTATACTTTTTCCTTCTTTTTTTGCCCCTTTGGATGGTCAGCTAGACAGCTAGGCTGTATGTACTATGTAGCTCAATCATATCGTTTGTTTATACGGTATATGTTTTTTCCTCTTTCCAGAGAAAGGATGAGCATACTTTTCATATCTGTTTTTTTAGATGGGTCTACCCGTTCTTGTGGCGCGAGTCTCGACCGTCCATTGTTCGCCTCAAAGGGCATTTTGCACCAAGGGTGGCTGGGTATGGAAAGGGTGGTTTGCATTTTTATAAATCGAACGTGGTGGTTGCAAAATAGAGGTGTTTATCTGGTGTCTCATCCCTCATTTTTATAGTGTTGACCGCTAATATGCACACACAAAAACTAATCGATGACATGGAAAAGGTGTTTGGTGAATATTTTATATAGAAAGGGACGTATGATCATTTTACCGTCGTGTATGGTTGACAAACATATTGACCAGGTGAATAATGTCCTGAAACATGCACCCAATCTTTGTGTCATTTGTTGATTGTCAAACGGGGCGCCTTTAGAAATTGTTAGCTACCGTAGTATGTGTTTACTCATGCATTCCTCATGTACTATCATATATCCTACTAATATTTATCATGATATTCATAAATCACTACATTAATCTTAGATCTCAAAGCGCAAACCCAGGACCTAAATATGATCCTCGCCTGACCCCATATCCACCAAATTCATATCAATGCTCTAAGCCATTAGTTTGTGTTGGCTCATTCACAATCCTATTTGCCTTTTCCAATCTTTCAATCTTATAAATCAATAGATACAGTGAACTTCCATATCTTCAACAACTAATTCTTTGGTTGGATATCAAACTTTCACAATCTTCTACTGCTAAGGCCGGATAGTGTACAATCTTCAACAATTAATTGCCTATGCGGTTGATTTTTTGGACGAGGGTGTCCAAATCTTCAGAGATAAATAAGGACTTTGAGTAATGAAGATAAGTGGAACCTTCCGATGTAAATAGGTGACAAGATTGATCCCCGTCCAAGTTTTTTTCCATGGCTTGCAAGATTGCCACCGTTGTGGCATCCATCCTCATATTGATGCTCTTTGCAATTACTTGTAAGAAGGATAATGAATTAGTTCATACAAACATGGCGATTTTGCATTTTTCTCGAGTATATTGCAACAAACTTTTCTATCATTCATATTATATATATGAAGTTATGAGAGGGTGCCATGAAAGACCCCCATTAAGATGTCTTGTCAGGATTGGGTGAAATGTTTTGAGTGGTGTCGGTCTCTTCGGCGCCATGAAGGGGTACTGCAATGATGGTTCATGTGTTTGTGTGCAATGCAGCATAATGCAGTCAAATAGCCACCATTCTACGAAGGTGCCACCAGCGGATTCTACTCGGACTTTAGTGGTTCAATTGAAAGAATCATGTCGATGACCCTCCGTTGTCTCATAAATAAAGCATTTTATTGATTATGATGTTACTCTTACTATCTCTTTTTGTAACGTAATGCATTCCACTATTCCAGCAACAAAGTAAGGATTCCAATATAATGCCAACTAGCCAATTATTCGTGTGTTGTTGCGAGTGATAATTTATTCAATATATGATTTGCTTATTTATTGTTACCACATGCTCTCCGATTTATGTGTATACTCTAGTTAAATTTATGTAAAAATGTCCATTAGGGACTATATATCCGGTAGTGGGTTCAACCCTACTTTCTCAACGCTCTAGTCACAGAAACATGGAAGCTGGACAACCTTCCTGAACTTTGGGGACAAGTTAATTTTGTGTTCTCAGTGCATGTGCTATTAATTTGTTGAAACTGATTTTTCCTATTGGTTCGATAAATCTTGGTTCTCAATCGAGGGAAATTCTTTGTTCTTGTCTACAATCCTATTTGCCTTTTCCAATCTTTCAATCTTATAAATCAATAGATATAGTGAACTTCCATATCTTCAACGACTAATTTTTTGGTTGGATATCAAACTTTCACAATCTTCTACTGCTAAGGCCGGATAGTGTACAATCTTCAACAATTAATTGCCTATGCGGTTGATTTTTTGGACGAGGGTGTCCAAATCTTTAGAGATAAATAAGGACTTTGAGTAATGAAGATAAGTGGAACCTTCCTATGTAAATAGGTCACAAGATTGATCTCTGTCCAAGTTTTTTTCCATGGCTTGCAAGATTGCCACCGTTGTGGCATCCATCCTCATATTGATGCTCTTTGCAATTACTGGTAAGAAGGATAATGAATTAGTTCATACAAACATGGCGATTTTGCATTTTTCTCGAGTATATTGCAACAAACTTTTCTATCATTTATATTATATATATGAAGTTATGAGAGGGTGCCATGAAAGACCCCCATTAAGATGTCTTGTCAGGATTGGGTGAAATGTTTTGAGTGGTGTCGGTCTCTTCGGCGCCATGAAGGGGTACTGCAATGATGGTTCATGTGTTTGTGTGCAATGCAGCATAATGCAGTCAAATAGTCACCATTCTACGAAGGTGCCACTAGCGGATTCTACTCGGACTTTAGTGGTTCAATTGAAAGAATCATGTCGATGACCCTCCGTTGTCTCATAAATAAAGCATTTTATTGATTATGATGTTACTCTTACTATCTCTTTTTGTAACGTAATGCATTCCACTATTCCAGTAACAAAGTAAGGATTCCAATATAATGCCAACTAGCCAATTATTCGTGTGTTGTTGCGAGTGATAATTTATTCAATATATGATTTGCTTATTTATTGTTACTACATGCTCTCCGATTTATGTGTATACTCTAGTTAAATTTATGTAAAAATGTCCATTAGGGAGTATATATCCGGTAGTGGGTTCAACCCTACTTTCTCAACGCTCTATTCACGGAAACATGGAAGCTTGACAACCTTCCTGAACTTTGGGGACAAGTTAATTTTGTGTTCTCAGTGCATGTGCTATTAATTTGTTGAAACTGATTTTTCCTATTGGTTCGGTAAATCTTGGTTCTCAATCGAGGGAAATTCTTTGTTATTGTCTACATCACTTCGTCCTCTTGACGGATACCCAACAACATCATCACACTATCTGATAATAACACCACAATTTATCATATCCTAGCAAACACAACACTAAAAGGCAATTACATCATATAAATTTTCACCATGTTAGGCAGCTCTCGAGACTTTTGTATTGAGAACCATATATCTACTGGTGTGAACCCGTAGTCCAAGGATGAACTACTCATGCATCATCATGGAGGCGGTAGTGGTGGTGTAGATATCTCCGAATATGAATTCTTGCTCGGTAGAGTACCAGAACAGGGCTCCAGGTCCGTAATCATGATGACGGCGACGACTCTGTATTGTATTTTTACAAATCGTCTCTCTTTGTGGCTAAGGTTTTCATGTATAATACATAGGCGAAGGGGCAACGCGAGGAGCTAGGGAGGCGACGACGCGGCCACGTGGCGCAACCAAGGCCCTCGCTGCGCCGACCCAACGCGCTGTCACGTGGCACCCCCTGACCCCCCCCCCCCTAGCTCTATGTCTTCGTCTTGAATAGTTATGTTGATTTCTTTTTTTTCAACTAACACTTGGCACTGTGTTAAGAGGTTAGTCCAATGAAAATGCAAGGATTTTACATAAAGAACATAGCACAAACATGTAACAATGATATACTAATAACATGAAGCAATCAAAAATATAAATACGTTCGACACGTATCAGCCTGCACACTTCCAATCCAGGAAATCTAAGGACTCCCCCTACGAGGGGATCTACTTCTAGAAACCTCGACCGACATAGACCTGTTGCCATGCACCAAGACTTTTTAAAAAATAATTACCTCGATGAAGATTAAATTAAAAAAGGGCTACGAGATCAAGACTTCATACCCAAGTCAAGGAGAAAACCCTAGGCATACAACATGAACATCTACCAAATGCTATATGTACGAAGGCACACCCACCCGAAGCTCCAAGTCGCAAAGGACATGACGCTACACATCTTTGTAATCGTCGTAGCCTAAATCATTCGACAATAGTATTCCCCTTTGATACTCAATCATGTTACCTTAGTGTCTCCGTTCCGAATAATAACAGAGGCATGCAACTTGCAGATATGTCAAAACACAAATATATTCGTGAAAACATAAACGGTAATCATTAAGCACAACAAAGTCATAGCAACATCAATCCATGAAAATAATTGATAGTAGGCAACAAGCACAAACAAATCTGACATCTATTACACATGAAACTAGTTGTTACCACGCGCGTTGCCGCAGACATTATAGATGATTTTCAAGTATGCAAAAAAAAGCATGAACATTCTACAAAAATAATGCTCATTTGCATACACGGATATGAAGTCCAAGCATATTGCAATTTATTTGCTTTGTTTATTGCCATCTTGATTATCAAAAGTGTTACTCTTTTTGGGAAAAGAATTTTGAAAGTACTTAGGATTCTTTCATGTGTACTTCTCTACAACCTCAACTTTTGGAGTACCATCATATCTTCATCTTGTTCTTGGTTCCCAGTTCACTTCGGTGCTGAAGAACAGTAACTAGAAAAATAAATAACTAACTGGAACTAACTTCTGTAATCTACAGATAATCATACAACAGAAGTCGGGAGATGCAAGGGGGCATGAATGATGTACCGGTACCTGGTGCTCCGACCATCCATGATGTTGATTCAAAAACAAAGTTCAGAGTTGCAGGCTGGTGTGGATGCTCCTAGATGTCCATGGCCTGAGTCTCTGGAAGACTGGAACAGCGTGAGGGATAAAATGAATTCGAGAAACCTTTTGATATGTTGGGATTAGATTAAACACGAGAAGACAACCATGTAGCCGACAGCATGCCACCGCTGATCACATCAGGTAGATGATTAGGGGAAATATTTATATGCAACGGGGAGGGAAAAAATAGCTAGAGTATTAATTATAAGAGGCACCAAAATTTTTTGCAGTAGCAACAATTGGAACCTGAAGCGCAGACTTTTCTTTTTCCTGAGAAAATCTATGTTTGAAAGGTGAATACTCCGCCTTGTATTTACCATACTGACTGCTACTGAAAATAAAACTGCATAACAGTTCAGATGATCATACCTTCAGTGTACCCGGAGCTGCTATGTCGTAAATACTAATTTTATGTGAGATATATAGGGTGAAAACCAAAATAATGGCAGTGAGGCAATGGTGAAAAAATACAATGAGATAAAGTAACAGCTTATGTGAAAGTATGCCTCGTATACTATGTCTATGCTAGCTACTTCTAAAGATACCAATAGAAGTTCATTTTGAAGCAAAGACCCAACATATTGTCTTGTGTGTAGCCTCCAACAACCAAGGCAACCTGAAATGATGCTAGTGCATTAAGACACCATGTATCAAACACACGGGACACACTGAAAACTACATCGACAGCGTCAAGCAATGTCGTGGATGCAAGCATAAACTTGTACAGTAGATGCAACTTGACGTCAGTCTGATAAAGCGACATCAAAGATGGAACAACCTAAGCACCGGATCGACCAAGATGGAAAACGAATATTGTAAATACAACACTGATCACAATCAAATCCTGATGGGAACATACAAACAAGAATACATAAGAGCCCTCTTAGGAAGATGAAGAATTACCACAAGTACCGCCTCACTAACGGGGATAGACGCAACAGAGAGGAAGGGTGACGCGAGAGGGTCGCTCTTGCCAGGAATCCAGGATGAGAGTCGGAGATAGCGCAAGGAGTAAGAACATCAGCTATATGGGAGATCAGGCGACATCCGCAGTTTTCCGGTGGGGGATCGGTATGCGGCGATTGATGCGGCAAAAGTGAGAGAAGACAATAATCTTGCCGACCGAACGAACAATACATTTTTTGCCTTCGTGCAACAGGTTGAGAAGAAGAACTGGATGAGGGCCTGCTAGAGAGAAGATGGGGATGTTTATCTAGAATGTGTCGGTCAAGCGAACGAGCAGGTTGATACGTTTCATCCGGATTTTGGATATATTACGTAGCTTTTTCTATAAGAGATTCTAGATTTATTGAATCCGGAAAGTAGGTGCTTGGCAAGGTATTAATAACAAGTTTAAGAAAGTTAAGATAAATTTTGTTTATCGGACCTATCTTGTTCTGAAAGCGGTTTGTTGGTATGATTTAAAATAGGCCAGGGCTTCAATACTGCATTTGTGTATGAGTAAATAAGATAAAATGAAGCTACATTTAATGATAAATAAGTCATATGATAACAGGGATATATATGAGCAATGCGCCTTGAGTCACCACTGTCTCGTATGACACGAGCACAATGGATACATTTGTCCACTCCGGACCTATTCCATCTTATGGAGTTGCCTCAGTTCTTAAGATTCAACACACAAAAGTATTAAGTTTTAGGACATCACACTATTGATCTCCAAATGACCGTTTCCACCTATTGTACTCTTATTACTCTCATCAAGTTTCTCGCATAGACTTCCACTCCCCTTGCTCTCACCTCCACCTGAATCACTCTTTGGGGACTTGGGTACCTGACAAATCCTAGGAGCGAGGTTTTGACAAATACATATATTTGAATCATATCAAACTCTTTAAACTAATATCCTATTGGTTAGATTGCACATAGCTGCTAGGCTAGACCTCAACCCCTAACCCGAGTGGACTACTCACACATCACGATCATATCAGCATTACATAACATTGTCGAGAATAGTACTTGAATATGAATGATTGATAGTTCTTACAATGGTGCCAATCACGATGAGATCTAAGTTACAAGTAGAGTATGGCTTTGGAGATGACTACGGTGCTGGAGATGTTGGTGGACACAGAACTTCGTGGTGGGATGATGGATTGACGACTCTGGTTGGTGGTTGTCCCCTCTCCTTGTTATAGTGGCAGCAACCAGCAAGCATATTAGCTTTTTGGGGGTCTTCTATTGCGAATTCGAGTAGGGCCTCTTCACAAAAGTTGCCTCGATTGACGACACCGATCCAACGACATCAGTACGACCATCGGTCCGGGCCGAGAATGACTGTCCAGTGGTCGTTAAGTTTGGTTTCGCCTGGTTTTGAATCTTCTGTATTTTTGGCAACTCTCAATCAGATAATTCTTCCAGTATATGTTTGATCTTCGCTAGCATTCCGTCCTTAACTGCAAGAAAATAATTCACAAGGAGATTTGCAATATAAATTGTACATTAATGATTAGTGACATGTATAGAGTGATATATTATCATTTATAATAAATATACGGTTTAAACATGGATAAAAATGCGCATAATTTACACGCATCACAGGTTCACTCCTAGCAAAGATGTAATGGCTGGGAAGACGCTTCGTTTTTTTCCGAGTAATACACCTCAACGACCGCATAATATTAGGCTGTGACAGATAATCAAGACCACAAATTACAAACCTGACGGATAAGGATAATTAGTGTGTCGTGGATGCACAGATTTCAGCTTGCAAAATGCATCTTAGTAGGGATGATCTTTATAGATGTTATATATCTCATCCAGCTCCACCCACCCATGTTTTTTTGAAGCGAAAAACAGTAGGGAAAATCCCTACTGTTTAATTTCCTATTTTCTCAAAACATATGTACACCAGTTACATGAAGAGTTCATAAAGTGTCCAACCACTGGGTCATACCTTCTTTAAGAGAAGGTTTACCCCTATGCATAACAAGATTAAAAGAAGACAAGAAATCAGCAAAACAAACATCCAGATCAACATCATGTCCATCAAAAATACTTCCACAAGCTCCAGCATCCCACAATTAATGTTTCCTTGAAGCATATAAACTTGTATCTCTTCCTTGCATCAATCAGCATATTGAATATGTCCAGATCATTATTCCATTCAAGATTCAGCTTCCACCAGAAATTTCTGCTGAAGTCACATTCAAAGAAAAGGTGCTGATAATTCTCAGGCTCACCTTCATTGCATAGCACACAATCATAAGATTCAATATGAAAAAAAATCCTAGCAAGAAGATCCCGAGTGTTTAATCTGTCCACCCACCCCATGTGGCTACAACGGGATTACTCACACATGGAACGGGGAAACATGGTGGCTTGTTGGATATGAGTCCGTGATGATGACAACGACGATTTCCACTCTTTAGAGGCCAAGATCAACCTCCATATTAGCCCTTCGGAAGAGAACAAGGCGGTGGCGGCTCCGCACCGTGAAATAAGGAAGCACCGTGTCTATTAGGGTTTTCGACGCTCGGACCGAAGAGGGACGCGAGATGGTGCTCGAGGCGGTGACACGGGTGCGCGACGCAGGTGCCCCGTCCTCCGTGTCTTTTCTTCGGGATCGGTGGGTCTTTTCCTACGAAATAATTTATCAACATTTTGATATATTTCTCGCACAAAAACAGACACCATGGAAACAACTGATGAACAACGTCCACACACGGATTAGTTACCATTTAGATAATGAGAAATAGAGGGTGAAACAATAGTAGAGGTATTTGAAAAAATAGGTACGTTTTGAGGCGTATTAGAAACATTTGAATCTAGATATTGGCAGTCATTTGTTGAATGTATAAAACTTTTTGTCGCGAGGGATGTGGATTTCTACGATTAGTAAAGATTTTGTACATACACATAGTAGTTGAAAGGACAAGGATGTCGCCTAGAGGGGGGTGAATAGGCGATTTAAAACATTTCTGGTTTAGGCTTGATAAATGCGGAATAAAACTAGGTGTTTTAATTTAACAAGCACACAACCTAAATATACAAGGCTCACCTATGTGCACCAACAACTTTTGGTAAGCAAGACAAGTAACAAGGTGATAGCAAGATAAAAGGCTTCAAGCACGAAGGCCATCACAATGTAAAGTGCATAAGTAAAGAGCTCGGGTATAGAAATAACCGAGGCACGCGGAGACGATGATGTATTCCCGAGTTCCTCCTTTTTAGGGGAGTATGTCTCGTTGGAGGGTGATACGTCTCCAACGTATCCATAATTTCTGCTGTTCCATGCTTATATTATACCATTTGCTACATGTTTTATATACACTTCATATCACTTTTATGCATTTTCTGGGACTAACCTATTAACAAGATGCCACAGTGCCAGTTCCCTGTTTTCTGCTGTTTTTGGTTTCAGAAAGTTACTTCTGGAAATATTCTCGGAATTGCACGAAACAAAAGGCCAAGTCCCTATTTTTCCAACACGTACACGGAGTCCGAAGGAGAGACGAAGGAGAGCCACGAGGTGGCCAAACCATAGGCCGGCGCGGCAGAGGGCCCCACCACGCCGCCAGGTGGTTTGGGCCCCTCGGGGGTCCGCCGACATCGCCCCTTCGCCTATTTATTCCCCGAGACGTGAAAACCCTAAAAGACGGAGCCTTTCATCCAGAACATATTCGCTGCCGCCGCCGTCGTCAACCCTAACTCGGGGGGTTTCTGAAGCTCTTCCCGGCACCCTGCCGGAGAGGGGAATCATCACCGGAGGGCTCTACATCGCCATGCCCGCCTCCGGAGTGATGCGTGAGTAGTTCATCCTTGGACTATGGGTCCATAGCAGTAGCTAGATGGTTGTCTTCTCCACTTGTGCCATCATGTTTAGATCTTGTGAGCTGCCTATCATGATCAAGATCATCTTATTGTAATGCTACATGTTGTGTTTGCTGGGATCTGACTTATATTGATACCTATGTGGAGCTGAATATTATATTATCATGTCTATGTCATTTGTGATCTTGCATGCTCTCCGTTACTTGTTGAAGCCTTGGCCACGTGAATACTTGTAACTCCAAGAGGGGGTATTTATGCATCATAGTTGGGTTCAACCTCTATTTAACCTGGGATAGTGACAGCAAGTTCTAAGGTTGTAGATGTGTTGTTGCCACTAGGGGTAAAACAGCAATGCTTTATTCAAGGATGAATGTATTGTTTACATTACGCACATTACTTAATGCAATTGTCTGTTGCTTGCAACTTAATACTGGAAGGGGTACGGATGTTAACCGGAAAGTGGACTATTTAGGCATAGATGCATGCTGGATAGCGGTCTATGTACTTTGTCGTAATGCCCAAATGAATCTCATAGTAGACACCACAACTCACACATGCATGTTATATGCACTTATCAATTGTCAATTGCCCAGCTGTAATTTGTTTACCCAGCATGTTAGTTATCTTATTGGAGAGACACCACTAGTGAACTGTGGACCCCGGTCCATTCTTTTACATCTGAAATACAATCTACTGCAATCATTGTTCTCTACTGTTTTATGCAAACAAACATCATCTTCCATTCGATACGTTTAACCCTTTGTTTTCAGCAAGCCGGTGAGATTGACAACCTCACTGTTAAGTTGGGGCAAAGTAATTTGATTGTGTTGTGCAGGTTCCACGTTGGCACCAGAATCCCTGGTGTTGCGCCGCACTACACTCCTTCACCAACACCTTCGAAGCAAACCTCGTTTTCCTACTGGTTCGATTAAACCTTGGTTTCATACTGAGGGAAAACTTACTGCTGCACTCATCATACCTTCCTCTTGGGGTTCCCAACTGACGTGTGACGTACAAGCATTGTTTCTGGCACTATTGCCGGGGAGATATTCCCTCGTCAACTTAGAGCCACCAGAGGGGTGTGAGTTTCAAACTCAAGACGCCACAAAAGGCCTCACCCTATTCTCCGATGAACCTCGCCCAAAAGCTCGGTTCACCTTCCACTATTGATTTCCTTTTGGGCGGAAATCGAGTCCGTTACAACAATCTTGAGGCACAACCCACAAAAGGATTGGGAGTTCCAAGTGACCACAAAAGGTCCCAACAAGCCACAAAAGGCCTTGACCACAAAAGGTCACAACAACACCGTCTAGGGTCCAACGACCCAAGAGTAACAAGCTCACGAACTTTCACTTCCACGAATCCTCGTGGAGAGAGCAAACCGATGCAACAAAATGCAATGGCAAGAACACAAGAAGTGCTCAAGTCCTTCACTCTCAAATTCCAACAAAGCAACAAATGCTTATGGGGGAATAAGAGAGGGAGAACAATAGAGGAGAAACACCAAGAACTCCAAGATCAAGATCTACTAGGTTCCCCTCACTTAGAGGAGAGATGGATTGATGAAAATGTAGATCTAGATCTCCTCTCACTTTTCCCTCAAAGATATGCAAGATTCATGGGAGGAATTGAGAGAGGGGCAAGCTTTCCAAGGTCAACAATGGTGGGAGAGAGAGAGAGAAAACCAGCAGCTCAAGGTTGAAGAAGGGGAGGGGTATTTATAGCCCCTCCCACAAAAATAGCCGTTGCAGCCACACTTAGGCCGGAACTTCCGGTTCCAGGGCCGGAACTTCTGGTCCAGAACTTCCGGATCCCAGAAAAACGGCTAAAAATCGGTACTGGACTTGGGCCGGAACTTTGCCCGGAACTTCCGGGGGGCCGAAATTTCCGGCCTAAAATCCGGAACTTCCGCCCCTCAGAAAACTGCAGAAACACCAATACGAAAACGGCAATATCTTGAGCATCCGAACTCCGTTTTCGATGATCTTGGGCTCGTTGGAATCACCACAACGAGCACGATAAGATCATGCAGAGAAACATCATAGTTCAACAAGGGAGGATAAAACCAAATGTAGAAAGGTAAAACCTCTCTAGAGAATGCAAACCGGTAAAACCTCCAACATCAAAAACTCAACAAGATATTCATATGAAATCCGTTTTTGATGAACTAGAGCTTGGTATGGAGATGAACACAAGCTCTAAATTCTCACATGGATAAAAGCCAAATAAGAACCAAGAAAGATGATATGCTAAGTATGCAAAGGTTTGAGCTCTCCACAAAGATGCGATCAAGTTACTCACTTGAGAGCCCCTCTTGATAGTACGGTATCTATCCTATAACCGATATCCGAGCTAACAACATGAGACCGGTAAAATAGAAACCCTATCAAGATCATACCTTTGCCTTGTGCATTCCACTTGAGTTAGATGATGACGATCTTGACCTCTCAAGTTGGAACACCTTTCTTGATCATGCTTGCTAGCACATGCTTGATGAAGACTTCACATGTTGCTCCCCCATACCAATGTGGGAGAGCCTATCAAAGGCACATCTTCACTTGACCAATATCTCCAAATGGGTGACAAGCTTCAAGCATAGGATTTCTTCGAGATGCTTCTCTTGAACTTGCACTTCATAATCATTTCTTAATATATATGATGGCTTGGAGAAAAACATGAATGTTCACTCAATCTTCTTTTCCAAGCCACACTTGCATTATGCTCAACTCTACACATGACCATTCTTCATATAAACCCTTGAATAGAACATTGATCATCATGTAATCTTCGAGATTCCAACACATGAACTCCAATCTTTTCCTATGGACAAGATCTACAAGAATATCTCAACGCAAACATTAGTCCATAAGGATTGTCATTAATTACCAAAACCACGCATGGGGCAACATGCACTTTCAGTAGTTTGTTGCATACTCGTATAATTTTTGCTGCATTGTTATTTTCAAAATGCTCCCATGTTTATTATTATTATTTTACACCCTCTCCCCGAAAGAAAATGCTATAACGAGAATATAACGCTCTCATGTAAGGCAACACCCCCTTTCTAGAATAATAGCGTGACTTCTTTCATCTAAAATAGTTTGGCTCAACCTGAAAACTTCGCAGTGTTTGGTTGGGCTTAATTTGGCTTTTAGTTTTGCATTATAAGTCAGAAAACTATCTAAATGTGCTTTCGATTTTGGCATTTGGCTTGTACATCATGTTAGAGTGACTAGTCAAAAGTCAAAAAACCAAAGCCAAACAATATAGGATGCAACTTCAGTGACTTTGAAGCTCAAAGTTACGGCTGGACTTTGATGCCATCCCAACCATCCAAAGCAAATCCAACGGCCAGAAATAGACCTATTTGACAAATTCAAAATTCAAAGTGCTCAGAAATTTTTGAAAAAATAAAGTAATTCTTATATGTTGAAATATACATTTTGAGAAAGTTTTGTAAGATTTGGACATACGGTTTATGAATAAACCTCGTTTTCAGTTTCACACCAAATTTTGAACAAAACCACATTTTTCAAATTTCTGCATCCGACCAAACTTTCCCATGTAGGAGTATAGGCAACATGTAAGAATTACCAGGTTTTTTTAAAAAAAATTCTGAGCACTTTAAAAGCTTTGCTTGTTAGAATTTTTTTTTGAAACACACAGCCCTTGTATTCAAACCAAATAAGAGTGAAAAACAGGAGTACAGAGGTGCAAATACAAGTACAGGACCAACAACACCTTCCATCCGCCGACGCCGTCGCCGGAGGGGAAGACGCCAGGCCGCCCACAAGCCCAAGACAGGGAGCACCTCCACATTAGAAGAAGACCGCATATGCCGTCCGCCGTCAGGCGCCGGAACTGAGCTCGATGAAAGAGTACGGCCATGGCGCTTCCCGTCCTCGATCCGGTAGCAGACGCCGAAGAGTCCGCTGAGCCGCACCGTCGCGTGAACCACCAACCTGAGCAGCGCACACAGCAGCTCTCCCGCTTCCCCCCTCGCCACCACGGCCGGCCAGGGAAACCAGAGACACACCGGCAGCTGCAGCTCCAGAACAACCCCCGGAGCTCCACGGAGAGGACGGAGCAGACCTCACCGCCGCGAAGACGGAGACAGGGGACAAAAAGGCCAGAGGCAGGACGTCACCTTCGCCACGACGACCATGCCCCAGCACGAAGACCCGCCAGATCCCTAGATCGACGAGCACGAACCGCCATCCACCCGCCGTCGCCGGCCAGGGAGAAGAAGGAAGGCGGACTTATTCATCCTCGCCGACGCCAATCTCATCTCCAGATCCCGTAGCTTCCCCCCCTCACAACGCCGCGACGCCGCCGGAGGCGGAGGGAAGCGGCGGAGACGCCGGCGAGGCCTCGTTCGCCTTTCTTATCGCCTGTCTCAACTGTAGCTGAGGAAAAGGAACGCTTTGCTTGTTAGAATTTGAAAATATTAGGCTCCATAAAGCTATGTCTCCATTTAGATTTCAGAGTATATCAAGCTCATATCTGTTAGAATTTAATTCAATGAGGAAATCTCTACTTGTAACTGCTCGTGGAAATCCCACGATTGGAACCGTCGTGTGCGGTTATCCTGGAGCGTCTCCTCTAGGAACCGACATACGCACGTCGTTCCATCCCCTATATATATGTACATCATCTTCAATGAATAAGGACTACAGTTTCATTCTCTCGTTTTGCTCTCTCGATTCCTACTCGAAACACGTTATCAGCACGTTTGCTCTCCAAGAGAGCGATTCCGACGAGAAGAACAAGAAAAGAGGTGAGAATATGCCTCGTTTCATGCCTGCGTACCTTCGCCGCCTGCTGCGGGACGATGGCCGTCGCCGCCGCTTCGTCGCCCGGTACCACCGCCACGGTGTAGGCGGTTTCCGCCGCCTCGTGCGCCTCACGCGCGACTTCCGCCGCTTCCGTCGTGAAGTTCGGAACCAGCGCCGCTCGGACCTCCGTCGCCAACACCGGAACGACGCTGGAACCTCGAACCAGCACGCCCAGCCTCCTGCGCCTCCGCAGCCCGACGTGCCCGCCTGGCTTCTCGCCGGTCCGGCCGCTCCAAGGCTCGACGCCGCAGAGGACATGGACCCGGCGCTGGCGGCTCCGCCGCCGCCGTTCTGGTGCTCCGTGCATGGATGGGTGGTTTGCCCACTGCACGAGTACGACTTCGCCACCCATGACGCGCCGCAGCAGCCTCCGACCCCGGCGGTTGTCGAGGCAGAAGCCGGCGCGCCGCTGGCAAGGTCGCCGACAGCGCCGCACGTCCCGGACGCGCCTCCCGCGCCGCGCCTGCCGTCCCCGACGCCGGCCACTCCTCCGCCCTCGCCCCGCTCGGGCGCTCGCCGCCGTCTCACGGCCCTGGGCGTCCCGCTGGCGAGTCCACCGTCGAGTGGCCGTGGCCGCCGCACAGGGACATGGAACCCGGCCACGCTCGGGCTCGCCAATGGCGTCTCCAACGGTGTCGCGCCTGGCACCCATCTCCCCGGAGGTTCCTCCTCCGAGGATGAGCGCGGCGGGAGCAACTCTCGCCGCCGGTGAGCACTGCTCGGCCGCGAGCGTGGAGATGGCGCGGTCGGCCGGCTGGTCTTCGTCTCGGTCGTGACGCGAGAAAGGGGAACGAACGACCTGGAGAAAACTTTGGTCGTTTCTTATCCACTCGTTCGTTGACCAGAGACATACTAGTACCAATCTGCTGCTTTGGGCCACCGCCGCATGCGTACTGGGCCTGGTTTCCTTGCTCTTTATTTAAATACAGTGCCGTAGCTATTTGCTGTAGTTCTTCGTTAGTTCAGTTTTTAGCAAATCAGTTAACAGTAGTTCTAGCAGTATTTTTCAATTCTGTTTTAGACCTGTTTATTTTGGTACTGTTAATCTGTAGAGTACTATGTATTCCAGATGTTGATGTAATATATTTCCACTTTGTCACGTGTCGAAATTAATTACATCCATTTGCAATTGAGATTTTAAATTTCTTGCAAATGTAGATGCAAAATCAAAGTGATTTCTTCAAATTGATGTTTTGGGATCATGATGTGGTGTGTAGATTTATCTACCACTACTGTTTAAGCCTACATTTTGTCATTTTTGACATTATGGTGGCTCTAAGTTGACGAGCGAATATCTCCCCGGCAATAGTGCCAGAAACAATGCTTGTACGTCACACGTCAGTTGGGAACCCCAAGAGGAAGGTATGATGAGTGCAGCAGTAAGTTTTCCCTCAGTATGAAACCAAGGTTTAATCGAACCAGTAGGAAAACGAGGTTTGCTTCGAAGGTGTTGGTGAAGGAGTGTAGTGCGGCGCAACACCAGGGATTCCGGTGCCAACGTGGAACCTGCACAACACAATCAAATTACTTTGCCCCAACTTAACAGTGAGGTTGTCAATCTCACCGGCTTGCTGAAAACAAAGGGTTAAACGTATCGAATGGAAATGATGTTTGTTTGCATAAAACAGTAGAGAACAATGATTGCAGTAGATTGTATTTCAGATGTAAAAGAATGGACCGGGGTCCACAGTTCACTAGTGGTGTCTCTCCAATAAGATAACTAACATGCTGGGTAAACAAATTACAGCTGGGCAATTGACAATTGATAAGTGCATATAACATGCATGTGTGAGCTGTGGTGTCTACTATGAGATTCATTTGGGCATTACGACAAAGTACATAGACCGCTATCCAGCATGCATCTATGCCTAAATAGTCCACTTTCCGGTTAACATCCGTACCCCTTCCAGTATTAAGTTGCAAGCAACAGACAATTGCATTAAGTAATGTGCGTAATGTAAACAATACATTCATCCTTGAATAAAGCATTGCTGTTTTACCCCTAGTGGCAACAACACATCTACAACCTTAGAACTTGCTGTCACTATCCCAGGTTAAATAGAGGTTGAACCCAACTATCATGCATAAATACCCCCTCTTGGAGTTACAAGTATTCACGTGGCCAAGGCTTCAACAAGTAACGGAGAGCATGCAAGATCACAAATGACATAGACATGATAATATAATATTCAGCTCCACATAGGTATCAATATAAGTCAGATCCCAGCAAACACAACATGTAGCATTACAATAAGATGATCTTGATCATGATAGGCAGCTCACAAGATCTAAACATGATGGCACAAGTGGAGAAGACAACCATCTAGCTACTGCTATGGACCCATAGTCCAAGGATGAACTACTCACGCATCACTCCGGAGGCGGGCATGGCGATGTAGAGCCCTCCGGTGATGATTCCCCTCTCCGGCAGGGTGCCGGGAAGAGCTTCAGAACCCCCCGAGTTAGGGTTGACGACGGCGGCGGCAGCGAATATGTTCTGGATGAAAGGCTCGGTGTTTTAGGGTTTTCACGTCTCGGGGAATAAATAGGCGAAGGGGCGATGTCGGCGGACCCCCGAGGGGCCCAAACCACAGGCAGGCGCGGCTGGGTGCCCCGCGCCAGGTGGTTTGGCCACCTCGTGGCTCTCTTCGTCTCTCCTTCGGACTCCGTGTACGTGCTGGAAAAATAGGGACTGGCCTTTTGTTTCGTGCAATTCCGAGAATATTTCCAGAAGTAACTTTCTGAAACCAAAAACAGCAGAAAACAGGGAACTGGCACTGTGGCATCTTGTTAATAGGTTAGTCCCAGAAAATGCATAAAAGTGATACGAAGTGTATATAAAACATGTAGCAAATGGTATAATATAAGCATGGAACAGCAGAAATTATGGATACGTTGGAGACGTATCAAGCATCCCCAAGCTTAGTTCTACTCGTCCTCGAGTAGGTAAAACGATAACAACAAATAATTTCTGAGGAGACATGCTTTCACACAATCTTGATCAATATATTGCAAGGCTCATGTCATGAATGAAGTGACTCAAAGCAATGATCTATAGTTTGCTAACAAATAGATAAAGAGTAAACAATGAATCATATAAGCAAAAACTTTTCATGAATAGTACTTTCAAGACAAGCATCAAAAAGTTTTGCATAAGAGGTAACTCATAAAGCAATAGATTCAAAGTAAAAGGCATTGAAGCAACACAAAGGATGATTAAGTTTCAGCATTTGCTTTCAACTTGTAACATGTATATCTCATGGATAGTTGTCAACATAAAGCAATATAACAAGTGCAATAAGTAAATATGTAAGAATCAATGCACACAAAGTTGACACAAGTGTTTGCTTCTAAGATAGAAAGGAGTAGGTAAACTGACTCAACATAAAGTAAAAGATAGGCCCTTCGCAGAGGGAAGCAGGGATTAAATCATGTGCTAGAGCTTTTTAAGTTTTCGAAAGCATATAGAGAGCACAAAATAAGTATTTGAGAGGTGTTTGTTGTTGTCAACGAATGGTAGTGGGCACTCTAACCCCCTTGTCAACCAGACTTTCAAAGAGCGGCTCCCATGAAGGACGTTATCTCTACCAGCAAGGTAGATCATCCCTCTTCTCTTTTGTTTACACATGTATTTTAGTTTCTTTATAGATGACACTCCTCCCAACCTTTTGCTTACACAAGCCATGGCTAACCGAATCCTCGGGTGCCTTCCAACATTCACATACCATGGAGGAGTGTCTATTGCAAAATTAAGTTGCTTACTGATAAATCAGGGCAAAACATGTGAAGAGAATTATTAATGAAAGTTGTAATTAATTGGGGCTGGGCACCCCGTTGCCAGCTCTTTTTGCAAATTATTGGATAAGCGGATGTATATGCCACTAGTCCAGGTGAAAGTCTGTCAGAAGTAAATGACAAGATTGAAAGATAAAACACCACATACTTCCTCATGAGCTATAAAACATTGACACAAATAAGGAGTAATAAAGTTTTGAATAGTTTAAAGGTAGCACATGAAATATTTACTTGGAATGGCAGGAAATACCACATAGTAGGTAGGTATGGTGGACACAAATGGCATGGGTTTTGGCTCAAGTTTTGGATGCACGAGAAGCATTCCCTCTCAGTACAGAGTTTAGGCTAGCAAGGTTGTTTGAAGCAAACACAAGTATAAACCGGTACAGCAAGAATCACATAAAAACATATTGCAAGTATTATAAGACTCTACACTGTCTTCCTTGTTGCTCAAACATTTTACCAGAAAATATCTAGACCTTAGAGAGAACAAATATGCATCCCAAGTCTCAACAAGCTCTACGGTAGTTCTCCACTACTAGGCTTTAACTACATGATGCAAGAGCTTAAACATGATCTACTTGAGAGCTCAAAACAATTGCAAAGCATCAAATCAAAACAAGACAATGATCTACAAGAATGCATATGTCTTTTCCAATACCAACTACTACATGTAGCATTTTCTTTCTTCCAAACAAACACCAATAATTTATTTAAACATAAACTCTCCAAATGATAATATAATGCAGCAAGAGAGTATTTATAAACAAGTGCTAACAGCTCGAAGAGATGCATGAAAAACAGGAGCTAAAAGCACTGCAGTAGCTAGTTAAGAATACTCAACAAATATAAGTGAAGAACATGAGTATTCACATGAAAAAGCGGAGCGTGTCTCTCTCCCACACAAGGATTGCTAGGATCCGAATTTATTCAAACAAAAACAAAAATAAAAACACACAGACGCTCCAAGTAAAGCGCATAAGATGTGAAAGAATTAAAATATAGTTTCACTAGAGATGACCTGATAAGTTTGTTGATGAAGAAGGGGATGCCTTGGGCATCCCCAAGCTTAGACGCTTGAGTCTCTCTGAATATGGTTGGGATGAACCACGGGGGCATCCCCAAGCTTAGGCTTTTCACTCTTCTTGATCACATAATATCACCCTTCTCGCTTGATCCTTGAAAACTTCCTTCACACCAAACTCAAGACAGTTCTCATTAGAGGGTTAGTGCATAATCAAAAATTCTCATATTCTGTAATGATACAATCAATCCCAAAGCTTCTGGACATTAGCTACAGCCACCAATGCTTTGTGGAGCAAAGAAATCCACACAAACACAGTAAAAGAGCGAATGCAAAACAAAAGGCAGAATCTGTCAAAAACAGAACAGTCTGGAATGACGAATTTTTTCGAGGCACTTAAGTTGCTCAGATGGATCTGGCCTAAAATAATGAAAGTTGCGTACATATCTCAGGAATATGCGTGATTTTTCTCAGAATTTTTTGAATTTTCTACAGGGAGATAAGCTCAAATCCGTGACAGCTAAAAATCTGTCACTGCGCAGAAATCCAAATCTTGCATCAACTTTCAATATAGAACTTTACTTGGCACAACATTGCGATAAAATAAAGATACAAAGGAGTTGCTACAGAAGTAACAAAACTCCTTGACTCAAAGAAAACAAAAATAACAGCAAATAAAAACGATGGGTTGTCTCCCATAAGCGCTTTTCTTTAACGCCTTTCAGCTAGGCGCAGAAAGTGAAAATCAAGTGTTGTCAAGAGAAGAAGCATCAACATCATAACTTGCTCTAACAATAGAGTCAAAAGGTAACTTCATTCTCTTCCTAGGGAAGTGTTCCATACCTTTCTTGAGAGGAAATTGGTACCTTATATTACCTTCTTTCATATCAATGATGGCACCAACAGTTCGAAGAAAAGGTCTTCCCAAAACAATAGGACAAGATGCATTGCATTCAATATCCATAACAATAAAATCAACGGGGACAAGGTTATTGTTTACTGTAATAAAAACATCATTAACTCGCCCCAAAGGTTTCTTCATAGCATTATCAGCGAGAAAAACATCCAAATAACAATGTTCCAAAGGTGGCAAATCAAGAATATCATAAAGCTTCTTGGGCAAAACGAAATACTTGCACCAAGATCACACAAGGCATTGCAATAAAATCATTCACCTTTACCTTAATGATGGGTTCCCAACCATCTTCTAATTTCCTAGGAATAGAAGCTTTAAGTTTCAACTTCTCCTCCCTAGCTTGCAAAAGAGCATTTGTAATATGCTTTGTAAAAGCCAAATTAATAGTGCTAGCATTGGGACTTCTAGCTAATTTTTGCAAGAACATAATAACTTCAGAGATGTTACAATCATCAAAATCAAAATCATTATTGTCAATGGTGGTGGAACCATTGTCTCCAATAGTTTGAAAAATTTCAGCACTTTTATCAGAAAAAGTTTCAGCAGTTTTAGGCAATTTCAAACGCTTTGCAGAAGTAGTAGAGACATTACCAACACCAATAACATTACCATCAATAGTAGGAGGTTTACTAGCATGTGAAACATTAGCATTACTAGTGGTGGTGATAGTACAAACTCTAACTATACTATTCTCTTTTTCAAGTTCTTCCTCTTTTTCCCACCTAGCATGCAATTCAGCCAACATCCTAATATTATTATCAATTCGAACTTGGATGGCATTTGCTGTAGCAAATGACTTAATCTTTAACTTCATTAGGCATAACTTTCAGTTTTAGAATTTCAACATCATGAGCAAGACTATCAACTTTAGAACAAGATCATCAATTTTTTCAAACTTTTCCTCAACAGTTTTATTGAAAGCTTTTTGTGTGCTAATAAATTCTTTAAGCATAGCTTCAAGATCAGAGGACACACTTCTATTGTTGCTGTAGGAATTACCATAAGAATTGCCATAACCATTTGAAGGATAAGGCTTATATTGTTGCTACCAAAATTATTCCTATAAGCATTGTTGTTGAAGTTGTTGTTTTTAATGAAGTTTACATCAACATGCTCTTCTTGAGCAACCAATGAAGCTAAAGGAACATTATTAGGATCAACATGAGATCTACCATTCACAAGCATAGACATAATAGCATCAATCTTATCACTCAAAGAGGAGGTTTCTTCAACAGAATTTACCTTCTTACCTTGAGGAGCTCTTTCGGTGTGCCATTCGGAATAGTTGATCATCATATCATCAAGTAGCTTTGTTGCTGCACCTAAAGTGATGGACATAAAGGTTCCTCCAGAGGCTGAATCCAATAAGTTCCTTGAGGAAAAATTTAATCCTGCATAAAAGGTTTGGATGATCATCCAAGTAGTCAGTCCATGAGTGGGACAATTCTTCACCAAAGATTTCATTCTTTCCCAAGCTTGAGCAACATGTTCATTATCAAGTTGTTTAAAATTCATAATGCTACTTCTCAAGGATATAATCTTAGCAGGAGGATAATATTTCCCTATGAAAGCATCTTTGCATTTTGTCCAAGAATTAATACTATTTCTAGGCAAAGAAAGCAACCATTCTTTAGCTCTTCCTCTCAAGGAGAAAGGAAAAAGTTTCAGTTTTATAATATCCCCATCCATATCCTTATACTTTTGCATTTCACAAAGTTCAACAAAGTTATTAAGATGGGCAGCAGCATCATCAGTACTAACACCAGAAAATTGCTCTTTCATAACAAGATTTAATAGAGCAGGTTTAATTTCATAAAATTCTGCTGTAGAAGCAGGTGGAGCAATAGGAGTGCATATGAAATCATTGTTGTTTGTGCTAGTGAAGTCACACAACTTAGTGTTCTCAGGAGTACTCATTTTGAAAAACAAAATCAAACTGAATTAAACAAGTAACTAATTTTTTTGTGTTTTTGATAAAAGAGCAAACAAGACTAAATAAAAATAAACTAAGCAAGACAAATAACAAAGTAAAGAGATTGGGTGTGAGAGACTCCCCTTGCAGAAGCAATTCGGTTTTCCCCGGCAACGGCGCCAGAAAACGTGTTGGTGGCTCTAAGTTGACGAGGGAATATCTCCCGGCAATAGTGCCAGAAACAATGCTTGTACGTCACACGTCAGTTGGGAACCCCAAGAGGAAGGTATGATGAGTGCAGCAGTAAGTTTTCCCTCAGTATGAAACCAAGGTTTAATCGAACCAGTAGGAAAACGAGGTTTGCTTCGAAGGTGTTGGTGAAGGAGTGTAGTGCGGCGCAACACCAGGGATTCCGGTGCCAACGTGGAACCTGCACAACACAATCAAATTACTTTGCCCCAACTTAACAGTGAGGTTGTCAATCTCACCGGCTTGCTGAAAACAAAGGGTTAAACGTATCGAATGGAAGATGATGTTTGTTTGCATAAAACAGTAGAGAACAATGATTGCAGTAGATTGTATTTCAGATGTAAAAGAATGGACCGGGGTCCACAGTTCACTAGTGGTGTCTCTCCAATAAGATAACTAACATGCTGGGTAAACAAATTACAGCTGGGCAATTGACAATTGATAAGTGCATATAACATGCATGTGTGAGTTGTGGTGTCTACTATGATAAGTGCATATAACATGCATGTGCGACTTCCGCCGCTTCCGTCGTGAAGTTCGGAACCAGCGCCGCTCGGACCTCCGTCGCCAACACCGGAACGACGCTGGACCCTCGAACCAGCACGCCCAGCCTCCTGCGCCTCCGCAGCCCGACGTGCCGCCTGGCTTCTCGCCGGTCCGGCCGCTCCAAGGCTCGACGCCGCAGAGGACATGGACCCGGCGCTGGCGGCTCCGCCGCCGCCGTTCTGGTGCTCCGTGCACGGATGGGTGGTTTGCCCACTGCACGAGTACGACTTCGCCACCCATGACGGGCCGCAGCAGCCTCCGACCCCGACGGTTGTCGAGGCAGAAGCCGGCGCGCCGCTGGCAAGGTCGCCGACAGCGCCGCACGTCCCGGACGCGCCTCCCGCGCCGCGCCTGCCGTCCCCGACGCCGGCCACTCCTCCGCCCTCGCCCTGCTCGGGCGCTCGCCGCCGTCTCACGGCCTGGGCGTCCCGCTGGCGAGTCCACCGTCGAGTGGCCGTGGCCGCCGCACAGGGACATGGAACCCGGCCACGCTCGGGCTCGCCAATGGCGTCTCCAACGGTGTCGCGCCCGGCACCCATCTCCCCGGAGGTTCCTCCTCCGAGGATGAGCGCGGCGGGAGCAACTCTCGCCGCCGGTGAGCACTGCTCGGCCGCGAGCGTGGAGATGGCGCGGTCGGCCGGTGGTCTTCGTCTCGGTCGTGACGCGAGAAAGGGGAACGAACGACCTGGAGAAAACTTTGGTCGTTTCTTATCCACTCGTTCGTTGACCAGAGACATACTAGTACCGATCTGCTGCTTTGGGCCACCGCCGCATGCGTACTGGGCCTGGTTTCCTTGCTCTTTATTTAAATACAGTGCCGTAGCTATTTTGCTGTAGTTCTTCGTTAGTTCAGTTTTTAGCAAATCAGTTAACAGTAGTTCTAGCAGTATTTTTCAATTCTGTTTTAGACCTGTTTATTTTGGTACTATTAATCTGTAGAGTACTATGTATTCCAGATGTTGATGTAATATATTTCCACTTTGTCACGTGTCGAAATTAATTACATCCATTTGCAATTGAGATTTTAAATTTCTTGCAAATGTAGATGCAAAATCAAAGTGATTTCTTCGAATTGATGTTTTGGGATCATGATGTGGTGTGTAGATTTATCTACCACTACTGTTTAAGCCTACATTTTGTCATTTTTGACATTATGGTGGCTCTAAGTTGACGAGCGAATATCTCCCCGGCAATAGTGCCAGAAACAATGCTTGTACGTCACACGTCAGTTGGGAACCCCAGAGGAAGGTATGATGAGTGCAGCAGTAAGTTTTCCCTCAGTATGAAACCAAGGTTTAATCGAACCAGTAGGAAAACGAGGTTTGCTTCGAAGGTGTTGGTGAAGGAGTGTAGTGCGGCGCAACACCAGGGATTCCGGTGCCAACGTGGAACCTGCACAACACAACCAAATTACTTTGCCCCAACTTAACAGTGAGATTGTCAATCTCACCGGCTTGCTGAAAACAAAGGGTTAAACGTATCGAATGGAAGATGATGTTTGTTTGCATAAAACAGTAGAGAACAATGATTGCAGTAGATTGTATTTCAGATGTAAAAGAATGGACCGGGGTCCACAGTTCACTAGTGGTGTCTCTCCAATAAGATAACTAACATGCTGGGTAATCAAATTACAGCTGGGCAATTGACAATTGATAAGTGCATATAACATGCATGTGTGAGTTGTGGTGTCTACTATGAGATTCATTTGGGCATTACGACAAAGTACATAGACCGCTATCCAGCATGCATCTATGCCTAAATAGTCCACTTTCCGGTTAACATCCGTACCCCTTCCAGTATTAAGTTGCAAGCAACAGACAATTGCATTAAGTAATTGCGTAATGTAAACAATACATTCATCTTGAATAAAACATTGCTGTTTTACCCTAGTGGCAACAACACATCTACAACCTTAGAACTTGCTGTCACTATCCCAGGTTAAATAGAGGTTGAACCCAACTATGATGCATAAATACCCCTCTTGGAGTTACAAGTATTCACGTGGCCAAGGCTTCAACAAGTAACGGAGAGCATGCAAGATCACAAATGACATAGACATGATAATATAATATTCAGCTCCACATAGGTATCAATATAAGTCAGATCCCAGCAAACACAACATGTAGCATTACAATAAGATGATCTTGATCATGATAGGCAGCTCACAAGATCTAAACATGATGGCACAAGTGGAGAAGACAACCATCTAGCTACTGCTATGGACCCATAGTCCAAGGATGAACTACTCACGCATCACTCCGGAGGCGGGCATGGCGATGTAGAGCCTCCGGTGATGATTCCCCTCTCCGGCAGGGTGCCGGGAAGAGCTTCAGAAACCCCCCGAGTTAGGGTTGACGACGGCGGCGGCAGCGAATATGTTCTGGATGAAAGGCTCGGTGTTTTAGGGTTTTCACGTCTCGGGGAATAAATAGGCGAAGGGGCGATGTCGGCGGACCCCCGAGGGGCCCAAACCACAGGCAGGCGCGGCTGGAGGTGGGCCCGCGCCACCAGGTGGTTTGGCCACCTCGTGGCTCATCTTCGTCTCTCCTTCGGACTCCGTGTACGTGCTGGAAAATAGGGACCTGGCCTTTTGTTTCGTGCAATTCCGAGAATATTTCCAGAAGTAACTTTCTGAAACCAAAAACAGCAGAAAACAGGAACTGGCACTGTGGCATCTTGTTAATAGGTTAGTCCCAGAAAATGCATAAAAGTGATACGAAGTGTATATAAAACATGTAGCAAATGGTATAATATAAGCATGGAACAGCAGAAATTATGGATACGTTGGAGACGTATCACATTATGATTGCTAATGTGCTCTCCCATACATTTAATTAAGTTATGACATAAGGCATTCGAAGTGTGAGTATATACTCTGCTAATGCTGCTAGATCTACTCCAAAATTTATTCTGGAGATTATCTACAGCGTGTCATACTTAACAATTTGAGGTTCACACTAATGAGTTCAAGCCCACTTCTTGAAACTTTATTTTGCATAGTTCATTACGACATAACCATGATGGATTTTAATTTACGAATGTAAATTAATATTCTCTGGTTTACCATGTAGGTAAACGATGGCTCGAGAGTTTGATGCACTCGCTCTCAACGGCCACAACTACCCTATATGGGCCATGGACATCAAGATCTCCCTTGCGTCCCGTGGATTAGTGCGTGCAATCCAGACCCCGGAGAATCCACCCCGGCTGGAGTGACGCCGCTGACAGATGAGCAAAAATATGCTGCTTTGTACATCATAAGGCAACATATTCACCCAGATCTAAAGTCTGAGTACTTGGAGGAAGAATCCCCTAGTACCTTGTTTCAGGCCCTCAAGACGAGGTATGAACAGCAGAAGGCAGTTGTCATGCCTGAAGCACTCCATGATTGGACACACCTCCGACTCCAGGACTTTAAGTCTGTCGGGGAGTACAATCATGAGGTTCATAAGATCAGTTCCAAACTGCGCTTTTGCGGGAAAGAACCTACTGATGCGGAGAAGATAGAGAAAACTCTGTCCACTATGCTCCCATCTGACAGGACCCTCCAGCAGCAGTACTGTGCTCGCGACTACCAAGTCTATTCCGATCTTATTCATATTTTACTTCAGGCTGAAAAGCATGATGAGCTACTCGCTAAGAATGGCTCTCAGCGCCCGGTTGGTTCTCAACCTTTACCTGAAGTTCATATGAATGTCGCGAACGGACGAAAGTTTGATGGTGGCTTTAAAGGAAAGCCCTCGAATTTCAATGGTAAGCGAAAGCGCAACCGAAACAGAAAGCCTAGAAACTCAGACCGTGGGAAAGGCACCGCAAAGCCCAAGTTTGACAAATCTAAGCTTTGCGACAAGTGTGGATGCTACACGCACCCCACTGACAAGTGCAAGACCCCAAAGCATCTGGCCATTTGTACCAGCAATCCCATGGACGCAACGCACCTCGAGGGAAAAGGTTTGAAGCCAACTTCAACCTTCATCCAGATGGCACAGATGGAGCTGGCTGTTCGCAAGATGTTCCCCCGGGACCTAGCAATGCAGTTACTCTCTTTCCGTCAGAGGACCTACAGGAACGGAGGACATGATGGTTGAGTACGCCTCAACCGACGTGTTTGGAGACTTCGACTAGTCCCGCTACCTCCTTAGTGATTGATATATTCATGTCCATTTGTGATGTTGTAATAGAACATAAGTATTGTTGTCATTTATA
This sequence comes from Poa pratensis, assembly GCA_947311845.1. Taxonomy (NCBI): domain Eukaryota; kingdom Viridiplantae; phylum Streptophyta; class Magnoliopsida; order Poales; family Poaceae; genus Poa; species Poa pratensis. The sequence goes on along the minus strand of CAMZMU010000123.1, from coordinate 13,672,873 downwards.
TTGTATCAGCACTTTGATATAATAAGATTGTAATCTATGTATTTAAATAAAGGATTCTTATTGAAAATTCTTCATTTTATATATAGTTCTCTACGGGAACAATCCGATGGAAGAGGAATTATGCCTTGTGGACAGTGCTACCACAAACTCCATACTGAGGGAGTTGAATATTTCCAAACTCTGAAAAAGATGAATGGAGATATTTTGACAATCGCTGGACGCGATACGGTAATTGTTGGCACTGGACGTGCCATATTTACCCTCCCAAGTGGTACACAAGTGACAATTGAGGATGCCCTGCTGTATCCCGATTCTTCACGTACCCTAATCAGTTATCGAGATATCCGTAAGAATGGTTTTCACATTGAAACCCATGAAGACAACAAAGAGGAGTATCTACTCTTCACAAAAGATAACGGATATGGCAAGCAAGTACTTGAAAAAATTCCTTCTCTGTCGTCCGGATTGTACTATACGTACATCAAACCCGTAGAACATGTTGCTTACAAGGTAATTTTCCAGAATGTTAATGCATTCCAAACCTGGCATGATCGCCTAGGTCATCCTGGTATCGGGATGATGAGGAAGATTACTAGCAATTCCATTGGTCACAATTTGCAAGAGTCCAAATTTCCTCAGTCGTCAGACTTCGTGTGCACATCATGTGCCACGGGAAAGCTTATTCTGAGGCCTTCGCACCTCAAGATACAAGCTGAACCACTTCAATTTCTTGAACGAATTCAAGGAGACATTTGTGGTCCCATTCCAACCATTGTCTGGACCGTTTAGGTATTTCATGGTTCTAATTGATGCATCTACACGATGGTCACATGCGTGCCTTCTCTCCACACGGAATCATGCATTTGCCAAGATAATGAGGGAAGTAATTAAGTTACAGGCCCATTATCCAGAAAGTCGAATTAAATCAATTCGCATGGACAATGCTGCAGAATTCTCCTCACGTGCTTTCAATGACTATTGCATGGCCCTGGGGATTGAAGTTCAACACTCTGTTCCATACGTCCACACTCAAAATGGTTTGGCTGAATCCCTAATTAAGAGGATCAAACTCATTGCAAGACCTTTGTTGATGAATTGCAGCTTGCCAACTCGTGTTGGGGTCATGCAGTTTTACACGCTGCTGACTTAATACAATTGCGACCTACTGCATATCACAGTACTTCCCCTCTGCAATTGGTACGTGGAAATCCACCTAGCATTTCCCATCTGCGTAAGTTCGGATGTGCTACATACATCCCGATCTCACCACCTCAGCGGACATCCATGGGCCCACACAGAAAACTGGGGATCTATGTGGGGTACAAATCGCCGTCGATTATTAAGTACCTGGAACCCCTTACTGGGGATCTATTCACAGCCCGTCACGCTGATTGTATATTTGACGAGGAACATTTCCCGGCATTAGGGGGAGATTTCAAGTACCAGAAAGAATGCCCGGAAATTGATTGGAATGCTCTTGCCATTTCAGCCTCCGATCCACGTACCCAAGAGACTGAACTCCAAGTTCGGAAAATCATAAATTTGCAACATCTTGCAAATAATCTGCCAGATTCATTTACTGATCTAAAAGGTGTCACAAAATCCTTGAATCCGGCCAGAAATGCGCCCGAAAGAGTGGAGGTACCAACTAAAACCACTCAACTCCCCGTTCCCAAAAAGAGGGGGAGTAGTACGGCCTCTGATCCGGATCCTGCTTCTCACAAGCAGCAAAGGAGAGCGAGGAGAAACTCCTCAAAGTCAGTAAATGCAAGTCAACTCAACGTTGACAAACACCTTATGGGTAGTATACACCCAGTGGAAGGGCAACCTCCACAACCCAGCTCCAGCTTGCACACACTGGCTGGGACATCGGAACACCTAGACTCACGCGTATTGGGAAATCACGAAGAGTTATCAACGGTGCACGAGATATCCATCAACTATATCGATTCTGGAGAATCATTCAACCGTAAGTCTACGATTGTCGACACTTATTTTCTGCTACAATTGCAAATACCCTTCTTAATGATCATGATCCAAGGACTATCGTTGAGTGTGAAAAACGCTCCGACTGGCCTCAATGGAAGGATGCAATACAAGCAGAATTAGCCTCGCTTAATAAAAGGAAGGTATTCACAGAAGCAATACCTACGCCTCCCAGTGTTTTCCCTGTGGGATTTAAATGGGTTTTCCTCCGGAAACGGAATGAGAACAATGAGGTGGTGAGATACAAAGCAAGGCTCGTAGCACAGGGTTTCACGCAGAGACCCGGCATTGATTTCAATGAGACATATTCTCCAGTTATGAGTGGTATCACTTTCCGATATTTAATATCTTTGGCAGTGCAAAATCGTCTATCTATGCAGTTGATGGATGTCGTGACCGCATATCTTTACGGGTCACTAGATTCGGACATTTACATGAAGGTTCCTGACGGAATCTCTGTCCCGGATGCAAGCGCAAAACGCAACATGTACTGTGTAAAACTGAACAAGTCTTTATACGGCTTGAAACAGTCGGGGCGGATGTGGTACAACCGACTTAGTGAGTTCCTTCTTCAAAAGGGTTACTCCAACAGTGATGACTGCCCATGTGTTTTCATCAAGAAGTCCTCTTCAGGATTTTGCATCATTTCCGTGTACGTCGATGATCTCAACATCATTGGCAACGCACAAGATATTGATGAAGCACGCAATCATCTAAAGAAGGAATTTGAGATGAAGGATTTGGGTAAAACCAAATTTTGCTTGGGTCTCCAACTCGAGCACCTTCCCTCAGGAATAATGGTACACCAAGCTGCCTATATCCAGAAAATATTGGAGAAATTCAATATGGACAAATCCTATCCGTCTAAAACTCCCATGGTGGTTCGATCTCTAGACGTAGAGAAAGATCCGTTCAGGCCGAGGGATGATGGAGAAGAGATGTTGGGACCCGAGGTTCATATCTCAGTGCCATTGGAGCGCTTATGTATCTTGCAAATTGTACGAGACCTGACCTCGCATTTGCAGTGAATCTACTTGCTAGACACAGCGCAGCTCCCACCAAACGCCATTGGTCGGGAGTCAAGAATGTCTTTCGATATCTCCAAGGCACAAAGGATCTTGGCCTATTCTTTCAGTTCCAGAGAAACCTGGACTCTAGTATGATTGGATATGCTGATGCTGGCTATTTATCTGATCCCCATAATGCCAGATCGCAGTCCGGCTTTGTGTTCCTACACGGTGGAACGGCCATATCATGGAAGTCTTCGAAACAGACTCTGGTTGCAACGTCCACCAATCATTCTGAAATAATTGCAATATATGAAGCATCACGCGAATGTGTGTGGCTTCGCAGGATGATAAACCACATACAACAGTCATGTGGAATTGGTTCTATCGAATCACCTACCATTATCTATGAAGATAATGCGGCTTGTGTTGCTCAGATGCAAACATGATACATAAAGAGCAATATCACTAAGCATATTGCCCCCAAGTTGTTTTATCCCCATAACTCCAGAAGAGTGGGGAAATCAACATCTTGCAAGTCAAATCATGCGATAATCTTGCTGATCTTTTCACGAAGTCTCTACCAACTTCAACATTCCATAAATACATTCATGGGATTTGTATGCGACGGCTTCGGGATTTGCAAGAGTCAGGGGGAGTATCTTCCTGAACTATTCCTGTTCAAAGCATCATATTACACTCTTTTTCCCTTTATGAGTTTACTTTTCAGGTTCTCATTAAGGTTTTTAATGAGATAATATCAACATAAGATTATATGTCATACTTTCTGTTTTCCCCACCGGGTTTTTTAGGAAAGCATACACGACATATTTATTGCCCTCTAAATTCTATGGATACACTTCATATCGAGTTAACGGAGGCAATAATCATTATATGTTGGATCATTTTCTCCTTATTTTTCCCACCGGGTTTGAAGGAGTTTTACCAACATATCCTACACTACTCCTCACATTTTCCCACAGGGTTTTTGGAGGAGACTATTTTAAGATGATGAAGATTTACATCGACAAGCATATATTAGGGGGAGTGTTAGAATTTAATTCAATGAGGAAATCTCTACTTGTAATTGCTCGTGGAAATCCCACGATTGGAACCGTCGTGTGCGGTTATCCCTGGAGCGTCGCCTCCAGGAACCGACATACGCACGTCGTTCCATCCCCTATATATATGTACATCATCTTCAATGAATAAGGACTACAGTTTCATTCTCTCGTTTTGCTCTCTCGATTCCTACTCGAAACAATATCAATGAACTGTGAGCTCACGCTCCTGCATCTCAGGAAAAAAGGTTTCTACAAAAAATGGAGACCGGGTGCCGTGTTCCTACGGAGAAACGGAGACGACCGTTACTCATGCACTACACTCCATGAGATCAAAGCTTCCAGCTGCTGCTCGGTGCTTAAAATCACGCTTCCTTATCGCGGGCGTCTCCACGACGTCACGTTGGCCGCTGCCTCCGGAAAAGCGGTTGCCCACGTAATCCGGCGGGAGCCTAGCGCCACGCCTTCCTAGCCTCCTCCCGCGCCCATGTTTTACCGTCCTGCCCCCAACCGCCACGCCCACTCCCGCCACGCCCCAGGGGCATAACCGTCACGCGTGCCCGCCCGCCTCCCCCCTTCCCGTTCCGTTTATAGGAAAAAAAACCATTCCCCTCAGCGCCTAGGCACCACCACCCAAAAGCGAAGCGGAGCTGCGGAGGCGCGAAGGAGACGCAAGGGAGCGGAGCACGGCACCGGACGGACAAACCTAGGCGTCCGACGGGCGCCGCGTCCCGGGCGGAAGGCACGGCCGCGCTGGTCGCACGGCTCGATTTCGTCGGGTCTGATCCGGCCGGGCGGCCATGGCGAACAGGTACTGCGGCCGATTCCTCCTCTTCCCCTTGCTCGCTCCCTCGGGTGCTTCGCGGCCGATTCGTACTGGTTTAGGCGGCCGCGTTAAGCTTGGAGGTGGAATCGTGTTTATGCATGCCGCGCGTGACGAATTTTGGTTGGATTTAGCTTGTTGTACTGTATCTCCGTAGGGCGGTCGCGAGGTCATGAATTGCTTGCTTGTTGTCGTCGATTTGAGGTAATTAAGCTGGCACTGGCTTGATAGAGCATGCAATTTTAGGTTTCCGGAGGTCTCTGAGTCAGCGATGTAGCTGAATTGAACTCGGAGGGGTCAGCCTAGAAAGTTTTGTTGCGGATTCAGGTGGTGGTACATTGGTACCGCGCCTATGATCCAACAGCTGGATGCGATTTTTTTGGCTAAAAGGAAGAGAACGGTGATTATGTAGACACAGGACACTACTGGATGCAGTTCTCGGCCTAAATTTTAGGTTTCTGAAAGTCACTCTGGCTACCGATGTAGCCGAATTGAACTCAGAGGGATCAGTGCTAGTCTCGTATGGTTTTGGTTGTGGGGACACTAGGGCGTGTATGGTGAGGGACCTCAGGTTCTCACTGTGCGTCACTATGTGTTTGATTGAGTTTTCGACTCAAGCTCCCAAATTCTGTTGCGGATTGAGGTGGTGGTAGTACTGCACCTACAGTCCAATACCTGGATACACTTTGTAATTTAGGTTTCTGAAAGTCACTCTGGCTACCGATGTAGCCGAATTGAACTCAGAGGGATCAGTGCTAGTCTCGTATGGTTTTGGTTGTGGGGACACTAGGGCGTGTATGGTGAGGGACCTCAGGTTCTCACTGTGCGTCACTATGTGTTTGATTGAGTTTTCGATTCAAGCTCCCAAATTCTGTTGCGGATTGAGGTGGTGGTAGTACTGCACCTACAGTCCAATACCTGGATACACTTTGTTTGGGGAAAACGGAGGGGGTGGTGAATTCTGTAGAAACATGACACTGGTCAGGGTATAATCCAGTACTGGTGCATGGGCATCGGCAGAAGAGAGTGGTAATGTTGACAATTATGTCTGAATCCTTTGTGAATACGTGAGTGCAAAATTACAAGGTACAGTGATGTAGTAGAGAAAATAATAAATTGGACTTTACGCAAATAGCAATTCCTGAATATATGAGACCGTGGGATACTATGCTTGTCTGAATGCTGAACAACTGATTCCTTGTATATTCTTATCTAGCTTAGAGCATCTCCAACGCGCCGCTAATTTGCAGGTGCTAGGAATAAATTCCTAGCCGTTCTAGCAGTTCCACAGCGTTCCCGGCTCTATTAGCATCAGCGCAAAAGTTGGAGACAGACGCTTGAACAATCGGTGCAAATCAGAGGACCCAAGCGGAGGCGTTAAGCTTGAATCGTGTTTAGGCCGCACGTGACGAATTTGGGTTGGATTTAGCTGGTTGTATCTCTCGGTAGGGCGGTCACCAGGTCATGAATTGAGTCAGGTTGCTGCGTGTTGTTGTTGATTTGAGGTAATTAAGCTGGCACTGGCTTCATAGAGCTTGCAATTTTTGGTTTCGGGAAGTCTCTGACCAGCGATGTAGCTGAATTGAACTCGGAGGGGTCATTGCTAATATCATACGCATAGGTTTTTTCTAATCAATTTTTCGTACTCCTAGTATGATTTTGGTTGTGGAAACACTAGGGCATGTGTGGTGATGGACCTCAGGTTCTCACTGTGCATCACTAGGTGTTTTGAGGAATTGTGTCACTATATGTTGATTAGGTTTTCTCTGCAATCGCCTATGTTTTGTTGCGGATTCAGGTGGTGGTACATTGTTACTGCGCCTATGATCCAACAGCTGGATGCAATTTATTTGGAGAAAAGGAGGAGAATGGTGATTATGTAGAAACATGACACTACTGGATGCAGTTCTCTGAAAGTCTCTCTGGCTACCGATGTAGCCGAATTGAGACCAGAGGGATCATTGCTAATCTTGTATGGTTTTGGTTGTGGGGACACTAGGGCGTGTATGGGATGGACCTCAGGTTCTCACTGTGCATCACGATGTGTTTGATTGAGTTTTCTATTCAAGCTCCCAAATTCTGTTGCGGATTGAGGTGGTGCTACTGCACCTACAATCCAACACCTGGATACAATTTGTTTGGGGAAAACGGAGGGGATGGTGAATTTTGTAGAAACATGACACTGGTCAGGGTATAATCCCATAATGGTGCATGGGTATCGACAGAAGAGAGTGATGGTGTTGACAATTAGGTCTGAATTTTTATGAACTAGTGAGAGAAATATTGTAATGTACAATGTTGTCGTAGCGAAAAAGAATAAACTGGGCTCTACGCAGATAACAAGTCCTCAATACATGAACCCTGGGATACTATGCTTGTCTGAGTGATGATCAATTGGATCCTGGTATATTCTTATCCTGGTATAATCATTTACAGGTCTGTTTGTTGTTTTGTATGTCCATCAGGTCCATTTGCAAGTTCTTCGTGAATGGTGCATGCTTTAAAGGAGAGCACTGCCAATTCTCCCATGATTGGAATGACCAACCAAATGATGTAACATACAAACTTCCATATTTAATAATCTTCGGACCACTTTGCCTTCACAGCTTGACTTACAATAACACAGTCTAGTGCTCATTACTGTCATGCTTATTCATGCAGGTTTGCACATTTTACCAGAATGGTGTGTGCTCCTATGGTAGCCGTTGTAGATATGAACACGTTGAAGCTTCCTTTGAATACCCCCCACCATCAACCACTGCAGCAGTTGCACCAACCAACTCTTCTCAGAGATCTGGTACTTTTGAATGCCCTCTTTGTGACGGATGCCCAGATGCGATCAACCAGGCACTTGAGATGCAAAGATCTGGATTGGACTATGTGTATCGACCTGCTTCGAGATTTGATCATGAAGATAACATTCCAGAGGATGGGAATAGCTTGTCATCAACACTAACTGCACAAAACCAATCGCCCCATCCACTTGCGCATCTCCCCATATGCTCTTCCGCTGCAGCTGGAACTTGTCCATATGGGAAAGAGTGCCCTCAGGTGCACGGGGATCTATGCACAACCTGTGGAAAACAGTGCTTGCATCCCTACCGTCCCAACGAAAGTGGGGCTCATATCAAGCTATGCAAGAGAAAAAACAATCGCCTTGAGACCTTGAAGAAGAGTGAAGAGATAGAATGTAGTGTGTGTTTGGACCGTGTGCTTTCAAAGTCAACAGCTGCCAAAAAGAGGTTTGGACTTCTACCAGAGTGTGATCATGCCTTCTGTATCACATGCATTAGGAAGTGGCGCAGCAGCTCTGTTACATCTGCCACTGATATCGACTCTGCAGTCAAGGCCTGTCCAATATGTCGCAAGGTCTCATACTATGTCATTCCTAGTGCTACATGGTACTCCTCACAGGAGGAAAAACAGGATATAATTGATGGTTACAAGGCCAAGCTCAAGTAAGATACCTTCTTCATTTAGTCGTAGCATCAGACACATCCTCATCCGGTTATTAAGGAAATTTTTTTATAGTACGGAAATTCTTGAGTTTAGTTACAGCAAACACAGATCCAATGGTTGCATGTATCTGGTTATATGATCAGCTAATACCCTTCGTTCCAATGAATTATATGTATAAATTTAGTCAAAAGTCAAGCTTAGTAACTTTGACTAAATATGTAGAAGAAAATATTAACATCTACTCTATTAAAGAATTTTTTTTTTATGGTGAATCTATTGAAATTGATTTTGTATCCTAAATGTTCATATTTTTGTCTATAACTTTGGTCAAACTTATAGGACGTTGGCTTTTGGCTAAATTCATACTCTTTGTTCAAAACTAGAGAAATTTTCATTGTACGTTCTGTTAGAGCTGAGGTCGATTCATGTTTCATTTGTTTAATCCACACATATTTTATTGCAGGTCTATTGATTGTAGGTACTTCGACTTTGGAAGGGACACGTGTCCTTTTGGTGGTCGATGTTTTTACAAGGTATACATATGCCTATTTCGTTTCAGATGTAAATTTGTCATCTCATATGCATCTTATATAATGTGTGAATTTGCAATTGAAACATTACCTTTTGATCCATTTTGCCTTTTGACTCCAGAGTGATGTTTTGCCTGTAGTTACCTTCTCATACTTAATTTGAACACCATTTCTGAATGAAACGTAGTTAAAATATTATAGGCAGTAACGTCATAGCTGCTGATGAAGAGTTGTGCAAATAATTCTTCATAGTTTGAACTAGCACCTGTACATATGAGTGAAAATATTAAGCTTTCTGCAATCAGTGCTAGCTTAGGCAATATAGAACGCTGGGAAAGAAAGCTGAACGTTGTTTTTGTCAAAGGCTCCTGGAAAATAGTAACTGTCAGATGGAATTGGAATATTGAACTTGTGGTTCAACTCATGCAATGAACTTTGCAAGACAAACTCTTTAGTTGCTCTCTTCTCCTTTTCCCATCGCCAACAGTCTATTTTCCTATGCTCTTTGCTCCTTTGTTTTGACTCCTGCGGTGATGTATGTTCTTCAGCATGCCTACACCGATGGTCGTTTGGAAGAGCCGACACCGGTGGCCATAATTCATTTTCACGCCGACGATGGAAGTAGGGAGCGGGCAAGAAATATCGGGTTGGTACTCTCTATTGGTCTTGTCATGCAAATTTTGTGAAGTTGCTTTCTGATAGAAATCCTGGTACCTTCCAGGTTGGCATACTTGCTCAGCCGGTTACATCTGTAGGGAAGCCATCAAACCATCAAATTAAGGTTTGTTTTGGTTGGATGCAATTCTTTAACACCATTCTCTTGTAAATAAATCAAGGTTGCTTTTCTCTGAGCATACATTATTGAGTTTTGTTTTCTACCGAACATTCAAAACATGCAGAAGGAAGCAGCTTGAAAAGAGGTACTTATTCTTCAGCTGGTGGTTGTTGCGAACGAATAATTCACAGGTAATCCTTGGTCGCAAAAATAGTGGGTTCTTTGACGTATGATCATGTCTTCACTTGTGCACAACTTCCGCCGTTCTTAGTGTTTACTTTGCTCATTGCAGAAACATAGTTTGCTAGCGGAAATCTTCAAAAAGCTACAAGAGCACTGTAAACCCGAGGACAGCAGAAAAGATTGCATGCCTCGAGTAAGCCAGGGTCTTTGCTACGAGCAATCTTTATGTACGCTTTGGGCTGCAAGTACTCGTGTAGAACAGCATAACGTGACATCGTTACCTTGCCTATGTAAAATGCAAGGCACTGTATATACTCTTAGTGGTGGTAGCTCCTTCCATTTCGACTGCGGCGATCCATTGAGTAAATAATTTGTTCAGGTAAACAGAGCAAATCAGAGCCTTGGTAGTTCTGCAAGGCGTGACTTTGTGATTAGGCCTCAGGGTTGGAACCTAGAAAGAAGGTCTCAGTTATACGTCCGTCCCGGTTTGGAGCACAGGAAATGAGAGTTCGAAATACAAAAATCGAAAACCACACAGTGCGGGCAACACTTAGCAGATTTTGAGCATGAACTATTCACATATCTTTTGTCTTTTTTTTGCAGCCCACATAATGTCAATTTTTTTGATAAAAATTTCTGGATGCATGTGAAACAACGTATGGCTTCCTAATTCAGCCATGTGTTCGAGATTTCAGTGGGATTGTCTGGAGCACACGAATTTCGTGGCGACTTCACTTCCGTTGGTCTCTCGGTTTATTTTTCTGTTTTTCCTCGTGACTTCGTGAGTGCGAATTTTACGGGCATCAACAGCGAACTAATGTGACGATTTGCCATCGCAATCCAACAGGAAGAAGCAAGCCCTTTTTTTGGAACGAGGTAAACGAGTGGTGGAATTCCAGAATCGAAGATGACCAGCCTTGATCGGAGACACATCTTTGACGAAACGAGGCTTTTGTCTCCGATTGGCTAGGCACCCGTAGCTTTGAATCTCGCTGCGAAGACAGATATGTGGCTGTGAAAATAAAACGTACAGTAACATCTAACTGAGCAATTAGGTGAGAAATATTCCTAGTTCCAAACAGAGTCCTATACAGGGGTGACAGGTTGCTGTCTTCAGATTGCTTGCTGTCAAATGCAAACAATGAACATAACACCCACACAGAGGTTAGAGGAAGAGTAAAATTAGAACCAACATCCTCTTTATTCATAGAACCGGTGACACACGAGAAAAAATTAGAGGAAAAGGGCGAAGCCCCAGCTCCATTCCATAGAACGGAACTTTCAGGTCTTTTACAGCATCTTCAGTTATTACAAGCCCTCCGGGAACAGCAGAGATACTGCTCCCAGAAAGGTGTATGATACAAGAGAATAATAAGCAACATAACGCCACGAACGCCCGCTCTGACGAACGACTCAAATGCAAACAATGAACATACAAGAATGTTGTCTGAGCCGTGGATGGAGGAAATATCTCAAATGCAAAGAATGAAAATACGGGTAGTGATGTATGAGCTGTGGACGTCGAGGAAACATCTCAAATGCAAAGACGGAACATAACAAGCACACTACTCATAAGTTGGGCGAAGAACGAGATGAGAACCACATCCTCTTTATTCATAGATCAACGACACAGAGACCAGATAATCGACACACACAACGAAAGTACGCAGCAATATATGATACAAAAGAATAAGCAATATAAACGCTCAGATCGACAAACCCAACTCATGATCCCTACCAGTACTCCCTAAACCCAAGAAGTAAGCAGGCCGACGAACGAGCAGCAACGAACCATCACCACCACCGCCTGCCTACTGCCTGAGCCCACCGGCGACGAGCACGGACAGCACGGCTGAGCACGCCACGGCCAGGGCCGACGCCGCGGCGCCAGCGGCCGCGCCCGTGACCGGGGCCGGCGCCGGCGGCATGCTGTCCATGTCCTGTGCGGACGCCGCCGCGAACAGCAGCGCGGTCACGGCCACCACGACCACGGCAGCTCGGGACGCCATTGCAGAGACGAGACGCGCCGAGCGAGCTGAGCAAGACGACGAGGCTGGTACTATGCGCGGATGGCAGGCTGGTTGTCAGGCGAGGTGGTGAGTGAAACGAGACGGCATGGGGGTGGGTATATATCGAGGAGCGGCATGGGTGGGAGGACGCGTGGGGCGCGGGTGGCGCGAGGCGAGCCGGTCTGGTCTCGGCGCGCGCACGCGATTCCCTCGGGGCTGACGACGGCCCAACCGGCCTGACGCCGACGCACCTAGAACAGCTAAGCCAACCGCAGTGCGTTCCCGGCACGGCTCCGGGAACAGCTAAGCCAAAACCGACGCCACACCGGCCGGTCCACCGGTCGGCATGCGTGTGTGTGTACGCAATTGCTGTCGAATTGTAGGCTGGTGGCCGTAATTCACAGGACTATTGTACCGATGGCGGCAGTTGAAGCTTCTATTTGATCGAATCATTGTGATGACAAGTACTAGTATGTCTACATTTCTCTATCGTATATAGGGATGTACTCCCTCCATTCCATAATAGTCTACATTCTGGACTAGTATTTTGTTCCATATTAATGTACATTCTGGGTTCTGAACATTAAATATCTCCTCGGTAATCAGCAACAACAAAAAACTAAGCAGCCTCTTTTTTTTCTATTGGGTGTCATTAATGCTAATCTGACTTTGATTGGTTGCTTACATACTTGAGTAGTATTATTAAAGAGAATGCTAATTTGTCTTAAACTTTCTAGGATGTAGAGTATTGTGGAATGGAGGGAGTACTCCGTATCTGCGTTCGTTACACGTATAAGACACATTTTGACTCATTGAGACAAGGCTTCGATAAATTTCTCAAGGTTGAAGAGCTGACCGAGCCTTACCTGGATGAATGCCAGACGATCATGGCAGGGTCCGCGTCGGCAAGATTGGCACACTGTCTTCGAGAAGCAAATCAAGCGGCGGATGTAGTAGCTAAATCGATTTATGATCCTGATATTAATGTATGGCTTGAGGAGCCGCCCTTGTTTCTCATTGCACAACTTGTGGAAGATGTAACTCTTATTGATTAATAAAGGTTACGTTTATGGTTAAAAAAAAAAGAGACAAGGCTTTGATCCTTTGATGTCAATTACTTTGTTAAGATAGAGTATATTAGTTCATATGTCCTGAGTCCGGGGATCCGCACCCTATTTCAAAAAAAAATAGTTTATATGTCAAAATTCAAATCGACATCCAAAACTCAAGATCCGCACCCTATTTAAAAATATATATATTAGTTTATATGTCAAAATTCAAATCGACATCCAAAAGTGTGTGCTCCTAGATGGAACAAATAAGGGTTTTAATGTAGAAAGTTCTTTAAAAAATTAAACAAGCATGTCCTGTCAAATGCTTACATGTAAATTCTTATGAAAATACAAGTTCTATAGAAAATGTGAATATATAATTGTATCTCTTTCCCTAAAAAACAACCCTAATAATTTCAGGAGTATCTCTTAAAAATGATGTCTAGAGTGTTGGGTATTTTTTTTCAAGGAAGGAGCAGGTTTTGCGGTAGGACTTTATTAATCACCAACCAAAATTACATTGTTTATCTCTTTGCTTAGTAGAAAACTGGGGATCTCACCAATCCAATAACAAGAAATTTATTGCTAAAACTATAACTAGTTAGATGATAGCAACCTAATTGGCTTCCCTCGGGCAGTGTTTAAGAACAACAGTGCCAATAGGCGACACAAGTCCAAAAAATCAGCAAACTGTTGATTCATTCAACCATGCATCACCTCCCACACATGCTTCGATCGTCTCCATCGAGTCTGATTCCACTTGAATGTCATTATATCCCATAGTATTAACAAGTGTTAAGCCTTCTCGCATCGCCAGAGCTCCAGTCATCGCCTGCGGAGGCGACATGAGGCGGGTACATGCATTTAGCCGCCAAACAATTACCTTGATAGTTTCGTATCACAACTCCGATAGAGTGTTATTTTTTCTAGCGAACTTCACGGACACGAAGATGTACATTGTTAGCAAAATTCCACATTTATCCTTTGTTTTTCGGGCAATTTACGTTTCATCTCATTTGCTTCGTGGCCACATTTTCGTGGGGTCTAAAATTGTTGCAATTATCAATGTTTCTGCGATATCTAGTTTTACTGAAACACAAGCAATGGATTTGGCTTAAGAGACTGTGAAAACTGATAAAAAACAACGAATCATACGACGAATTCTCTCATAAATTTATATTGCCCATGTACTTCGCCCGTTGTGAGACCATGACATGGATCAGCACCTCTACCTTACTTTTGGTCATTGCAGTGATATCTGGAAAATTCAGCCATTGCTCTCATGGTGGGTTATGCCGGGTTGGCCCTATGTCATGGTGCTGGTCTTAGCTGCAGGCGGCGGCTTGACTTTCGGTCGGAACTCCATGGTGTAGGGCAGCGGAGATGCTCTCATCCGGTGGCAGCATCGACAATAAGCTTGTGGCGCTGCCACTCTCCACAGCTCCTACCAGATATGTTCATGGTGGAGGCGGACAGAGAGTGAGGATGACTTGATGGTGGCATTGAAGATGTACTCTAAGCCTCTCCTTGTGGAGTTCCCAAACAATGGCGATTTTACGCCGTCGTTTCACATAAAATTTGAAGTCGGGGCGTATTAATCTTAACTTAACTTATATTAAACTTTTATACTTATTTTTGCATGAAACATTATTAACCAGTATAATGTTTTATTTATTATGCCACACATTATTGCTAAATAATAATTGGAACATTCTATTTATATAGTTGTAATTTATGTGGTTGACGAAAATGCATTTCATTGTGCTAGATTTAAACTATATTTTGTAGCATAGTTTCCTTCGTCAAATAATCTCGTATAACTTCATAAACTATATAGTATATTTATAGTAGAAATATATAAAAATATGTTTTAACAAATATCTTAAAAGTGGGTTAAGTGTATGGTTAGCTAAGTATATTTATATAAATTTCTGGAGTATAAATTGAACATTGGCATGATTATTTCCCCTGTTTTTTCTGGTCAATTATGTTTTGCATGTTATTTGCGTACACTAATGAGATGACAATGTATGCATGATGCATACTTGGTATTCAAATAGCATCGCTAATAGTAATCACGAGGAGTAAATAAACTAAATAGATTCTACTACTTTCGTGTAAATATGACCACCAACCTAACTTAACTCGTCGTAGTTGATTAAAATGGTTTGTTCTTACATATGTGGTACACAGTATTAGTTAGTTGCGTAGACTTTATTCTACAACTTTTGCTTTCTAATAGATATTCAATAGTCTTCTGGACATATATAATAGATAACAAACAATTGTTATTCTTACACTTTTATATTTGCGGTCCTTCTCCTATTAGGAACCACACGGCGTGGTATCCCTATATATTTGCCCGGCATATGGGCCGTCCCTAAGGCCACACCATGCGTCAGTGCTCTCAGCTCCGATGGTTTCTCATCCTCTAGGTCGGCGTGCCTCCGCGGGATCTTTGACTTCAGCATGACGCACCTCGTCGGCCTTGCCCTAAGTGGTCACGTCCCCGGCGGTGTGGTAAGCGGTTGTTGCTTCGAGACTTTGCAGCAATGACGGTGGAGAAGAAGAAGCACGTTTTCGGATTTTCTACGAGGCCCTTTTTTGCAAATTCTGAATGTATTCTTGACCCATCTCCGACAATAATATACACAAAACCCAACATATTCACAAAAGAGATTACCAATTCAATTTTGTCTTAACGAACAAAGACATGAATAATGCTTTTGAAAATGGAAAAATCACAGTAGTTTTCTCTGCACATGGGCAGGTGGTCGTGCCTGGCTACCAGGTTGTGGCTACAACATCACACGGCACACGACCCCATGTCGTGTTAAACGTTTGTTCAAAGTCTACGTTATTTACTCATTTGGTTTAGTGCCGTGCACCCTATGTATACTGCATGCGTGGACGACGACTTAAGCCGGATCGAACGTTCCAAGGATCGGCCAAGTTGTGTGGAGTACTCCCTCCGTTTCTAAATATAACATGTTTTAGGTTTTTAGGTGTTACACATATTGTCTAGATACATACTCTCTTCGTATCAAAATATAAGACTTTCTAGCTATTTCACAATGTGTGAAATAACTAGAAAGTCTTATATTTTGATACGAAGGGAGTACTAAAATGTATAAACATACACGTCTAGATATATTTATATTCATTTGAATGTGGATAAATGATAAAACATCTTATAGGAGTATTTAAGAACGGAGAGAGTATCTGCGAATGGTAACACGGTTACATACACTTGTCCTGGTGGAAGAACATTACTCCATTTTATTTTCCATTTTTTCGACGGAGACCGACCGACTGACCGAACGGGTGATCCAGAATTAAGCGCGCATGGCACCTGCAATTAGTTCGCGGAACCTTCCGTCTGCTACTAATTGCTAGAGCGAGGACGTAGCCGTCGCCCTGGAAGAATCTTCTAGGTGCACCTAAAGTCCGATCGACAAGACAAAGCCGATCGAAAAGTATCGCGACGAAGTATCTCATTCGTTAAGCGATTATTAGTCTCAACGGCAGCTCGATCAGCCGGCGCCGCTCCTTAGTTAATCCGCTGGCAAAACAATGTCGCTTCGATCGTCTAATTTATAAGTGATCTTGTATGATCTTCTTCACGTTGTTGATCTCCACAATGACAGTGTTTCCGCTATTTTATTTAAGAGATTGTAAATCTCAGCCGAGCTGGATTTAACTAAATCTCAGTTGCACAACTCTTGGTTTAACACGAATTATGACGTAAATCTAACGACTAAGGAGTTGATCTAGATTTAACTAAACATCTATCACTTACACACCTAAGTGCATCTCTTGTGCAACTCTGAGTTTTACACGAATCACAACTCAAATCAAACAGCTAAGAAGTTGACTAAGAATTGACAAAACCGCAGTCAATTAAACACCGTTGCAAACCGTGTGTAACTCCACACGAATCCCGATACCAAATTCAATGGCTCAGAAGACGACTAAGATTTCAGTTAATCCTCAAGCACCTTAAAATTAGAAAACCCCTTTTTTTTTATGAGAGAACGTGCAATCTATTCATCAACCGTCAGGCAGTACAGTAACAAAAGGTTACATGCAAGTCTGTAGACCACCTAGCAACGACTACTAGCATTGAAACGGGCCGAAGGCGTGCCGCTGTCATCGCCCCTCCCTGACTGGAGCCGGGCAAACCTTGTTGTAGTCATGGTTTTGGTTACCGGTCGGGAAATCCGGTTACCGGGTAACCGAACATCCTGATCACCCTCGGGAAATGGTCATACCGGACGGAAAATCTCAAAATTTGAATTTGAACGAAAACTTTTGGTAAATGGTTAAACTGGAACAAAAAAAATTGAATTTTTGAATTTCAGATTTCAAATTCATCCGGTAACCGGTCAGGATTCCGGTAACCGCGGTAACCGGAAATTCCGACCACCCTCGGGAATTTTTTTCTACCGGTAACCAAAACCTGGGTTGTAGTAGACAATTGGAAAGTCGTCGTGCTAACACCACATAGGACCAGCGCACCAGAACAGCAACCGTCGCTGACGATGAGAAGTATAAATTAGAAGGATCCAACCCATAAACACACGTAGGTAGACGAACGAAAATCGGATCCACTTAAGACAAACACCGACCGAATCTTGTGAGATCCACCGAAGACACACACACCTCCACACGCCCTCCAGTGACATTAGGACTATACATAACACGGTTCTGCCGCTATGTTTAGCTATCGTCCGGGCATTTCACCCGGACAGTGTATACGTAGCTGGTAGACGACGGTATGTAGGTGCAACGTACCGCTCGATGAACATAGGATAGGAGAGCCGCACGGATCCGAAACCGTATGAACGGGGCTTGTCGGAGTTCGGCGCCACGCCACCATGCATCGTATCCGTGATCCGTGAAAGTGAGAGCTCAGCTGCAGAGGCAGAGAAGCTGTCCGTATCGATCGGCGGTTCGTCGACGCACCAGCTATCGATCCAAGCCATGCCGCCCCCCCCCCATTTCCGCCCCTAGCTACTCCGTCTCCTTCCGTGTGTCTCGCCAGACCGGATCCGCCGTATCTGTAACCATCGGCAACAGAGAAAATCTCCGAGCTACTACGGTAACTTTGCGGCGGACGCGTGATCGTAGATGCAGATAGTGCGGCGGGGCGGATGTCACACCCACACAGATGAGTGCGTATCGTCCTAGCTTCGAAGGGATTCTCAGCCTGAGAATGGGGCGCAACCCACGCCGAATCCACCCCACACCATATGTCACTAACCTAATTCACCAACCCAGTCCAAACCATCAATTACAGCTCTTGATCCGCACCGCACAGGCTTTCCACCCGCACCCGCACCACACCACACGGAGAATGCGGCCTGAACCCGTGGGCTGCAACCCGTGGGTTCCTGATCGCTGCTGTAGTACACTAGCGTGTGCTAGCGCTGTAGAGTGTGCCAAAATGGAAAATACACACTCAGAATACCACGGAACCTGAAAACGACTGGACTTGCACATAACATACCAAGTGTTGGTCAGTATGTGCTTCAGCCCTCAGCTCCTGGAGCTACCAGATTGAAATCAAGAAACCCCATCGCGATGGTTGCTCCGAGTCGACAGTGACGGCGTCGCCATCAGCGTGGTTCCGCTCACGATCGTAGAGCTCACCGGCGATCGAGTTAGACCGCTTGTGCCCGCCAAGCGCCTTCCCTGACCCAAACACCATGTAGCATATAAGGCACTCGAACTTGATCGCCTTCCTTGCCTTCACCGCTCTGCCGGTGTTGTCGGCGTCCGCCGTCAAGGTCGCTGAATGAGGCGGTAGTCTCTACAGTCGACGCTGGGCTACGGCCAATCGAACAAAACCTCGGTGGCGCAACAGTTTCTGTTGATGCCCTTGTGGCTGGCACTGTGGCCGCCAAGCGGTTGAGAGGACTGCCGCACCCGGGTTCGTACCGGCCGCGCTTCAAGGGAAGGTAAGGTGGCCTCCGTCGGTCCGTCAATGCCGTATGTGCAGGTGAACAACATGAAGAAGCGGTGCTTGCGGATGACGTGGGTGTGAACGGCGAAACCTAAATGCCGCCCGTTAGCGGCGCGTATCGTTCGCGCCGCTAACGGGGACCCTCTGGCGGGCCGGCCTAGTAGTGTAGCGTCGGCTTATTTCGTTTTTTTTTCTTTTTCTTTTTCTGTCTTTGTTTTCCTTTTTTTCTTTTCTGTTTTATTTCGTTTCTTTTTTGTTTTCGTTATTCTTTTTTTTATTTTTTGTTTTATTTTTTTGTTCTCGTTTATTTTCCTTTTTCTTTTTCTCTTTTTTCTTTTTGTTGTTTTTATAATTTTCTAATTTTTCTAAAATGGTTCCAAATTTGATTTTTTTATTTTTTAAACAGTTTCATTTTGAAAATGGTTCCAAATTTAAAACTGATTCCAAATTAAAATGGTTCTAAATTTGAAAAATTATTTATTTTTTAAAATGAATCCAACTTTAAAAATTGTTCATTTTTGAAAATGGTTCCAAATTTGAAGATTATTCATTTTTGAAAATGGTTCCAAATTTGAAAATAGTTCTGAATTTAAAATGGTTTCAAATTTAAAAATGGTTCTGAATTTAAAATTGTTCATTTTCGAAAATGGTTCCAAATTAAAAAAATCTTCATTTCTTAAAATGGATCCAAATTTAAAAATGGTTCCGATTTAAAAATGGTTCCGAATCGAAAAAAATGGTTTCGATTTTTTGACAATGGTTCCGAACCGAAAAAATGGTTCTTTTTGAAAATGGTACCGAACTGAAAAAATTATTCCGATTTTTCGAAAATGGTTCTTTTTGAAAATGGGTTCCGAACCAAAAAAAGGTCTCCGATTTTTCGAAAATGGTTCTTTTTTGAAAATGGTTCCGAACCGAAAAAATGGTTCCGATTTTTTAAAATGGTTCCAAACCAAAAAAAATGGTTCCGATTTTTCGAAAATGGTTCCGAACCGAAAAAATGCTTCCTTTTTGAAAATGGTCCCGAACCGAAAAAATGGTTCCTTTTTGAAAATGGTTCCGAATTTTGAAAATGGTTCCGATTTTTCAAAAATGGTTCCTTTTTTAAAATGGTTCCGAACCGAAAAAATGGTTCCTTTTTGAAAATGGTCCCGAACCGAAAAAATGGTTTCTTTTGAAAATGGTTCCGAATTTTGAAAATGGTTCCGAATTTTGAAAATGGTTCCGAATGAAAAAAATGGTTCCGATTTTTCAAAAATGGTTCCTTTTTAAAAATGTTTCCGAACCGAAAAAATTGTTCCTTTTTGAAAATGGTCCCGAACCGAAAAAATGGTTCCTTTTTGAAAATGGTTCCGAATTTTGAAAATGGTTCTGAATTTTGAAAATGGTTCCGAATGAAAAAAATGGTTCCGATTTTTCAAAAATGGTTCCTTTTTTAAAATGTTTCCGAACCGAAAAAATGGTTCCTTTTTGAAAATGGTTCCGATTTTTGAAAATGGTTCCCGAATGAAAAAAATGGTTCCAATTTTTCGAAAATGGTTCCTATTTGAAAATGGTTCCGGACCGAAAAAATGGTTCCATTTTTTTAAATGGTTCCGAACCGAAAAAATGGTTCCGATTTTGAAAATGGTTCCGATATTTTGAAAATGGTACCTTTTTGAAAATGGTTCCGATTTTTCGAAAATGGTTCTTTTCGAAAATGGTTCCGAACTGAAAAAATTGTTCCGATTTTTCGAAAATGGTTCTTTTTGAAAATGGGTTCCGAACCAAAAAAATGGTTCCGATTTTTTGAAAATGGTTCCAAACCAAAAAAATGGTTCCGATTTTTGTTCCGAATTTTAAAAAATGGTTTCAATTTTTAAAAATGATTCCAAATTTGAAAATGACTCATTTTAAAAAATGGTTCAGATTTTTCCAATTTTATTGAATCACGTTTTCTGTACAGAACGTACTGAACATACCACGAACAGTAAGGAAAATAGGAAGCAGGCAAACGTTTCCTGCTGGCGTGAAGTTTTGGGCCGGCCCACCTTAGAAAGGTAGTAGGCGGCGCGACGCGCAATCGCCGCTAATGAGCGGCGTAAAGGTGCTCCCGTGTGAACCCACCTTCTCTGATGCAAAAGCGGCCTGTGTTGGGCCACGGCCCACCTGGAAATGAGCTTCCCTTTTCTTTTATCTGTCTTTTTTTTAGGTACTTTTTTTTACGAAACACATTTTAACGTAGACGCTCAGATACACATGCACACACTCATCCCTTTGAACGCGCACACACACACCCTACCCCTATGAGCACCTCCGAGAGACTGAGCCGACGAGTCGAGTCTTAAGATTGACGAAGTCACCACAGACGTCTCGATGTCGATGGGAACGTCGTCTCCCACTGAAAAACATTCCGTCTAAATGAGAAACACCAGTGTCAAACCTTGCGTTTGAACTCTAGTGGGTTGGGGGTACAACCACCCTCTAACTATCCTACCACACAGGTTATCGGTTTCTTTTCTTCTCTTTCTACTTTATTTTCTCTCACAATACATAGATATATTATTTTCCAACTCATTAAGTTTTTTTTCAAACTCGTAGAAAATTATTTCAGATCCACGAACAATTTTTTGAATACATGCTTCGAACACACGAATTAACTCTTAATTAACCTTTGAATATCATTTTGAACAACATGAAAATACTTTTAGACCTGTGAAAATTTCTTTTTATGGGAAGTCTAGCCGCCTCATATATGGATGAGAGGTGATGGCCGATTGAACCAATATCAAACTAGTTTTTCATGTTCATCTATTTTTTATCCTCCTCACTTCTTTATTTCTTCTCTTTCTTTCGTCGTTCTTCGTTTGGAGGGCATCGAATCCACGTTGTACTTGGGGCGGTGAACCAATCTAGGGCAGCCCATAGTCGTCACGAGCTCCAACGGGTCCCTCCTGGATAAACCGGGTTTCGGGTTTCAAAAGTGATATTTGTCTTTTGTGTCCGCTTTCATCTGGTCTCTCTTAACGCGCGGTGTGCCGGTGACATGTTAGTGTGCGAACACTCCTGCAAATTTATTTTAGAACTCGTGCATCAAGATCCTTTCCTGTTCAAAACTAATAATGCATTGTCCAATCTTTGATAAGCGTGAGTGCGAGTACATGAATGTATATGCCTACATGTTGTACCATGTGTTTCGAAAAAAATGGTAGGAACAAGTCAATCAAGCTGATCCACGTTTCAGGCGAATGAGTGTTTGGCTACCTAATACGTTAACCGCAACATGTTCCTGACCGAATCATCGCACATAATGAAGCGGGAACTAATAATGCAATAATAAGGGAGAGATACTTCAAGGAAGCCGACTAGCTATGCTAACTCGAACCAAAAACATTCGCCCAAGACAAGGAGAACGCAAAATCTGACGGGATAAACAAAGAGGGTCCTTCTGGCAGGTGTTTTTGGCGCCGGAACAAAAAAAAAAAACAGCGAAATAATTGTTGAGAAGGTGGTATCGAACCCACGACACCATGGACTACCATCTGCTCCGTTGGTGCTTGGCTAGCCGGACGGCACCGTTGGCTCACCGTGGGTTGATGAGTTGGCCGCCTTATGTATTTATTTATTTACGCAGACTTTGAATAATCAAAACTGAGTTCATCTTATTGTAACCGCAAGTTGTCGACTACTTTTGCCAGCTTAAAACGTGATGTTACAAGGGCGCACGACAGAAACTAAAGCTTCGTCCATCGATCCAGGCGGGCATGGATAAACAGAACCGACAGATCCTCTGAAATGGAAGTCTAACTTCGCTTCATGTTGCGATTATCTAATGCAAGAGGAAGAATAGATGGCCGATAGATATGTCTCCTGAAGATGGCGATTTACCTGGTTTGGAGCAGTCCCACTAGAGTGTTTCTTAGCTTTATCCCCCATGCTCTAACAAGACTGACTCAGGAATCCTTGTAGTACCTGCTGTTTCATTCTGCTTGATGACGATGGTCGGACAATGCTGCTACATTGGTGCAAAGACTAGAAGCATTTCGTCAAGTACACTTGGCTTAATTTGTGGAAAACACCTTGGATTTCCAATGCCAAGACACGCTAGTTTCCGAAATAGAAATTCAAATTCCAACCTTCCCTGGTTGAACCATACCTAAAATTACCCCGCGAACGTGCGCGTGCTTTGCTGCCTAACCAGGGCCAGACGCGTTCAAAGATCAAAACCAAACCAGCCGCGCGACGCGTTCGTCTCCGTCCGAGTCTCCGAGAGAGATTACCGCCCGGCCACCCGCCCTCGTCGGTCGCATGCACATGCACCCACGGAGGAAGCTCCTCCACATGGCGACCACTCCTCCCCAAGATTAACCCACCGATCGCCCTATAAATGGCAGCCTCCGGGCTCCCGTCATTCCTCAGGCAAAGCAACAAGGACACAGAGCAACCAGAGAGCAGCAGCCTTCCTCGCCTCCGTTCTCTTCTCCGGCACCGGTGCTCTCGATCGTTCGTCTCCCCGACCGACCGAGACCACCACCTCGACCGACCAAGAAGCGATGGAGATGAAGAAGATCGCCTGCGCCGTCCTTGTCGCCGCCTCCGCCACCGTGGCCCTCGCCGCCGAGGCCCCCGCCCCGGCCCCCGGCGCCACCTCCGGCTCCGCCGCCGCCGTCCCGGCCCTCGGCGCCGTGCTCGGGGCCACCGTGCTCTCCTTCTTCGCCTACTACCTGCAGTAAGCGCGCCTTCATTCGTTCGCTGCGAGGAGGAGGAAGAGAGGAAGATTTTGCTATATAAATATGGCTCTCCGCCGCGTTCATCCAGAGCATGCGCGTGCATTTTGATCGATGCATGCGTGTGTTTTGAATTTATCTTAATTTCATTTTGTTTTTCTCCTCCTTTTGGCGAATTCATGTGCACCGGCCTGATATAATTTGGTGCTTTCTTGTTATATTCTGTTCTTCCCTTGGAGAGAGGGATTGATGGATATTGTATTATTGTTTGCCATCTGTTTGGCCCAATTAATTTAAAGATTGGGTGTCTGTCGTGATGATTTCTACAAGTCTTCGTTTCGATGCATTTCGATCGTTTACTAGCTGGAATTATTTTCGTCCGTGTATGGTAATGTTATGGAATGGGTGGATCATCTGCATTTTTCAGCAAAGAACAGTTATGTTATAACGACAGTCTTGAATTCTTTTGATTCTAAAACCTGGCCAGCTTGGCTCTCCAGACTTAGCGAGATTGGATTGTTCACTAGCGGCTTAAACTTCGTGGAAACCGGCGTCCAAATTCTTTGAAACATGCGTTCCACTCTGTTTCTCAACGGAATAAATTGAAGTCTTCTAGTCCTGTAGTCCACCTGCCCACAAAAACAAACCTCCATTTCGAAAAAAAACATAGGGCTTGCTTGCAACAGAGATAGAAATATATGTATCAAAAATAAAAAGAAATATAACTATGTGAAAGTTGAGAACGTGGATGTCATGTTTCTTGATTAGAGATGGAATATAAATAAGAAAGAAAGAGAGTGATATCATCAGTCTTGTGAAAGCGACTTAGGGTCTATTTGGAGGAAAAGAAATACAGGAATAAACAAAATGGTGAATTAAAATATCAAGGGACATTATAACCCCGAATGAATTGGAATTACACATGAGTTCTTAAACGTCAATATAGACAACCTTGGAATCCTTGAGAACATCTCAGCGAGTCAGCGAGGGTTTTGAGCAAATGTGCCTTCCCTAAAAAAAATATGTACGAAAGATGAGATACCACTCTGGATTTTTCAGAGTAGCTCATTTGTTCCGAATTACAAAATTTATGTCTTATTACTTTTTTTTAACGATGGCATAAGATTTGAGTTTGTTTTTCAAATCCTCCAAAATGTGTAGGAAAGAGAAGATTTTCTTTGGAAATCCTCAAATCCTCATTTGAGTTTGTTTTTCAAATCCTCCATTCTACATTTCAAAATCCTCCAAATTTATGTGGGTGAGAGAGTGCAAACCTATATTTTTATTATCCAACTGCCCAAACATTCTGAACTGTCAACTCCCATGATAATGAACGCATACAGGAAAATAAGAGTGCAATATTAATCTTACAATATACAGTTAGTAAGTATAAAGTAACGTATTTTACTACAAGTAGTGCCACAAAAAACAATATAAAGATGAGATGCTCCCCGGAGTCAGGATCCACTCACATTGTAAAAGATGAGATACTGTCCGAAGAAGACAAGAAGAAGCATCAGGATACATGGCTCCAGGCTCCAGCCCATCTCTACTCTGGAGAAGATGAGATCTCTTTCAGGCCAAAGACATGGAGAAATATACCTCCAGACAATCTGCACTTCGAAGGCACATGCCAGAAAGGTTCACGCTCAGGAAAGGTGGGCTCCCCGTGCAACCCCCAGTTGCGAATCAGTAGTGGTCTGGTGGATGCACCATCTACTGAGAGCACAGGGCACAAGAATTATCTAGGAACTCATCCAGAGAACAATAGGCTGACAGAGCTGGAGGCAGGCTACCATGTAACACCAGCCAGATTCAGAAATAGATATACTCGTACATGTTGTTTCAGTGTCAGAGCTACCATGCTTTGATTTACCAGCAGGAACAGAACCAGCAGTTACTGATAGGCAATACAACTGGTAAACAGAAGATAATCTAGATGTGAGATGAGATAGTCGTCACACCGTAAACAAAAAAATCACCCGGAAGAGCAGAAAGCACAGTGAAAGAGCCCTTCCCGCCATCTAGCCAGTAGCAAACTTGGTCTTGCAAGGTCAAGAATATGGTAACCAGTAGGCTTTCGAAGGGCCTAGGCCAAACTTTATTAAGATAGAAGAGAGGAGTACAAGCAGCCTCTGAAAACGTAACCAGTAGGCTTGGTTAAGATAAGGATTTCCCTAACCCGATGCAAGAAGAAAAATACCAATGCTTCGTAGGCTTGATCCGAAGCTGAATTGGGATAGCAACAAACTAGGACCGAAAAACTACACGGGCTGCTAATAACTCAGGTTTCTAGTTCAGCGGTTTACAGAAGTGCCCTCACAGAATGAAAGATGAAAAGATATCTGAAAACTACATGAACTGGAAGCTGAAGGTGAGTGATCTGCAGCTTCTTCACTCTGAATGCCTAGTCAGAAAGCTGACAAGAGCAGCGCTAATGATGATTCTTATCTAATTGCTAAGAGAGAGCTAATTTGTTGCCGGTGAGCCTTCTGGTTAGGTCCTAATATCTGTCAAATCACAAAATGCCGGTGAATCTTTGTCATTCCAAATGAACAGGTTATTGCATGATTATGCCTGATGTATGTTCTGTACAAAACAATGCCACTTGGAGTCTTGGACATAAGCTACACTGCAACTACAGTAAAGGGCGATATAGTGGATACATACACTTTGATGAAAGTCTGCATACCTTCGTCAGCTTCATTATCCTGAATTACTATCTATAATGTTGTTATACATTCACCAGATTCTTGTCACAACTTGTCTGGTGTGAATCTTAACTTCTCAGGTACCAAAAATTTATCAAACTCTAGCCAAGTAAAAAAAAATGCTCACGCCTCTGTAGTCTATAATGTGTTCTTTGCACCTATTTGAATTGTCGCTATTCAAGGCCAACAAGAAATATCGCTCTTCAGAAGTGTTTAACAAAAACACAGTTTGCTTGATAACCTCACATAAAACTAACCTTGCTTCATTTCCCAATTCAGGTTAAGAACTCAACACTGAATCGCAGATAGTCCAGGAAAGTTTCATGTGTGGACAGGCAAGAACAATCAACAACTTTTTGTTCGTTTTCAAGCTGTTCCACCTAAAATAGTGCTTACAGGGAACACTATGGGAAAACAAAGTCAAGACATATCGGCATTTTCATCACCCAAGCCATACTGGACCAATCCGACCTGAACTGGAGCGGTAGTTAGACAACACAAGAACTTTGCAGTTCATCTCTAATAACCACCTCATAAACAAACAATATCAATGTAGTGTGGTGTGAGTGGATTGAAACCATTAAATGATTAAGCTTCCCCAACAAAACTTGTCAATAAGAACATGCAGTAACAGAACCTAGACCTTAAACAGCTTAAGTGGCAATAAGATATGAAGTCAAAGCTGATCTATCTAAGTTTTCTGAAATTTTACTTGATAACAAGGAAGGCAAAAAGAAATCCATGCTTCAACAGTGAAAATAACAAGAGAAACATAGTACTGCCAGAAATGGATCTACATCTCCATGTAACTATAAGTGAGGAAACAACAGACAAAAATAAGTAAACTCAATATTACCTCCGTTCCCTACCAAAACATCTTATAATTTGGGACGGAGCTAGTATATACTGTACATAGGTACTCCATTATCCAAAACGAGCCCATATTCACCACCCTTTATTGATGCACTCTTTTTTCCAAAATCCTTAAAATCTTGTAAGGCATAACGAACTAATTATCTCACAAACCACACTCTGGTTAATCTTCAAAGCTGAGCTTTGGATGTGAACTCAAGGCTGAAGGCATGATTTTCCGATGGCGAGAAGCCATAACTACACAAGCAACTTGAGAGTACATTCACACCTAAATACTTCCGTGGCCAAAATGGATGTTTAAGATTCAATCCAAGTTGCCGAATCATGAAGATTCGAAAAATCATTTCAGCAATACAGAGCAAAGCAGTAGGCAGCTGGGATCTAAAATGCATGTATAGTTCACAAACAAGTTAGCAACCAAGAAACGGAGCTAGGTTCAACATAAATCAACTGAAGACGGTAAGATTCTGGTGCTGATTTGACTTAACAGAACAGGAATATCACTGTAACAAGCAGCATTCAGACGATCAATTTAATACCTCTTTGGCCCCCATGTACATAATACATATACCAAAACTACGCACGGTTCAACATTCAAAAGCACCAAACTTCAGTGTTCCAAGATTTGATCGAATATCTCTATTGCATTCTTATTCCTCGAATACTGACACTACTCATCCTTCCTGGGGAGACCCGAGCTTAAGCTTACCGCATCAAGATCGCAGCTACCGACCCTACGGACACTCCGAGAGCGCAGGAGATGGCGACCACCCGCGTCCGGAGCAGCATGAGGTTAACGTTCTTGGTGCCTGGAGGCAAAGCGTGAGCACCTGCAGCCTCCCGTTGGCCTCCATCCTCTGGAAGAAGGCGACGGGCTTGATGACGCGGCGCAGCACCAGGGCGGCCGTGAAGGGGAACGCGAACGCGGCAACGCCCTGCACCGCGGCGGCAGACTCGACCCCGACGGGCGCGGCCCCGGAGAAGATCCACGCTCCTGCGGCGAGGTGCGTCCCGCCGAGGACCGCGAGGGAGACGCTGAGGCGCTGCGTGGCGCGGCGGAGGGCGTCGAGCTCCGCCCGCGCCTCGTCGGCGAGCGGCGACGTGTCGCGCTCCACCGTGGGGCCCTCGATCTCCTGGTGCTTCATGTTTTCCAGAGACGGGGGTGCGGGGGCGGCGTCAGTAGCGGCGGCGGTGGCGGCTTCGGAGTTGGACTGTGGAGCCGCGGAGAAGCGGCGGTGGGGGTGGAGTAGCAGGAGGGGGTTGCGCGCGTGTGGGTTCGGGAAGCTCGTGCCGGGGAGGAGTCTGGCGGCGGTGGTGGTCGTGGGGCGCAGGAGGCGGCGGCTTAGGTGGGAGATCGCCATCGTAGAGTGGGAGGAGGAGCCTGAGATGGCCGCGATGCTGCGACGGAGGTGTGGCGGCTACAGCTTCCAAGGCCGCCTTGGCCCTTGGAGAAGTCTCTAACTTTTCTCCGGTCAAGGGAAAGCGTAATAGCAATAGTCCGCTTTCATGGTGATATAGCAATTTAAGCTTGCACGGTTGCACCTTCTTCATCTATGCCCGGGAGACGGGAAAACGTGTTCCGTTTTCGTGGCCCGAAAGCGAATTTCTTTGAACGCGCTTAGCCTCCACACGTGGCGCGACGACGGATAATGCCAGCGACACGTTGGACGAAGCACATGCCCACCACGCCGCTGACCGCACCGCTTTCCATTCGGTTTCCGGGCTCGCCTTCCTCTCCAATCCAGCGGCCGCTGGACGGCTGTACAAGAAGAACCGTCGCTCTCCGATCCCCTTTCTTCCTGCCTCCGATCCCCGCACCCGCACCCGCACCGAGCATCGCAAACCCTCGTCGCAAGAAAGAAATCGAGGAATCGAAATCCAAAAACCCCGCGAGCCAACCACCCACCCACCCGGCCATGGTGGTGTACACGCAGGAGCACGTCTACCGGCACCCGTGGGACCGCGTGACGGCGGCGGCGTGGCGCAAGTTCACGGACCCGGCCTCCCGCACGGCGCTCACGCACGTCGCGGACG
Source organism: Poa pratensis (assembly GCA_947311845.1). NCBI lineage: Eukaryota > Viridiplantae > Streptophyta > Magnoliopsida > Poales > Poaceae > Poa > Poa pratensis. The sequence goes on along the minus strand of CAMZMU010000123.1, from coordinate 13,643,699 downwards.
TGCACACCCTCCAGCGCCGCGTCGACGCGGACGCCGGCCGCCTCCACGCGGCCCGCTCCATCACCGTCCGCTCCCCGCCGCTCCCCTTCATCCTGCGCCGCCTCCTCCCAGCCGCCGCCGCCGCCTCCCCCTCGGGCGCCGCCATCTGCCACTGCGTCGAGACCTCCGTCGTCGACGCGCCGCGCCGCGCCATGGACGTCGTCGTCCGCAACGTCAGCCTCCGCGGCATCATCGAGGTCGAGGAGCGCTCCACCTTCCGGCCCCACCCGGACCGCCCCGACGACTGGACGCAGTTCAGGCAGGAGACCACCATCCGCTGCCGCCCGCTCGCCAAGCTCGCCGCCGTTGCCGAGAAGGTCGAGACCCGATGCGCCGAGAGGTTCCTGCAGAACAGCGCCAAGGGGAGGGATGTCGTCGAGCGGATCTGCCGCTACCTCGAGGCCGAGGCCGCCGGCGCCGCTCCCTCCGCCGTCTGACCTCCTCCCCGGTTTGCGCCTCCTGTCCTACCCGTCCTGGATCTGGTCGAATCGAAGGTTTCGCTCGATCTGCGCTGCGTGTGCAGGCCCAGACCTCGCATCGTGGCCCTTTTTGTTTTTGTTTTGCTTTCACTTTGTTTTGTATATGAGCTGAATCCTGAATGGAATAAAGCTTGTGGGCATAGACTTACTGATTGTTGTGTTGTCTGTGATACAATTTTGACCCTCCTCTTCTCATATTGTGGTTAAGCTACATTCTAATCTGCTATGAAATCACTGATTGTTCTTATGGCGCTAGTTTGACCAATCGAGTAAAACTGCAATCCTGGTGTTTGATGGATGTATGTATGGCTCTGTTTATTATTCTGGCGAAGGGGGGCAATTGTATCATCAAGTTTGTTATTATTGAATATGGGAGATCAATAATTGTGTGATTTAACACAGACATGTCTATTTCGATAATTACTAAAAAAATCTTCCACGTATTACTGTTAAGCTACATTCTGATGTGCTGTTCCTATTGCGCTAGTTTGATCAATATTGGTAAAATGGCAATCCTGATGTTTTGATGGATGGATGTATGGCTCTGTTTACTAATCATGTGAGAGAGGTGGGGATTTTTAATCAACAAATTAGACATTGGATACAGGAGATAAGTGATTATGCGGTTTAAAGCAAATGTGTCTAATGTATGTCGATTAATTTGAATAACCTACAATTTGTAATATACTAGTTTTGGAATCGTGAGTCGTCTAAGTCCTGTTTATATTAGATTATTAGTTCATAGGTACAGCAAATAGACTGCAGCTCCTCTCATTTTTGTTCCGAGAAACATTCTTTACGTTCTTAGGTAGTAGGATTGTGCCAGTGTTGTGCATAAATTTGATTTGGATGCAATGACGACAGGTTCCTTTTTTTGAGGGGAAGCCATCGCTTGTTTGTTCTCACGGTGGATAAGTAGTTATGTGAACTAGTTAATCATCAAGTTAAGAACTGAGGCAGCTTGCTTTCTGAGAAAAAATATTGTGAGGCGGAACTATAGCTTGTGCAAGAATGGCATTTGTGCTGCTGTAGGATTCTGCTGCCTTTTTACCCGTGAACAGATGCACTCTATCTGGGTGTCTAATGCTTACAGTAGTTGGATAGTTTTCTGGAGAGGTGGAAACACATGTTCTGGTTGTTTTAATCTCATTGATAACACATATTACACTTAGTTGTCTTCTTATATCATACATATATACATATATTCATTTTTTGCCAACTGATACAGCGTCTACTTACTTCTGATGTTCAGTTGATCTGTTTCTTTGCTGGATTTGAGGTTACTTAAAATGATTGTTCAACATCTTGTGAAACTTGTGGTAGGGGAATGAGGTCATGGGCCACCATTAGAGAGCATAAAACTTTCAAAACAGGGCTGCTGGGGTTATGTATTTTTTTGGTAGGAAAACGTGCATTCAACCAATCAACTATTACCTCTGTTCCAAAATATAAGACGTTTTGGTAGGCTAAAATGGCCCACCAAAACATCTTATATTTTTGAATGGAGGTAGTAGTTTTGACTTATTTGTCGTCATACACCAGTGGACTTGCTTTGTTTTAAAAATCTTGTTGCGCAAGTGCACCTTCTCACATTTAGTTTTCTTTGCTTGATCATTATATTTGTCTACATAACTGAAACATTTCAATGTGGTAGGCTACATTTGCAAATGCAAAATGTGTTCTGGATTCTGAACTGTGATGTTCAACTGTTACCAAGATTGTTCATTATTGTGGTCTAGAATTTTTTTATAATCCAAGATATATTATTGTATGCTAGTGCTTGCTTTTTTCAGAGTTATGCCAGTGGGGAAAGGTTTACAGCTACAAATTCCTGTGATTACTACGCATCCGTGCTTGACCGCAGTAGTCGCTTGTTTCAGTCTTCGGCTGCCAGTACACAATTTGCATACATACTTAAATACTGGTTACACATATCCTCACTGCCGCAAATTCAGTGTTGTCTCACCTGGCTATGGTAATAGACCCTTTGGTAGTTATCAAATTGCATTGGTACCGTGCTCCAGTTCCGCTGAAATAGAATATGTACAATTGTACATATTACCCCAAAATGTTTCAGTACTGAGCCTCAAAATCTGTGGATATTATATGTTGCTATCACAGGAGAAATGCTGGTGCTTATCTATTGTTTGCTGCTTCAGACTGTTGGATATAGCTGTGAATTATAGAATACCTTCTGTTTTCCCTCAAATAATAAAATAAAATAGAATACCTTCTGTTTCCATATGTGCTTCTGGTATATCCTTCTTTTTGCGGGGATGCTTCCGGTATAATCCGTGTATAAGGAGTTCATAAATTACATCTTGACAGCATTTTGGGAGTCTTTATTTGGAGTAAATGATGACTGTAGAATAAGTTGAGCATGCCATGGTTCACAACATACAACTGCAGACTGGCACATGATAGTTAGTGGCTTACAGGTCGGATTAGCTGGGCACCATCTCACCATTAGGAAAAACATTTAAACTGCACATATATATGTAGTCAAACCGATTGATTTTCACGGTACAATCAGGAAGACTCAACCAGGAACACCCAGTAGACAACTCACGGCATCAGCCATTTTAGCCAAAGCACTGCTCTGATGGCAATGGGCCTGGGAGCGATCCCTGCTGGAAGTACTGCAGCCCGAACACAATGGCGATGGCGGCTATGGTGAGGTACGACACGCCCTCGGCGGCGCCGAGGAGGCCAAAGGGCCCGGCCGGGAGGCCCGATCCGGTGCGCGCCTTGGTGGTCAGCGACCACCCGACGAGGCCTGCCACAACGAGGTAGCTGATGCCCTCCGCCGCGCCGAGTGCGCCGCCGGGACCCGGTGGGAGGCCGCAGCCCGTCGCCTTGAGCGTGTAGAGGGACCACGCCACGGTCGCGCTCGACGCCAACCCGGCCGCCCCGGCGACCAACTCAACTGTGCTGTTGCCGCCGCTGGGCTCGGCCTTGCACGTCACTGGTTGCCGACGCCGGCGGAGAACGGTAGAGCCGCGGCGGTTGGCGCGATTGGGAGTTGTGGTCGTGGAAGCGGCCGCGACGATTGTTCGCATCATGGGGTGGTGGGTTAACGACGCCATGGCTTTCTGGATTTCTTGCTGGAAGACGAGAGGCGGTAGACGAGATGAGACTATCCTATCCTGGAGCCTAGTACTATTCGGAAACCACAAATGGAGCTTTGGCTACATGGTGCACTTAATTTTGAGAATCATATTTCGAGATTTCAAAAAAATCTGAATTTTTTTGTTGGACCTAAACAATGTTGTATTCTGCTAAATTGCAAAATCTCAAATCAAAAGAATTATTATTCGGGCCTAAACAAAAATAACAAAGTCCGACATATTGAAAGAGTTGAATATTTGCACTATCCACTACTTTCAAATGTCAGCTTTGTCATTTATGCGGAGCCCAAAATACAAAATATTTCTTGTTGAGATTTTACACGTTAATAGAATACAACATTGTCTACATATAGGATTTTTAAAGATTTTTTGAAACTTTTAAATATGAAATTTTCAAAATAAAGGGTTCCATTTGTCCACACTCAATACTCGTGGCCTTCTCACATTTAGTTTTCTTTGCTTGATTTATTTACATACTTTAACATTTTCATGTGGTAAGTAAGAGCATCTCCAGCAGCAGCGCTAGGCGCCGGCGCGCTAAATTTTTTTTGCGGCGCCAGAATTGCGATTTCTCGCGCGCGTCGCCAGTTTTGCTTTAGCAGACGCGCTATAAATGTAGCGCGGCGCTGTCGCGGTTCAGCAGTCGCGCTAAAATGCAGCGCGCGCGAGCAACGCCATAGCAAATTCCATAGCAAAATAGCAACATAGCACATTTAAATAGCAACATAGCAAATTCCATAGCAACATAGCACAATAGCAACATAGCAAATTCATAGCACAAATTCACCAAAGTGCATACAACAAGTTTATTTCTCTCCAATTTCTTTCTCCACCTCCTCTTCTTCATCCTCCTTCTCTTCACCTTGTCCACAACCATCTTCATCATTGACGGGGACGGTGCTTGCACTATTTCCACATGCACCATCCGAAGGCATAGGAGACACCATGGTAGTATTGCCTCTACCCATGGTTGCACCCAAGTTAACCGGCGGTGTACCCATTCCTCCCATGGTGCCCATCCCACCATATGCTCCAAATATGTTTGGAGATGCACCCATGCTTCCCATGCCCATTGGAGGTACTCCCATGGTAACACCAACGCCTCCCATGCCGCCCATCCCTCCATACGGTCCCATGCCTCCCAAAAGAGAGCCAAAACTCATGCCTCCCATGCCCATCGGAGGTGCATTCATCACTCCATTTCCTCCCATGCCCTCCATGCTTGTTCCTATACCTCCAAAGCCTCCCATGGTACCACCAACGCCTCCCATGCCCATCATTCTTTTCTTCATCAATAGTTCATCACGGCGTATGTTGAGGTACTCCTTTTGCTTGTCATCAAAGTGTGATGTGTCCACGAAGAAGAGGTATTTCTCCCACTCCATCATCCTAGCTTGCTCCGCCATTTCCAATTTCTTCTCCTCAATTGCCAACCTCCTCTCCTCCGCCACCAACTTTCTTGCTTCGGTCTCGGCGTGTAGGCTATTCTTCTTTTGCTTCGCCTCTTGCGCCAATTTCCTCTCCTCCATTGCCAACCTTCGTGTTTTCACCATTTCCTCCATGGCCTTCTTGAGATCATCATCTCCTCCTCCTCCTTTCTTTCTCTCTTTTGCTATTTTTGCACCCGTTGGTCTCCTTGGATTTGCATAGTTCACCGAGGTAGGGGTCGGGCTCCTCCTCTTGCCGCCGTCGCTTGATGCTTCATCTTCGTCCAAGTTCAACACTTCTTTAATACTTGGCACCTCTAGAACATCACGCTTCTTCCATTTCTCTTCATCCTTCAAGATCTCATAGCAATGGGACAACACAAATGCTTTCCCTTTCTTCACCTTGCCTTTCTTGTTCTTCTTATCTTCTCCACGGAACAAGTTTTGTGCAATATTGAGCTACACATTGAAAAGAACAAGTATTGAGCACATAATAATTGAAAAGAACAAGTATTGTGCACTGATGTGGGTACACAAATGAGACACTTGCCCTATCTACGTCATTTGTGCCACTTGGGTTAAGGGCATCAACCGCCGCCATTGCCCCCGCCCACTTTTGACAATCGGTGTTTATCAATGACCACCGAGAGCGAAGTGATCTATTGCTTCGCTCAATTCCACTCTTATTGTGCGTGTCATAGTACTCCTTCATCCTATCCCAATATGCGTTGAATGTTTGGGCCGTTGCGACGGAGGCATCCAAAGACACATTTAGGTATGTCTCGCATAGCAAAAGATCATCTTGCACGGTGTAGTTGACCGACCTTCCTTTCGGAGGACCAACCAAACCCTCTCCATCCTCATCCACCTCTTCTTCAAATTCATGATCATCGTCATGTAGTTCATTGGTTTGGGACCAATGTGAAGTGTTGGAGCCAACTCCCATTGTTGAGAAATATGCGTCATCACTCAAACTACAAATAAGTTGAAGATAGTCAAGTAAGGGGACGAATCAAAGCGAATTGTCAAGCAAGATGGACAAAAGTACCTCCTAGGAATTTCGTCAAGCACCCTATGTGCATCCTCCGGCGCAAAAAGCGACGGCTTCGGCGCGGGTGCCGGCGCTACGGGTGGCGGTGGCGGAGGCGGGGCCAATGGCGCAGGCGTCGCCTTCCTCTTGCTCGCTGGCGCCGCAGCGGCGCCGCCCACCTTCATCTTCTTGGCTGCCGCCACCGTCGTCGCCGCCGCAATCGAGCGCTTGGGGAGGACGTTCCGCCGCTGCGCTCCGGGCGCCTGCGCGACGGCTCCGACGGAGTTCGGCCGTGGCGCCGTGAAAAGGCCGCGCGCGAGCCCCACGCCGGGATTTGGTGCGGCGCCGGCGGCGGGGTTGGTCACGCTCGCGCTAGGGTTTGCGGCGGCGCCGACGGGAGAGGGGTCGCGCACGTAGGGCGGGGTCGGAGGGACGCTCGAGTCGCCTTCCATCGCCGGAATTTCGCCGGCGGCACCGCGCGCTACGCGAAGCGAGGGCGACGGCGGGAGCAGTGGGGAATTTTTCGGGTGGTGGTTGCTCTCTCGCGCGCAATTTCCTTTCGACCGCGCGCGCTGGAGCGGCCGCCCCAAATTCAGCGCAAGGAGTACCGCTCGGGCCAGCGCGCTGGCCCCTTTTTACCGCGCGCGGAGTTTTAGCGCGGCTGCTGGAGACGCCGAAACGGGTGCGCGCGCGCGATATCGGCGGTTTCTTGGGCGCGCGCTGTTTTTAGCGCTGCTGTTGGAGATGCTCTAAGACTACGTATGCAAATGGAAAATTATTCTTTTTTGAAGTGGGCAAAAGCTTTGCCCCATTTAATTAATTAAGAAGGAGTTTGTTGATACAAGAATTTAAGAAAGAAAAGCACCCAAATACTCCCTCCGTTACAAATTAGATGACTTCCATTTGTTCACATGTGGATGTATTTATACTTGTAACATGTCTAAATACATCCGCATGTGGACAAAAGTAAGACATCTAATTTGGAACGGAGGGAGTACATCACAGCCTATTCTCTCGGCACTATTTCACTCAATCGCTTAGCTCCCGCATTGACCCAAATATTTGCCTCCTTGATTTGTTCTGAATTCTAAACTGCCACGGTTCAACAATTAACAATATTGTTCATTATTATGGGCTAGAAACGTTGTATAATCCAGTTATATTATTGGTAAATACTCCAAATCACAAATCCAGTGATGGCAGCAAATGTTTATAACTACAAATCCAGTGATTATTGCATGGCCGTGCTTGCCGCAACAGCCGCTTGTTTCTGTATTTGGCTATTGCCGCATGCCACATTTTGCAGAGGTGATTCACTGCTGGTTTCACAGACCCTCGCTGCCGCAGATTCAGGTCTGACCTCTCTATGGTAATAGACCGTTAGTAATTCTCAATGGTACCGTGCTCCAGTTTCGCTGAAATGGAATATGAACATATTGCTGCAAAATGTTTCAGTATTGTGCTTAAAATCTGTGGATCTTATATGTTGCTGTCAGAGGAGAAATGCCGGTGCATATCTATTTGGTTGCTGCTTGAGACTCTATTGGGTATAGCTGTGAATTATATAGTACCTTCTGGTTTCATACGTGATTCTGCTATAACCCGTGTATAAGAGCATCTTCACCGGCACCCCAAATCACTCCAAAAGCTTATTGTGGTGTCAGACACGAAAAACGGTCACACGGGTAAGCTCCAAGTGTCCGGCCTGTTGGATTATTAGGCATAATTTCCATGATTAATTCCAGAATATAAAGCATGATCACAAGAGCTACTAACATGTTAATCTCGAAAATACTAGACGTATTAATTAACATGAATAGCAGCAAGACATCTACGAACACAGCCATCGGAACGTGACGAACGTACCGAACGATTGTAGATGAAGTAGTTGTTGGAGCAGCGACGGCAGCAGCTTGAGCGGCGACAGTAGCAGCTCGAAGAAGACGACGTTGGAGACGAGTCGCCCACGGACCCGGAGATCGTCCAGGAAGTCGAGCCGTGATGAAGAACTTGAAAGCAGTCGCGCGGAGCGCTTCCCAAAAACCTTATTCGCCCTCTCCCGTACAGGATCACAAGGACGAGCGGTTCCGGAGACCTGCTGTCCCGTTCGCCGGTGCATGGGATGGAGTAGACTACGGTGGCGGCGCAAGGCACGAGATTGGCAAAACCTAGATTGGTTCGGTGGTGTGACGGCGCACGCAGTGCAAGGCAATATATTGTGCGGCTCGGGAAACCCTAACGGGTACAACGTGGGCCAAGTCCACGTCGCGCACGTTTTGGGTCGGTTACAGTAGCCCACGATCCGGGAGCGACCCGAACCGACTAACTGTGACGCGTCCGTCTAAACCGTTTTTTCCCGGACTGCAAAAATAAAGCTCGGCTCGATTCCCGCAACCCGCGGCGTGTCGTGACGAGACGGACGGACGGCGGCGGCGGAGGAGGAGTGCGCACGAGAGAGCCTTCTGTTCTCAACTAGCACACAAAGTGGTACAACACTCCAACTTATAAGGTGGTGTTTGTCTCCTCCAACTGGCAATGTGGGACTAAACTTTAGCACCACATTGCACCTCCAAAATTCTGCCATGCACATGGGCCACACATGGGCCAATTTGAGATTTTTCCAGAATTGCTTATTTGGGCTGCCCACTTAATGGGCCCACATTCTAACACGGCCTGACTCGATTTCTGTATGACACCTGTGAGGGTCTCTAAACTTGGGGGCGGTCTAGCTAGGTGGCCTGCCAGTGTAAAAGGTTTTAACAGGTTTTTTGCAATTATTAAAATGATAAAAATAAGATATACTTCATTTTATGATTCGACATGGTTCTTTTTGCCAAACAATGTAGGCCACAGTCTGTGGTCAACTACTCAGTCAGCTTGCCACGTCACGATTGTGACCGGTTTGCTCACCCTTGCCAAGTTTTGTGACATGCGCACAACATTCTGCGAGTTCAGTGACTAAAGTACTCATCGTGGCCAAGTTTAGTGACCGATGGTGCATATATCTCACAAGGATTTCCCCATCCCAATGCAAGAAGAAGAAAAATACTAATGCTTCGTAGGCTTTGATCCGAAACTGAATTGGGATAGCAACAAACTATGACCGAAGAACTACATGGGCTGCTAATAACTCAGGTTCCTAGTTCAGCGGTTTACATAAGTGCCCTCACAGAATGAAAGATGAAAAGATATCTGAAAACTACATGAACTGGAAGCTGAAGGTGAGTGATCTGCAGCTTCTTCACTCTGAATGCCTAGACAGAAAGCTGACAAGAGCAGGGCTAATGATGATGCTTATCTAATTGCTAAGAGCAGAGCTAATTTGTTGCCGGTGAGCCTTCTGGTTAGGTCCTAATATCTGTCAAACCATAAAATGCCGTTGAATCCTTGTCAGTCCAAATGAACAGGTTATTGCATGATGACACCCAAAATGCAGCCTACAACATAACTAAGAGAGGATGCGTGATGTATTGGGCGGACAAGTGTCCGGCACCCTCAAAGCGGACATAATTGGGGAGGTGTCGGAAAAAAATTCGGGATACCGGTGGAGATGCTTTAAGGAGTTCATATATTACAGTTTGACCGCTTTTCTTTGGGAGTCATTTTTTTGTGTAAAAATGATGATTGTAGATTAAGTTGAGGATGTCATAGTTCAACAACATACAACAGCAAACTGGCACATGATCATTAGTGGCTTATATACATATCGGGTTAGCTGGGCACCATCGCACTAGCAGGAAAAAACACTAAAACTACACATATATGTGTAGTCAAACCGATTGATATCATTTCACGCTACAATCAGGAAGACTCAACCAGGAACACCAAGTAGAGAACTCACAACATCGGCCATTTGCCCATTTTAGCCAAAGCACATCTCACTGTTGGAAGTACTGCAGCCCGAACACAACGGCGATGGCGGCTATGGTGAGGTAGGACACGCCCTCGGCGGCACCCAGGAGGCCATAGGGCCCGGCCGGGAGGCCCGTTCCGGTGCGCGCCTTCGTGGTCAGCGACCACCCGACGAGGGCCGCCACCACGAGGTAGCTGACACCTTCCGCTGCGCCCAGCGCGCCGCCTGGACCCGGTGGGAGGCCGCTGCCCGTCGTCTTAAGCGTGTAGAGGGACCACGCCACGATCGCGCTCGATGCCAACCCGGCCGCCCCGGCGGCCAGCTCAACGGTGCTGTTGCCGCCGCTGGGCTCGGCCTTGCACGTCACTGGTTGCCGGCGGCGGCGGAGAATGGTAAAGCCGCGGCAGTTGGCACGGTTGGGAGTTGTGGTCGTAGAAGCGGCCGCGGCGATCGTTATCATGGGATGGAGGGTTAACGACGCCATGGCTGCCTGGATTTCTTGGTGGAAGACGAGAGGCGGTAGACTGGCCGGTAGACGAGCTGGGGCTATCCTATCCTGGAGCCTAGTACTCTTGGCCTTGCATATAATCGCCACTTTTTTCTTGAGCCAGGCGAATTTGAGCGGAGCGTTCAATCTTGCAGAAACAAATTTATATTGGAGGAAAAGATGGAGCTTTATTGATCACTAGTTAGAGGGCACGTGCAACGCACGTCTGCACAATGAAACACATTTTTTTGTAATTCTTTCATCTTATGAGTTTACTGATCTGTATATCTTATTTGTATCGACCTTAATTTGAAGCCAAAATGCTATATTTTATCCTAAAGATGTCCATATTTTATTGAATCAAGTTCATCTCCTAAACTCTATACATGCAAAGTCATATGTAATGATGACCCTAATGCAATTGGACATGCCTCTTACATATATGTCTTTGAAGTGAAAGCAATTGCTACGGAACATAATATTTAGAGCGAAAAACATAGCAGTTAATTCCCAAGTTGGATCCATGTAGACTACATATTTTGTGCATTGTACTGAACCTCCAACGTTATTATATAGCTTTGTATTATGAAAAATTATCCGTTCAAGGTGTATCTGCAAGCCGAAATCAAATTAAGATGGCAATGAAGAATATAAATTAACCTATACCTATGGAAGAAAACATTGAGCGACTGAAGCTTTAAGATTAATTTTATTCATCTGTACATGATGGTGTTGTGATGGTATTGTACTTTAGCTCGGTATAGTGAAAACCAACCCAGGCACAAAAAAGAGCAGGCATTCATGCGATGCGTCAGTAAGTATTGTCGATCAGTAGGATTACACAGTAGATGAATACCGAACCTGAGAGCTTGAGGGACTCTGAGTTCACCACAACCATCCTGGGTTGCAGGCGTTGGTAACGGTGGTGAGTCTGTCCGGACCTAGATCTCTGTCGCTAAATCCGTTCTGCTCCAGGGAGGGATCCGGCCTGGGAAGAGGTGGCTCCATAGGATGTGAGAGGCTGGCGATCTCAACCTCGGCAGCGGTTTTTGGGCGAGGCTGTTACGGCGGACAGAAGAGGACGGCAGCTGCAGTTTATTCGGTCCAGGTTGTTGTACATTGAACAAGCACCAAGACCACAATGCCGAAGGTCGGACAGGCTCTCATCCGGGACGGCATCGGGCAGGTCACTATGCCGGCGGACAGGCTCGACTGGCAGGCCACCGTGCTGTAGCGCAGCCTGAGAGCTATTGCGCTACCCGGCGACATGCGCAGATGTACTGGCGGAAGCCGTGGTAGTGGCGCGGATGGCAGCGCTGACAGCGTCGTCTGCTACTCATCATGCTCGCGGGCGGCAGCTCCTCACCGGTAAACGACTCCATCAGATCCTTCACTACCTGCGACAACATCTACCACACCTCTCGCCGGCCATCAAGTAGCTACCGTCATTGCAATTCCCCTCGGCGTCGCGATCGCCGGTGCCCGCGACTGCGCGTTGTGCCTCCTGCGTTCGCCTAGGGCGACGAGCTCCCCGCGCTACTCGCTCGCTCAGAGCAGGCTGACGGACCTCGACCGCTCGTCTCACCGCCCGGCTGCTTCCATCCCTGTCGGCGACGGCCACGCATATGGCCAACTTCTATCTGACCGGCCGTGCCCGTCACCCTGCCTGGACGCTGCTTCCCGGCCACCCGCGCTCGCCCGTGCTATCGATCACTCACCTCGCCAGCCGACCACGCCCTTCCCCGTGGTTGTCGCCGAGACTGCGCATCCAGCCAGCTCATGTATAGCCGGCGCCTGGTGTCGTCCATGGCGCCGCAGAAGTCGCCCTGGAGAGGTGTTCACGGGGACACGGCAGGCGCCTCTCGAGGTCGGGGAATCGCGGCCCGGCGACGCGCGGGGGAGTGTAAGGCGGCGTCGCGGCGGGACGCGCTGTAGCGGCGAGGCGACGCGGGACGCGTTTTCTTTTCTTTTTATCGGTGGCAATCTTTTGTAATTAACGGCAAAACGAAAAGGTGGTGGCAATTTGGTCGTATTATGTGATTTGGTGGGAGGGCAAAACGGTCCAAAACGGACAATGTTGAGTTGTCAAACATTGGGACGATCTGAGCCATTTGATCGGATATTGAAGGGCTCAGATTTAAAGTATCCCAACAAGACAAATTTGCTCTTTTAATAGTAGTATAGAAACATACAACCTCACGTGTGGCCTCAGGCAAACGCGATTTGAAAGTGGGCTATAATTTTTTTTATTTAAATTGTGTCAGCTCCTATTGAACTCAAAGATCTTTTGGAGTGGAATTGCATGAGCCAGACATGTTTAACCAAATAGCAAACGCGATGGCACTATTTTTTTTAACAATGAGCTTTCTCGGTGTTTTTGATTAATTAGTGCACGTACAACACACGATCTCTACCAAGACACAAACGGGAATGCAAAAATCTTAAATATAAAAGAAATCCCGACCTATAATAAAAACATTCATCAAACATACATGGTTTTTGCATTCAAGACTATGTTTTGACCCTGTAGAACATCCACACCTAAGCTCATATGAACATGCTGAATTTGTTACCAGGATAATTTTATTGCATGCTTGTGCATATAACCTAAATGTTCTGGAATTAGGCATGCGCCATGAGTGGATGCGAGGTCCGAACTGAGGGCTATACGTAGCCACGTAGGGGGAGGAGGGTTGTGGACGTTGCGTGTAGTTCGACAATGGAGGGAGGCGCGATGAGACTATGGCTACGACATTTTTCTATGTGGGTGCTTGCTTTATGTTAGAATGATTGTGCGGGTATGTTTGATAGTCGGTTTTTAAATTGTGTTGATTTGAGCTCAATATTGGAGTATTATGGACTATTGTATTAAATCGGATGGACAGTGGAGTCTGATTGTTCGTTTATAAGTAGGGAGAAGAAACCACTTAGATTCCAAAGTTTCTTAGATGACTTGGTGTTCAAAGTTCTTCAAGGAGATTTTGTTTTCAAAGTTTATAACGAACAAACGGGGATATAAACATGCATATCATCAAAGTACATCATTATTAACCACCATTTTTTAGGAATATATCCAATGTCTATTAGATAAGGGGATAAAACACGCATATCGACATATGGGGATAAAAACATGCATATCTTTTTCCTTGGTTATGTGACTCTAAAGACCCCGATCTAAGCGTAGGAAAACAAAGGTAGCAAGCACAACCATTGAAAAGTTTGCATAGAACAATATATGACTAAAGCCTTTTTTGGTCGCCAAAGTAGAAGGCTATCACAAGTTACTAGTTGAATTTGACGCGGCGACACGCCGCGTCCTTAGTGAAAATTTATATTATCGGTATGTTTTCTTATTTTAGCTGTAGAATACATTGTGTAAGTAACAGCGATGATTTTTATCCCTACAATAGGTTAAGCTTTGCAGCAGATTTCATTTATATGGATGGAAATAGAATGTATAGTTTTTCTAATAACGGCATAAAATACTGCACTTAATGGAGACTATGGAGTTGGGAGAAACTGATATATATATATATAATTACATTAGCTGGCACCACGACCATGTGTACATATAGTGAGCTGGCTCGACGTAATTCATCTATGGAACACTGATATGTCAATTAGTATCAAAATCTTGATACTGGCCCGATTAATGTAGTGGTTAGATTGGCATCATAAAAGATCAAAAGACGTCTATCTTCTCGTTGTTCTCTATACATGCAATTCAGCATATTAGAGGTGTCATGAAGATGTGTCCACATATGGTGCAGTAATAAGAATGAATGGTTTATCATCAAAATGCCAATTGAAGAAGCAATATAAGAATCGGCTCATATGCTTCAAAATCATTAAATTTTTAGAAACACCGAAGACCATGTTTCAAGCACCAGGAATTTAATTTTCATAAACCTGACATCAGTACATTATTCAGATAGATAAACAGGTCAATAAACCTGGAAGAAGAGATCAGGTAAAAAAAAGGTTGGAGTGAAGACCTATAAGAGTAAATTGAGTTCATGAAGCTAAGGCACACTACACAAAAGTTTTTTCTTTTGTTTCTATGTACCTTTTGTAAATGAAAAAACCTAACTGAATGAAAAAAGGAAAAAACATAGATAGTAGTAGGGAGTACCGGGCATGTAAGGACTTCGAAGATCATCAATAGGAGTGAAAGCAGAGGTGCATAGAGGATAATCCATGAGAGTATCAATCATCTCTAGCATATGTGTATCTAGTAAATCTGATCATCAACTGGCCTTCTGTAGCTGTGTTTCTTGGACAAACCAGAAACCCTTTTTAGCACATAAACCTTTCTATGAACTGGTCAATACACTCCGCTGAAATTTCAACATACATATGATTTCCCTGAAACAATAATATATAACAGAGTACATGTCATGAAACAATAATATATAACAACTTTAGTGTCTAAAGTTTGGACAACAATGATTTCCCTAGCAGACCTCTCTGATTGAAAGAAGGTATTTAAGAATACAGATAGCTCTATCAATCTTACACTAAGACTGAAGCCAAATAACTATAATTAAAAATCCTGGAGGGAATAAATTATATATTATATGTAGGAGCGATAGCTTTGTTGTAAAGAAAAATAGCTTTGCACTCATACACATGATCTTTTACGGGGAGAGAGTAGCAAGGTGGCATTATGTAATCAGTCACAAACAAAAGGGTAGAACACGCTAATCTACCCGTCATAAGGAAAGATAGATAGGTAGCGCCAGAAGGTAGCTGAGAGAAAGGACAGCAATGAGCCAAGCCTACCCGTCAGTTTCGTGGACCTCATTACTGAGCATGTTCTTTTCATTATATCAAGGGTCCGAGTCTGAGTTGTAAGGATATGTGCAAATCGTCTGTTCAAGGTCAGATTCGGCTACTTAGAGAAGAATCAATTTTAGGTTTTAGGGTACCATCTACAAAGCAGGTTGACCGCTGCACTTTTGTGCTACATATGAGCATACGCGCCTGAGATGAATTGTGCAAAATAGGGAGACTAAACTTACCTTGCTAGCCAGTTGGGTAGGTAGCATGGTCATATAGACGAAACATATCACACACACACGAATAACATTTTTTCCGGTATCTAACATTTATATTTTCTACCAATTTAATTTCTGAAGTTCATCGAGTCTGGCTGACTCTCATGCCCCTCTACCATCTTATTTCTAGAGTCTTCGGTCCATAATTCTAAAAGGAAAAGTAGAATATGATGCAAAAAATACACATACCATATCTAATATGTATTAAACACTAATATAACCACATTACTGTGCTTGTTTATTTTGCACAACACAAAGACAGAGATCGTAGAACATCCCCAATCCTCAAAGCAATAGCTTATTTGCAATCCAGAACTAAGATATTCCACTAACCAAAATTCGTTCGTCAATGTTTCGTTTCAAAGGAAAGGAACGGTCTCATACCAATTTAACAATATAATTAAACATCCATCAGTATAATTATTATTTTTCAAGAACCTTGTAGTAGCCCCAACAATATAGATAAATCTATACAAAAAACATATATATCTGTGTGTATACCATTATTATTGCACTGAGAATACAGATAACTCTATGTGTGTGTAACATCAGTATAATTATTATATTTTCAGGACAGACACTGGATATTCTTCAATTAATTGAAAATACACATACAGCTTCATGGTTCTCACCTAAATCTTGCCAATGAATATGACATACACTCGTTTTTACACCTACTTGCACATCACCCAAGTAGATGAAGCTTATCCAATTTATCCATTTGCTGAAAAGACATAAAAACAGTCAGCATGTACATCTACGATTATAATCAGTAATGAAATAAGTTAAAAATGACACTTACTAAACCAGGGAGCTGTAGAAAACAATGGATTACTAATAAGAAAGGGTGGTTTAATATAACCAAGCACGCATGTATGTGACTGATGCTTGAACAAAAGCAAACACACATCTCTAATGCTTGAACTAATCTAATTTATCCATTTGCTGAATAGACATAAAACAATCAGCAAGTACATCATGCAATTATAATCAGTAATGGAATTAGTTAAAAAGGACTCCTACTAAACCAGTGAGATATAGATAACGATGAATTAATAATAACAACAGCTGGATAATTAATCGCTGCCACATACACCATAATTAACCTTTCAACGTAAGAAAGCGTGCGTGAATATAACCAAGCACACATGTATGTAACTGACGCCTGGAAGAAGCCCGCGAAGAAGGTGGACGTGAAGGCGAGCTGCAGGTACAGGATGGGCTGCTGCTCCGGCGCCACCGCCTCCCGTAGCATGGACCCCATCACCAGCGTGAAGGCGAGCTGCAGGTGCAGATACAGGATGATGGACGCAGGTTCGCGAGCTTTGCGTAGCTGATTTCCTGCACGTAGCGGAATGGAAAGAAATTAATGCCGAGGTAATTAACAGAAACAGACAGGTGGCCGGTGGCCATATTTCGCCATGGACGGACCAGAAAGGGAAAGTGCTATCTCCTTGTGCTGCAATCTAGGTCCTGCAATGCAAGCATGTGCGTGGGATTGACCTGCAAGAAACAGTTGAGGAAATCAGAGTGAGTAGTAGTAGTAGTAGGAAGGAATTGAGGAGGATCTGGAATTGATAGCAATCGCAAGGAAGAAATAAAAGATTGACCTTTGGGTGCGTGCGGCAAGACTCCGTTGTGGACTGGAGAATCGGAGGGTGATGCTGCTTCTTGTTCCTGCGGGCGGTGCGATTGAAATCAGAGTGAGCAGTAGGAAGGAAAGCAGGAGGGGATTCGGTAGGAAGGTAGAACTTACCACCGGCGAGTTGGGGGTGGTAGCATAGCAGGCGACCCGGCGGCGGCGGGCAAGTGGAGCAGGCTCTGCTGGCCGGAGAGAGAAAGGGGATCCAGCGAGAGGAGGAGGAGGAGGTGGCGGCGGCCAGAGAGAGAAGAGGAAATGCAAGCTTTTGAGGTGGTGGCGGAACAGGAGGGGCGCGGTCGCCGGCGTCTTAAATCGGTGGCGGCGCGGAGCGTCGCGTCGTGGTCTTGCGCCGCCCTGGGCCTCGAGGAGGAGACAGACACGGCCGCGGCAGCGGGGAAGGGCGAATCGAGCAGAGGAGGAGGTGGAGCCGACCGGTGTGTCGACCGCGCCACGGCACGGCGGCGCAAGTCGCCGGACCTCGCCGGAATCGGGGGGCGACGGAGGCGGCGATTATGAATCGCGGGAGAGAGGCTCGCACGGGGGAGAGAGATGAGGAAGGGGAATTGTGTGGTGATTTTGCAGTAAGGCACCTGAGTTTTCCGAAAATTAGAAGTAGGTCCTCCCGCGGCACTGTTGAATACTGTAGAATTCTACAGTGCCTATTGTTGCTAAGCGCAGTCGCACGCGCGCGGAGAGGCCGCGGTTTGAATATAGTTGTACTGCGGGTTGATTCATGTTTTTAGCAGGGGCCTTTTTGCAAAAACGTCACGGAGGTCTTCTTTGGACCGTCCGATCGCCGGCGGACGGCCGGGATCGAGTACTGTAGATACTGTAGTTTTTCTACAGTTCTTACTGTAGTTGCTACAGTAAGTGGAGCGCGGACAGGCCGTCGTTTTGGCCAACTTTGATATACTTAGTAATGGAGCCAGAGCGTTCGTTGGAAGCGAATTGTTGGGCACCAAACATTCTGCACGTATATCCTCCTTTGTCAACTTATCTTGCACGTCTATCCTCCTTGGTCAACTTATCTTGACAATACTTGGCAAAACACGAGGAGCCAAAACCTTAAAAAGTACTGATGGCTAGCAAGTGTATTTATTTTTTTTGGCAAAATTCGCTTAGGCCTATTACCAAACACACTCAAAATTCAGAACAAAGTTCACTTACGCAGAAAAAAAAAACGAAGGGCCTATCAAACGGGCCGTGAAGTAACTGCACGGAGAGGCCCAGTTAGGCAACAAGCCCTAATTTCCGCCCCTATAAAGCCACGACCCCTCGCGGCATCCGCTCTCCACTAGGGTTTATCTCCTCTCGCCGCAGCCTCCATCGAACCCAAAAGCGAGGAGAAGGGCGAAAGGCCGCCGCCGTCGGAGATGTCGGAGAAGAAGCGCGCCCCCGGCCCCCGTAAGGACGAGGTGGTCACCCGCGAGTACACCATCAACCTCCACAAGCGCCTCCACGGATGGTATCGTCCTCCCTCCTCGCCCATCCCCTCCATTCCCAATCTCTGCATCCTCCAGTAGATCCGCGGGTCAGTTGTTAGCTTCGCGCTTTGCGACGCCTCGCCGTGGCGCTGCAGGCTCGACTATTTGATATGCTGGCCGCGAAAGGTTGCAGCCCGCGAGCACTTTGTGGGCTTGTGAATGGCTGTTGCACCTGTTTGGATCGACATCCTTTGCCCAGCTAGATGATAGTAGGGATCGCATGACCGAGCGGGATTCCGATCCTGTGGATCCTGCTCTTGTATCTGATCTCACATTTTCCACTTAGATCTTGGATTAGAACAGAAGGTATTGAGATTTTGTATTGCTATTTGTTCTGTTATTAATCGGGTATAGTCATGTGTCTGCCTTCTAAATTAAGTGGCTGAACACGGTTACATGCCCGAGAAATAAACTCTGCTCATCGTTACATGTATTGCTTCTCTAAATGCTACTATGTGTTCCATTTGGGCTGTATATTTCGCAATGGCAGCGACTCTGTTATTTCTGCTTAAGGATGTAACGTTTGCAGATGCTTGATCTGTTTACTTTTGGTCTAGTAAGTAGCTTATTTGTTGTACCCGGACATAGTCAGGTATCTGTCTTGAAAATTGTGGTTGATACAGTTACTTGTCCGGTAGATTGATGTTGCTCATCGTTACATGTGTCGCCTTCATATGTTTTCACGTGTTCCATTTGGGCGCTACATTTGTTAACTAAATTTGTTCCTTATTTGATATAATCATTTCTGTAATGCCCGGTCATAGTCAGGTATCTGTCTTTAACTGATGTGGTTGATACAGTTACATGCCCGGTACATAGATGTTGCTCATCGTTACATGTGGTTCCTTCAAATGTTATCATGTGTTCCATTTGGGCTCTACATTTAAACTAAGTTTTGTTATCTGATCTCATAATTTGTTCATTATGCCCGGTCATAGTCAGGTATCTGTCTTGAAATGATGTGGTTGATACAGTTACATGCCCGGTACAGTGATGTTACTCATCGTTACACTTGCTGCTTTCATATGCTGTCATGTGTTCCATTTGGGCACTACATTGAAATGAATACTATCTTCTTGAGAAATGCTTAGGTTTGATTGTGGTAGTATATATGTTACCCTTGTACGTTCATGGTGCCCATTTACGTTCATCCTTATGCTTATTTTGTGGTTTACGAAAGCCGGTGTATGTCAATTGCTGACGGTAACTTTTTGTTCTATTGAACAGTACCTTCAAAAAGAAGGCCCCTAATGCTATCAAGGAGATCAGGAAGTTTGCACAGAAGGCCATGGGAACCACAGATGTTCGTGTTGATGTGAAGCTCAACAAGCACATCTGGAGCCAAGGTATCAGGAGTGTCCCAAGGCGAGTGCGTGTCAGAATTGCCCGCAAGAGGAATGATGAGGAGGATGCCAAGGAGGAGCTCTACTCTCTGGTCACAGTCGCTGAAGTCCCCCAGGAAGGTCTTAAAGGTTTGGGCACCAAGGTTGTCGAAGACGAGGACTAAACCCTCTGTTGTTTCTATCAGTTAGAACTTAATACATATCTCCGCTGAGCAAATTTGGAACTCTTGCTTTAAGCTTATTGTCATCTACTGTTCTTGACTTCTTGATAGAAGATTTGAGATGTTGGATATTTTGTTGAAGCGCATGAAGTTTTGACTTGGTTGTTGACTTGCTAATCTTCATGCCTTGTGATTTTCTGTTATGTATAACATTTGTGCTTGAGCAATTACTCTCTAGGATCTTTATCGCTTTACATCTGGGGATGTTCTGCTCTTGTAGTTGTGTCTCTACTCGTTAGAGACGTTCACAATGCTTGCTTTCCTCAAACCTCCATATACAATCTACGTAGATTATTATTATTTCACAATAGCTTAGACGAGCTTCTGAAGACCTGTTTACCCCTCTTCGCCCAAAATGCATATTTAACCATTTAGACGACTTATTCTCTAGAATGAGTTTGCTCAGTATCCATGAAACTGTTGCTGTTGCTGTTGCATGCTGGTATGTATGGTGGCAGCTCTCGGAATTGGTGTAATGTTAAAATGTTGCTGATCCTGCAAGAACAGCGTTTGTAATAAATGCTTTTGACTGTGAACTATGTATCGGCATCACCATCAAATGCAAAGGAAAATGAGATTGTATAGAGGAAACCTGAACATGGGTGTTACAAGCTAAATACTGATGCTGCGTATTATGCGGCTGGGGGCTAGCTCGGGGGTCGGCTGGTTTGGTCCTTCGCAATGATAAAGGAGAAGCTATAGCTGGCTATGCATGTCCGTTAGGGTGACTCTAATGTGCTGACCCAAACGTGCGATTGTTCGTATTTTGTCCGTTTTGGTCGGCCAACGGATAGGCCGTGTCCGCTGTGCGTGTCGCATCGCAAAAAGTTTTTCCCCTCAATTTTGTTACAAAGTTTTTCCCCTCGATTTGTTACCAGGCCATATATGGGCATTTTTGTCTAATATGTTGGGGGTGGGCCACCCAATGTCCCCGACACATCGCAAAAAGTTTTTCCCCTCGATTTTGTTACCAGGTCATATATGAGACTTTTTCTCTAATAAGTAGGGTGAGGGTCACAAACCATCTTTTTACATATATGAAACTAAAACAAAAAAATATTTAAAAGCTAAATAAAATGCCCGTGGTGGGCTTCTACTCATCGTCCCGGAGAGGACGATGTACTCCGGCGCCTTCTAAAGGTGCGCCGGTGGAACGCTGGCCGGTTGCGTCGGCAATTGTTCCTGCTCCTGGTCAGGTAGGGGTGGCGCCCGCTGGACCGTCCAGCTGCCACCATTCCAGCTCCAGTTCTGGCCGTGCAGGCCTTCAAGGAGGGGAGGCGCCGGCGGTAGGTCCTGATCCACCTCCATGGCCTCCCACCAAGAAGCCGGCTCCTGCTTCACCTCCATGGCCGCCTGCTGCTGATGTTTGGCCACCGCCTCCAGCACCAGATCCCAGCGCCGCTCCTCGTCCTCGATTTCGAACCTCTTGGACTCTTCGAGGGCCAACGCGAGGTCGGGGTCCTCCTCCTCCTCCTCCTTCATCGGCGGCGGGGGAGGCGGTGCTGAGCCACGACTTGGTCGGAGGTGGGGCGGCGGTGACGACGAGCGGCCAGCTGGCAGCGTGGGAGCCCATGCAAACAGGGACTGGCGCCGCAGATTGTGCTCGTCGCGGAAGCAAGTGTCCCAGTTTCGCGAGTTGGCCGCGAATGCTGGGTTACGCCGGTACTCAGGCGGGAGTCGCGCGCGACGGCGCTCGATCTCCCTCGTCCTTGCACGACCGCTGGTCGG
The DNA here is from genome assembly GCA_947311845.1 of Poa pratensis. Classification (NCBI taxonomy): domain Eukaryota; kingdom Viridiplantae; phylum Streptophyta; class Magnoliopsida; order Poales; family Poaceae; genus Poa; species Poa pratensis. The sequence goes on along the minus strand of CAMZMU010000123.1, from coordinate 13,621,781 downwards.
GACCGCTGACACCGGGATCCGCTGCGGGTTGAGGTGCTAGTGGTCAGGCAATTTTGCATCTGACCACGACACCGGAACCGCGTGGTTCCAGTAACACCAACGATCTCCACCGGGACGTAGTGGCGGTCCCTCCCGGCGACCACGACGCCCGGAGGAGCGATGGCGAATGGCGCGGGGGGAGCCGCTGGAGGGGAAGGTGAGGGGAATCCGGTGGTGGCGATGGGGAGCGGTGGCGGCCTGAGGACGAGCCCGCTTCGCGGTCGTTCTTCCCTTTGCCCATCCCGGCCACCGGAGCCGCATGGTCACGGTGGTCGCTGGCTACTGCGCGGCGCGGTGGGTAGGGCTAGGGTTTGCATCGGTGGGGGCAAGTGGAGTGTGGCCGTCCCCATCCACGGGCCCTAGCATTAAAAAGGACCGGCAGGTGGCGTGTGGGGAGAGCGACCGACGCCGTCTCGCTGCCAGGTGGGCTAGGGGAGGACATCACGCAGAGACGCGGTCAACGGACCAGCACCAGTTTTGCGTCGTCGCGTTGGGTCGTGTTTTCTATCCACCTCAAACCAAACGGACGCGCGAATTGGATGGGTCAGCCCGTTCTAGATGCCGTAACGGAAGAAAATTTGCTGGGAACGGGCCGCAGCATCTCCCTCCTAGGGCCCTTCTAAGATTGCGACACGTCATGTCATATCACCCATCTCAGAGCTCCTCTTAACCACCTCGAACCGGGAAAAAAGAGCAGTAGCACCCGTGCCGCACCTACCTGCTCCAGTTGCATCTCGCGGAAGTCGGCGCCGGCGCCGGCGAGCATCCGACTCGTCGTCACCGATTTCTGCTCGCCAGCGGCTTCTCCCTGCATCTCGTGGAAGCAACGAACACGTCCAGCGCTCGATTCGTCGCCGCCGCCTTCTGCTGGCGATTCGCCCTGTCGCCTTCTGCTCCCGGGCCGCCGGGAGGCCCCTTGTGGATGTACTCGTCGACAGGCGCGGAGCACCATGCCAGCGCAAGCACGGCGTCGCAGAACGCACGCATGGCGTCCAAGGCGTTGTGCCGGTGATCGAGCGGCATGGGGCTGTGGAGGACGAGGCTGCCTCAAGGAGATTGAGCTGACGGAGCTTTCACTCGAGATGCTCGCCGTCGCCGGCTCGCCGCCGTCAACGAAGTCCGTTAGCTTCAGCTGCCTCAGCAGCCTGAAGTGGACATGCGCGGAGTCATGGACGAACACCTGTCCGACGAGGGTCGCTGTGGAGTTGTTTGCTCTGTCCCGGCGGCCTCGCGTGGGAGCTCTCCCTTTGCCGCAGGTCGCAGCTCCTCCTCATGAACGCGGCGGCGTCCGCGTACTGCTCGTGCAGTAGGGTAGAACCTAGGTTAACATTTTTACTCTGTGATACCTTCACGACGGGTGGGAATTGGCAGTACGTCTGCGGCTGTGTCAGTTTGCCGGCGGACGGCAAAGGCGGCTGCCGGCGACGGGTATTCCCCTGACGCCATGATCCCTCGTTCAACATCACGCAGGCAGCCACGATCGTTCCCTGAATATCCGGTTTGACAGTTCTGAACCTGAACCTACCTAGACGAGGTGATTAGTGCTTAGGAGGAGCTTTGAGATTTGGTTAGATTAGCTGTCGTGTCGCAATCCCACGAGGGGCCTCAGGAGAGGAAGGGTGAGGCCCGTTCCCAGAGAATTTTTTGCCTGCAGTAACAGGTGAGGCGATTGCACTGCTTAAGGGCATTGAATTCGTGGAGCGAGGCACATTCCTTAACTGCAATTACGGTTGATCATTGGCCCAAGAAGCGAACCAGGTAGCACATGAATTAGCGAAACATGCCTATATGTCGAATTCTATTGTTTTTTTTTTTTGAAATTGTCGAATTCTATTGTTAACTAGGATATCGAGCCTCCTGGGTTCATTCCGTCATTTGTAATCAATGACGTAACCCTGTTGGCTTATAAATAGATTAGCCGGATTATAAGTTTTACCATGGTTGGCGATTTTAGGAACCGTTGAAAGGGGTCAATCCAACGGTTTAAAACTAGGAAGTACTAGGGAGTATTAAAAAGAAAGTAACGGAAAGTACTGCAAAGTACTATAATATTGATTTATTTGAATTAATAAAACTGTAGATTGGTAATTTCTAATCAGATGGCCCACATGTCATTCTCTCGCTCATCTCTGCTAAAAAAAGTCCCTTTTTCCGGTTGCCGTAGACGCGCCGGCGAGCTCGTCCCTAACGGCGGCACAGACATGCTCGCCCACCACCTCCACCAGGGCGGCCACGGCGGGAGCACACTGCCGTGGCATGCGCGGCTCGCACGGCAACGGCCGCCGCCTACCTGCACACCGCGGGGACGACGCGCCGGCGAGCTCGTCAACAACGGCGGCACGCTCGCCCACCACCTCCACCAGGGCGGCGACGGCGGGGCCACGTTTTTGCGTCGGGCGCGGCTCGCACGGCCCCGGTCGTCGCCTACTTGTACGCCGCATCCTCCCTTCGTGGGGGAGCGGCGGCTCGAGGGGGCAGTGGCGGAGGCTAGAGCACCGCGATGAGCTCGACGCTAGCCAACAGGGAATGGCGAGGAGTCGGCCAACAGGGAACAACGAGGAGCAGACGAGCGCGCGGTTTAGATCGTGCTCGTCGCGAGCTCGGCCGTCGCTCTATGGCGCGAGGAAGAATTCGGCGACACGGCGGCGCACAGGGAACAACGAGGATGAGCAGAGGAGTGCAGGGTCTGGGTCATGCTCGTCGCGAGCGGAAAGTCATGCGGTCTGGTTCAAGTCGTCCATGAAGTTACTAAAATATCCCTGATTGAGTTAACTAAAAACGATAATTAGTGGTGCGGATCAACGGACAGAAATAATTCCAGAGGAGTACTCAGAAGTACTCGGAAGTACTGCCAACCACGGTAACAGAGCTCTCATTCAGTACTCAATTTGACAATTTTTGAAAATTCTGCTGTGTTGTATACCATCCGGCTAGAGCAAGCCGGATGGTATACAACACAGCAGAATTTTCAAAAATTGAGTACTGAATGAAATATGGAAGCAACTTATGTAGATTTTTGTTTTTAAAAGTGAAATCTGGAACAGTCGTATTTGACATTACCGCTACAATGTTATCTCCAAGTTAAGATGACTCGTGCCAATAGATAACATTGGAACCAACGAGAACAGTGCGAAAGGATAAGGGTGTCTACTGTTTGAGAGCGGCGACTGCGAGGCGACCGCGCTTCCTCCAGAGTTCGCCGGCGGATCTCCCGCTCCCCTCCGCCTCCGGCCGCCGTTCGGCGCCGCGAGGTGGGGGGGAGCCTCAGCTCCGTCGTGTGTGAGTTAGTTCTTAGTTTAGCTAGGTGTGTGTCCCCTTGGGTGCTGCTGATGGCGGTGGCGGCGGCGCCCTGTGGGTTTTCATCCTCCCCCTCTCCCCGTTCCGGCGTCTTCGCCGGAGAGGTTGTGGAGTTGCTTCTCCAGGCGCGGCTTTCCGTCCGAGCTCCTCTGGCCGGCCGTGGTGGCGAGGAGAGGTGCGGGAGGTGGTTGTGGTCCTGTTTTTGTTTGCAGGTGGTTTCGGTGGTCGCCTTCGTTGCGTCTGCTCTGGCTGGCCATGGTGGCGTGCGGAGCAGAGCTTGGAGGTGCTGGGAGGTTGCTGATGGTGGACCTGGCCGGAGTGGTGCTGGCTGGAAGAAGGGTGGAGCTAGGGTGCTTGCGCTGGGGCTGTGTGCGTTCATCGGGTCCAAGCTTCGTCGCGTGCGGCGGACGGCTCTTGCAGCCATCTACAAGGTGTGGCGGCGCGCTCTCTCCGGCAGTCCGAGGTACGGCAGCGCCGGCGATGGTCAGGCTCTTGGGTGAAGGCCGGTGGATTCGATCGTGATTCATCCAGGGAGCTCGGGGGGCTTTGTGCAATTTTCAGGGTCTCGCTGTAATTTCTTTTCTTTGCTGGACCTGCTTGTAAGTTGTACCGAGTTTCCTTATATATGGATCGAATCCTTCCTCAAAAAAAAAAAAGATAACATTGGAACCACGTAATTATTTATATCGGAACCAAAGGGCTTGATGTAAAATAGTACTCGCAGTATGGAAGTTATAGTACAAATTTATATATCCATGCAACCTATGGAATGGAAAGAGAAAAAAAAAATGCCCAAAAAATACAAATTAGTTCAAATAACCTTGTGAAAATAATAACTACATGCGACGATGTAGCAAATTAGTTTCCCATAAAACCTTTACATATTTTGAAACTAAGCCATCCTTCCAAGCTCCCGTTCCAAATCTGCACATTGCGGCCCCTCGATTTCTCCTCCTCTTCCCACGCATCGCGTGATGAATCTGTCGCCCTCGAGCGATTACCAGCATGACGCTGTGCCAGATCGCGAAGCCATCAGTCAGCACGGGGCCTTTCCGTTCATCCATTTACGGAAACGGAAGTGCTGAAGGTGTTTAAGTGACCTGTAACATCTGGGTACCAATTTTGACCTCTCGTTGGATCCTGAGTGGAGGACAGCACTTACTCAGTCACATATCACCAGTAGAAATGGAAGGGAAACCAAAGTGAATAAGGCTTCCAGAAACCATACCAATAACTTTCTGAAAAATCATTGTAACACCAGTAACTGGTATTTATCATATTCCTCCAGAACCCTAGCATATCACACAGCAGCGCAGAACTACAACAGAATGCACTTCACCAAATGTCTCCAAGTCCAATCTTAGGGTGATGCATACTGAATATTACACGAGTTGGTCAATCTCGAAAAGCGAAAGCTCAATAGGCTCAATACCAAAAGCTTATCTTCCAGCAACAAGTACTGCACACTGTTAGCCGGTGTTACCTGTGATGCACAATGGTATGCAATAGGCGTGATTGTGTTCTCTGTCTATGTTAGCTCATTTGGTAAATGCCTAGAAAGACTTGATTCACTAATCACTACAGTTGGTCCTACCAAATACTACAATCGTGTAATGGCTTACCATCTACTTACTATGCAGAGAACTTCATTCAGCTCTATCACAGGCTGAGAAAATCCCCCATTCACTAGTCCGTGGCTGACAAAGCTTAGCACAGCAGCTTACTGACTGAAAGAGCTAGTACTAACTTTCGTCTTTCGATAGAATTATCCCAGTTGATCAGATAATATGGCACCGTATTTTATTTTTATGAATGTAGCAGGTTGCCTGCTAAATTTCATTTCACTGAAGGAGCAGCGAGAATAGGCCAAAGCCATACAGCCACATCAAAAGGTTTCGATTCCATAAACAAGTTCAGCGAAATGATATGATACCAGATTACTACAGCAACGGTAAAGATGCGACGAGGCAAAGAAATGCAGTCTCAATTGCGTTATTACCCATATGGATCAGAAGTACACGGCCATCTGAACCCCCTTCTCTACGAAGCCGCATCTGGCGTAGTACGCGCGCAGCTCAGGGGTGCAGTCAAGGATGACCTTGTAGCAGCCGGCCTCCTTGGCGATCTCCACGAGGCGGCGCACGACGCGGAGCCCGAGCCCCGGCCGCGCGCGGAGGCGTCGACCACGACGTCCTCCACGTGCCCGACCTTGCCGCCGCCCCGGAGGAACTTGCGCTCCACGAAGAGGCACCCCGTGGAGATGATCCGCCGCTCCGGGTCCTCGGCGACGAGGATGACGTGGTCGTCGCCGAGGGCCGCGAGGTCGGCGAAGCACGCGGCGAACTCGGACGCGGTGAGGTCCGGGCAGGAGGATAGCTGGGACAGGAGGGACAGGAAGCCCCTCTCGCGGTCGGCGACCTCTAGGCGGCGGATTTGGACGGAGCCGTCGGTCTCGGAAGCGGCGGCGGCGGGTTCCGGCGAGGTGGATGCCATCTGGGTTCGAGAGCTCAGGACTAGGGGTGTGTTTGCTTGGGCTGCAGTGTTGAAAAGCAGATGTAGCCGTTGGGCCGTTGTTAGAAGCAGCTGGTGGAAGCAGATATTTGATGTTTGATAAAAGTGTTGTTGGTAGCTGTTGATGTTGGTTTTCTGTTTGAAATGTTTTAAATGCCCTGAATGCTGGATATGTCATATAAGTGCTGATTTGAAGCAAACTAGTTGTTCTGACTTATTTAATTCATATTACGATGTTTAGAGAGCTAAATAATCTTAGTTTATCTATTTATATGTAACAAATTGAAACACGTATTTATCCAAACAAACGAGCATATATCCGCTTTGGCTGGTTCACTTCTTTTTTCCTTGCTCTGAACGATGTGCGAGCCGTTGGATGACGCATCAACGTCGTCGATCGACCATGGTCATTTGTTTTCCGTGCAGGTGGAATCGGGGCAAGAGGGAACGCCGGTGAACGTAGGTGCGAGGCTCTCAGTGGAGGAGGGAGGACATCGTCGGCAAGAAGAAAGAATGTAAAAGAAGTTGGGTCACACAAACATTGTGCGGAAGCTTGAGCCATCGAAAAAAGCTCAGATTGGGTAAACCTTGACTAAAATTAATTTGGTTGTTCTAAAACTTCACAAAAATCAGCAAGTTTTGTGTAAATCTTTCTCATGCGCTCTTACAAAAGGCCAGGATCCACTATCAGAAGATAACAAAACAGAAGCTGCGCCCCAACATTCATGTGCAATAACAACAAAAGAATTCCAACAGAGCCCGCATCCTTGTCGGTTCATCCGACACCGTCGCGGTGCCGCCTTCGGGTGACATCTTTCCTTCTTGTAGGGCGTCGTGTCTACCCTTACCCTCCATCTACTTCTCTCTGTGTGCCGGGGGAAACACTAGGACCGGTGTGCCGGTCCGGGTAGCAGCGATTGCTTTCCTTCCTGAAGGTGCTGCTTGGTACTCGACGATTCGGTGCTACGAGCGTGGTGGTAATTTTCCGGAGAGGCGCAGCGGTTGCGGGTCACCTTAGTTTAGTCTTCCAACCTTTGTCTCCATTTGTTTCTGTTTTGGGCGTGTTTTGCTATTGGCCCCAGCTTGTGTGGTGTTGCGTTTGTATGCTTTGTTGGACGGTGGTCGTTACTTTATTTATAAAGCGGGGCGAAAGCCTGTTTCGTGAAGGGTTGTCAACCGAGAATCCGAGATCAACAATGTCTCCAAAAGGAAACAACCTATTTTTTGTAACCTCCATGTCCCGTTGACGAACTTGACACAACATCAGAACACATAACCAACACCATTTCTATTTCCAAGCTTTATATGCTTCTCGATATTTCAACGTCATCATCTTGCTTTAGAGCATCCAGTAGACTAGCATGTCTCCTGCACCATGTGCTTCCAGCACCATTGGTTGCACATTGTTCGCCCCTTCAACATCAACTCCGCGTGTTGTAATTTTTGTGGTCTAAATTAAGGTATAGGTCCGAAAGTTTCACTACCAATAGAGTGAGAGTAAAGCATATGTGAAAATCCAAGGTCTGATCTTAATTGGTTGTGTCTGGCAATGACCTTGATGAAGGCATTGTTTTGAGAGCGGGAACTATCTCTTGGATGAAAACCCAAAATCTACGATCGGACGACGACGGCGCTTGCGCACTGTTTCTTTCTTGAAGACGTTTCTTTTAGACAATTTGGATATCAGGTGTTGCCTTGGTGGTGGTTGTGCCGCTGCTGCTGCAAGGACTGGAACTATGTAGTGGGACTTTCTTTTTTTAGGTTCTCCCTCTCTTTTTTGGTTGTATGCATACGTAATGCCTTTAGGGTATTGAGTTGTTGTAGAGGTCGGGTGTAATTGGTATCTCCGCGATATTAATATATACTCTTTTTCAAAAAGGAGTGAGTAAAGGAAGATCTGGCACATGCTTAGTGAAAGGACATATCCTTCCCCACAGTGTTTTGATGTTTGTTGACAACACACTTAGATGTCTAATGTGTGTGCTAAAAGTGTGCAGGATTGTATCAATTAATATTGCACAGGTTTTGTCTCAAGAAAAGGAAGAAAAGCAGTCTTCATAGCTTCAGCCGGTACTACCGGGTTCACCCCGGTACTACCGGGTGTTCTGCCATGCGGAACTACCGGGCCCAGTACCGGGCCCAGTACCGGATCTCCAAAAGCTCTCTGGACTCGCTCGATTTAATCCGGTAGTAGCCCCGGTAGTAGCGCGGTACTACCGGGTGGGGAGCACTACCGGACCAGGCGTCCGGTACTACCGATGCGCGCGTGGAGTGAGCGTTGACCAGTCTGGCGCCAGGCCTTCAGTTCCCGTCAGCCGGTACTACCGGGCGAGGCCCGGTACTACCGCTGCGGGCTGTTTACAGCTCCAACGGCCAGATTTCTGGGAGGGGTATTTATACCCCTCCACCTACCTCCGGTTGATAAGCTTGATTCCTCACTCTCTCTCCACCATTGTTGCAAGCTTCAATCTACTAGAGCTCCCACTCCAACCACTCAAACACGTTGATACTTTGAGGAGTGAAGGAGGAGCCCTAGATCCGCATCTCCACCGAGCCGATTTGTCTACATCGACCTAGTCACTTGTAGATCTTGTGTAACTTGATACATTGGATACCTAGAAGATACTTGTGATTCTTGTGGCTTTGGTAGCCACAAGGATTAGCCGGGAGCCTCCAATTAAGTTGTGGAGACGCGACCCGGCCTTGTGATTCTTGTGGCTTTGGGAGCCGCGGGAATTTGGTGAGAGCCTCCAATTCGGTTGTGGAGTGTGCCTCATCCTTGTAAAGGTTTGTTGCCGACCTCGAGGGCATCATATAGTGGCTCGTGGATCTCCTCATCGGAGGATAACACGAGGGAGATACGGTGTGCCATATCAAGGCTATTCGGAGTTCACTTTGTGACTCCGCACCGCTCCAACGGAGACGTAGCTTCCATTGGGAAGTGAACTTCGGTAGAACATCTCCGCGTCACCGTGTGGTTATCTCTTAACCTTCCTTTACTTGTATTGCTAGCTTATCTTGTGTAGAATATCTTGCTAGCTTGTTTATTGCTCATCATATAGGATTGTTCATCTAGTTGCATATCTAGAGAACTTATATTTGAGCAATTCCCGAATTTGTATTAAAAGAAAAAAAATTTGTAGTTGCCTATTCACCCCCCCCCCTCTAGTCAACCTACTCGATCCTTTCAATTGGTATCAGAGCAAGGTCTCTTTATTAAGGGCTTAATCGCCTAAAGAGGAGGATGGCTAGTGCGGAGGAGTACAACGTGCTAAAGATGAGGAGTTAAGACTTGCTAAGGAACAAGAAAAATTTGATAGAGAACAACTTGATAAGAACTAATCGAAGCGGGAATAATCCCTCCCGAGGGTGATGCCCCAATCACCATGAAGTCCATGATTGAACTTTTTGGGTTCATGAAAGGCAAAATGGTGGATGAGGTGTATACTCGGGTATCTAATCAAAATGGCTCCTCATCATCCGCTAGCCCTATTAAGGGTGCTAGTGACAAGGATAAAAATGATAAACCTAATGAGAAGCCTTCTCTTAACTTTGCTCCACCTAGCTCTTATCTCACTCAAGTTTCACTCACTCAACCTCATATAACCAACCTTGGTAGACCCCCTCCTAAGCTTGATAATACTCGTTATTTCACTTGGAAGAAATCTATGGAGTCTTATTTTCGCAGCTCATCGGTGCATCTTTGGAGGGTGGTTCTACATGGTTTCAACCCAGTTGATCCCAACAACTTGACCAAGCAAGAAGAGATTGATGAGCAACTTGATGCAAATGCCAAGTACATTCTTGAGAGTGCTATGACCGCAAATGATGAAGATCATGTGCGGAATCTCAAAACTTGCAATGAGGCTTGGCTCATCTTGAAACCGTGTATGAAGGAAATGAGGGCATTCAACGCTCCAATGCGGCCGTCCTTCAACATCAAGTTGACAACTTCATCATGCTAGACGAAGAGACTCCGACCGAACTTTACCGAAGACTCTACAAGCTTGTGGTGACATGTAGGGAAAATGGAAAGAAGGATATGGATGATGAATGGGTCAAGGCCAAGTTCCTTCAAGCAATTATGCCATATAGTGAAACTATGGTGATGAACCTCCATGCAAGAGCGGATTACACAACAATGACTCCCAATGACATGTTGGCTCAATTTGTCACATATGATACATTGAAGTCCACATCCAAGTCTTTCAACCAAGTCCGTGGCCCAAAGACTCTTGCTTTGAAGGCTCGTGTGGTAGACCATCCAAGATATGAAGAAAGCCCGGTCTATGAAGGTGAAGAAGACTTGGAGGGTGAGCTCAATGAAGTTCTTGCACTTGCCGCCACCCGGTTTTGGAACAAGAAGAACAAGAGCGTCAACCCTTCACCAATAAAAAGAATGTGCTTCAATTGTGGAAAGGACACTCATCTTGTGAAGGATTGCCCCTATGAAAGAAGAGAGGATAATGGTGGTCAACTCATTCTAAAGAAGAACAAGTACCACCCCAAGCCTACCTACATGAAGAGATCACCTCAAAAGGCTCTTGTGGCATCCCATGAAGAGGAATACGAGTCCGGAGGTGAGGAGGATAAAGAACCAAGTGAAGAAGTAGGAATGGCGGCTCTTGCAATGGGCACCCTTCCTCCATCATTGGCCAACCTCTTCTCATCTCCAAACGACGACAAGATCTCCAAGCCCATGTGCCTCATGGCCAAGGAAACAAAGGTGAATTCCCCACCAAAAATTACTATCTCCTCTAACCCATCACTATTGGATTGTGTTGAGGATGTAGGGAAAATTGAAGAAGAGGATAAAATTTCTATCTTCATTAGCAAGCTCCAAGGTCCAACCAAGAAAATGGTTGAGGCCCTCATGTATCAATATGGAGAAGCCAAGCATCTTCTTGATGTGAAGGATGTTAGGATTTGTGAGCTCGAAGGGCATGCATGTGATCATGCCGACAAATTGGTGAGCTAGAAGATCAACTTGTTGAGGAACAATTGCTCCGTGAGCAACTTGAGGAGACACATGCCATGGATCTTTCCAAGGCAAAAGAAACTCGTGAAACCTCTATTCAAATTGCTATTGATCTAAAAAGTAAAAATGAGGAACTTGTAGAGAGTCATAACAAACTCTTTGAGGGTTTTGAGCAACTTAGGGAAACCCACAAGGTGACCTCAAGTGAGCTCACTACACTCAAGGAGTCATATGCCAAACTACAAGCTCAATTTATCTATGCTAGCTTCACCACTTCTCACAATGATAAAGATGCAAATTCTTGTACCACTAACCCTTTATGTGTCAAGGCATCTCTTATTGAGGAAAACACTAGGTTGAAGGCCCAACTTGAGAAGGGCCTAGCCACTTGTATCCAAGGGGAAAAGAACCTCAATGATCTTTTGAGCAATCAAAAGGGAGTGGTTGGCAAAGAAGGAATTGGGTTCACACCCAACTCTAAGAAGGTCAACAACAAGAAGAAGAAGGCGACTCCCCCTTCCAAAGATATTGTTTTTGTGAAGGAGGGGGAGTTAGCCAAAGCAAATGACAACTCTATTGGGAGTGGTAATGTCACTAGGGGCAATGCCACTCACAATAACTTTGCGGGAAAATACAACCCCTCATATGTTCTTTTGAAATCTACAAATGGTTGTGTTTTTGCTAAATATGTTGGCTCTTCATATGGAGATGATTATCACTATGCTATTTGGGTTCCAAAGACCCTTGTGACTAACAAAAGAGGACCCATTCCAAAATGGGTACCTAAATCAAAGACTTGATTTATTGTAGGGTTTCTCTTCCGGTGGATCTTCATGGCTCATTGATAGTGGATGCTCATCCCATATGACCGGAAGCAAAGAACTAGTAAAGGACTTATTGAAACAACTACTCTCATTCTCTCATGTCACCGTTGGCAACAATGCAAGACTCAAGGTAGTGGGAGTTGGTAAAGTGGTGATCACTCCGGAGTTATCCATTGAGAAGGTCCTCCTTGTCGAATCTCTTTCATACAATTTACTTTCCGTTGGTCAATTATGCAATGCCGGTTACACCGTTATTTTTAATAAATACCACGTGACCATCCTTTTCACTCAAACACTCAATGTCGCCTTTGTTGGATTTCGTGAAAACGGTTTGTATGTGGTTGATTTCTCAAAAGAGACCACTCAAATCGCTACATGTTTAATGGCTAAAGGCGACAAGGGGTGGCTTTGGCATCGCCGACTTGGCCATGTCGGTATGAGAAATTTACAAACTCTTGTAAAGGGTGGACACGTGGTAGGACTAACCGATGTTAATTTTTCCAAAGATCGTCCTTGTAGTGCTTGCATAGCCGGAAAGATGCATGAAAAGAATCACCCCAAGAAGACCATTATCTCCACTAAGAGGCCTTTGGAGCTCCTTCATATGGATCTTTTGGGCCTCCCACATATGATAGTCTTGGTGGCAAGAAATATTGTTTGGTGATTGTGGATGATTACTCAAGATATTGTTGGACTTTCTACATCAAGAAGAAGAGTGAAACTCAAAAGATATTCATTGACTTTGCAACCCTAGTTCAACGCCAATATGACTCCAAGATTTTGGCAATTAGAAGTGACAATGGTACGGAGTTCAAGAATTACACTATGGATGATTTCCTAAGTGGGGAGGGCATTCAACACCAATATTCCGCTGCATATACTCCCCAACAAAATGGTGTTGCCGAAAGGAAGAACCGCACTCTTATTGATATGGCAAGAACTATGATGGCCGAATTTAATTCCCCATACAACTTTTGGGCCGAAGCCATCAACACCGCTTGTCATTACTCAAACCGGCTCTTCTTCCGTCCTCTCAAGGACATGACACCATATGAACTCCTCACCGGTAAAAAGCCAAATGTATCTTACTTTCGAGTCTTTGGATGCAAATGCCATGTTTACATTAAAGGTTGCAAAATTGCTAAATTTGAATCTAGATCTTTTGATGGTATATTTGTTGGATATGCCGCAAAGTCTCATGCTTATAGGGTCTACAACATATCCACCGGGTGTGTTGAAGAATCTATGAACGTGGAGTTTGTCGAGGATAATGGCTCCCAAGCGGAGCATATTGATCATGATGATGTAGGTGATGATCTCCATCTCAAGCCATAAGAACTATGGGGATTGGAGAACTAATTCCTATTGAAGGACCCATTGATGATACTCAAGAAGAAGGAACAAGTTCTACTCAAGTTGAGCCATCCACCTCAAATATTGATCAAGAAGATGGTCAAGACCCACCCAACTCTAGTGGTGAACAAGAACATAATGAACCCACAACTCCAAGAACTCCACTTCGGGTTGACCATGAGCAAGATAAAGGCAATGATGAAGATATTTGTGTTGGTGAAACAATTGGTCAAGCCTCGGAACGCCGGGTCATCCGGCGTGCATCAAAATTGGATTACCAACAACACTTCAAAGAAAATATCCTTGGGAGTATCCGTAGAGGTGTGTCCACACGCAATCAATTATCTAACTTTTGTGGTCATGTCTCTTGTTTGTCTAGCTTAGAACCTCTCAAGGTATATGATGCTCTTGAAGACATGGATTGGGTTGCGGCTATGCATGAAGAGTTGAACAACTTCGAGCGCAACAAAGTATGGTCATTAGTGGAAAGACCCAATGACTCCTCCCATAATGTCATTGGAACCAAGTGGATATTTAAGAACAAGCAAGACTCACATGGTCAAGTCATTCGCAACAAAGCAAGATTGGTTGCACAAGGCTACACCCAAATCGAAGGAGTCGACTACGGTGAAACCTATGCCCCCGTTGCTAGACTTGAATCCATTCGCTTACTAATTGCTTATGCATCTACTCATAATATTGTCTTATATCAAATGGATGTTAAAAGTGCTTTCTTAAATGGTCCACTAAATGAATTGGTGTATGTTAAACAACCACCGGGTTTCGAAGACCCTAAATTTCCTAACCACGTCTACTTACTACATAAGGCTCTTTATGGGCTCAAGCAAGCTCCACGTGCTTGGTATGATCATCTCAAGGAGTTCTTAGTAGACCGTGGCTTTGAAATTGGGGTAATAGATCCCACTCTTTTTACAAAAAGGGTAAATGGAGATTTTTTCGTATGCCAAATATATGTTGATGATATTATCTTTGGTTCCACTAACCGTGAATTTAGTGATCAATTTGGCAAGCTAATGACCAAGGAATTTGAGATGTCCATGATGGGAAAATTGAATTATTTTCTTGGCTTTGAAATCCACCAATTTCGAGAAGGAACATTCTTATGTCAAGCCAAGTATATTAAGGACATGCTCAAGAAATTTGATATGAACAATGCCAAGCCATATAAGTTTCCCATGGACTCCAAGGCGGATCTTCACTTAGATCCGGATGGTAAGGAAGTTGATCAAAAGCTTTATCGTTCTATGATTGGATCTTTGCTTTACCTTTGTGCATCTAGACCGGATATTATGTTTAGTGTGGGTATGTGTGCAAGATTCCAATCAAGTCCTAGGGAAAGTCATGAAACCGCGGTCAAAAGGATTCTAAGATATTTGTTGGATACTCCCAACTATGGTCTTTGGTATCCCCATGGTACAAGCTTTGATCTTGTTGGTTATTCGGATGCGGATTGGGCGGGTTGCAAAATGGATAGAAAATCAACTTCGGGTACATGCCAATTCCTTGGTAGGTCCCTTGTGAGTTGGTCTTCCAAGAAGCAAAATTGTGTGGCCTCGTCATCCACCGAAGCCGAATACATCGCCGCCGGTAGTTGTTGTGCACAATTATTATGGATGAGGCAAACTTTAAAGGATTATGGTGTCATTTGTGACAAAGTGCCTCTTTTATGTGACAATGAAAGTGCTATTAAAATTGCACACAACCCGGTTCTTCATGGCAAGACCAAGCACATTGAGATTCGGTATCATTTTATTCGAGACCATGTTGAGAAGGGTGATATTGCAATCAAGTATGTCAACACCAAGCATCAACTCGCCGATATGTTCACGAAGCCTCTTGGTGAAGCAAGATTCAAGGAGTTGAGAGGAGAACTAAATGTGGTGGACATATCCAATTGGATTTAGTGGATTTCTTGCATACCTACCCATATTAGACGATACTTATTTGGTTTAGATGTAGGCATGGACATAGGGGGAGTGCGGTCCTAATCCATTGGACCATCCCTCCCCCCATTATGCCGATAGTAAGAATTCATTTGCATCTCTATATTCGTTCTATGAATTGTGAGCTTAAATGACGAGTAGTGGCCGTGGACCAAGATATATCTTCGCGGTATCACACCACATACTCATACATGGTGGCCTCGGCCACCACCCTCTTCCTTGTGAAGAGTTGGTTTCATTTGGATTTTATTGGTTTTCTAGTGCTCCTATGGAAAACATGCTCAATTTGGTGTTTTTGTGTGTGTTTGATTCTTGCAAATTGAGTATGAAGTACCATCTCCAGTGTGTTGATCTAATCCTATGCCTTTCATCTATCTCAAAACAACTTCCATCTTGCACAAGTTCAAATTCCTTACACAAAAAGAGAAATCTGGGGTTTCTTAGGAGGCCCCGGTAGTACCGCCGGTGGGATCCGGTAGTACCGGGCTCTGAATCTAAGCAGTTCTGCTGCTCGCAAAGATTCAGGCCCCGGTAGTACCGGATGCTCCGCCCCGGTACTACCGGGAATCGCGGGTATCTAGATATTTCACCGTGCGGGCAGGGTGGGGGTTATTCCCCATTTTCCCCACCCGCACGAAGCCACACCGCCGCCTCCTCTGCTCCTCACCTCCGGCCGCCGCCCTTGGCCGCCGGAATCCGCCATCTCCGGCCAGATCTGCTCCGTGGGAGCGATCCCCTCGTCGATCTCCTCCATGGCCTCCGGTATTTCCCCGTTCTTTGCATTCTTTGTTTCTAGATCTTGAAACCTAGATGTATGGAGAGGAAATGTTGGTAGCTCCGTTGGCAACGGTTAAAGTTGGATGGATGATCACCTAGGCCTTGTTAGCTAGCATATATGTGTAATGTATGGTTGAATCTCTCGAGTTTGTGCCATTTCAGTCTTGAATCGGCTCAGCCGGTACTACCGGGTTCACCCGGTACTACCGGGTTTTCAAATTTGCTCGATTCAACCATTCTTTACATCTACTGGCTAGTTTTTGATTCCTTATCCGTGAACTTGTGCACTCATCTATTCCCTGCCCTACCTATATGCTGTTTCACAGGTAGCCGCCGTGGTACCAAGAAGCCACGTCTTGTGGAGGATGAGATTGAAGAAGAAGAAGAGGAAGTATTGCCTGCTCGCACCACAGCCAGAACTCAAGCAAGGGAAGAACATCAGCTGCTGCTCGTACCACCACTGCTCCCCCACGAGAGCCCGCAAAGCACTTCACTTATGGAAGAATGAGACTATCAAAGCTCAGAGAAGAGAATCCCTATGATGAGGAGAGGTCACCCTTGTGCGGAATCCGCACTTTTACACAAATGATCAAGAGCCATCTACAAGGAAATCTATCTCCACAAGGATTACTCCGTGGTTGTCCAACACACTCTTGATATTCCTTACATGAGAAACTCGAAGCACAAGGGCTATTTTGATGAGACACTTGCTATGTGTGAAGAGTTTGGGCTGATTGACATCATGAAGGAGAACCATCCCTACATTGAGTACTACATCATTCAGTTCTTTGCCACCGTCTACCTTGACCATGATGAAGCCCGGACCCTATATGGATGACTAAGGACACCTTGCTTTCTGCCACCTTGGCGGAGTTTGGAGAGCTTCTAGGCTATGAAGACAAGGGTGAAAGTGTTGCTAGTGGATGGAGATGCCATGACAATGATCGATCAAGCTCCAAGGATGTTCTTGGACCAATCACTATGGAAAGGGCACCACCGGTAAAACTGCTCATCTTGTGCGTCCATTTGAGATTCTCCACCGTGTCTATAGGGAAACCATTGCTCCTCGTGTGGGAAATTGGGATGAGGTTCATGGCTTCATGTTTGACCTTCTCAAGCTCTCATATGAAAATCAAGGCAAAGGCAAGAAGCTTGATGTGATGGATTGGATGTGGAATGACTTGTGGTCCACAATCATTGATAGAAGGGCCCCCATCTATGGCCCATACATTATGAAGCTCATTCGCCGCAAGTGGGCTCTCAAGAAGAATGGAGAAGATATCATGAAGGATGGCAGCCCGTTGTGGCTCATCTAGTGAAGGAACTGCGTATCAAGCCTCATGCTCCTCCCAAAACCAGCCCTTGATCCGAGGCTGCTGCTGAAGCTGAGAGAGCTAGTGGGAGTGCACCTCCTCTTGAGGAACCTTCATGGTTCAAGAAGCTGCAGATTAAGGCCAAGAGGGCCTTTTGCCTCAAACTGGATTTGGAAGACCGTCTGTATGAAGCTCATGTGTATCACAAGAAGGCAGCTCAGCGACACAAAGCAATGATGAGGCATATGCAGATTCGTCTCCGATGGTTCTGAAGAAGTATCACTCCAAAGGAGGAATGGGTGTCCAAGCATGGTTTCTGGAGTGATGAAGATGCTCCTCCACATGGTGATCGCTTCAGGCCTCCTCTTCGACCCACCACGGCGCGGGTGGAGCTTGATGCTCCTAGGGACGTGTTAGCATCGCGCTTCTCCCTTTTTGGCATTTCGATGACAAAGGGGGAGAATGTGTTCTATTTAGGATGAGCCGTGGGATTTGCATGGGTGGAAACACAAGCTTGCACTTCGTTTGATCTTTATGCTTGTGTTTCATCTTTATTTGGATATTTGCTTTGAACTTCTTCCTATGCATGGTGTAAGACATGCCTTGAACTTATGGTATTGTAATAAGACCTATCTAGTATGTTACTTGCGTATTGTTGCTTATATTGTGCAAGTTGTTTATTGTTATTAATTGTTGCTTATATTGTGCAAGTTGGTGTAATTGTTATCCATATGAACTTGCTTGGTTCGTAAAATATAGGGGGAGCTCCGCCCATTTTATATGGTGTGTTTTGCATTCAAAAGCAAATTCCTAATAAACACACAATTTGGAGAGCCCCGTCTATCTTTTGCAAATCATTTGTTTCTCCTAAGTATGTTGTCATCAAACACCAAAAAGGGGGAGATTGAAAGGACATATCCTTCCCCACAGTGTTTTGATGTTTGTTGACAACACACTTAATGTCTAATGTGTGTGCTAAAAGTGTGCAGGATTGTATCAATTAATATTGCACAGGTTTTGTCTCAAGAAAAGGAAGAAAAGCAGTCTTCATAGCTTCAGCCGGTACTACCGGGTTCACCCCGGTACTACCGGGTGTTCTGCCATGCGGAACTACCGGGCCCAGTACCGGGCCCAGTACCGGATCTCCAAAAGCTCTCCTGGACTCGCTCGATTTAATCCGGTAGTAGCCCCGGTAGTAGGCGCGGTACTACCGGGTGGGGAGCACTACCGGACCAGGACGTCCGGTACTACCGATGCGCGCGTGGAGTGAGCGTTGACCAGTCTGACGCCAGGCCTTCAGTTCCCCGTCAGCCGGTACTACCGGGCGAGGCCCGGTACTACCGCTGCGGGCTGTTTACAGTTCAAACGGCAGATTTCTGGGAGGGGTATTTATACCCCTCCACCTACCTCCGGTTGATAAGCTTGATTCCTCACTCTCTCTCCACCATTGTTGCAAGCTTCAATCTACTAGAGCTCCCACTCCAACCACTCAAACACGTTGATACTTTGAGGAGTGAAGGAGGAGCCCTAGATCCGCATCTCCACCGAGCCGATTTGTCTACATCGACCTAGTCACTTGTAGATCTTGTGTAACTTGATACATTGGATACCTAGAAGATACTTGTGATTCTTGTGGCTTTGGTAGCCACAAGGATTAGCCGGGAGCCTCCAATTAGTTGTGGAGACGCGACCCGGCCTTGTGATTCTTGTGGCTTTGGGAGCCGCGGGAATTTGGTGAGAGCCTCCAATTCGGTTGTGGAGTGTGCCTCATCCTTGTAAAGGTTTGTTGCCGACCTCGAGGGCATCATATAGTGGCTCGTGGATCTCCTCATCGGGGATAACACGAGGGAGATACGGTGTGCCATATCAAGGCTATTCGGGTTCACTTGTGACCCGCACCGCTCCAACGGAGACGTAGCTTCCATTGGGAAGTGAACTTCGGTAGAACATCTCCGCGTCACCGTGTGGTTATCTCTTAACCTTCCTTTACTTGTATTGCTAGCTTATCTTGTCTAGAATATCTTGCTAGCTTGTTTATTGCTCATCATATAGGATTGTTCACCTAGTTGCATATCTAGAAAACTTATATTTGAGCAATTCCCGAATTTGTATTAAAAGAAAAAGAAAATTTGTAGTTGCCTATTCACCCCCCCCCCCCCCCCTCTAGTCAACCTACTCGATCCTTTCACTTAGCTAACAGGACAACCGGAGTAAATCAACCTTATTTCGATCCAAAATATGTTATTGATTGTCTTAATTGCATTTCTTTAATTTGCGAATTGCTTAGAAAAGAGGGATAGCTACGACGCTTGGCGAACACAAGCCACAAGGGGAAAAAGAAATCACATGATGTCGTTAAGTTTTGTAAATTAAGTGTCCTTCGTTTGGACTAGATCTTGGGTACTTTCCTATTACTAGGATGAAGATTAACCCGAGAAAGTAGCATAGACATGATAGCTACGACGCTTGGCGAACACAAGCCACAAGGGGAAAAAGAAATCACATGATGTCGTTAAGTTTTGTAAATTAAGTGTCCTTCGTTTGGACTAGATCTTGGGTACTTACCTATTACTAGGATGAAGATTAACCCGAGAAAGTAGCATACACATGATAGCACATTGTGATTTAAAAAGTATTCACGACTCGTTCAATAATAGTTTATATGTGAATTGTAACTTGTAAGGGTGGTTAAGACTTATAAACTACTACGTATGCAGATAGACATGTTCATGTAGCTATGTGTAGGAGAAATGCAAATCTAAACATGGGTCCATATGAATCCAATAGGTGAAAATTGGGAAAATTCTCATATGCAAGTTTCAGAATATTATGGAGAGAAAACGTGCACATAGTGTAACTTCCTAGGTGTATTTTTGCTAAAAAAAAACTTTGAACTGTTTAATTTTGTGTGCTTGTTGTAACTTATAGACCGTTTCGTTTGTTTCAACGTAATTTTCAGTGTACCTAATTGTGCACTGGCTTAATTTGGGATTTATCTCCAACTCATAACTAATCATATTTTTCAACAAATTCACATTGTGTGTGATTTCATGTCTTCTACATGCTTTTAACTTTTTCACATTTTTTAAATATATAACTATGTTTGTTTGTTTGTTTGTTTGTGAATTTATCATTGGGAATTATGGTCCCATGATCAGAAAATTCCTCCAAGTGTGCACAGTCGGTGTCTACGGTGTATGCGTGTATTTTATCGAAATAAGAACAAAAGGGTGTTCAAGTATGATTCCAAATGCATGAAGTCAAAACTATTCCCCCAATCAATCGACTGAGCGTGATGGCTCTATTTCTTTGTAGTTCCTCACTTACTTGTATGACAAGGTCACCGAAGAAATAACCAACTATATTCCTCCTCAGGGCATCGCAGCTTCCAACTTCCCATGGAATTCAAGTTTGTCTTTTGACAGCTCCATAGAATTCATGTTGGTATCACACGTACGTTGGCGGTCCGTGATTGGTGCATCGTCCATCTGCTGCTGCCGAAGTAACAGCGACAGCAGGGCCGGTGCGAAATTTCCGTCTTGTACGGGCAGTACATCCAAATGAAGATTAACCAGATTATCGGTTGGAATTTTTCTTCGGCCGTGATGTCACGGATCTGATCCATGTCTAACTGTAAATGAATATCCATTCAGATTCGATGCTATCATTAATTCACGATGGCGATGTCCAGTGAGGACGTCAGCCGTGATAGCAGAGAAGACTTGGATTGACGAATGGGAATCCTGAATCGAGGCCACCAGACCAGAGAGCATCTTCAGATCCATTGTATCGTTTAGCTATAGCTCGGAATTAAAAAACTGTTGGAATTAATGGAGATCGAACAGGACGTCCTCCTATATGAATGATTAGTCGATTACGTGGACGCCATTACCCCCGAAGGTTTCTGTCGTGCTCGGTTTTTCTTTAGCCGGTCTAGCTCAGGGCTGAGGTTTAGCCTAACGTGATGAGAGATTGTTCTAGATGCATCGCCTTTCTACTCGAGAAGAAGACAGAAAGGTGCACGTGCACGGACCCAGCTGCTCCATCGCACGGCGTCGCTGGAATCGGGCTCTTGATCAACGTTGATCAGATTCAGAGATACCCACGCGAGCTTCCTGGCTCGGCGAACTCCAAATTTCCAAGTCCACGCACGCCTAACAACCTTTTCGGCCGCCATCACTCAATGGTGAATGGTGATAACGTAGAAAATATTAACCTCGTTTAAACAACGGACGGCGGAGATACACCTACCCGAGCGGGTCTGCCCTCCGACTAACCCTCTCCCCTTCCCTCATCACAGACCACCATCGGTGTAGAGCGTCTTCAACTGTAAGGGTCCTCAGTGATCGGGACATGAAATCACGTCCCAGTGGGCCTTCCTACAGATCCGTTTGTGGACTCACAACGTCCTGACACCCTTAGAGCATCTCCAGTCACATACCCCAAAATCGGCCCCCAAAGTGTTCGCGGACACGTCCGGACGCGTCCACGGACACTGACCGGGCAGCCCCTAAAATATGCCTCCTACAACCATGTATCCCAAAATCTAGCTACCAAATTACTACAAACCATACAACGTAGATCATACTACGTACTACTCCTACTACATAGCTATCCTACTCGTCGTCGGAGATGACGATGACCGTCGCCCCTGCCCCTTCACCGGAGCCGCCGCCATGTGCCTCGTCACCGGTGCCGCCCGCCTTTCCCTCCTCGTCGGAGTCGGAGATGGAGAAGGTCGACGCAGATCCGGCGGCTTGAAGGTCGACGTTGCGGCCTTCCTTCATTGCCGTCTCCGCCTGGAGCTGCTGCTCGAGGAAGCCGGCCCTGTTCCTCATCTGACCGATGAGGATGTGGTCTGCCGCCTCCGCCCGGAGCTGCTGCTCCGCCGCACGGTGCTTCGCCTCCGCCCGGAGCTGCAGCTCCTCCTGGATCCGTGCCTGTTCGGCCTTGTACCGGGACTCCTCCTCCTCCATTCGCTGGCGGAACTCCGCACCCGTCATGCGGATGAATGTGGGCTCGGCCTCAAGCTCGACGACGCCAACGGCCGCCGTCTCCACCGCCTGGACCGCCGCGTCTGCGGCCCCCTGCGCCTCCGCGTCCGCTTGCGCTTGGGCCGCAAGTGCAGCGACCTCCGCCGCGTCGCACGCGAGCGCCTCCCGGTGGATCCGCGACCTGTCCTCCGGTGTGAGCATGCCGGGCGGAAGACGGCGAGAAATGGTGGATGTGGAGGATGGTGGATGTGGATGATGCGGCTAGGGTTTGCTCCGGCCCTCCTTATAGTCGGAGATGGCCGGAGAGACATGAATGCCGGCCGGTAGCTACACCATTAATGCGGTCAAGGTGCCTTGTCCGCGTCGACGAGGCGGTCAAGCGTAGGTCCGCCCTGTCAGCGACCAAAGGGCGGACGCGCCCGGACGCGCCCGGGCGGCCCCAAACCCGCCCCAGATATGGGCTGGGTTTGGGGTGTGCCGGACCGCCCGGTCGTTTGGGCTGACTATGGGGGGTGCGGTTGGGTGGTGGTTTTCAGCCCAAACCGCGTCCGGGTTGTCCGCCCGGACGTTTGTGCGGCCTTTGGGGGAGCCGGTTGGAGATGCTCTTAAGGCCCCCAAATTTCAGAATCGGCTATGGGTGTCGAGGTATCCGGACGCACCACACCCACATCGGGCACTGACTCAGTTATCCCACTCGACAGTAAGAATGGTCAAACCCACACATAGCTCTCCTCATTCCTCTCCCTCTCACACCGTCGATCGACGTCACCGATGTATCCCGCCCTTCATCATCGCCGCCGATCATGGAGGGCGAGATTTGGCTAACATTTCGGCGTATAACAAGGTGACTGGCCTAGTCTAAAGACTCGGAGTTCGTCTGCGCACGGCCGCCGATGATGATTTGATGTCCCCTAATATAAGCCAAGGGATCACGACCAAGGGTGGAGCTATGTTCAAGGAGTGGTGTCAATTGACACCGACGAGAGGACGATATGTATGCACAAACCTGGTGGCCGAATTTCTTATTTATGTGTCTACATATTTGTGTGTTCGAAATAAGAAAATAACAAAAATAAACATGATGAAATGGCATGAAATTAGTACTACCTCCGATCTGAAAAAAGAGTCGAGTTTTGTACACGTTTCGTTGATTTCTCACGACAGTTTTAACGGATTGGAGGGAGTAAGAAAATGACCTAAATGTGAATGACCGGTCCGTCGGAAGTGCCCATCGGTCTACTCTTCACAAGTCGAATTACCCCCGAACAGATAATATTTGGGTCGGGCCACCACCAAAACGGCCGCTTTTAATCCAACTCTTCTCTCATCCATCCAGCCCGCGCGCCACCATCAGTTCGCCCCCTCCAAACTGTTCGCGTTTCTACCTTCTCTCCGGTCGCGTGTGAAGTCTCGAGAATCTTCGGGGGCTGTGCTGCGACGGCGACGGGGCGGTAGTTAGTTAGTATCCGAGCAAGTCAACAGGGGCTAGCTAGATCTCTCCGTATATAGCAGAACCCCAGGGCCAATTCATTTGGCCGCTGTCGTCCGTGAGGGAGGAGGAAGACACAGCAAGAGAAGCATGCCCATGGATAGCGGGAGGAAGCAGGGCGTGGTGGTGGCGATCGAGTGCGTCGCCGGCGGGTCGCGGGCGGAGGAGTGGGGCCCGGGCTGCAGCGAGACGGTGCAGACGGGCGACGTCGTGGAGGAGCTCCTCATCGGCGTCGGCGGCCGCGGCGGCCCGACCGCGCACGCCGCGCCGTTCAAGGGAGGCCGCGCCGCGCTGCAGAAGCTCCTCCACTCCGCCTACAAGCGCGGGGACACGTCCGTGGAGGTGCGGGTGCGGCGGCCGTTGCAGCGGCAGCTGGAGGTGGACAGCAGCGGGGAGCTGGTGAGCCCCGGCTCGGAGGCGTCGTCGGAGGAGTCGACCACGACCACCAGGATGCAGGCCTGCATCGTGCCGCGGGAGGCCGGCGGCGGCGGCGGCGGCATCGTCGGGATGGGCAGCATGGTCGTCGGGCGCAGCAGCCGCAGCTACGTGCTCCGGTCGATCCGCGACCCCAACTACGCCGTCGGCCTCGTGGACCGCATGGAGAGCGAGTGCGTCGCCTTCCGAGGTAAACAACACAACAGCATCCCACAACCACACGGCACCATCGCAGCCAGCATTTCCTCCATCAATTTGCAGACGATTAATCCGCAGATATTTTCCACGACAAAACAGTATTTACAAAATTTTATTTTTCGATGCAACTTGTTTCGATTTTTGTTTTTTGTTTTTTGCAATTGCGGTTGGGAAGAAAAGTAAAAGTCCGCGAACTAAGTTTTCGCTATACGCCGAGTTGGACTTGAGAAAAGGCATAGGCTGCGTGCATGCGTCCCCCTGCATGCGACTTTCGTGTACAAGTAGGTGGGCTTCTTTTTCTTTCATTCGCAAAAAAAAGTAGGAGTAATTCTTTATCGCGTTCTCTTCCGATCGCGATAGAATTCTTTTGGCGTCCTCGATCGATCCATAGCTCAGGAGGATTGGGTTTTTGGTTGCATGCTGGTGTGCCGAGGCATATGCTTGAATCAGTTTTGGCTGCGAGTCACAAACGATCCCCTTCTGGGATATGATTATTGTGTTTTAACTGGGATATGATCAGAATATACTCGGACCGCAGGATAGAGCCAAAGAGGATTACAAGGGCTGCTGCCTGCTGATAACATTGTTGTTCTTGTTATGTTTTGGGTAGGATGATTTTATTGGATAATGTTTGGACTGTTAAATTGGCCTGCTCAACTTATAGAATTATCGCGTGGACATCCATCGGTGTCCACTCTACACTCTACAGATGATTAGACGTATATCCTGCACTGACTTTGAGTTCATCGTAGTATTAGCTGACAGTATAGGAAAGAGGGGTAAGCTAGTCCATCAGTGATGTGTTGGTATATTGTGCTACTTAAGATGAACTTTGAAGTTTTTGGCGCAGAGAAACAACAAAAGGACCAACTATGCGGAAACACTACGTATTAGACAGCTCTTTGGAAACCCTGTTCCTTCTACCCGTACCACTGTATAGCCGCGTAAGGTATAGAGTATATTCACCTGTTTCTTCTACCCGTATCACTGTGTAGCCGCGTAAGGTATACGATACCCATGCTTAGCCAGCCAGATCTTACCAACCATGAATCCATTGGTCTAGCTCAAGTCGTCTACCCGTGCTTCCAGGCAACGGACACGGCGGTGCACGTTGAATGGAATCTGCATCTAGATTACTCATACTACTACTCGGCAACCACTCCTGCTGATTATAGAATGGTGCTGTAGTTTGGAGACTCGCCAGTTGACAGTTGACTCGCCAGTAGTAAAGTCGATCATGTCGCAGCCAGCTTGTTCGCACGCACTTGGAGGTAAAAAACTCCCACAGATCGTGCAGGTTCGATCTCACATAATTGCAGATCGTGCGGAACACGCTTGAGATTCCTCTGCAAATCTGAAGCTTAGATATGAAACCGTCATCGTTCCCTGAGATTCCTCTGCAAATCTGAAGCTTGGGATCCTGACGTCATCGTCCCCTGAGTCCTAAATTGAAAACGGAAGCTCGCTAGACATGAAACCTCGATTAAAGAAATTAAGAAATTATTATTGCTATTACGTCATGGATGTGTCCATGATCGCTCATCACATGAACAACAATGGTGCGCGCATGCAGGGTCGAGGAGCTCGAGGGTGGTGTGCGCGCTGAGCAAGGCGCAGCTGCAGGACGGCTACGTGAACTACCCGTGGGAGAAGAAGATGAGGGAGGTGCTCCCCGTGCCCAGCTCCAGCAGCTTCCTCTCCATCCTTGTCCTCCCCACGTCCCTGGACCGCGCCAACTCCCGCTACAACTCCGTCGAGGACACGCTGGCCCGCGCCAACGCCTGGTTCCTCTCCTCGCAGGCCTCCGGGGTGCCCATCGCCTTCCTCAACGTCCAGACCGAGGCCCTCCTCACCAAGGTTCGTCTTAGTTTGCAATCGAGCTTTGTGTGCGCTAAGCTTCTTTTTTTTAAATCTTAACAGTTGCATGGTGCAGATCTCCGGCGACATGGCCTCGGCGACGGTCAACTCGGGTTCACTGGCCGACCTCCCGAACCTGGCCAACGCGAGCCTGTACGGGTTCGAGGACTACCACGGCGTGGACATCGGCGTCGTGAAGGCGGTGCGCATCTGGTTCACCGCTGCCGCCGGCGAAATGCCGGTGGAGATCACCCTCGAGGAGGGCGACACCAAGCTCGGCTTCGCCATCAGCCGCACCGAAGAGGTACCGATCGATCAACACGCGTCATCACTCCTACGTGCTTCTCTAGTACTAGTGTAAGTACGCATGAATGAATCGCTCTTGGGATCCAACGCAGGGTTTCCTCTACATCTCGTCGGTGATGGAAGACGACGACGACCTGCCGGCGCCGTCGACGCGGTCGGGGATCCGCGAGCTCTACCGGGAGGCGAAGCGCGCCTCCAAGCTGCTGGTCATCTCCAGGGTGTCGTGCCGCAAGGTCCTGCCGTGGATGGTGTCCACCTCCGGCGCCATCCGGTGCTTCGACACCGTCTCGCTCAGCCAGAAGCTGTCCCTGCACCGCCACGCCCTGCGCCCCATCCTGCTCCACGTGCTCATGTGGGAGGGCAGCACCGCCCCTGCGCCGGCCCGCGCGCAGGGGGAGCCGCCATGCCCGACGCCGCAGCCGTCCCCGGCGTTCGCCGAGGTGCTGCGGCAGAACTCGTTCGCGTGGGGCGACCAGCCGGTGCAGATGGAAGACGAGTCGGGGCTCGTTCAGGGGAGGGACACCGCGGGAGACGCGTCCTTCAGGTTTCACAATTTCTCGCTGCCCAACAACTGGGTCTGATGAATGCTTGCTAGCTGCACAACGCCTTCGACGCCTTACTGTCGTGGTCGATGTACTGTACATATTTACATCCCGGTTCGATTAGTCTGTTTGTGACGAGAAAGAACAATTTGTAGTGTGACAGCTTATGCGTAGAGTGGAGCATAATTTTGACCCGTAAAATAGTGGTATGCTTCATATTTTGGTTCTAAACACTGCAGATTGCCAGGCTGATATCACTCTCACTGTCTCACAACACTTCGTTTCCAAGTTAACAATATTATTTGATTTTCACAAGTAACATCAGTTCAGCAGACCAGAACATTCAGTAATTCACGATAACTTAACAAGAGGATTAAATGGACATGGAAAGGGTTGCGTAGGGAATCATCCAGGGCAACCTCAGACTGTGAGCAACGGGGAATGAAGATACAAGTATCAGATAGGGCTATCACATTTCGCGGTCTGACCATATATGAGTCATTGGATCAATGGGCATCCTACGCACCTATAATCCAATCTTCCCTTTCAGATTAATAGCCGAGAGCTCTTGTTCAACATACTCCCCTGCATATATTGGCGGATAATTAGGAGCATTGGTTGCTTCAGCAAAGTGGCCCAGCGGTTGAAGCGTAGCATCAGAAGCAATGTGCGAGAATAGCTGTTTAGATATAGATAAAATAAGTTAGTCAATAGCTCGCTAGATCAAGCAGGATTCTGGAAATTATCACGAGGTAGGCAAACATATTGTGAGAACTGAGAGTACTTACTGTTGACGAGACCCTCCACAGGCTTCGATTTTGCTCTTTAGCTAATGCCACAGCTTCTAATGTTCTCTTGGTCACTACTACCTCATGCATTCCAGCTAAGCACTCACCACCAGTAAGCCATTCCAACTGAACAGAAAAAACGAATATTTATAAAAATAGTGGAGGTTTATCCTTTTAGTGTGTGCAAGTATTTTTAGATCCTTACACACAATTGGTCAATGTTTTTAAAGAATATTCAGATATGAAACTAGAGTTTATTTTCTATGATGAATACATCAACTATTCAGGAAACCGGTACTTGTAAGTCCAAATAAAATATTAAAGACAGCATCATGAAACTGATAGCTGACCCCTACAACCAATAAGTTGAGTTCAATAAACAAGATAGGCCCAAGTATATCCCTTTATCAACCCATGAGTGCATATCAATTGAAAATGTATCCACTGCAAATGGCGAAGTTAACCTGTTTCCCAGACTGAATGAGAAGACAGCCAACAGGAACCTTCACCGCCATCTTTGTACCATTTCTTAACCAAATGTTCAGGCCTGGAAATCTACTTCGGCCATGTATGGTCAAGAAATTAAGATCGTAATGGAACCCAGCAAAAACAGTGCCCTCAGAACCATGACGCTCCAGATCACTTCCGGTTGGTGCTAGGAGGTGCGGCCCCTATTGAAACACGAGAATAATTGAGCAATGTCAATAAGATAATTGAAGACCTTCAAAATTAACAAAATACACCTTTTTTAGGAAACATGAATATATTTATAATACTGAAAGTGTTGAATTGCAAGACTGAGAAAACAAAAGATCAAACACCAGGCCTTTGAACCGACTAAGGAGCTAAAATTTTACTAAAAGCTGAGGCTTGGCATTATTTTAAGAACATGCTTTTCAAAAAAAAAATCTGCAATGAGTGCAGAAAATTAAAACACTACCTCCTTCATCAAAGAGGTAAATGCATCTTTTGACAAGCCAAATCCAATCGCAGCCATCTCAGCAACAACCTACAGAAAAGTATGATAGAACCAACTTCTGAATATATTGTATAATATAGAATTGTCATATATAAACTGGAGGAAACATCAATTTAGAAGAAGTGCGTGCCTTGTAATTGTACCTCAATTGCAGAAATCATTTTTGCACCCCAAGAATCCATCGTCTCTTTCCACTCCGGTAATTCATCGGGAATAACCGGTTCTGAGTTCAGCTCCTACACAAAAATTACTTGCAATTCAGTATATGCCATAGAAATATGGGCAGACGTGGGGGAACTTTAACACCACACCGAAGAGAACATGTAGAAATGACAACCTTGAAGCGGGTATTCGACGGGCGAGGGCCGACCCTCCACATGTAGCGCCATTTTGGGTCTGGTCCCTTGGGAGTGGTTGGCTGAAACTCGTCTGGCATACTCTTGATCTTGTCTTGCATCTCCCCGTCCACAAGGCTGCGAGGTACCTCCACGCCTTCAGGCGTTACACCGACCTTGTAATTAAAAAAGAATCAAAATTCATTATCAACATTTAGCGTAACTGTTGGATGTGCCGATCTTAA
The DNA here is from genome assembly GCA_947311845.1 of Poa pratensis. Classification (NCBI taxonomy): domain Eukaryota; kingdom Viridiplantae; phylum Streptophyta; class Magnoliopsida; order Poales; family Poaceae; genus Poa; species Poa pratensis. The sequence continues at coordinate 13,592,557 of CAMZMU010000123.1, read as the reverse complement.
GTGACTGAATTCTCATGTCTATTTTACACTACGCTGCAGCGGATCATATCAGAGAACTCGAACCTTCAACAAGTACACTACTACTGATCCTAAGGATCGAACTCAATTTTGACCGAACCCTGGACTCCGATCCCGCCTAAAAAATCACCGGGGAAGCAGAGCGGCGAAGAGGGTTCCACTACACGAAACCCATCCATTTTACAGTACCTGGTAGTGGAGGTGAGGGCGCTCCTGGAGGCGCTTGGAGTCGGCGGATCGGGCGAAGTAGCGCTCGACGACGTCGAGGAAGCGGTCGTTGTCGGCGGCGGAGCAGCGGGGGTCCTTGACCAGCAGCGCCCCCGTGTCCCGCAGGCTGGCGCTCACCGTGGCGCAAAGCGCGCGCACCGCCTCATCCGCGTCCGCCGGCGCCGCGTCGCCGGCGATCTGCAGGTACGGCGCGAGATCCACCACGGGGAGGTCCATGGGCTGCGGCCTGCGGGCGCGGCGGCGGGAGAGTCGAGAGTTAAATTCGCGTGTAAGAATGCGGGGAATGTGGGGGGATCGGATCGTGGAACCCGAACTGGCTGTGTGTCAGCGGCTATATAACAACTGTGGAAGTGTGGAAGAGCGGGCGAGAGAGAGCGTTGCGTGAAGGAAGGGAACCGAGAGGAGAGTCCGAGACGGAACGACATACATGGTGTGCACACTGCACGCAACCGGGCCGGATAGAGATTTCGGCTGTGCCGGATGATTTGCGGCCGCACACGCAACGGAAAAGCGGCGACGATGAGGCTCCTATTTCTTTTTGTGTCCACTTGATGTTTGGGCTTGGCCTTTTCCAGCCTGTGATTGCTGAAATACAAGCACGTTTTCCACCGAAATCAAATGTGTGTCATGACACTCGAGATATATAGTATTTTATTTATTTTCTGAAATTGGATTTATTCTTATTTTTTGAATCGGAAAGGAGCTGTGTATTCTCATTGATAAGCGAGTAAGGCCATGTGATTAGATAGGTGCTTACAAAAATAAACCAAGTTTTTTCATAAGCACCAGTGCCTATTCCTATAGGAGGGGTGCCTAGTTAAGCATTTGTCTAGCACAAATAAGCACTGTTGCTTAGTAAAAAACCGGTTTATTTTCCTAAACACCTCCATAAGCATCTTGCATTGTACATGCCCTAATAGGCCAAATATGCTTAGCTCCGCGGCACGGGCGGCGATCCATGTGAGACCTTCCACTTGACCTTTTCGATGACCTTGTTTGCATTGTGAATTTGTTGTTGAAAATGATAACATTGCGCTCCTCCGCTGCTCTCTTCCTTAACTCATCTCCTCCCTCGTTCTCCTACTCGCGATGTACCTTCGAGCTCTTGTTGCCGCCTACATGATCTCAACACGCCACAAGTGACTGTCATCTCCCTAACCCTTGTAAGTATCCTGTATTCTCTCTTTTCAGGCTCTACTTGCTAATCTTAAACCGATTTTTTTTGTGAAGCACTTGCTACTTATATAGACATGAACAAATGTGTGAAAGTTTCACCAAATATTTCAGAGGCACACAATCGACATTTAGGGAAACTCAAAATTTTAACTGTGTTTAATTAGTGTTTGGATACATGAGCTCTTGTGTTTGGGGATTTTATTGTTCGTCCTCTGCGCATGCGGAGCATGGATGGACCCCCATCAAGGTTGGGAACACACTTGCGACCCCGTTGATCTTCTGTGTGCCTGCCGGAGACATTCGTTGTTACGCGCCTGCCAGAGGCACCCGTCCTATCTGCTGTGTGTTAAAGATCGGTCTTGTATAGGCGTATGTACGCTGACCGTATACGATGTGTACATGTATTTGTAACCTGCTGATCAAGTGGAGGCTAGACCTCACGAAACCCTAAACCTAGTTTCTAAGTTGGTATCAGAGCCGTGCGAGTCTCTCCGTCGCCTCCCCTCTTCGCAGCCGTCGCGAGCCCTTCCGCCGCCGCCGAGATGTCCTCCTCCTCGGCGATGACGCTTGCTCCGATCGGGCCTGCGGTCCCGTTCGCCGCCGCCTTGCCATCGCCATCCTCCATCCCCAACCCTGTAGCCCGTTTTGACCGGAGCAACTTCATGCTCTGGCGCGCCCTCACCCTGCCGAACTTCTCCGTGGCAGGGCTTCACGGCTACCTCGACGACACCGTGGCGGCGCCCGCGAAGACCATCACCCAGGGCGCGGGCGACGCGGCCACCACCGTCGCGAATCCCGCGTATGCAACCTGGTGGACGCAAGATCAGCGCGTCCTTGATACGTCCAAAATGTAACTATAATTTTTGATTGTTTCATGCTACTTTTATGCTTTTGACAATTGTTTTTATATTAAGTTTATGATTTATTTGGACTGACCTATTAATAGTTACAAAAGTGCACAATGTTCTTGTTTTACTCTTTGATGTGTAGGAATTATCAAAAATATAAGAGGAAACCTTGTTGGAGTCAAATTGGGACTTTCCTGAAATCTGTCTGAAAACGTTTTTCGAAGATGGTCACGTTACGGACACAAGACGACGTCAATGGAAAAAGTCTAGTCGCAAAAGTTGTGGGCAATTTTCTGCTACTGAATCTGGACTTAAAATTCGGCTCAATCGGAGTCCGGACGCTCGATATCGCCGTCCTACCGAAACCCTACATGGGATGACGGAAATCCGAGAGGCTATATAAAGGGAGGAAACCTAGGTCGTGGCAAGCACCTCATACCCACGAATTTCCAGCCATCAAAGCCACGTTTTGCCTCCCCCATGGATCTCATCTCCATGGGGGAGGTCTCCCAAGAAGCCATGAAAGAAGGGGGCTAAGCGGCGGCGCACCCCTTTGATGTCGGCGGCGCGGGAGGAGTTTCCCGCGCCACCGCCGGCGCCGGCGCCGCCCTACGCTCCTCATTGTCCCCTTCACCGTCTTCGCCGCCATCTCCATCGCCAATTCCTTCTTGTATACAGTGGTTCATCCTCCCACACACCTCTGTACCGCTCTATGTAAACATGGTGTTTGATTCTATAAAGTATTATCCTATGATCTATGTCATGTTTGTGTAGTTTCTTTGTTTTTTGATTGCTTTGTTGAATGTATTTGGTTCATTAGAGTTGTATGTTGATATGGTACACTACTTTGGTGTCCATTATATTTGTGCACGCATGGATCAAACATCATAGGGTTTGTAGTATGTGTAAAGGAAGGGGGTAGTCCTGCCGGAGTGACAGAAACCTGAGGACTCGAACCGGTGAGTTGCACGTATGGGAGTAAGAGGACCATTAACTTAAGACTATGGTTGGGAAAACCTTAATGCATTGTTAGCATTCGCGGTTGCCTGCTAACAATCCAATCATATATTATGTGTAATCGCAAGTAGTTGAGTGCATGTATATTTAGCCTCTCCCACATGGAAAACTGCATCCAAGAAAATGAACCTAGTATCTTCACTAATTAATCTTGGACAATTCCATCACACTTTCCACCACTTTTCCACGCTCATGGTACTGTTAGTTTACGGTTCTTTAGTGTACTTTATTGCTGCAGCAACTAATATTTACTTTCTTGTTATTTATTATCTCGCAAAGCTATCTCTCACACCCGTATTGTTACACTAGTCTTATTTTCTAGATAATGCAAATGTTTAGTGTGCGTAGAGTTGTATCAGTGGTTGATAAAACTTGAGAGAATAATTATCCTACCTTTAGCTCCACGTTGGGTTCGACACTCTTACTTATCGGAAAGGCTACACACGATCCCCTATACTTGTGGATTATCAGTCCTCGGCCTCCTCCTTGGCTCCATCGCCCCGGAGATCTCCTGCCAGCTGATCGGCAAGAACACGGCCACCGTCGTGTGGGAGGCCGTCCACTCCTTGTTCGGAGCGCAGAGCCGCGCCAACGTGCGGCACCTCCGGTGAGAGATTCAAGGGCTGAAGAAGCTCGACTCCACCGCCAGCGAGTACATGAACAAGGTCAGGGTCCTTGCGGACACCATGGCCGCCGCTGGATCGCCCCTCGGCGACGATGTCATCGTCGACTACATGCTCACAGGGCTCGGCCCTGACTTCAATCCGCTGGATGCGTCCATGATCCGCGACAACACCGAGGTCTCTCTCTCCGACTTCTACTCTCATGTGCTCTGCTTCGAGTCCATGCTCAATGCGCAGAAGGCGGAGGCTCAAGCTGATGACTGGGCGTGATCGGCCAACTCCGTGTTGCAGCCCGGTCCCTACTCCAACAACGGCCAGCCACACCCCTACAGCAGCCGCCCCGCCAACAAATACGGTGGAGGCGATCACCGCCAGAACAACGGCGGAGGACGTGGCCGCAACCGGCAGCGCCCACGCTGCCAGATTTGCTCCATCTGGGGGCATGAAGCCGGGGACTGCCGCAACCACTACAACCCCAAGTTCGAGATCAGCAACCAGCGCTCCGGGAACGCGGCTTCGACCTCGACCAGCTCCAACGACAACCTTCCATGGCTCATGGACACTGGAGCCACGGATCACCTCACCAACCACCTCGAACGCCTCCACGTTCACGACCGCTATGGAGGGAATGACCAAGTGCAAGTAGCAAACGGTGCAGGTTTGTCAATTTCACATATTGGTCATTCGTCTTTAGCCGGTTCTTCTCTTCAGCTGAAAATTATTCTTCATGTTCCACACATTAGCAAAAATCTCCTCTTTGTTTATCGCCTTGTCTCTGATAATGACGTCTTTGTTGAGTTTCACCGTCACTTTTTTTTGTGTAAAGGACAAGGCCACGAGGAAAGTTCTTCTTCACGGTAGGAGCCATGGCAGGCTTTACCCCATTCCGTTTCATCGAGCCTCGCCACCCACGCCGTCTCGCCATGTTCTCTCCGCCGCCAAGGTCACCTCCACCCAGTGGCACCAACGCCTTGGCCATCCAGCAAATAATGTAGTGCAAACTATTGTTAGGCAAAACAATCTTTCGTGTTCTCCTTTAGATCATAATGTTTCAGTGTGTGATGCTTGTCAGCGTGGAAAGAGTCGTTAGTTATCTTATTATGCATCTTATCGTACTTCCACTATGCCACTTGAACTTGTTCATTCTGATGTTTGGGGGCCTGCGGTCTCCTCTTCTGGTGGTTTTAAATATTATGCCAGTTTCATCGACGACTACTCTCGTTTTGCTGGATTTATCTTCTCAAACATAAGTCTGATGTTGAGCAGGTCTTTTATGCCTTCCAGGCGCATGTTGAACGCCTTTTGAGTACCAAGATCAAGGCAGTTCAGCCGGATTGGGGCGGTGAATACCACAAGCTCCATAGCTACTTTTAGCGCACGGGCATCTCCCACCGTGTGTCCTGCCCCCATACGTCCCAACAAAATGGTGTTGCGGAACGTAAGCACTGCCACTTAGTCGAGACAGGTCTTGCTCTTCTTGCGCACGCCTCCCTCCCATTACGCTTTTGGGATGAGGCCTTTCTCACGGCGTGTTATCTCATCAACTGTATGCACACCCCTGTTCTTCAACGTGATACACCTATCCACCGCCTACTTCGGGTTCCCCCCAACTATACGTTTCTTCGCACTTTCGGCTGTGCCTGCTGGCCTAGTCTCCGGAAGTATAACACGCACAAGCTTGAGTTTCGCTCCAAAATGTGTGTTTTTCTAGGATATAGTCTTATGCATAAGGGATACAAATGTTTGGATGGGTCCACGGGGCGCATCTATATTTCTCGAGACGTTGTATTCGATGAGTCCGTCTTTACCTTTGCCACCCCTGGTGTCATGGTTGATGTCTCCACACTTGAACACTCCATCACTTTTCCGTCCTCCGAACCGGCTACGAGTGCTCATGTGCAAAATTATGACATGTCCTATTTGTCTACTAACTCCTCTACCACAGGCATGTCCTCTCTGCAGGTTCACCCTCCGCATGTGCTGATCAACCGATCGACGTGCATGTGCATGTCATGGCTCCCGATGCGGCGACCTCTCCCGCGCCTGGACCGCCTTCGCCGCGTGGACCGTCGAGTCCGTCTTCACCGCGCGGGCGTGGCTCCTTCTCCGCGCCGCCTAGCCCGGCCCAGTCCGCGTCGCCTTCCACCAGTTCTCCACTGGTCGCGACGCCATCGACTGAGCCTGCTTCGCCTCCGCCCTCATCGACTGCGTCGCCTCCGCCCTCGACTGCTGCCCCTGGCCATGTCATGACTACCCGTCTCCGTGATGGCACTCGCCGTGAGAAGAAGATTACTGATGGCACCGTGCGATATGACCCCTGTCGCCGTGCTTTCTTCGCTGCCCCAGTTTCTCATCGAGAGGCTCTACGTGGGCCTGCGTGGCGGGCAGCTATGTCTGATGAGTTTGCTGCACTCCGTCAGACCAATATGTGGACTCTTGTGTTGCGTCCCCCTGGTGTCAACTTGGTTAGCTGCAAATGGATCTTCAAGACCAAGCACCGTTCTGATGGCTCCATTGACAAGCACAAGGCTCGGCTTATTGCTTGTGATTTTGCTCAGCAACAGGGCATTGATTATGGAGACACGTTCAATCCTGTGGTGAAGCCCGCCACTATTCGCCTAGTTCTCTCCATGGTCGTCTCTCGTGGATGGACGCTTCGTCAGGTTGATGTGCGCAACGCTTTCCTTCATGGTTTTCTGACAGAGGATGTCTATATGCAGCAGCCTCCTGGCTTTGAGGATCCCCAGCACCCTACTCATGTCCGCAAGATGCAGCGTGCTCTTTATGGTCCGAAGCAGTCTCCTCGTGCCTGGTATGCCCGTTTGAGTACTCGGTTACTTGAGCTTGGTTTCACTTCCTCCAAGGCCGACACCTCGCTCTTCATTTTCTCCCATGGAGCGGTTCAGATCTATATGTTGTTCTATGTCGATGATATTGTTATTGCTGGGTCTACTCCGGCTACAGTTGAGCGCCTGGTTCAGTCCCTTTCGGATAGTTTTCCGATCAAGGATCTTGGTCCCTTGGAGTATTTTCTTGGATTAGAAGCGTCTTCCAATTCCGGGGGGGCTGAGTGTGACACAACTAGTCCTGGACATGGGCAGCCCGGCCCGACCAGCCCGGCCCGGCCCGGCCCGAAATTCCCGGGCTTGGGCAGCAATTTTAGGCCCGACGGTCGGGCCTGGGCGGGCCTGGGCAGTGGGTTTTGCGCAAATCAGGAAGAAGCCCGGCCCGCGGCCCGGCGGCCCGCCGGGCTTTCGGGCTTTTGGTCGGGCCTGGGCGGGCCTGGGCAGTGGGTTTTCTGTGTCGGGCTTTTTTAGGCCCGGCCCGAGCCCGGCCCGGCCCGACAGATGGCCAGGTATAGACACAACGCAAGTATGCTCTTGATCTTCTTCATCGTGTCAACATGGAGAATTGTAAGCCCACTCCTACTCCATTTGATACCTCCGAGAAGCTAGCTCGTTGTCGGAGACTAGTCCCAGGAACTCTGCGGCGGGCGCAGAGCCCATGTGCGCTCTGCAGCGGTGCAGGAGCTCGCTTCCACTTGAAGGAACCCCGCGAGGGCCTGAAGCCTCGCCGAGGTTTTGCAGCCGTTGACTTCTCACGAGGGAAAACCTCCTGAGGGCGGCGCGGTGACGCGCCAGGGCCTGAAGATCTTCTAGGAGAGGCCTTCCCGAGGCAGAGGTTCCTCTCGAGGCCTCCCAGACCGATCGTCTGGTCCTTGGCAGAAATGCTCAGTCGAGCAAAGAAGCCCTCGCGAGGGAAAATGCCTCGCGAGGCTCGTCAGGCTGAAAACCTGGTCCTTAGTAGAATTTCCTGCGGAGCATTTGAGGGCTGTGGGAGGCCGGTCCATGATACCCCGGTTTCCACTGGGCCGACAGTAGCCCTCGGGCCTGCGATGGGCACGCTGGAGCTCCTTAGGCGGAGGCGAATCGGCGTGGGGCCAAAGAAGCCTGCGAAGCCCGAGACACGTGGAGCGTCATGGCCGGACACGATCCCACGATATCCTCTGAAGTAACGGGCGTGGTGGTGGGTCCCGCCACGTCCTGGTAACGGCTCGATGAGCCGATATAAGGCGAAGAGCTCGGCACAGGCGGCCATTACTCTACTCGTTCCCCTTTCGCCTCCTTCTTCCCAGCGCTCAATCCCCAATCTCCTCCTTCGCGACCTTGCTGCAATGGCGCCCAAGAAGGCCACCGCTGCTACGAAGGGTAAGGCAGTGGCGCAGGGCGGCGAGCCCGCTGAGATGCAGCGGGACGGTGACTTCGAGTCGGCTCTGAGCGGCTCCCGCTTCGAGGCGGAGGCGCAGCTGGACAAGGTACGTCACATGGCGGCCTCGAAGACCAACGAGCATGGCGCCACGGTGCTCAAGTGCGGGCAACTCCCACGACAGCTTCTACCCCATCTTCATGCACTCTCTCTTCGCCGGGCTCGTTCCTCCCTTCTCCGATTTCTTCCTGGCGGTCCTGGAGCGCTACCAGATCCAGGTTCTTCATCTCCACCCCAACTCCATCCTCGTCCTCGCCATCTTTGCCTAACTCTGCGAGGCGTACATCGGCATTCCGCCTTCGGTGGACCTCTTCCGCAGCTTCCACGCGCTCCGGTTCATAGCGAACAAGGAGCGGTCGGGGTGCGTGTCCTTCCGCATCACCGACGGCATGAAGGGCGTCTACATCCCCATCGCGCGGAACGGCGAGAACATCGTGACCAGCGTGACGAAGAAGGTGGAGGACTTCCGCAAGCGCTGGTTCCTCATGCAGTTCGGGAGCCAGAGCGCCTTCTTCGAGCTGCCTGAAGCGCCTCCGACGAAGAGGGCGAGCTGGTCCTCCAAGGGGCTCAAGGGCGTGACGCTTGGCCCTGTGGTGAGGCGCTTGAGGGACCTCCGTGAGGCCGGCCTCACCGGGCAGATGGTGGCCAAGGACTTCGTGAGGCGCCGCATTGCTCCGCTCCAGAGGCACGCGGACGCGATGTGGCTGTACTCCAACAGAGGGACAAGATGCGCCTGAGCGCTACCCTCTACACGAAGGAGGAGTTGCACGCCCTCATGGAGACCCCCTTCATGTCCCCAGACATCCCCGCGCCCACTGACCAGAGTGTGCCGCTTCATCGGATCGACCTCGGGCGCCGTGTCTCTCATGTGCAGGCGATGCCGAAGTTCGACCAGTGGGGCCTGGTGCCTAAGGGGCACGTTGGGCCTCGCGAGGACCCGGAGTCTGCGGCGCAGGGGGCTCCAGCTGAAGGCGACGAGGACACGACGGAGACGCCCGCGGAGTCTGACGCGGGCGCCACCGGTGCCTCGGGAGGCGTCGCTTCCTCGGCGGAGAACTCGAGCGCCTTGAAGAGCGCGGCGCCTGAGGCTGAGATCCACGAGATCTCCTCGGGCAGCGGCGACGAGTTCGTGGTTGCCCCCTCGAAGCGTGTCGAGGGGGAGGATGAGAGCGACGGTGACGATGCCTCGTCGGGCCACTGCGAGCCCCGCTCCAAGGCGATCCACGACAGAAACGCCGGAGCGCAGGAGGAAACAGAGGCACGGACGAGTGCGGAGCCCAATGCTCCGCCCGCGCGGCGGAAGAAGAGGAAGTGGGTCGACACCGCGGCGTAAGTTTTTGTACTCCCTTTCCTGTTCGATGTTGTTCCTGTGTAGGCCTCTCGAGGGGTTTTTGAGTCCTTTCCTCTCCAGGCGCCCTGTGGAGCCAAAGAGGCAGAGGCTCCAGAGACTTGGAGAGATCTCCAGTTCTGTCGCGGCGTCCGCGACGCCTACGACTGAAGAGGTGCACCCCGAGGCCACCGCTTCCTCTCCCGAGGCTGCGACGCCACCTCCTGGGGCGGAGGAGCGCCGCGAGGAGAAGGAGGAGGAGGCTGAGGTGACGACGCCGCCGCCTTCGCGGCCTGACGCTTCTCCCGCGCGGCAAGAGAAGACGCCGGAGATTGACGCGGCAAGGACCACGCCGCCGGCGAAGGAGGGCACGGCGGGGACAGCTGCGTCCGCAGAGACGCATGCCGACGTCGAAATGGAGGACACCACCGTGCCGTCGCCTCCACCGAGCTCGGGCCTTGGAGGGCCTACAGCGGGCACTGAGGCTGGCGCGGGGACGGCATCAGCAGAGAAGGCCAACCCTGCTCCTGGGGAAGAGGAGAGCGCTCCCCAGGGGCAGAAAGATGGTGGAGCTGATGGTGGGGGCGCCTCGAGCCCCCAGAAGGCTCCCGGCGCTGAAGGTGAGGGGGGCTCTCGCCAGAGCCCCCAGAAGGCCCCTTGCACGGAGGAAGAGGGAGGCTCCCAGCAGAGCCCCCAGGCGCGCCTCGAGGACCCTCAGAGCCCAAGGCGTGATGCCCCGGAGTCCTCGGCAGGCGCTGGCGCTTCCAGGCCCTCTGGAGAATCGCGGGCCCTAGCCTTGCTGGGTCGGCGCCCTGTTGCAGCTCGCCGAGGGCCGTCCTTCGCTCGGCGAGGGAGGTGCTCGATGGGCTCGAGGGCCAGCTGCTGAGGAAGACCGCGTCAGAGCGGAGGAGGTCGCCGAGCTTGCGCGGGGCTGGGCTTGCCTCCAGGAGACCGTGGAGCGCTGCCGCCGAAAGGACGAGGCAGCCCAGGTGCAGCGCGAGGCGGCGGTGCGCTCTGCCGAAGAGATCCGCATCAGCATGGTCCGCGAGGTCGAGGAGACCCTTCCGGACCTGAGTGCTAGGCGCGAGGCTCTCGAGGCGGAGACGGAGGCCAAGCATCAGGAGCTGGCGGCGCGCGAGGCGGCGGTCTCCACCAAGCACAAGGAGCTCCTGGACCGCGAGGCAGGGATCATCGCCGAGTCGGAGACCGTGCGACAAGGCCTGGAGAAGCTCCGCGAGGACCTGGGCGTCCGCGAGAACCAGATGATGCAGCGCGGGCAGAACTTGATGCCCGCGAGACCGAGCTACGCAAGCGCGAGGAACAGGTTGAACAGACCGAGAAGGATCAATCCGCGCAGCGGGAGCACCTGGAGTCTCGCGAGAGCAAACTTACCCAAGACGAGGCGTTCTACCAGAAGCGCCTTGCGCTGACCAACGAGAACCTCCGCAAGAAGGAGGAGCAAATGGCGGAGGAGTCCGCGACCAAGGAGTAGCTCTTCCGCGACAACTGCAGGAAGGATTTCGCGGAGAAGGTCAAGAAGCAGGAGGCGCGCTTCACGAAGAGACGCAATGAGCTTGAGGCTCGCATCAGGGAGTTGAGGCTCAGAAGAAGCGGTTTGACTCCCGCCTTCATGACGCTGTGCAGGCTCGGAAGCACGCGGAGCAGGACCTCGCCTCCTTGACGCAGGACATGAACGAGATGCAGCAGCAGGTGGGGCCTGTTGTGGAGCTCGTCGAGGAAACTCGGCGGAGCGCTCTGACTGCGCAGGTCTTGTCGCGCCAGCGGGAGCGCATGTTTGCTTCCTTGGTGAGGCGTGCGCGGGTCGTTGCGGGCCTCCTGGGGACCGAAGCCCCCAGGCTCTCTGTCGAGGGGAATTACTACGTCGCCATCTACCTTGGCTTCTTCGAGCAGCTCCTCACCAAGTTTGAAGAGGTCGTGACGAACCCCGACGACCTGGTCGACACCGAGAGCCGCGAGCTCCTTGGCGTCGCGGTCGGCCAAGTCTTCGCCAACCTTGCACACCTCCACCCCGGCTTCGACTTCGCGTCTGTGATGGAGCCTCTGGAGAAGGAACTCGCCTCGAAGCTGGACGCCTCGGTGTGGGACGACGTGGAGAAGTACACTCAACGCTTCAAGAGGGTCGAGGTCGAGGAGAGCGACGACGAGGCTGGCGCTGAGGAGGTGGATGACGAGGACGTCGACGGCGACGACGACAACCCCGCTGCTTAGGTTGCCCCTGTAGAGAGATGTGCCAAGGGCACTAGTTATCTTAAGACTTGTTGCTTTTATTTCGTGCTGGTTTGTAAAGACACTTTTATTTTGTGCAAGTGTGGTGCCCCTCGGGAGGCCTTTTATCTGTCCCCTCATGTCTTTTTCGCTCTACGTCGTTAGGACCCTGCTCTTAGCGCAAATAGCACCGCCGCTTCGGTATGCCGGAGTCAGGGCTCGACAAGGCCGGGGGTGCGTAAGGCTTAGAGAGGTAAGAGCCCTCGAGGCGCGATGCTCAGGGGCTCCCCTTTGACGTGCAAGCAGCCCATGAGGCGTAAGAGAGAAAAGAGAGGCTCGAGGGGCGACAAAACCAGCGAGAGGGAAAAAGAGCTCATGAGGCGTAAGTTCTGGACTTAGCTCTGGCGAGACGCCTGCTTTGTAGAGGGTGTTGTGTTCCTGGTGAGGTGTTCTCCCTCTCGAGGCTACCTGAGGCTGGTTTGGAGCTTTTGGAGCCCTGCAAGGCGTCTTGTTCCCTGTGTTGGAGAGAGAGGCGAACCCACAAGCAAAGCATAGTTGTACAACTCATGCGCGCTCATAGATTTCCTCATGGGTATCTCACGAGGAGAATAAGCACCAAGGTCCTTGGTGTGGTGACGTGCATGGGAGCTAACCCACGAGTCAGAGCTCTTTGGTGAGATAACGGTCGTGGGCGGAGAGCCACGAGTTAGATCTCGGATCCTTTGGATTTTACGATGCTGCTGGGATGCTCCCGAGACACAGGCACCGTGCTCAGCCCCCGCTCGCGAGGTGCGCATGGGGAAAAATGTGAGCGCGAATGAAATGTAAGAAAACAAACTCACCAAGCAATATTACATAACGGTGCCGAAGCGCAATAGGTTCATGATGACCTGAAATTGTTCATTACACTTGGGGAGGACAAGACAAAGTCCGCCATGTCTGGGCATGGGGTTCCACAAGGAGTGGCTGAGGCTTCCCGCGGCCCGTGGCAACGCGTTGTAGGAAACTCTCAGTGGAGATGGCCCTCGTGAAGGGAAAGCTTGGTGAAGCTGGGAGGAGAAGACGCGTGCTTCCCTCTTGAGACAAAAAATGCCTGCCGCGACGTGATCACGGGTAGAACTTGCTGATAATCCCCAAGAGCAAGGAATCACTGTAGCACAATTCGATAAGTATTTGAGTGTCGAACCCACGAGGAGCTGAAGGTAAACTATCTATTCTCTAAAGCCCTATAACCCTCTTATATGGCCTTTTATGCAAAGCAATAAATATGAAAGGATCTAACTAAATGAAGCAAGTGACGTGGAATGGGTTTATCTAGTAGCAAGTTTCTTAGAGCAAGTTTCTCTCAGCAGTTTTCTCAAGCAAGTTTCTCAAGCAGCAAGTAGCAAAGATCTCAAGTAGCAAATATCTCAAGGGAGCAAGTGTTCTAGCAATTGTTATTTCATTCGTGTGGTTGTCACAATTAGTGAAGCACATGTTTCAGTCTTAGTTGTTTCTTTTAGGTGGGAGCCATAAATAGGTGTAGCCAAATAAATGAGCAATACACAACTCTTATGATGGATCTCATGGCCAAGTAAATGACTGCACAAGAGTTATTAAGACATAAAAGTCCCACCATAGCCTTAAGTTCTAGGGTCCCCCAAATATCTCCCCATAAAGTAACTTCAAGTCTCAGACACCGGTTTCTCTCTACTCCGACATGTCCTACTCAATCCATTACACTACGGTGATCACCTTACATGCATTCCCCAACATATGCGTGCACTCATATATTGTACATAAAGACAATCATAAAAGATAACAACACTTGTATGCAACCAATCAACGAACTATTTCACATTGCCATGAACAAATCACTTCTCAAACACAGATGGGAGACACAATAGATCAAGGGAATAGTATATTGCATCACACATCATGTTTGCCAAGAGTTTACAGTGGGGAGATGGAGATGATCTTGCTGTAGATGTTGATGATGAACACGCCGGAGGGGGGTGGAGCCCTCCGGAGGTGATTCCGGCGGCGTTTCCCCCCTCCGATCTTCTCCGGCGGCAGCCTTCTGACTCTCTGTTTCGTGGTTTTCTGTTTCTCCGCCGCCTCCTTTCGCGAAACGCCAGGGACCTTTTTTATAGGCGTTTTTAGGTCAAGACGAAGTCGGTGGACGAAAGATCGACGGCCACGGAGCTCCGAGGTGGAAACGAGCTAGGCCCACGCGGCCATGTACTTTAGGCCGCGTGGGACCCTCCCATTTCCAGCCTGTTGGGCTTCTGGTCTTCAATTTAAGCCCATTGCGTTCGTCTCGAAAATTCTGAACCGTGCTCTTTGACCTTGCCCTTTTTGGAGTCCCGAAGCTCCCGGAAAGTCTGAAACACTAAAAAAGACGTTTTCTGGAAAAACAGGGTTAATTCCAAATAAATGGGAAAACTATGAAGTATTCCCAAAATCATTATAAAACATTGATATAACCCTTATATGATGCAAATATGATTGGAATATAAGCAATTAAAGTGCAAAGTTCATGTATGCATTTTACATGCATCAACATCCCCAAGCTTAATCCATGCTCGTCCTCGAGTATGAAGATGATAAAACTAACATGGACTTTGCAATTTAATACTTAACAATGAATATCAAAGATGATTACTATTGCTACATATAGTCAAATGATTCATTCTTCAAAGGAGTAGCAATATGCAAATAGTTTATGAAGTGATATCAAGTATTCAAGAAGGATGTTCATGATAGTTCACAAAGTGTAACATAGTAGCAAGTAATATGGAACACATGTATGCATAATGATAAGTAGAACATCCTACAATGGTCATAGAGTGTAGATGAAAATCTGAATATGATAGGTGTACACTTTGGAAAGATGTATATGTGAGTAGAGGTAAAGCATGCATAAGTTTCATCCAACTTCCAAACTCTTCTACTTAAGTTAATGATTGCAATAAGGTATTCATTGGTGTCAAGCTCTCATTGCCCCTATCATAGCATCTTGAATGATTAAGGTTAAAGTGAAAGCAAATATGAGTAGTGTGCTTGACAAAGTAAAGGTTGGATGTCTCATGCCCCTTGAATACAAGTACCTACACCATGATTACTCAACTTAGGAAACAAAGCAAGTTCAAGTTATATATCATTGTAAGCATAATAGTATCATCAAGAGCGTCAACTGGGGTACCTCTTGTCCCAGGATATGGAACAAGCCCATATCAAAATGACAAGACAAACAAACAAATGAAAAATCTCAACACCCTTTTTATTTACCATTGGAATAGCTTTTTATTGTAAGGTGTATCACAGAATTCACCATAGCATGTAAGTAAATTTCCACCATGAATAATGCATGGCTTAGATTAGCGGCCCAGGCGTCTCTCTAACCATTTACACAAACTCATTTAAACTCACTCATTTCCACCTCATTTCACCATGATAGGCATCCATAAACAAAAGTACATGATATCAACTAAATGAGATGAAGGAGCATGTTGAAAGCTTTGCATGTGACAGCACATATGGGCTAACTCCCAACCCAACATTTATCAAGCCACAAGCATCATAATCTTAATCACAATGGGTCATGTTTTATTTATGCAAATAAAAATGTGCATCAAGTTCGTGAGAGCTATATAACCAACTTTTCCCATGGCAATCAATAACATAAACATTTTCATTCAGAGGTATAGATAACACAAACATCATGAAACATACTCGGAATAGCATATAGCTAATAGGTAGATATGGTGGACTCACTGGAATAACTTTGGTTGAAGGTGTTGGAAACAAGTTTTTGCTTGTTGGAGTTTTTGGGCTAGCAAAAGGGAGAAAGTTGACCATCTAGATGCATGCATGAGTGTCCATAGAACTAACTAATCCATGTTAAACCAAGTAAAATAACAATCAGCACCAAAACATGAATAAGTGATAGCTCTACAAAAAGATTTGCAAACTATTACTCATAAACAAGCTCATGAATCATGCAACTATATGTATCATTAAAAATCAACTCAAACATCCCTTTTCCCATCTTATAAAAGCATCCAACATATTTCAACCCATATTTCCAGTAGCTCTCTCATATATAATTGATAGTGTGGTGGTCTCTCAAGACTCAAACAAAAACAAAAACGACGCTCCAAGTTTATGCGATAAAGTGTTTTGATCGAAAAACAGAAGTTGGACGTGTGCAAACCGAGAGTGTGTAGGTCCAGCGGGGTTGTCTTCACATCCCCAAGCTTATGGTCTTCACCATCCTTGGATAGCTCTTGGTGCATCTCCTCCAATCCCTGTGAAAAAACTTCAAAACACCGTTTCTCCCATTCTTTTCTGTGGGGTGCATTAATAGTGATAAACAAATAGGTTTCTTGCTGCATATAATCCTTGAACAAAAATTCATATGACATGTCCAGAAAGTGTATAATGTTGTATGCCTACTCATAAACTCAATTGGATCAAAAAGATTCAACTTAAAAGCTCAAAGCATGCATCAAACAAAATGGGACAGAATCTGTCCAGAAAAAGCAGCAGCAAAACGTATTTTTCTACCCTACCAAACTTTCTCGAAAAATTCCGAAAAAATTCATGCATACAGAGGATGAAAAGTTGCAACTACAGTTCAAATATGAGCTCATTCGGAGTTACATAATAAGAATTAAAAATCATACCGTGCACAGATTCGTGCAGGAATAAAATCTCCGAACTCAAATAGCAACTTTTCAAGACCAACATGGGTAAAACTTGGCACTTTATTAAAAACTCCAGAAACTAACTAGACACAAATCTCTTGTTACAGCAAGAGGACACAAAGAAAAATCACACACAAAAATAACCGGGTTGCCTCCCGCAAAGCGCTTTCTTTATAGCCATATAGCTAGGCTTACTTACTTGGTATCAAGATGGTTGAAGTGAGGTGGCTTGGCATCCCCAAGCTTAAATTCTTGTACTTATTTGATATATGTAGGGTGAGCCTAGGGGTACATCCCCAAGCTTGAGTTTTTGTCCCTCTTGATCTTGTTCATCACCCTCAATTCTTCCACCTTAAAATTCTCTTTACACAACACTCGTCACAAACTTGATTAGAGGGGTTAGTGCCTTCATAAATTAAATCCACATAGGCACAGCAAAGACATATCATGAATTGATTTTAAACATTAGCTACTGTTACTATGGTTATGTAATGCTCCTTGATCAAAAGAACCGCACAAAACACAAGTAATGAGAGTAATGCAGAATAAAGACAGGATATGTCAAAAACTGGACAGCGAATTACTATTATCACTCTTTTTATTTGGTTTTAGCTTTGGGAAAAGTTTAAATGATAGAGATTTTGCAATGGTTCCATTGGCATGAACAACACATGTTCAAGGTCGACCCCAACTTCTCCATTACTCATCCTTCTCATTAACTTTCCCAAATTTTATAAAAAATGAAAATCCTAAACTAATTGTTACAAATCAGTAGGTAAAGTTATTTTGCAGTTCTAAGATATAAAGGTGTGCCAAACCGAATAGGAGTTAAAGCATAGAGACACACCTCAAAACATTAAACCATCAACTTTTAAGTCTAACTCTTTTCCTATGCATTGGCATTTTATATATGAATAAATAGCAGCAATTTTGTGATAACCAATGCATGTAGTGATCAGTAGCTTGCATTTTAAATAACATAGAAACATAAAGAGGATTCTTATCTCTTCCTCTCTCATAATAGTTGCAAGCATTAAAGTTAAACATACCCACATAGTTTTGAATAGAATCACCACATAAAGACTTATCATCTAATGAGCATAATGGATCATCAAACTCAATTAAATCACTTTCATCCTCAACGGCTTCCCCAAGCTTAAACTTTTCCAGAGCATTAGCAATAAAGGTGTTCAAAGAGTTAGTACCACAAACATGAGTGTTATGCAAATAAAATTTAATTTTCTCCTCAAACACTTCATGTCCTAACTCAAGATAGATATTATACAACTCTAATTTTTTTGGTTCTTTTCCATTTTCTAATTTTTTTGTGTTTTAGATTTATATGTTAGTATGCAATGCAAACAAGAATAAAAGTTTAGCACAACGCTCCCCGGCAACGGCGCCAGAAAAGTACTTGATAATCCCCAAGAGCAAGGAATCACTGTAGCACAATTCGATAAGTATTTGAGTGTCGAACCCACGAGGAGCTGAAGGTAAACTATCTATTCTCTAAAGCCCTATAACCCTCTTATATGGCCTTTTATGCAAAGCAATAAATATGAAAGGATCTAACTAATGAAGCAAGTGACGTGGAATGGGTTTATCTAGTAGCAAGTTTCTTAGAGCAAGTTTCTCTCAGCAGTTTTCTCAAGCAAGTTTCTCAAGCAGCAAGTAGCAAAGATCTCAAGTAGCAAATATCTCAAGGGAGCAAATGTTCTAGCAATTGTTATTTCATTCGTGTGGTTGTCACAATTAGTGAAGCACATGTTTCAGTCTTAGTTGTTTCTTTTAGGTGGGAGCCATAAATAGGTGTAGCCAAATAAATGAGCAATACACAACTCTTATGATGGATCTCATGGCCAAGTAAATGACTGCACAAGAGTTATTAAGACATAAAAGTCCCACCATAGCCTTAAGTTCTAGGGTCCCCCAAATATCTCCCCATAAAGTAACTTCAAGTCTCAGACACCGGTTTCTCTCTACTCCGACATGTCCTACTCAATCCATTACACTACGGTGATCACCTTACATGCATTCCCCAACATATGCGTGCACTCATATATTGTACATAAAGACAATCATAAAAGATAACAACACTTGTATGCAACCAATCAACGAACTATTTCACATTGCCATGAACAAATCACTTCTCAAACACAGATGGGAGACACAATAGATCAAGGGAATAGTATATTGCATCACACATCATGTTTGCCAAGAGTTTACAGTGGGGAGATGGAGATGATCTTGCTGTAGATGTTGATGATGAACACGCCGGAGGGGGGTGGAGCCCTCCGGAGGTGATTCCGGCGGCGTTTCCCCCCTCCGATCTTCTCCGGCGGCAGCCTTCTGACTCTCTGTTTCGTGGTTTTCTGTTTCTCCGTCGCCTCCTTTCGCGAAACGCCAGGGACCTTTTTTATAGGCGTTTTTAGGTCAAGACGAAGTCGGTGGACGAAAGATCGACGGCCACGGAGCTCCGAGGTGGAAACGAGCTGGGCCCACGCGGCCATGTACTTTAGGCCGCGTGGGACCCTCCCATTTCCATTCTGTTGGGCTTCTGGTCTTCAATTTAAGCCCATTGCGTTCGTCTCGAAAATTCTGAACCGTGCTCTTTGACCTTGCCCTTTTTGGAGTCCCGAAGCTCCCGGAAAGTCTGAAACACTAAAAAAGACGTTTTCTGGAAAAACAGGGTTAATTCCAAATAAATGGGAAAACTATGAAGTATTCTCAAAATCATTATAAAACATTGGTATAACCCTTATATGATACAAATATGATTGGAATATAAGCAATTAAAGTGCAAAGTTCATGTATGCATTTTACATGCATCACTTGCGTAGGTGCTCGATGTTCTATGGATTTTTAACTGGATCGCCGTCTTCCGTCTCGAGCCGTACCGCGCCGGGCCTGACGATGTGCGCGACCCTGTAGGGGCCTTCCCACATGGGTGAGAGCTTGTGGAGGCCTTCTCTGGATAGGATCCTCCTGAGGACGAGATCACCTGTCTCGAGGGTGCGTGGCCGTATGTGGCGACTGTGGTAGTGGCGCAGGTCTTGCTGGTACTTCGCCGCTCGGAGGGCGGCGCGTCGGCGTAGTCCATCGAGCAGCAGCAAGTCGTCGTTGTGGAGCTCCTCTTAGTTGTCCTCGTTGAAAGCAAGGATCCGTGGGGACCCATGCTTGATCTCGGTGGGGAGGACTGCTTCAGCGCCATAGACGAGAGCGAACGGCGTTTCTCCAGTGGGCTTCGTGGCGGTGGTGCGGATGGACCAGAGCATGGAGGGGAGCTCTTCGATCCAGTTCTTGCCGTGGGCCTTGAGGCGATTGAAGCTTCTTGTCTTGAGGCCCTTGAGCACTTCTGCGTTCGCCCGCTCAGCCTGCCCGTTGCTTCGTGGATGAGCCACCGAGGCGAAGCAGAGCCGTGTGCCAAGACTCTCGCAGTAGGCCCTGAAGATGCCGCTGGTGAATTGTGAGCCGTTGTCGGTGATGATGCGATTTGGCACGCCGAAGCGACAGGCCAGGCCTCTGATGAATTTCACCGCTGATCTCGCCGGGATGGTGCGCACCGCTTCAACCTCCGCCCATTTGGTGAACTTGTCGATGGCGACGTAGAGGTAGCGGTAGCCCCCGCTGGAGCGTGGGAAAGGTCCCAGGATGTCCAGCCCCCAGACCGCGAAGGGCCAGGAGAGCGGGATGGTCTGGAGCCCCAGTGCAGGCTGGTGGACTTGCTTGGCGTGGAATTGGCATGCCTCGCAAGCCTGGACGACGGCGGTTGCATCTTGAAGCACTGAGGGCCAATAGAACCCACTCCTGAAGACTTTCCCTGCGAGGGTGCGTGATGACGAGTGGTGGCCACATTCTCCACTGTGTATGTCCTTGATCAGCTGGCGGCCTTCTTCAGGGGGAACGCATTTTAGTGCAACTCCATTTGGACGCTTGCGGTACAGGTCTCCCTCGTGAAGGCAGTATGACTTGGCCTGGCGAGCAACTCTCTCTGCTTCTGCGCCTCTTCAGGGAGGACTCCGTCCCTGAGGTACTCCTTGAGCTCATCGATCCAGCCCGTCTCTTGATGCGTCATGGCCAACAGCAGGCGTTCCCCTGTGGGTGGACCGCAGCTCGGCGCTCCGGATGTTGGTGGTGGTGGGAGCTCTTCGTCCGTGTTCATCTCGACCGCTTCTTTTGGCTGTTTCACCGATGCCTTGGTGAGCCTCTCCTCGAACACGCCCGCCTGCTGGGCTTCTCTGCGTGATGCTCGCCTGGCGATGTCGTCGGCCTCCTGGTTCTCCCTTCGTGGGATGTGCCTGAGCTCCATCCCCTTGAAGTGTTTCTCGAGCTTGCGGACCTCCTCGAGGTAAGCGGCCATGTGGCCGTCCTTAGGCGGTAGCTCTTGTTGGAGAAGTTGACGAGGAGCTGGGAGTCGCCCTTGATGAGTAAGCGCTTGATGCCGAGGGCGATTGCGGCTCTGAGCCCGGCGAGGAGGCCCTCGTACTCGGCGATGTTGTTGGAGACCTTGTCTGTCGTGAAGCACAGCTGGACGGCGTAGTAGAGCTTGTCGCCCTTGGGTGAGGTCAGGACGACGCCAGCCCCAGCGTTCTGGCATGCGAATGCTCCGTCGAAGTGCATGGTCCAGTGGCTTGGCATTGTGTCTCCAGCTGGCGTGGTTTCTGCCTCATGAGGCTCTTCTTGCTGGGTGTCTGTCCACTCGGCGACGAAGTCAGCCAATGCTCTCCCCTTGATGACCCTGGTGGTGTCGAAGCGCAGGCCAAAAGGTTGCAGCTCAATGTTCCACCCTGCGACGCGATCAGTGGCGTTTGGATTGCGCAGGATCTGCTCCAGAGGGAATGATGTGACCACCGTGATGGGGTGGCCCTGGAAGTAGTGGCGCAGCTTCCTGGAAGCGATGAGGAGCGCGAGGAGGAGCTTCTGCTGCATAGTGTACCGCTCGCGAGCATCTCGCAGCACAGTGCTGACGAAGTAGACGGGATGCTCGACGAGGGTTGTCGATGGTGACGCAGCGCTGGGCTCCTCGGGAGCCTTGTCGAGCCTCTCTTGAGGTGGACCCTCGACGAGGGTGCCTTCTGGTTGTGCGGGCTCGGCATGGGGCTCAGGGCCTGAAGAGGATGTTTCCTTGTCGGGGGGATCTGGGCTTGGCGTGGCGGTGTCCTTCTTGGCGAGGACTGGCTCTTCCCTTTCTGCCACCAAGGCTGCGCTCACTGTTTGTGGAGTGGCTGATAGGTACAGCTTCAGATGCTCGCCAGGCCTTGGGGCAACCATGACAGGTGGGCTAGCCAAGTACTTCTTCAGGTCTTCAAATGCCTTGTCCGCCTCAGGCGTCCACTTGAACGTGCCAGACCGCTTCATGAGCTTGAAAAATGGCAGCGCCCTCTCGCCGAACTTGGAGATGAAACGGCCGAGGCTGGCCATGCATCCCGCGAGGCGCTGCATGTCCTTGAGGCGACGAGGTGGCTGCATCTCTTCTATGGCTTTGATCTTGTCAGGATTCGCTTCTATGCCGCGGTGAGACACTAGGAACCCGAGGAGTTTGCCTGACGGTACCCCGAAGACGCACTTGGCGGGGTTCAGCTTGATGTTACTTTGCGCAGGCTGGCAAAGGTCTCCTCGAGGTCCTCCATGAGGGTGTGCTCTTCGCGAGTCTTGACCACGATGTCGTCGACGTAGGCTTCTGCATTTCTTCCCATCTGAGCCCCCAAGGCCTTCCTCATGAGCCTCTGGAAGGTGGCGCCGGCGTTCTTCAAGCCAAAGGGCATGCAGACGTAGCAATACACACCACAAGGGGTGAGGAATGCTGTCTTCTCCTCATCCTCCTTCGCCATCTTGATCTGGTGGTAGCCTGAGAAGGCATCCAGAAAACAGAGGAGGTCGCAGCCGGCGGTGGAGTCCACGATCTGGTCTATCCGAGGCATGGGGTACGGGTCCTTGGGGCAGGCCTTGTTGAGGTCGGTGTAGTCGATGCAGAGCCTGCCGCCCCCGGTGTGCTTGGGAACGACCACCGTGTTGGAGAGCCATGTGGGGTGTGGAACTTCCTGATGATGTGCTTCTTTCAACTTCTCTACTTCCTTGATGATGAACTCTTGCTTCTCTGGCGCCTGGCGCCGTGCTTTCTGCTTCACGGGGCGTGCGTTTGGACACACGGCTAAGTGGTGCTCGATCACCTCCCTCGGTACTCCGGACATCTCTGACGGTGTCCATGCGAACATGTCAGAGTTTGCCCTGAGGAAGGCGACGAGCGCGCTTTCCTATTTGGGAGGCAAGCCAGCGCCTATGGTGACGCTAGCCCCCGAGCCGCTGGCGTCCAGTGACACCTTCTTCGTGGCTGCCTGCTCCTGTGAGAACAGCTGCTTCTTCTTCGCGGGCCTCTCGAGGGGCTCCATGTCCTCATCAGCGGGGAATGCCACGGCAGCGGCCTTGTAGGCGGTCTCGACAGAGCGCATTGCGTCCTGGACTTGACCGTGGATGGCGATGGTGCCGCCGCTGCCTGGAAGCTTGACGATGTTGTACGCATGGTGAGTGACGGCCATGAACTTCGCGAGGGCGGGGTAGCCGAGGATGGCGTTGTAGGGCAGGCCAATGTGTGCGACGTCGAAGTCGATCTGCTCGGTGCGGTAGTTCTGCGGCGTGCCGAAGGTGACCGCGAGCCTCACCTGCCCCAGAGGTGTGGTGGAGCCACTTGTCACCCCCGTGAAGGGCCTAGAGGGCATAAGCCACTCGTAGGGCACTTGAAGCTGCTCGAAGGTCTCGACAGAGATGACGTTCAAGCCCGCACCCCCATCTATGAGTGTCTTGGCGACGGCGATGTTGTTGATGATGGGGTGCACACCAGAGGGATGGTGCCTACAGCCTTGGTCGACTTGGGGTGGTCCTTGGAGTCGAAGGCGATGGTGTACTGCGACCACTTGAGGGGCTGGGAAGCCTCAAGCCCTGGAAGCGCTGCGCTGACCTCGCGAGAGAATTGCTTGAAGTGGTTGTTGGACTTGGGCGCCTGGGACCCGCCGAGGATGCAGGCTATTGCCCCCTGAGGGGCCTGGTAGCCCCCAGGGTTCTCGTCGGGGAGGTTGCCGTTTTGCCCAGCGTTGTTCCCCCGAGCCCTGTGCTGGAAGTTGTGGCGTCCACCTCCGCGGCCACCACGGCCTCCGCCGCGGCCGCCGCGGCCCTGGTTCTTCTCGCTCCTTGCTGAGCTGCTTGAGCTCCCAGCAGTCTTCAGTGCGTGGTTGTGCCTGTTGTGGTAGATGCAGTATGGGCGATTGTCCGCCTTTTTCTCTTCAGCCGCCGGAGAGGCCTCGCGAGGCTGCTTTGCGTCAGGCTCTGCCGCGAGGATGGCGGTGGTCTTGCGCTTCTCGGCAGGCTTCTTCTTGCTCCTGGACCCCTCAGGAGGGTCATCCTCCACTTCCTTCTTGACGAAGAGGAGGCCCTCTTCAGCCTTGGCGCACTTGTCAGCCAGATCAAAGAGCTTCACCACAGAGGAGAGGGTGTCGTGGATGCCGAGCTTCTCGAGCATCCTGTGGTTCGTGACGCCCTCCCTGAAGGCGGAGATGACGTGCGAGTCCGGGATGTTCGGAATCTTGTTGCGGACCTGGCTGAAGCGCTGGATGTATCTGCGGAGGGTCTCGTCAGGCTTCTGGCGCACCGCGCGAAGGTCGTTGTAGGTGAGCGCGCGTCGTAGGTGCCCTTGAAGTTGGCGACGAAGACCTTGCAGAGGTCCTCCCACGTGTCGATGGTGTTCTCGGGGAGGTTCATGAGCCACGAGAGCGCGGAGTCCTTGAGCGCCATGGAGAGCCAGTTGGCCATCACCTTGTCGTCGCCTCCTGCAGCCTGGATGGAGACGGTGTAGAGCTGCAGGAACTCCAGAGGGTTGGTCCTGCCGTCGTAGCGCGGAGGGAGGTCTGGCTTGAACTTCACGGGCCAGACGACGCGGCGCAGGTTGCGGGTGAAGGCGGTGCAGCCCGTGGCGTATGTCACGGCGCCACCAGCGAGTACGCCGCGGTTCTGGCGACCTGCAGCGGCAATCTCCTGCACGACGCGGTTGTGGCGGTCCCTCTGGCGCTCGATCTCCACGCGGGCATCCGCCGGAGTCCGCTGCACAATCTGGCAGTCGTGCGGCGAGGATGCGTGCGACGCGGCGCGGTGGTTTGCTGCCGGAGCTGCAGCTGGAGGAGGTGGCGGAGGCGGAGGGGGAGGAGGAGCGCCGTGCGCTATGTTCCCCTCGCGTCCGGAGTGGCGCACCAGCGAGCGAGAGGGCGCTGGTGCTGCAGTGGTGGCGGCAGGAACGGCGGCGGCGTTGATGAGCTCCTCGAGACGCCCAAGCCAGTTGTCGTGGCCCGCCTGCGTGGGACGGTAGCGCAGCAGCTCTTGCGCCATCAGTAGCGCGGTGGCTGGACTGGGCGCCGCTCGGCCCATCGTGGAGGCGCTCTCGCGCCTGGATGGGTGCAGGAGGAAGCTCCCTCGTCCTCGCCGTCGATGCCGCCGTCGTTGCCGCTGCCGTTGCCGCCGTCATCCTCAGGATGCTCGACGCGCGGCTCGGCGTTGCGCTCTGAAGCGCGGTTGGCGCGTGGGCGACCACGCGGGTTGTGGTTGGCGGCGGGCTCGGTGTTGGCCCTGCCGGACGTCCGTCGCGCAAGACGCGCAGCTCGCGTGTCAGTCATGGCGCGGAGAGGTTGAAGAAGTTGAAGACGCGCCTCAGCCCCCTACCTGGCGCGCCAAATGTCGGAGACTAGTCCCAGGAACTAGGGGTGTCTCTCAAAGCCAGGAAACGAGTAAGGGGCTGAACACAACGTCAAACAAATCCTCAACAACCTCGGCGACGGTGCTCGTCGAGCTCGGTGAGGAACATCACGGCAGAGAGGAACACGAGCCGCTACCCAGGTTCAGGCCCACCGTGAGGTGTAAAAGCCCTACGTCCTGCTAAGATGTATTGCACTGCTTGGAGAGGTTCACAGTACAAGGTGCTTGCCGAGGGCACAGTTATGGCTATGGTGGACTATGGTGGAATGAGCTCCGTCTTCTTCTCAGACGTAGCTCCTTGGTTGTGGAATGAGTTGGTGAATGCGGGATCCCCCTCCTAGGTCGTACACTGGCTCCTTATATACTGGGCTTGGTCCTCTTCCCCGAAAATCTCCGGCGGGAAGGGATACCACAATGCCGCCGAGTTGGAGCACAGCGCACAGCGTCGGGGGCGTCCATGGACGCGGTCCATGGCAGGGAGCACGTCGTCTTGGCAGAAAAAGCCACCGTCCAACCAGGACGGTGGGCTGGCGCTGCAGAGCTTTGGGGCGTGCCCCACGGTGACGTCGCAGTTGGAGCGTAGCGGCGGCCGGCCGCTTTATCACCAATTTGGCAAGTCTTGGAGTCCGCTTTGCTTGCCGCAGCTCCTTTGACCACTTTATACACGAGAATGGCAACTGCGGCGTCTTCGTCATCGCGCGCAGGCGCGCGCGTCACTCTGCGGCGGGCGCAGAGCCCATGTGCGCTCTGCAGCGTGCAGGAGCTTGCTTCCACTTGAAGGAACCCCGCGAGGGCCTGAAGCCTCGCCGAGGTTTTGCAGCCGTTGACTTCTCGCGAGGGAAAACCTCCCGAGGGCGGCGCGGAGACGCGCCAGGGCCTGAAGATCTTCTAGGAGAGGCCTTCCCGAGGCAGAGGTTCCTCTCGAGGCCTCCCAGGCCGATCGTCTGGTCCTTAGCAGAAATGCTCAGTCGAGCAAAGAAGCCCTCGCGAGGGAAAATGCCTCGCGAGGCTCGTCAGGCTGAAAGCCTGGTCCTTAGTAGAATTTCCTGCGGAGCGTTTGAGGGCTGTGGCAGGCCGGCCCATGATACCCCGGTTTCCACTGGGCCGACACTCGTGATGGTGGACGATCACTCGGTGTTGATGATGCTTTCCGATACCGAAGTGTGGTTGGGGGCCTTCAGTATTTAACCCTCACTCGGCCAGATATTTTGTTTCCTGTCAACAAGGTGTGTCAGTTTCTCTCCCTGCCGACAGAGATACATTGGGAAGCCGTGAAGCGCATATTGCGGTACGTCAAGGGCACCATCAGTACCGGTCTGCACTTTCGGAAGTCCTCCTCTACCGGTGTTAGTATTTTCACGGATGCAGATTGGGCAGGGTGTGTCGATGATCGACGCTCTACCGGAGGCTTTGCCATCTTTGTAGGACCGAACTTGATTTCCTGGAGTTCGAAGAAGCAGCCTACCGTCTCGAGATCCAGTACCGAGGCAGAGTACAAAGCATTGGCAAATGGGGCTGCTGAGGCCATGTGGGTCGAGTCAGTGCTCAAGGAGCTTGGCGTCTTACAGCAGCGCACACCAATTATGTGGTGTGACAATTTAGGGGCTACATACCTGACATCAAACCTAGTGTTTCATGCTCGAACCAAGCACATTGAGATAGACTTCCATTTCGTGTGTGAGCGAGTAGCTGCTGGAGATCTCCAAGTCAGGTTCATTTCCTCCAATGATCAGTTGCCTGATGTGTTCACTAAACCAGCCACACGGCAGATGTTAGACCGATTTAGGACCAATCTAACTTTAGTTTCTAGAAGTTTAGATTGAGGGGGAGTGTTAAACATCGGTCTTGTATAGGAGTATGTACGCTGACCGTACACGATGTGTACATGTATTTGTTTGTTATATAACGTGATCAAGTGGAGGCTAGACCCCACGAAACCCTAAACCTAGTTTCTAAGTCTGTGCACCTTCCAAAGACACTCATTGAACTGTTACATGCCTGCCAGAGGCACACGTCGATCTGCTCCAACAATGTCTGAAAGGTGTAAACAGATACTGATAATGGTGGAGTTTCTTTCAGTAATCCAGCTATTGAATTCTCTTCTTGTAGTAGCATTTGTGATGTTTTTTTGGGTCTATAATGGTATATTTTTTGTTGTAGGAAAAACATATACTGCTATGTGATCACGAATTCACTATCAGGTGTATCTCTCAACCTATTTCAGTCGGAACAATTTATGAGGTCCTTATAGCTTAGTGATTTCTACACAAAGGAGCATTTGTTGGGTAGTCTTGCTTATTTTGTTGCCTGGCAGATTGTTGTGCTAATGGAAGGAGCTCTTTCTCTAATTCCGTCCCATTGTGTGCTGATTTCTTTGTCAAGCAATGCAGTTTTCAGACCAAAGATATTGCTTCAGAAGAATGTGTGTGTTAGTCTTTTATAGCTGCATGAAAATTGTCATGAAGCATACACTGAAGTTATAATGATTTTTTTCTCCTGGACATCCCGTGTAGGATTTACAAACTGCGTAAACTTAAGTTACTTTTTTTGGAACTTATTATCAGGTACTCAAAGTTACAACACCTAGAAGTGACTAAGTGAGATTGTTATTTATCAGGTATACTAGTAAGTACTTAACAAAATCAAACGGGGTGCCAGCGTAACTTATTATCAGGTACTCAAAGTTACTCATAGGTATACTAGTATGTCATGGGTCTGGGTAGAGATATGGCAGAGATGTGCACTCCTCAGCGACCTTGAGCGCGCCTGAGCGATCGGAGATAGCTTTCATGCCCATTCCACCCCCGTCGACACATGATGCTGATGTTCTCTTTGCAAAAAAGCTTTGCAGCATACTTAGCAGTGTGGAGGCTGCCATGCCTAGATCTGGAAGGGCGATTGCTTGCCTCCTAACAGGGTCAACAATCAAGGGAAAAAACAAGAAGGCGAGCAAAAGCAAGAAGGGTGGCGCCATTGGAAAGGCGCTCGTGGCTGCTTGATGTATGATCTTTGATGATCTTCGGTTTCTCGGCTCGTTCTATGACTTTGGTGTTGTTGTTGAGGTGTTCCGCCAGTGGTTCCATTTTGGTGTTTAAGGGTCAGGGGATGTGATTGTTGTGTTGGGAGAGCTTGCCGAGTTGGTTATATGGTTGTGGGTTTTTCTTTGTTTGTGAGTAGTTCGCTTGGGTGTTTGTATCGGTTTTTGCCCGATTTCCCGTAATTAACTGTGCAATTCTCTTCTTCTTAATTAATAGATTGTGTCAAGTCTTTTGCTCCCGTTTCAAAAAAACAGGGTGCCCAATGCGACATACCTCGGGTGCTTAAAGAGGATAGGTGAGGTGCCGAACAATGAAACAATGCTACCTAGTGTTCAGTTTTGGCGTGAGTCCATGTCTCTGCCCAGACCAATGACATACACGACAAGCAATAAACAATGAAAGAAAGCAATATCAACAAAGGGGACACGAGATTTTAACGTGTAAAACCCTCCAAGGATAAGTAATAAATCATGGGCGCCAGCGAGCAGAATTTAGCCTTTATTTGAATAACTTTATATGAATTTGGATTATCACAAAATAAATCTACTAGAGAGATTTCCAAGCTAACACCGTCCTTCAATATACATGTATCCTTTGCAACAACTATTTTGAAAAGTAATGAGTACATAGAGTACTCTGCAAGACTTTGCATCATATCTACGCTATGTATGCAAGGTATCAAAGGAATGGTATGTCTGTGTTAAGTGACAACGAGCACTAAGCACCTATAGAGACACGCTACACTAATCCATGTAACTTCAACACTAATAAGTTTCCTTTCGAGGAAGTGAATATCGAGAATAATCTCTGTCACCGTGTGCATCGATTATGCCCAGGTTGCTTCCACATAGTTGTTTATATCTTTCACTCATGTTGTTTAGCTTACAAAGATAGTGCACTTAGTTAGTACTAACAGATTTAGGGTTTATGTTTGAAAAAAGTGTCAAACTATTTTAAGTCCGCATATATTCAATGCAAATCCGTAGATGTTTTAAAATATCTATTCACCACAGCATGCCGAAGAAGTTTTCCTCTGATCTAGTACATGGAGAGACTGGGATGCAATGGATGTGTGTAGGGAGAAGGAATCGTTACATGTGGTCGTGAACAATAGAGGAAAAACTATCGTACGGATAATATTGACCCAAAGGGCGAGAATCATTTGAGCATAAGATTAAAAATGCAACTCTAATAGAAAACAAATTTAAAAGTTTGTACTTTTAGACAATTGAGCCGAAGAGAGGAAAATACCCTTTGTATATATTTGTATATCATTAAACATTAAATTCATCCAAGAGAATAGCAAAGAAAACCCCTATTATGTAGGAAAAACAACGAAAAAATATCAAGAAGAAGAAAAGAAAAAGGTACTTCTCGCAGTGATGCATCCGTTTCTCACTACCCGATCTTGTCAAGGCTGTCGGCGACGGTCTTCATCTTGGGCCGGAGCTCCGGATCGGTTTCGGTGCACGCCAGAGCGACATGGAACGTGGCAACCAACTCCTTCTTTGGTAATGTTGGTGCCTCTCGCAATAGCGTTGGGTCCACCATCTCCGCCACGGGCCGTGCGTCCTCCTCAAACCCCCGCCGCACCCACCTCACCACCTCTGGAACAGCCCCGTGCTCCCCGCTCCCGGACCGATCTGTAGTAGTAGACGATGACGGCCCAGAGAATGACGTCGACATGGACGGAGACGCGTGGTCTGTTGGACCGCGCCCTGTTAGCAACTCCAGCAGGATGACCCCGAAAGAGAACACATCCCACTTTTGCGCTGGTTGGGCCCTCGGAGAGTGCGCCTCTGGTGCTTGGTAGCCACTCACATGTGTTGGCGCCGGCTTAGTGTAGGGGATGGCGCCATCGAGCAGGCTGCCTGAAGACGGCGGTGCAGGGTAGAGCGTGCCATCGGGGACGCATCCGGCGATGGTGAGGAGACGGACGAGACCAAAGTCGGCGACACGGGGGGAGAAGTCGGCGTCGAGGAGGATGTTGGAAGGCTTGACCTCTCCGTGGACAAACCGCCGAGGACTGCACTCGTGGAGGTACGCCAGGCCACGAGCGGCGCCCTTGGCGATCTTCAGCCGCGCCGACCATGACAACACCGCTTCACCTGGGCGACCTGCAATGTCAAGACAGTGGAAGTCAAACAACTAACATTTCCATTCAGAAACTAATGAAACAAACAATTGACCAGTTTTACAACAAACAATTCCCTATGTTTGGAAGACACGTTAATTGTAAGTTATTATTGTAATACTACGGTTTTTAATGTCCTAAGCACTGAATACCATAGTTCTATTGTATTCTCTGTTTTGTAAAAAAAAGGTCTGAACCTCCTCTTTAGAAACTGCAAAAATATTGCAGTATATACTTCAGTTAACAAGATATACTTTCAACTAGAGCCAAACACCTCACATAATTTTATGCCATGGTTTTTTTTTAACCATGGTATTCTAAGGATACTTTAAAACACTATGCTGCCAAACACTCCCTAAATCTACACGGGTAAAAAAAAACTCGGACAAAAAATACACTGCTTTTAGCAAGAAACATTTTATATGCTTGGCCAAATGGTAACCGCTGCGACAGCATGTGTGATACGATTCCGGTGGTTCATCAGGTGCACGCTGAGGGGGCAACCCAAAATTGATGGCAATTGATTCTGAAGGAATTGCTCCAGAAAATGGCCATTCGGTTAGCAGAGTGATGCGGAACATTAGAAGATCACGAATTATCCGGTTTCACCAGGCACATGAGGAAGCCACTAGATGTCATTTGCTAGTTGGTGCTTCCCGGAGACACAAGCAGCCATGCCAAACACATTGTGAGACGAGTATGCAGTAATAGTAGAGAACAAGTGGTACTGATATAATCATAAATTAGAGACCTAACACTCTAACAGGGCGACAACTAGACAAACCATTGCTGCCTGCACACACATTAATTATGGGTTCCTCACAGCACACAAAGCTCTCAACCTTTGTCCTATGAAGGCCTAAACGCCACATGAAGTCCATCAAGCAACCTCAGCAACAACCAGTACTACATTCATCATTGATTCACAAGGTAATCAAAAGTATTGATCATGACTGCATGCGCGTCGCCGAGGCGTGCTTCCACACA
Organism: Poa pratensis; assembly: GCA_947311845.1. Lineage (NCBI taxonomy): Eukaryota > Viridiplantae > Streptophyta > Magnoliopsida > Poales > Poaceae > Poa > Poa pratensis. The sequence continues at coordinate 13,561,245 of CAMZMU010000123.1, read as the reverse complement.
CTCAATTATCACCTCTTTGCGTTTTGCTTTTGCCTCGCCTGAGGAAACTTTTGGGGTTTATGTTAGCCCGAGAAGATCATTCTGTTAGGCTACGACAATGACAAAGGTTCCAGAGCCGAAAAGGTCTTCTTTTTTCCCATCACCCAGGCTTTGCATGCAGGAATGAGGTTGGTGTAATCAAAGACACCTTCCATTGGCATCCCTTTGTCTATGTTCTTCTTTGGTTTGTCAGCATTGTGTGCCAGTGGATACCTAGGAGTGTGCATATACACTAGTATACACCATAAACAGTGCCGTGACTCTAAGTATACTGTTAACAACTCACTCAGTTTCCAAAACGTAAAGCAATAGATTCTCTTATGTGAGAACTCGAGCAAGAGCACGATGCAAAAGGATCTTTGCGTGGTGTCTACGAAAATTCAACATAGCTTTTCCATGCTACCATTATCGTATTTATGTGATAGCGGTAAATTTTTTTTTTTAGATACAAGGCCAAAAGGCCCGACGTTAAATTAATAACGCCCAAACGGCGACACATTACAAGGAGCTGAACCCAGCTTACAACACGAACACCACACCCTCACTAAAACAAACTCCCAAGGAAACAAAAGCTGGCAGCGCGAACAGCAGGCGCGGCCATTACAAAACCAACGCCAAACAGGGAGCAGAGCCTATCGGCAACAGTGTCGGGCCGGAGCACACCCAAGGGCGGGCCATTTTCACGCACGCCGACCAGCTCGCTCCACACACGCAGGAGATGCCACCAGCAGCCGGCCACCACCAGGAACCGGCCAGAGCTGATCCCGCACCAGCTAGGAGCACCACGGGAGTCACCAACAAGCGCCGAGGGTGAAGAGCTCGAAGCAAGCCTTGCCGAAGAAGGCGCACCGCAGATCCGACGCCGAAGCGCCGCAACTCCGCCAGACCCCCGACGGAGAGCCACTAGTCGAGAGCTCCAAGATGACGTCTCCAAGAAGAGCACGACACAAGAGTGTCGTCGCCACCCGATCCGAAGATCTTGGGTTTTCACCCGGAGCCAGTAGAGGGAGAGAGAACGGCCAACGCGACACCTTCAGGAAGGGGACGGCGTCCTCAGACATCGCTGTCGCGGCCCCATGGGCGAGGGAATCCCCTCGGCCGTCTCCTCCTCCAATACGGCGGGCAGGGAGCACCTACACCACCGCCCCAACAAGAGGCTCGCCGGAGCCACGCCGTCCCAACGGCCATGGCCACCGGCCAGCACCAAAGCCAGGGGCACGCCCGCCAACCCACTGACTCCCACCTTCCAGGGCCGCCGCCCTAGCTTCCTAACTCGCCGCCACGCCGAAACCGCAACAGAGGCACCAAGACACACCACCGCCACGCGGGCCACCCATGATCGGGAGACAGCTCGGAACGGACACACGGGGCCCACCATGGGCACCGTGGCAGGAATAGGGCCTCCACACCACCAGGTGTGAAAACCCTAGATCTGGAGGGCCAAACCCTAGATCTGACGGAGGAAGAGCCCGGGGCACAAGGGTTGGGCCCCTGCCCTACCCTAGCCACAAGGAGCTCCACCCAGCCGCCAGGAGGCCGCCGCCAACGGGGGGAGGACCGCCGGAGAAGGAGGGCGCCGGCCCGGGCCCCTGCCCAGGCCCCAGCCCTCGGACGCGGAACCGCGCCACGCAGCCCGGCTGCCCACCCCGGCGAGCACCTCAACACGACGAGCACCAGATCCCCACCGCCAGCCGCCATGGGCCACGCCGTCTCCGCCACCAAGCGCCGCCACCGGCACACAAAGAAGCTCGCGGGAGAGAGGGGCGTCACGACCTCCGCCTGGACGCGCGCGCGGGGAGGGGGCCCCTCACCGCCGCCAACGACCGGCCGGGGCGAGCCCAGCGGCGGCCTGGCGGCGGCGAGGGAAGGGGGGCGCACGGGGGTGAGAGGGGGAGCGACGCGAGGGGAAGGGACACCTGACTCACCTGATCCGGTAAAAATATTATGTTGGAGTTTAATCGGGCTTCGTTTTGTATTTAACTGTTTGACCAAACGTAACGGCAAGTTACTTTTGCCTACGTTATAAAAAAAAAGTTAATTTTGCCTTGGCTGGCCGTCGTCCGCCCGTCGACAACAGATGCCGGCCCGGAAATGAATGGCAGAATGTGGTCCATCCAATCCATGTCGGTGTGCTTCCTTCTTGGAAGCTTTCGCTCAATAGCCTGACCAGTCAGTCCATCTGGTTCAGGACAAGGAAACCTTTTTCATGTGAGGCCTCGATCGAACTTCGGTTTTGTTAGCTACCCTACCGTAGTACTCCTTCTCCAATTTTCTACCGCACACACATAAACATGTTCATATTCCTATATGCACCTGTCTAAGCCAAATTCACCTACCACTAAGGGTCAAGTAGGAAGACCCCACTAAGGGGCTCTCTGAACTGCAGGATTTTCAAAACGAAGGAATTGGAAAATTAAAGGATTGAGTTGTCATGCATTTAAATTCCTACAAGATTTTAAAACACAGGATTTTTGTAAGAGGTGGTTTTGGATGGTGCATAGGAAACGAACACATGATTTTTGCAAGAATGAGGAGAGAGAATAGAGAGAGATAGTGTGACTGTGTGAGTGCATTGGACGAATGGAAGAAGAAATAAAATTAGGTTTGAGCTCATGTTGAGATTTCTATGAAATATAGGAGGCATAGGGATGGTTTTCTTAGGAATTTGATAGACTCAATCCTACGATCCAAAGGGATTCCACAGAAAAAATCCTATGAATTAGAATATTCCAAAATTCCGATGAATTCCTTCCATCCAAACAGACCCTAAGCAATTCAGCGCGGCGGCGAGGTTACCGGCCGTGTGTTCGTAGCAGTGTACGTGCGAACTTACCACGCAGCGCGGTGGCGAGGTTGCCGTTGCCGACGAAGTCCGTGACGACGAGCTTCTCGTCAGGAGACCAGTAGTAGGCGCGCAGGCGCACCAGGTTGGGGTGCCGCACCCGCCCCATCGCCCGCGCCTCCGCCCTGAACTCCTTGCACCGCTCAGCGCCACCCCCGCCACCGCCCAGCCGCCGCACGGCCACGGGAGTCGAGCCGTTCCCCACCACAACCTTGTACACGATCCCCTTGCCGCCCTTCCCCAGGACATACGCCGACGACCGGAGCAGCTCGTCCAGCTCCATCCGGAATCCTCGGTCGATCGCCACCAGCACACCGTCGCTGCCGCTGTACTTGCGGTCTCCGCCTTCCTCGTCGTCGTCGTCCGACGAGCCGTCAGAAGAGTCGCCTCTGCCGCGGAGGCCCCAAATGCAGCGGCAGAGTCGCTTGTTGTTTCGATCGTCATCGTCGTAGTCTTGTGCGATGGCCCGGCCTCCTCTCCTGTCCTTGAGTTTCCAGTATACGTACACCAGGATGATGCCGACGAGGGCGACGCCCGCGGCGTCGGCGACGGAGATTAGCGCTATCAGGCTTGTTTTGATCGGCTGGTGGTGCTGGCCGTCCTGAGAAACAGAGGCGGCTGTTGATGGACTGGTGGTGTTCTGTGGCGGCGGAGACTGCGTCGGCGGCGGGACGGCGCGGCAGGCGACTTGGAGCGGGAAGCCGCAGAGGGCGGGGTTGTGGAGGAAGGCGGTGGGTCCCTGGCTGGCGAGGGAGCCTGTCTGCGGGATAGCGCCGGAGAGGTTGTTGAAGCGGAGGTCGAGGGTGACGGTCGCCGGGAGGCGGCCGAGCTCCGGGGGCACGATGCCGGAGAACTGGTTGTGCGAGATGTTGAGCGTGCCGGAGAGCTTGGGGAGCTGGCCGAGGCTCGGTGGGATGGAGCCGTTGAAGGAGTTGGAGGAGAGGTCGAGCTGCTGCAGGTTGGCCATCTCCGGCCATATGCCGGCTGGCACCTCGCCGGAGAAGGCGTTCTTTGCGAGGATCAGCCGCTGCAGGCTCCGGCAGTCGCGGAGGTCGAGGGGCAGCTCACCCGAGAGCGAGTTCCGGGAGACGTCGAGGTTCTGCAGCCGCGGGAGGTCGCAGAGTGCCGCCGCCGGGAGCCTGCCGGTGAGCGCGTTGTTGTAGAGGAAGAGGGAGTGGAGGGACGACGCGTTGGCGAGCGCGGCCGGGATGGCGCCGGTGAGGCGGTTGTCGTGGAGGTTGAGCCGGCGGAGGAAGAGCAGCGAGCCGAGCTCAGAAGGGATGTAGCCGGAGACGTTCTTTCCGGCCACGGCCACGCCGACCACGCGCGGCAGCGAGGAGATGTTGGCGCAGGTGACGCCCGGCCAGCGGCACGGGTCGGCGTCCGACTCGGACCACTTGGAGAGCACCGACCACGGGTCGTCCGTCACCGCCGCCTTGAACGACAGCAGCGCGAGGCCGTCGGCGGTGAGCGCCACGGCTGCCGGCGGTGCCAATACGAGGAGGAGGAGGAGGAGGAGGAGGAGGAGGATTGTGATTGGGAGTGTCCTCATTAGCAAAAGCACGCCTCCTTCCACCTAGAGTGAGTATGTGTGAGTGGCAGAGAGCCTAACAATAACTGTCAGTGGCTAGAGCGAGAGAGATGCAGGGATTGTTTGTTATAGAGACATACGACAGATCTGCTGCAGCACTGCACAGCAGGCTGTGATGTCTTTTTTTTTTCTTTTTTTTTTGAAGGGAGCTGTGATGTCTGTTTGTTGGCACCTTGCCATGCATGTGGGGAATTCTGACTTCAGATGGAGGCCCGCGTGTAACTAAATTTGTTGTTATTCTTGAGGAGGTGCCGCGTGATCTGGACCGTTGATATTTCAGATAAAACCGCACCACGATCACCGCGACGACGCGGTTCTAGGCGGAACGGACCTAATAATCGGTAAGATTAATGTTGCATATCAATAGTGACTTTGCATCTCAAGTTGTTGAAAGAAACTTCAAACATTAGTTTTTTCTTTCGCCCCTGGGCCCCGGCCCTGGGCCCTTGAAATCTCAGGACTAGCCCTGGGCGCTCGCGATCTACACCGTTGATATTTTAGTCGCACTCGATCCGACAAGTGGACCATGGGTTCGAGCACTTGGAATTGAGTGGACACCTTGGATTTTGAAGGTGTAGTGGACTGGTGTGGTGTACCGGTGTGCATGCAAGCTACTTAATTAGTTAGTGGTGATCAATGGGGATTTCCTTTTGTTTGCTATGTTAGTGAGTGAGGAAGTGGTTATGTGTGGAAAGATGGTTAATGGTGGCTGTCTTCATCACAGTAGGTAGGCCCCCAAATGTGCGAACGGTGTGTGGAGGAGAGAGTACAAGGGAAGCAAAGTTGTGTAGACTGTTTGTAGAGTGTAGGAATGGCATGATGATCGATGGACGTTGCGGTGAGCCGAAGACTGGACGGCCACCTAATTACTAAGTATATGAAAGCTGAACAAAACGGCGGACTGTCCGCGCTCTGGCAACTGTAGCAACTACAGTAATCACTGTAGAAATGAACAGTGTTGAACAGTAAAACAATCCCGGCCGTCCGACGGCGATCGGACGATCCAAGCAGCACAACCATGCCGCTTTTGCAAAAAAGCCCCTGCCAAAATCGAATATTAACCCGCAGTCCAAGAATTCGCGAGCCGATAAACCGATTTCATAATTGCGAAACAACCACGGGCCTTCTTGCAAAATAGACCGCAGAACCTCTCCCTCCCCTCCCGCGGTGGACTCGCTCCCCGCTCGCCTTCGCCGTCGCCGGCCGATTCCGGCGTGCTCTAGCCATCTATGCCGCCGTCCTCTGCCGCAGTCCACGCGCCGTTCGACGCTCCGCCTTCTCCTCCACTTCAATTTGCTTTTCCCCTCCTGCCGCGGCCGCGCGCGACCCAAACCTAGGCTAGGGTTCCGTGACGGCGCCGCCCCGCCGAGCTCTCCCCTGCTTCTCTCGGGCCGCGCTGCCGCACCGAGTTCACCTCCTCCAGCTCCGCCGGAGAGACGGCGAGCACCTCCGCCGCTATGGCATCCCTCTCATCCTCTTTATTCTCCCCGAGATCGATCCGCTGCCCACTCCTCTGCGTCGTCCCGCCGAGCAGCAGCCGTATGCGCTGGAGATAGCGCACGCGCTGGAGATAGAGGACGTCACCCCCTGCTGCGCGCCGCCTCCCTGTGACCTTCGCTTGCAACGACGAAGAGATGGCGGTCGCCTCCCCCGATCTGCTGCTGCTCACCACGACCATCACCCCAGCCTGCTCCGTCCCATTTCTGCAACGTAGAAGAAGGTATGGTCGATGGCTTCCCCTATGAAGTACCAGGTAACAAGAACATGTCCCTTCTTAAACTCCCTGATCGCATGACAGTTTCATCTCGATTACCATATGTTGCTATGCTTGGGTTACAATTCTGGTCATTGGGTACTTGCTATGTACTGCATTTTACTTGCATTCAGTAGTTCAGATGTGTGTGGTTGCTGTAGTAAACCATCCTAATGTTCATATGAGATTATTAACGTTCTTGCTTCATTTCTTGCAGTACTATCAAGTTTAGATGCATTAGCTGGCCATTTGATGAAATATAAGTACTACAAATGCTATCTGATGAAAAGGTGAAATATTTAATGGTGCGAGAGGTTCTTACACTCCTGCAGTATTTAGTGGTACTGCCTGCTTGCAATGTACTGCATTTTTACTTGCTTGGAGTAGTATTCAGATTGCAGATTCAGCAACAATTAAGTTATTGCTTTGTTAATTAAATTTATATTAAATTACTGCTTGCTTGTGCGCTTTGTATTCATTCTATGCAGGTAGCAGAGATATCCTGTAGCAACTGCTTGCTGTACTAACATTGCTACTGTGACTTCTTGGAGTAATTTGACTGAAAAAATTGGTTTGTTTGCTTGCACATATGTGCTCCGAATAGATTTTGCTTGCCTATTCCACTACTCCTATTTGTTTCTTGCTTTAAAAATAAATAAATAAGCAAATCACAATAGTAGTCTTCCCTTTGTAATTTTATTATTCATAAAATGTGAAGCAATTCCTTTTTTACCTCATGTAGGCTGATGCAATCATTGTGAACAACACTGCCAGTTTAGCCGCTGTCATTACCCTTTGTAATTTTATTATTCATAAAATGTGAAGCAATTCCTTTTTTACCTCATGTAGGCTGATGCAATCATTGTCAACAACACTGTCAGTTTATAGCCCTTTATATACACATAATTTCTTTGCAGGAGAGGTAAACAGTACTGGGCAATATCATTTCCTTCATCCTGCAACAACACAGACTATCTATCAACCTCTACGTTTTTAAGAGTAATCGAGCTGAGCAACTTATTAAAGAAAGTATCTGAGATATTGAGGCAAATCGCATGGACAAGTGCATATTGTACCAGCAAAGAGTGCTTGCAAGGATCGCTCTACCTTGCAGGGACGGTGAGTATTTTGCTATGCTAGCTACGTGTCATGTACGCTTTACCTGTATATTATCATCATCTGAAGAAAAATCATCGTCAACAGTTTGGAGTAAAACTGTTTATTTCCAGCAGCCCTCATCTGTACCTGATGATGATAACAAATGTGTAGTATGTCTGCAGGGAGAGATAACATGGTAGTTCAACAAAATTCAAATCCAACGAAATCAGATATAAATAGTCCTACAAGTTGCAATTTCAACTTCCAAATCTTGTGTCTCAGAACTGAGATATGACGATTTAATGCCTGAAAAATGTCCAGTCATCCGCTATATAAAATGTAAATATAAATTATACAAATATAGCGAGATTAGAGATTACGATTAAGTCACCTCTCATCTTTGGAGCTCAATACTTTTGCCACGATTATCTAGCATGGTCATGTGTTCTTCTCCCAGTTCACCTAATATATCTTTGCAAGATCTGTTCTATCAATTGTGTCACTCTACTTCTTAGGTGTTTTTCCTTTAGATTGGACCAGTCCAACCTATACATTAAACATCAGTTCTAAAAAATCTGGAAGTTTGAAATTAGCTCATAGAAATAAACCTTCTCCCCTGCATTGTGAGTTGCATGTTAAATATCATTGTTTGTATATTTAGCTATTTTTAACAGTATTTGATGGTTGAGTTCTTGGTTCGTCAGTCTCGACCTACTTCGACACATGAAGGTGACACTTTGTTTGCTAATGGAGCGAAGAACAAAGGTTGGTTGCAAATATTCTCTTCACTTATAATACCCTGCAGATTTCTCTTTACCTGTTCGTGCAATATTTGCTAGCAGGGTCCTGATTGTCTGATGACCTAGGCCGCAATGTAAATCCTGGGAGGCTGATGCAGTTGCTGGGGTGACATTGTACGGGATTCAAAGCCTATAAGCGGACATCGTTGCAATCAGCAAGTCCAACAAGCCGAGAGACCGCTGGAGGTGAAGAGATCGCCGTGAAGAGATCGCCTACATGTAAATCTGGGAACAGAGCATACCATCACATGTGTAGCTGAATTAATTTTTGAAGCCACTCAGTATGGCACATGGCCAACAGATTGTGCAAAAGAAGTGCATAAGGTTTTTTTGAACCTCTTACAGTAGGGCAGACCCCTACTGCCTTTTAGTATTAAAAAACGATAATTACATATTTTCGTAATGCCCTTAGCTTGCAGAGAACGAAATTAAATACTATCGTCTGCCTCTGGCTTAGTTCTACGAACTAGAAGTCTGAAATGCATAAGTGCTGCTATTGGTTGAAGGAACTCTTTTTTTTTTGTTAGTCTCGACACCTGAACTTATGATCTCTAGCTAGGTACTGACCAAATTTTAAAACAGTCTTATGTGAGTGTGCATTTCATTGAATATCAGCTCAGAATCATCTAAACGACGTTGAATATCATTGTAACTACAAGAACACCCTTGAACAATCTTTGAGATTTTTTTTAAAAAAAATTAGTTCTGAGTGACAGGTAAGTTCACACACAGATCAACAAGCTCCAGATTCACTCTTCATACAAAATAGCTAAACAAATGTTGACACCCACACATATTTATTCTTAACGGAAGTGATCTTAATCTGCCCTTCCCCTTTCTACAGCAGGGTTCAGCCGATCTGTGCTCGGAAGAGAGGTTGTGGCCGCGCTGGTTCAGGTACTACTTTCTTGTGCTTCACCTTCTCTTTTCAGTTCTGTTTTCTATTTACGAGCGACCTGATTTATCCTATTATGTTGATGTTTGGCTGCTTATCTGGAGGTATCATGAGTTGCTTATTGGATGGTGGCGCTGCTGCATTCCTGACATCCGGCAGGTGCTTTTCTTCCCCTCAAGATTCTTTCTCATCTGAACATGGAAATGAGAATGTGCAGTTTAAAAAAATTATGCATTATGGGAGGTGGTTCATGCTATTGTCTTATTGTGTTCAGTTTTCCAGTACATAGCTGCATAACTGATTCAGTCATATAATAATAGATTTCTTTATGCATGATACAATTTACTACACTTAACAGTTCAGTATAATATAGTCTTGCTTGCCTACACGACATTTCTCATAATGTCCTAACTCTTCCTGTAATTGCTACAAGTATATAAAAATGTTATATAAAAATGTTATATTATGGTGCATTATGCGGACAGTTCCTATGTGTTCTTCATCTTTTATCTTCTAATTGCGATAAGAGTCAGGAGTGCTTACCCCTATCACTTACATTTTTAAAGCAATGTAGTGCTGCCCTTATAGATGTTTTATTGTTATGATTTGTATGATGAACTTTTCCTTCTATTTTTTCCATGCTCTTCTCGGTTGTCTCCTATTGCCTCGCCTTTATTGGGATTGGAATCAAGCTTATTTTGAAGTATACCGTAAGTGCAATCTTATGATGATTAACTTTTTCCGCCTTGGGCTGCTTTGTTGGGTGAACCTTCTGGTATTGATGGTTGTTCTGCTGATTTAGCTCAGATGGGTGTCTCAAGCGATTCAGTCTCCTTGCAGCTATTCCATTCCGTCTGCTTCTCATTGCGTTGTATTGGCATCTGGTTCATCCAATTTTCAGTTTAAGCGTTCTCCAGATCTTGGTTCCTGTATTGATGATGTAGCTGTTGACGCTGATGCTTTAGTTCCCCGCCTTTGTTGCCTCCAGGCGCTAATCCCCTCGACTATTTATCGTGAGGTATGGCCAGTGTACCATTTCTTTTTGTTGCAGCTGTCTTTTATCAGATCATATTCAATTTTTTGTTTACTTTTGTATGTTTCTTTCAGTTCCTCCGACGCCTTATGTGCCTCTATGTCGAGATTGTTACAACTGTCGTATGCGTATGGTTGTCCGCTGTCATCGGGCTTTGCTTTGAGCAGGGTTTACGCCCGGTCGTATTGACTTGCCTTTATCAAAAAAATTCATCAGCTTGCTTAAGCGTAATTTCTCATCCGTTCCGCTCTTATTTCTGTTATTACCGCTTCTGCGTGTACCGATTAAGTGTATATATAAATGGACATCGTGCCAGCTGCCCTACATAATCCTGTATATATCTTGCTGTGTATTGCATTTATTTTTCACCGTAGATGAGATCAGCTATACAACTAAATACGTTATACAAAACAGAAAGGGCAACTGTGCTTGCAAGATACATTATGCAATTAAAACCAAGAAACAAATCATCAACAAAAGTTCTCATCAAGGGCGCGGCGTGCCGCCGCGCCGAATTCAACTAGTCATTCCTACGGTTACAGAATTTAGGTGGCCTGGCACGCCGCGCCGAATTCAACTAGTCATTCCTACGGTTACAGAATTTAGGTGGCCTGGTTGGTAACTAAGCTCTGTTCGTGCACTTGCTCCTCTTGGTAGCTTTTCATGGCACGCTTCCAGTTCCAGCCTCGCCTCGCCTGGTCCTAGTTTATATATAGTGGCAAACTGCATGTGAGAATTAGCAATGATCAACTGTGTTTGGTGCTGATGAGGGCATTTTTTAACTCCTTGTCATCTTCACTGGACAGCCACCGTCAGACTCAGTTTACATGATTGAAAGGCCAAACTAAAAAAAATAAGTCGCACAGTCAGAATATATAGGAAACTGCACTAAATTAGCCAGAAAAAAACCAAGAGTGCATGCACGTCACAGACTTAATTAAAGCTAACTAAAAAATCATCAATAGACTGAATTCACCGAGACGTAAACAAAGGCGAATAACTTGCAGTCTCGCCACTGACAACCAAAAAAAATACTTAAAAAAAAACTAAATTCTCAAGTGGCGAGACTGCAAGGAGGAGGAGTATATAAATAGACAATAAAAGAGAGGTAAATCACTTAGCCAATTCCTAAAAAACTAACCTGCCAAGGTGGCCATTTCTTACATTCTTCTTGCCTCTCCTTTTGCACCTGCATCGACCACAAAACAACAATATGAATAGGGAACATCAAGAACATAACATGCCTACTGAGCATAAACCATGAGTTCCACAAGAAAATCAAAGAAGTGACCGGACAGGGACCACCAATGCACTTACAGCCATACACTCTTTCGAGAGACTGCAAATGAACATAATCAGCTAGAAAAACTTGAATTGAGAAGGGATTATAACAGATATGTGGACAAAGATAAGAAAAAAAAACTATAAATCCTCTTGAGAGACTGCAAATGAACATATTCCGTTAGAAAACCTTGAACTGAAAATGGGTAGTTTCTTTGGGATGGTACTTTTTCTGATGATCCAAATTCACTAACACTGTGTTTGGTTGCATAGAATTGGGGCTCGGAATTGAATTGGGGTTGAATTCCAAATCCGAGTTGGAAATGAATTGGCCTCAATTCCAAATCAGTTAAATTCTTGTTTGGATGCACAACATCGTGGAATCGTGGAATTATTGTTTTGATCTGTTCGTCGGCGAGCCCCTTGAGCTGTTCGTCGGCGGCGACGGAGAGGAGGTTGGGCGCCAGCGCGGTGGCGGACACGGGAGCGGAGTCGTCGGAGTCCCAGGGACGCTCGAGGTGGAGGACGGCGTCGCGGAGCTCGGCGCGCTTGCGCATCTCGTAGAGCTGGCGCTCGCGGGCGAGGCGGGCGGCCGGCGGAGGAGGGGAACGAGAGGAAGGGGCGGCCGAGGCGGTTGGAGGAGAGCGGCAACGGCGGCGGAGGGAGGAGCGGCGGCCGGCGGGGAGGTGCGGCGGCCGGCGGGGCGGGGCGGTGGCCGGCGGAGGATGGGAACGAGAGGAAGGGGCGGCCGGCGGGGCGAGGCGGGCGGCCGGCGGAGGAGGGGAACGAGAGGAAGGGGCGGCCGAGGCGGTTGAGGAGAGCGGCAACGGCGGCGGAGGGAGGAGCGGCGGCCGGCGGGGAGGTGCGGCGGCCGACGGGGAGGTGCGGCGGCCGGCGGGGCGGGGCGGTGGCCGACGGAGGAGGGGAACGAGAGGAAGGGGCGGCCGGCGGGGCGAGGCGGGCGGCCGGCGGAGGAGGGGAACGAGAGGAAGGGGCGGCCGAGGCGGTTGGAGGAGAGTGGCAACGGCGGCGGAGGGAGGAGCGGCGGCCGGCGGGGAGGTGCGGCGGCCGACGGGGAGGTGCGGCGGCCGACGGGGAGGTGCGGCGGCCGGCGGGGCGGGGCGGGGCAGTGGCCGGCGTCCGAATTCCGAGCGTTTCCGACCTCGGAGGCTCGGAATTGCTCCCTTCACAAAACGGTAGCTGCGGAATTGGCTCGGAATTGGTCTGCAATTCCAAGCCCAAATTCTGAGCGCAGTCCAAACGCCGGAATTCGGAATTGGGGCTCCAACTCCAATTCCAAGCCCCAATTCCGTGCAACCAAACAGGGTGTAAACAAGTTTGCTTTGTAAATCATTTATCCATAAACCATGAAGCAACTTCGGTAACTCCAATCAAACATAAGATGAACAAGAGAGAATAATTAATTTACACAAACCGTGAGACTCTGAATCATGGGCCAGTGCATGAACAACTACATACATCTACTTCCCATCGGGTAATTGGCTTATGCGCAAATAAACACCATTCATTTGGTAGCCATGAGAACAACCAAAAGGAAGTGTGATTATTATCAAATAAACACCATTCAGTTTTTCTCGCTAGAAATAGCCTATCTCAAGTTTTAGCCAATTGTTACATTTTCAAAATTCAGTACAAATTGTCTGAAAAACAGTGGCATCAACAATAAAAGGTAACTCTATACGCTAACCAAAATGCAAATGCAAAGACGAAAGAACATGGAGTGGAAAATACAGAACAAGTGCGCATGCTTTTGAAAGGGAACAGTAGGCGTTACAGGGTGCATTACAATGGCGACGAACTGAAACTGAAAGCAAACTTGAGTGTTGGCATTCAGCGTCACCTAGTGCGATCGCTTCCAGCTTTGAAGGAACATAAAAATGAAGGTGGTGATGGAAAATAAAAGGCACCCTCTCTACGCAACGCCTACCATAATCTCGTCGACAGCCTAAGCATTTAGCCATGGGAAATGGTCCTTCCCGAGCTTGCATCTCCATAGCGCTGCCCGTCATGCCCCAGTGGTGATCCCGCAGCATTCCGTCATCTAGCAGTATGTGGCTTCAAAGAGTTAAAACTTCCGACATATGTTGTTAGACCACTCAATACAGCTAGGATTGTGGTTACCTTATCAGCCTTGGGGGGGAGGGGGGCCGTACACAACTACACATAGCTCCGCCTTTGCTTGTCGCCCTCCCCGCCATGTATGAACAGAGGAGGGAGGAAGTGGTCGAGAGTCCGACGGGCTACAACGACAACACATGACGCGGATCCCACTGAAATAACACAGCTCCAGAAAAGGATCCGATGGAAATACAAGCTATCGCTCCGTTCGATATGGAGTTGGTAGCCATGCCTGTATAGACAATTTCTTAATTTAAATGCCCCGTGTAGTAAGATATGTTTGCATAACAAGAATAAGTCCTAAAAATATGTGCACGCGCGCTAGGATTTTTTTCATGTAGTAGCATTGCGATGCTCTGGAAGGAGTAGAATTCTACACAGGTGCTAGCATTTTGTCATGATTTTTCTATAGATCGCTAGCTGCAAAAGTAAACTTGATGTGAGCAATTTTGCCACGTACTGGAACGATGCTTTGCGAACGACTATGTACATGGACATGTACAACCTGAAGGCTTCTTTAAACTTGGGTTGCTAACTTGCTATCGGCCACTCCGAAAATAACCTCTGAAAATGAGAAGATGTCATGATAGTACTATTGTTCACCGGATCAACCCTGTACGTACCATTCTTCTACTTCTACATGGACATGGCAGCCTAACTAACTGAATAGTTGATCAAGGTTGTGCAAAACAATTCGTTATTTGAGTTCCCACAAATAGACAACATGGCTAAGATGCTAGTATTGTGGGGGAATAAACCCTGGGTTACCAAAGTTCACGACTCGACAAGAGAACAAGAGAAGCAAGTCCGGCTGCCCGCCTCCGGCCGCCCGCTATCCGGCTGCCCGCCATCCGGCTGCTCCTGGCCAGCTGCCCCGAAGTCAACATTCGTCCCATCGGACACACGTAGATAAGACAAGCCATACCTGTACCAGGACACTATGCATGACATCACTGAAGGAAGAACACTATGTGTGACGTCATCGAATGAAGGACACTATGCACATGTCACCGCGGGCCACCCCTTGTCCCCTGGGCACCATCTTATATTGCGCCACAGGAGGCCAAGGGAGGCTCTCACACTTCCCATCTCTCACACACTCATGCTCACATACCAGCCCTCATACCTTAGTTCATCCTCCATTGCAATACAGCTCTAGGAGCAAACATGTAACACCACATATAATCCATTATATACACCACAGATGCAGGATGTAAGGGTTTTACCTCCTCACGAGAGCCCTAAACCTGGGTACGTCTCGCGTTTGCCGTGCTCGTGCCCAATCCCGCCGGAACGCCATCGCTCGCGCTGTCGCAACCACTCAAATAAGCCACCCTGTGGCATATGCCGTGCGAAATACCACGACATTTGGCGCCCACCGTGGGACAAAGCGGCGACCGGAGTCCCGTTCTCGGCGGGACCACTCTTCATCACCATCGTCGTCTCGTCGTCACCATTTCCTCCGCCGGAGAAGCTCGGAGGCTAGTCGGGCTCGCGCCAGCACCATCCTCGTCTATGTGCAACCGTGCGTACTCATTATTGTCGCCAAACTCCTTCAACCAGCCTCGTCCACCGTCTGTGCGGCCTCGCCCCTGCGCGCCCGGCGGAGAAGCCCGGAGGCTCGGCCTCGCCCAAGCTCCGCGCCCGCGCCCAAGCTCCTCTCCCTGTGCCCGTCTTCCTCTACTCCGCGCCGACCTCTGCCCGTGTCGACTTCCGCATCGTCCGTGCCCGGCCTCCTCCGCGCCATTCTCTCCTCCGCTCATCGGTGCCCACGGCGGCCTCAGGCCGTCGTTCTCCGCGCCAATCTCCTCCAAGTTCCTGTGCGTCCGTCCGTCCGCTGCCTCTCGCTGGCTCCGGCTGCGGCCCGCCCCCCTGCGCCGGCTGCTCCGCCCTGGCCGCGACGGCCCCGTCATCACCTCCGCCCGAGTTCCCCCCTGCGCCGTCCCGCGCCCTCGCACCCGTCGACGCCGGCGCATCCACTGTCGCCTGCGCGACCCGTGTCGGCTGCTCCGTCCTGGCCGCCTCCGGCTCCTCCCCGCCTCGACCCTGCGCGTCTCCGGTCGGCCGCACCCTGCGCCCCCGCTCTGGCTCACGGCGGTCGGTTGCGCCTCGCGCATCTCCGGCTGGCCGGGCGCCTCCGCTGGTGCTGGCCGGTTGAGAAAAAAGAGAAAAAAAAGGAAAAAGAGAGAAAAAAAGGAAAAAGAGATGTGCCGGCTGGTTCCTGCCCCGTTTGGTTAGCTGGCCGGCTGGGTCCAGATCCGGCTGGAGCTATCCGGCTGCCCTCGTTTGGTTGGATGGCCGGCTGCGTCCCGATCCGGCTGGCTCCATCCCGTTTGGTTGGCTGGCCGGCTGGGTCCCGATCCGGCTGCGGCGCGTTTGGCTGCTCGACCGGCTGGAGGGCTCCGCCCCACAAAAGCGGCTCTTCCTCTTCAATATCCGCTGGCCGGCTTCCTCCGGCTCCACCAAACTCGAACGTCCCCGCTTCGACAACCCGAACCGCATCCCCACCTACGACATAAAAGCAGCTAAGTGACGTTTACGCTTCACATTTTCACTCTTTTACGCATCAGCTCGTACCGCCTCGGGGGACACCCGGAGGCTTGGCCTTGCCCCCGTCGGCTCAGTCGTTTGCCGGCTAAAAATTCTCCAACTCGCCAGTAGCGCCTTTTTTGACCGGCTTAGTAGCGTATACGGCACCAGAGGCCCACTCTTCGGTTCCAGCCGTACACCGCAACCCGGCAGCCCGGCTGGCAAGAGCAAAACCCGAGGTCGCTTGGACGCGAAAGACGTCTAAGAAAGGAGTAACTGTCGTTTCGCCGAGTCGCTTCTATCCAGCTTCTAGATCTAAGTACCGTGCCACGCGCGCCCCGGCATCTCTTCGGATCCACCCGCAGACCGCAGACCGCAACCCGGTTGTTCGGCTGGCAAGAGCCTGCACCCGGGCGGCTAAGTGCACGAGAAAAAGATCAAAGGAACCGGGCAACAGCGAGCCGGCAACAACCATACATAAATATTCACCCGGCATCCCCAATATTTTACTCAGCACAGTTGCAAATTTAGTTTGTTTACTTGATGTAACAGGGAAAACACGCAGAGCTCTGCGCCCTCGGTCGGCGGACCCCGCGTCCGCATCTGGCAAGACTCGACGTCCGCGACCGCTGGGCGAGCATGACAGCACCATCCACTACAACAACAACAACGAAGAACCTCCGCCTGACTCTTTGAGTCACCCGGAGGCTAGTGTCGGGGGAATAAACCCCGGGTTACCAAAGTCCATGACTCGACAAGAGAAGCAAGTCCGGCTTCCCGCCATCCGGCTGCCCGCCTCCGGCCGCTCGCTATCCGGCTGCTCCTGGCCGGCTGCGCCGAAGTCAACACTCGTCCCATCGGATCCACGCAGACAAGACAAGCCATACCTGTACCCGGACACTATGCATGACATCACTGAAGGAAGAACACTATGCGTGACATCATCGAATGAAGAACACTATGCACATGTCACCGCGGGCCACCCCTTATCCCTTGGGCACCATCTTTATAAGGTGCACCACGGGGAGGCCAAGGAGGAGGCTCTCACACTCTCCATCTCTCACACACTCATGCTCACGTACGAGCCCTCGTACCTTAGTTCATCCTCCATTGCAATACAACTCTAGGAGCAAACATGTAACACCACATATACTCCATCATATACACCACAGATGCAGGATGTAGGGGTTTTACCTCTTCGCGAGGGCCCAAAACCTGGGTACGTCTCGCGTTTGCCGTGCTCGTGCCCAATCCCGCCGGAACGCCGTCGCTCGCGCTGTCGCAACCACTCAAATAAGCCACCCTGTGGCATATGCCGTGCGAAATACCACGACAAGTATTGATCCCAAAACATATTAAATGAAAACTCTTTTAAACACAACACTAAGATACAATGCATTGCTAGAGTTGTATCTAAGCACTAAAGCACACATTTAGTATTTAAGATACACCACCGGAGGACCTGATGTTTATTACCCTCAAGTGTGCACGTCACGTGATATATACTCCTTGGCAAAAAAAAAAGTGATTTATACTTCATCAGAAAAAATGTGGTATATCCTCCATCTAAAAAATAGTATATACTACACACAAAAAAAGTGGTATATACTCCATCGGCAAAATGTAGTATGTACTCCATATCTTAAAACGTGGTGCATACTCCAATGCAAAATGTGGAATATATGACATCCTAATTTTGTAACACATGCAAGCTCCTATCTATAAAAATACGCTGCTCCTTGTAGTTATATATAAACGTGCACATAATGTACGTGGACCTTGTCCATAGATAAGACGTGATAAGATCCCTTAAATTATAGAATCAGCTACCCGTAAAAAAAAATGCATGCACACGCCAAGAAGTAGCAATTGCATGCAACGGCCTTGGTATTTTCCGTTGGTTTTGCTATTGGGTATTCGAGATGTTGCAAAAGAAAAATCACAAGTTTTACTGATTGGCAAAAAATGTTGTAAAATAGTGTTGCATTTTGAGAACATATTTGTACGAAACCCACGAATTGACAATCTTACTTGAAATAGATCACGCAAACATGTAATAAAAAAATGTTGCACAAAATTTAGGAATATTTGGGTGTCAACTCGCCTCGATATTACACGGTAATAGAAGCTTCCTTTCCCCGAAGCGGTAAGTTTCAGCGCGTACGCCGTTCGATCTATATCGGACGGTGAGCAGGGACAGAAGAGAGCATTTCAGAGACAGATTCAGAACAGGGAATAGGAAGGTCCTGACAGCCGTTCCCTCCGCCGGCCTCCACCAGACCATACCCTCAAGCGGAAGCGGGCTGCGCCGGAGCCCAAAACCCCGACTCAGGCTCAGGCCTCAGGCTGAGCCCAAGCGGCAGAGGCGGCTGCCGAAGAAGAGGGCTTACTACCGGAAGGTGGTGTACGACGGTGGCGAGTTCGCGGCCGGAGACGGCGTGTACGTGAAGCGCTCGGAGGGGGCGGAGTGGGACGCGGATGACCCGGAGCAGGAGGAGTGCCGCGTGTGCTTCCGCACCATCGGCGGGGTGATGGTGGAGTGCGACGCGTGCCTCGGCGGGTTCCACCTGCGGTGCGTGCGCCCGCCGCTGCGGCGCGTGCCGGAGGGGGATTGGGCGTGCCCGTACTGCGAAGCTGAGCGTGCGGGGATGGCGATTGACAGACCCAAGCCACCGGTTGGGAAGAGGATCAGGAGGACCGCCGAAGAGAAGCTTCTCTCCAGCGATTTGTGGGCTGCACGCATTGAGAGGTCAGTGGCACTCGATTTTAGAGGTGATTCCAAGTTTCGTGTGGTGAAAAGTTTTTTGTGAATTGGTTTTCTTATTCATGTGAGAATTAGCAATAGTTGGTCACATTGCAATAGAATTTGGAGAAGTTTGCAGAAATGAAGCGTGTTGGCAGTTCACTGTAGTGCTGGGCTGGTGTGTACTTATGTGTTTCTGAGAAAAGGATGTGGAATAGGGTGTCTTGGTGGTTTGTTGCTGAGAATAGGAATTGTAGAATATCTCGTGCAATTACTAGGTGATGGTGCATAAACTTAATTCAGTTCTGGAATGTACTTTTAGACACATTTTTTGTTATAGTGAAAATTCTAGTTACTGGTATATTAACTACCATTCAGCAATACTTTACTTACCAAATAGCAATAACGTGTAACAGTTTATGGAGGGAGCCAGATGGAGCATTCTGGGCAAAGGTGAGGTGGTACATTATTCCTGAAGAGACCGCAACAGGAAGGCAGCCACATAATTTGCGGAGAGAGCTCTATTGTGCCAATGATCTTGGAGACATTGAGGTGATTAGTGTTTTTCCTGTCTACGTTTGGTTCCTTCGTTTTTCCATGTATTGATTGTACTTTGTTTGTTCTTGTGGCTTTTACAGATGGAAACTATCCTTAGACATTGTTTTGTCATGAATCCTAAAGAGTTTAGGGATGCCACTAATGAAGGGGATCATGTATTTTATTGTGAATACGAGTATGATGTACACATTGGCATAATTTTAAGCGTTTGGCAGATATTGATGGTGAACCTGGGGTAAATCTTTTGAAACTTCAAAGCTGTGAAATTCTGTTCACGGAGATTTGGATAATCATTGTGGTATAGTGAATTGCCAGTGATCTTGTCCTTGCACTATTATGCGGACAAAAGAAGATCCCAGTGACAAGCCTTACAATGCTGATAATGACTATGTCAGTGATACAGAAGAAGATTCAGAATACGATGAGGAGGATGAACCAGCTACACGTTGCTCGACCAAAAAGAACCAGTCCCATGGATTCGCTACTGTATTAACTCTTCCCCCTCTCCCTCTATTTTTAGATGAAACCCTCTCCCTCTATAGTTAGGCATTGCTTTACTGAAATGCATCTTTGTTCGTAGAATTCACAGAAAGGGAGGATTTATGGCCTGCAAAAGATCGGGATCCGAAAAATACCTGAGCATGTTCGGTGTCATCAGAAGACTGCTCTGGAGAAGGCGAAAGCTACGCTGTTATTGGCTACTCTTCCCAAGTCATTGCCTTGCAGGGATAAGTATGGATATTCATGTTTGTTGCATGTTCCATCAGCTTCTTACAAACTATTACTGAGTAGGAGTCTTGTGCCAGAGAAATGCAGGAGATATCTGCATTTGTGAAGGATGCAATCTGCAATGACCAATGTCTAGGACGCTGTCTTTATATTCATGGTGTGCCTGGTACTGGCAAGGTAACCGGCCCTAATTTCATGTCCGTGGTGATGATTTGGTTTCTTCTTCCGCGGTTGGATGCTAAACTGCATTTCCTGCACCTGCTTTGTTGACTGGCAGACTATGAGTGTACTTGCAGTCATGAGGAGGTTGAGATCTGAATTTGATTCTGGAGATCTGAGGCCCTATTGTTTTATAGAAATCATGGTCTCAAATTAGCTTCTCCAGAGAATATCAACAAGGTATACAAACTTCTAAGTTTGTTAAGAAATGAAAAAATTCTACTCAAGCATAGCTTACACATTCACTTATCAGTTAACATAGACTTATAACAGGTACACTTTATAATATATGCAGGTTATATATGAACAGTTGAGTGGGCATAGGGTCGGATGGAAGAAAGCTCTTCATTATTTAACTGAGCACTTTTCAGATGGCACTAAGATTGGAAAAGAAGAGAACAAACCAATTATTTTGCTCATCGACGAGCTTGATCTTATTTTGACAAGAAATCAGTTGGTAATATAATCTATCTGAACTTATTAAGTAGATGTATAAGTCTTTAGTTTATTTCTTGAGAAAATGCCCAATATGCCATCGTTTCACATTGTTCCATGTTCATTGACATTTGGACAAATCTTTTTATCAGGTGTTGTATAACATTCTTGATTGGCCCACCAAGCCAAATTCAAACCTAGTTATTACAGGTACCTATAAATTTGTCTTGATTAGTGATTTTGATATCTAGCCTATTATTTATTCTTTGGTTGTGTTGGTACTGAATCTTTATCTTTGTATCTTCTTGTGGATGATGATTGTTTGTGTCATTTAATCTGAGATTTACTGAGAAACTGTTTATAGACTAGGTCCTTCACTTGAAGGTTAAGTTCTCCTATCTGCGTATAGACCCTCATGACGTAGCTTTTCATAATCATGCTTTCATTATTTTTATGGTCTTTCCTTCCAAACAGTGTGATAGAAAGCACCTCCTATCTGCTTGACACATGGAAGTCAGTGGAATAAAGAGTTTCAGCAATGCAGTGTGGTGTCATTGAGTATTAGTTGCCAGTTGCTACTGCAGTCAATATGACATTCCCTTGTACCACTGAGTTTCATCATTCCATAGCACGAGGAAATTAATTAATTTCTGGAGCAAAAAATAAATTAAAATTAACAGTTCATTCCATAGCCTCTCTGCTCTGTCAAGTAAGAAGGTTAAACCATCTAGGGTTCTGTTAGCATGCATGTTCATTCATCTGAGTAGAGTGCCATTTCATGCAGGTAGCTGCTATATATGTCCGGCGATGCTAGGCGGGCCTTAGAAATTTGTAGACGCGCAGCAGAGTTTGCAGACTACCGTGTTAAGCAATTTCAACAGGTTGGACAGACTCCCTCTTCTGCGAATAGGCGTACCGTCTGCATGTACTACAATTGTACTATCCTCAGTTCCAAATTAAGTGACGCTAAAATGAGTGTATCTAGACGTGTTTCAGTGTGTAGGTTCACTCATTTCAACGTGGATTAATTTGCGATGGAGGGAGTAATAAACTATTCATAAATGGGCTTACCTAGGTTTATGCTAATATTTTTCTTATTTCACCCCCTCCATTTCTTCAGACAGCTAGTCCCCTAACTGTTAACTTGTAGGAAATGGAGCCGTTTGCATGGGTGATATAGAAGACGCAATTCAAGAAGTCTTTTAGGCACCACATATTCAAGTAAGTGGAGATAACTATTGGCTCTTATCTGAACTTGTACTTCGTGTTGGCTTTGGTATGCAATATACAGTTCTTTCAATTAGGGTAACCACAGGCACTTTTCCCCCTGACCAGATCAAGTAGTAATACTAGCTAACGGTCAAACCTTACATTACCAACTTTTCCTCACTTACAGGTAATGAAGAACTGCCCAAAATTTGGAAAAATTATATTGGCTGCTATGGTTCACGAATTATACAGAAGTGGCCTACGGGAAGTCTTATTTGATAAGGTGAGCACAAATTTTGTTAATTCATATGTTGATATCAAGCTTTGCAGTCATGCAAAAAAAGTTGCCCTTACAACTTTCCCTTCTGAATCCACTCTCTTTTTTCTTAGGTAAATTTTCCTGATGAATTTAGCCAACCTTTCTTAAATTGTTACCTACATTAATTTCTACTCCCTCGCCGACCTGTTGTAGGCAACTCTCCTTGCTTACCACTAACTAAGTTTTTCCTGAATTCGTGTTTGCCAGCTGCCACAACCTTAAGCTGGAACTGTCACCACTCACCAGTATGCTGTGGTTTCTAATATTCTAATCGACCTAGGCCTCAAATGTCACCTTGGTTTACTTTACTATACCTGAATTCAAATGAGAAGGCTGGTTTACCTTAGCTCTATGAGTCATGAATGCAGTAAATTTGTGCTGTTTCGATGACTTCACAGTTCTGGTTATTCCCTGGATCAGTATATTTGTCTGTAGTGAAATACCATGTGACCAATTACTCAGTAGTCATTCCATCTCTCGTGGAACTATTACTCCATTACACCAATAATTCTTCCAGCCTCTTCTCTGGTTGAGTTTCTTATGTAAATTAGAGGGTTGAAATTTTTGTCTCGTGCAGTCATGTTTGCTACAGAAGTTTTCATCATGTCAGCGTTCCTTCACAGTTCACCTAGTGAATGTCCTTTTATGTTACTGAATTGATGTCGATTTGTTAACATCCTGCTCTTATGAAAGTTATTCCCATCTGGAAACTACAAAGAGTGCCTACAACTACATCCTGCGTGCATTCGAAGAAGAAATCTGATGGGATCTCCTTTTATCCTGTAGCTGGCGGCGACTGTTTTCTCTTGGTGCCACATCAATAGAGAACTATTGCCTGGATATGACTCTCTCCTGAAAATCTGGTAAGTGATTCTGATTTAGTCCGTACTCATATTCACATGGCATGAAGCTGTGCTAAAGTTGTGTTTACGTACGGTCGCCTTGAGTTCATGTGTATGTACCATCATGTATGATATAGATAGTGTTAGTGTTGCCTTTGCTTAGGTGCATTGTTACAAATGCCTCTGCATTGTCATTTTCTTGTTCCAAGAGAAGTCATACCATGATTGGAAATGCCGTTTCCTTTGAACTTTGGGGTTATCATCGTTGCAGGCACACACTGGTTGGTCCAGTGCATGTTTGTGTTATGTTCTTGTTTCCTTTACCAATATGGAGACTTCATTCAAGCGAAAACTTATATGGTACACTGATTGTGCGAAAGTGCTAAAGGTCATGCAGGCACTAGGAAATCATATTGGTGCTCTGTTTCTTCAAGCACTTCAGTTTTTCTACCTTGGTTGGCCCTGCACTAGGTATTCAAGAAATAAAATGATGGCTAGTTCTTTATAATGCTAATATTGATCTTGCTGTTCTGGTAACGAAGGATAAGCCGGTCCACCCGGTCTTACTGCTGGGCAGTTAAAAAAAAGGGCAGCCCGTGCACGTAGACAGTTACCACATTTAATTTAATTAGCTGCATATTCTTTGGGGGAAATGATAAGATCTGTAGTCTGATCCTGGCTTGTTGTAGGACTAGGTTCCATCACACGAAAAATGTATTTCCATCGCATGAATTTTCTTACATGGAAACAACTCAGAACATAATGCATCCTTTTAGGTTGCATATGTTGGAATCCGTAAGTGTTTTTTTTCATGCTAGTCTGATCCTATGGTATGATTAGACTACCGATTATTTGTGTACATTCTCTACCAGTCTCATAATTTTCCCATCTATGGTGCATTTACCATTTGAAAAAAAGGCAAAACCCTTAGCCCCAGTGCTACATCCTCTATTATCAATGCAAATGTTGTTTCAGTTTAGTGTTTTCTTGTAGTTGCAAGCTTGGTGAGAGCAAGATCGTTCTCTGCGAGGAAGGCACTAAGCATAAGTTGCAGAAGCTGCAGCTCAACTACCCGATGTTAGCTTGCAAAACCGCATTGCCCTTTGAAACAAGCATTACAGAACAGCTCGAGGACAACATCCATTAAATTTTGTAAAAGAATCAATGTCAGGCAGCTAGATTGGGGATTAGTTAAATTTGATTCATAGATAAAATTTGATAACCAATTTACATCGAACAAGAATAAGATGTTTCCCCTTTTACCCCCCTCTATCGAAACCCTAGAACCACAAGAACAATTCGAAGGTATTATTATCTATACGAAGGGAAATCCACTTCGGCTCATAGGTGCATCTACACCCACTAACCAAAAAAAAGAATTTTAAAATGTCAAAAAATTTCAAACAAAAATTTTGGATGTCCATATGAACATTCTATGTTCGTACAAAAAAAAGGGATGAAAAGACATTTTGTGCGGCCGGTGCAAAAAAGGCAAATCCCCGGTGTTCAAAAATGCCTCTGCACATAACATTTTTTTTCTCTTTTTTATACCGGTCACACAAAATGTCTTTTCGATGCGTAACTTTTTTTTTTGTACGGATAGACATTTTTCATATTAGCACCCGAAATTTTTGTTTGAAATTTTTTAAGATTTTGAAATGCGTTAAAAATGCATTTTGCAAAATGGGTTCATCTGCACCCGTGAGACAAAACATCATGTCCCTATATGAACCTCTTTTCTCATTTACTAATACCTCTGTTTTGATGGTCGGCAGCGACGAAGTAACCTTTGCCCTCAAGGAGTCCCTAGATCTTCCATGGCTGTCCAAGTACCTGTAAATCTCATCACATCTACAGTGGCGGGATTTCCCAGCCTTGTATTGCATCTCTTGTTCTCTGGGGAGCAACTTCCCTGTATACATCTATAATAAGTTCATGCCCTCCGTTTTCACCTTACACGAAGTTTGTTGTAGACATCTTGTTTTTGGTCACGAGCATAGCCTTGTGAAACTAAGAAACCTTGCACGCTTTATCTAAAAAAAGAAACCTTGCACGTCTTCTACAGAAACTTAGAAAAAATACGCGAAATCCCGTGCTTGATCCGTGGAGCCAATTGCTGCACCGAACACATCTCAGTTGCCATCTAGATTAAGAAGCTCTCAGTTGCGGGCACATTTGTGGAAACTTGCTTGTCAACGTATTTTAAGCACATTTGTGGAACTAGTAAACATGCACGTGCACGCACGTCTCGGCAAATATAAATCCGATTTACAGTTTAGTGAGTTTTTTGTTTGGCAATATATGTCATGACTCAATCTTATAATAATGTGCGAGCAACATGTTGCATCACTTCAAATTCAGAAAGCATAAACACAATAGTTATTGTTTGCAAGAAATCTTTATACTCCCTTAAAAAATATTCAAAAGCATTAAATAATCATAGCAAAAGACTTATACCCCGAATCAAACAAATCGGGCAGGACACGCACACATCTGATCGGAAAAAGAAAACGAAAAAGAAAAATTCGGACAGCCCCACACGGCCACAGCGCCTCACTCACACCGGTCGTCTCCAACTCTCCTCTCTCACCTTCCACCGAGACGACCCGATCTCTCCCTGCTCTCCGCGAACGCGACCTCGCGGCGGCCGGCGGCCATCCTCGCCCGCCTAGGCCGCTTGCAGAGGGAGTGCGACCAGCACCTCTGCGCCACCGCCGTCGCCATGGCGCAGGCCGTCAGGGAGCAGGGCGTCCCCGCCACGCCCGTGGCCTACTTCGCGGCCACGGCCGCCGCGCTCTCCCCGTTCGAGCGGACGGGGCCCGTGGACGCCGACCGCCTCGTCGCCTGTGCGCTCCTCGCGTTCCTCTCCTCACATTTGTCCGTGCTCCCTTCCCCCGTCGCGCGTGCCCGGTCGCCAGGTTGCCCCTTGATGACCCACAAGTATAGGGGATCGCAACAGTCTTCGAGGGAAGTAAAACCCAATTTATTGATTCGACACAAGGGGAGCCAAAGAATACTTGAGAGCCTTAACAGCGGAGTTGTCAATTCAGCTGCACCTGTGAATAGTCTTGCTCGACACAGATTATCAGTAGCAACAGTTTTATAGCAGTAGTAGCGGTGAAATAGTAGCAGCAGTAAACAGAGACAGCAGTAGTGATTGCAGTAAACAGTAGGATTAAAACACTGTAGGCATAGGGATGGATGAACGGGCGCTGCATGGATAAGATAGCTCATATAATAATCAAGACATAGGCATTGCAGATAATAATGATAAAGCATCCAAGTACTAAGTAAACGTAGGCATGTGTTCCGTATATAGTCGTACGTGCTCGCAATGAGAAACTTGTACAACATCTTCTGTCCTACCAGCCGGTGGCAGCCGGGCCTCAAGGGAATCTACTGGTAATTAAGGTACTCCTTTTAATAGAGTACCGGAGCAAAGCATTAACACGCAGTGAACACATGTGATCCTCACATCGCAGCCATTCCCCTCGGCTGTCCCAATTATTGTCACTTTGGGACCGCGGGTTCCGGACAACAATATGTGTATACAACTTGCAGGTATGATCAATAAACAGTGCATATCATTATGAAACAATAACATGTTCAGATCTGAAATCATGGCACTCGGGCCCTAGTGAAAAGCATTAAGCTCAACAAGTTGCAACAACATCAATAAGTACTAACAACGGATACTGGGCACCATGCCCTAATGATCTTATAGCTTATTACATGAACAATCTCATCCAATCCCTACCATCCCCCTCAGCCTACAGCAGGGAATTACTCACACATGGATGGGGGAAACATGGATGGTCGATGGAGAAGCGTCGGTGATGATGATGGCGATGATCTCCTCCAATTCCCCGTCCCGGCAGAGTGCCAGAACGGAGTTTCTGGTCCCCGAAATAGGTTTCGCGATGGTGGCGGCGTACGGTGATGTTTCTGGATGAAGTGGACGACCCCCCGACGTTTTTAGGTCAGAAGGGTTAAGTAGTCGAAAGGGGGACTCGGGGAGGTGCCCGAGGCACCCTCCTCATAGGCTGGCGCGGCAGGCCCTTGGGCCGCGCCACCATGTGGTTTGGGCCACTTGTGGCCCATCTCCGCCTCCCCTTCTGGCTCCGTGAGTCTTCTGGTAAAATAGGAGGTTTGCGATCTTTTCTGGTGTTTTTCCCGAAAGTTGACTTTCTGCACAAAAACAAGACACCAGGGCAATTCTGCTGAAAACAGCGTTAGTCCGCATTAGTTGTATTCAAAACACACAAGTTAGAGGTAAAACAATAGCAAAAGTGTTCGGGAAAGTAGATACGTTTTGGTGAAAGTCTGTCAGAAGTAAATGACAAGATTGAAAGATAAAACACCACATACTTCCTCATGAGCTATAAAACATTGACACAAATTGAGAAGTACTTTGAAGGTTTTAAAGGTAGCACATGAAAATTTACTTGAATGGTTCAAAATGCCATGCATAGGTATTTATGGTGGACACTTTGGAATAACTTGGTTTTCATGGTTTTGGAAGCACGAGCAGCATTCCCGCTCAGTACAAGTGAAGGCTAGCAATAGACTGGGAAGCGACAATCAAGAGAGCAATAACCGTCATAATCATGCTTGCGACAAAATGAAATTAATTGAGACATAAAAGTGATACAAGAACTCTGAGTCAAAATAAATCATCAAGGCTTAATTGACTTTTGTTTTTCAGTCATACGCATGCATGAGCATGTGCCAAGTCAATTCAAATGAATTCTTCAGAGGAGGATACCACAATGTCATACCCTCTATGAATAGAACAATGCAAGCAAACATCAACATAACATGCTACCACTATTAATAAATTGGGACCGATCATGAGAGAACAAGAACTACTAAGCATCCACTAAATGACATATACCTCACATGAACCAACTAAGCATGCTCACATAGATGAGTATATGTACAAAAATGAAAACAAATGGAGTTCATACCAGCCTCTCACCCCAACTCAAGTTGTTGTAGATCATCCTTATTGCTTTTTCACTTGTGTTGCTTCGAATGATAAGAATGAAAACCAAGCTCCATCGGAGTCACGGATAGCTGTCCAACTCTGAAAACACTATACAAAACCAAAAAGAAACAACAAATATTTTTGGGTTTTCGAGTTTTTGAAACAAGAGCAAAAAGAAACAAACAGTAAAGCAAAATATTTTTGGATTTTTGAATAACAAACCGAATTTTAAAACTAAGTAAACTAACTAAAACTTAAAGAAACAAATGAAGAGAAACAACAGAAATATTTTTGGTCTTTTTGTGTTTTGGAATGCAGCAATAAAAGGTAAACAATTAAAAAGAAAGAAAGAAAACTGCAACATGGATATACAAAGTATCGACAAGATATGATATGTAAATGAGTGAGATGTCGATATACCTCCCCCCAAGCTTAGGCTTTTGGCCTAAGTGGAGATCAATAATAACGCGGGTAAGAACTCCAAGCCGGCGGGTCATACTGGGTGTGCTCAATATCCGGCTCCGCTGAGGAAGATGAGGCAGAGGGTCCAGCATTCCCAGGATAGGGGCGCGAGCCCCCAGTCCCGGAAAACTGAGTGGAGTCCTCGGCCGCCCATTCTCCATCGTCCTCTGTGTGCAGGGCATGATCCCTCAAGTGTGCATCGAATTCATCCTCGGTGACTGACCAAACATTCCTGAAACCAAGATCAAACAAACGTGGTGCAGGCAAAGCGACTATTCGCTCAGATTTAACCATTTTCCACCTCCCCTTCTTGGCAAAAGGCACCTCATAAGATAGATTATTCAAAGTAGACCAACTAGTAACAAAGCCATGCCTCCCCATGGAAGCAAAATCGAGCCTCTCTAAAGGAAGCTGCAAATCATTAGGGAGAGCTACTACACCATGCATAGCTAATAAACGAGAAGCAATGAGTCCTCCACAAAATCCACCTTTCTCGCGATTGGCAGCAATGCGAAAGGCTATCAAGGCACCCAAATTATAACTCTTATCATGTTGCAAGGCTGCTGCTAGGAAAGCTAAATCAGGAATAGATAATTTATTTGCAGTCTTCCTAGCAAGTACACACCTCGTAATGAAGTAAGCAAAATATCGAATGCATGGAAATTGAATACTTCGAATTTTACCGCTTTCATCTGAGTAGGTTCTTCCTTGACATATTACCTCGTATAGGTCCGTCAAATGCTTGGGTTGCCCATGTATCTTCCCTCGTGATCCCCATTGCGGCACCCTAATTGCTGCACAAAAAGCATCAAAAGGCAAGTGGACACTTTTGTTGTAAATTTTATAGTGAACCATAGGGTTAGGTGAAGACCAATCAAATCTAAAGTCCTGCACCACAGACACAGTTAACTTTGCATATTGGTAGGGTTCTCCCTCTACAAAATCACTCAATCCTGTATTAGAGACAAGAGTACGAAAATCACGCAAGATCCCCGAACTTCTCATAAATTCCAAGCATGGATAGCAGGATGGGAACACTCCTTCTTCACGATGGATCCCCATGACCTCAGGAACTACCAATTCATATTGATTTAGTTGGTGTTCATTTCCCTCCATCCTCTGAAATTTTTGACACATATCATAAAAATTATCTTTGAAGCATACAAATGAGGGGAACTACTATATGGACTTGCTAGAGGACTAAACATGCATCAAAACTGATTATATCAACATAAACAAGCATGCATACTCACTTAACAAGTCACCTACAGCAGCAAAATACTCAAGGTATACTTACTAAACAAAATTCTACTTGGATAATGGAGGAGTCACATACCGGAGAGCAAATGGTCCAAATTTCAGCAACAAAGATGGGCTGAGCAAGGAGATCGAAAAATCTCGAGCAAGAGCAGCAAGAACACGGGTTTGAGCAATGGTGGTGTGTTTGTTCGGGAGAGAGAAAGAAATGAGAGGAAGATGGGTGAGTGGAGGGCCAGGTGGGGCCCACACCATGCCACGGCGCGGCCAACACCCCTGCCGCGCGGTGGGGTGGTGTGGTGGCATGGTGGGTCCCCCTGGTCAGCTCCAGGCACTCCCACATTCCACTTTAAAAACTAATATTTATGGTATAATTTTCAGAAATTTTTGAAAACTTTCATTTTGCACATTTTCTGGATATTTAAATAATAAACTTAGAGCAGAAATAGAATTTTATAAAGACCAGTTTCAACTAAAACTTTGCAAGTTCAGTAACACAACAGTAGGTAAAACAAAGTTGAAGAAAGAAATGCTGTTTAGCTCTTTTATGTATGCAAATACATTTGATAGCAAGGTTGATCAAGTCTTGGCACCAAATAAATTTACATGACACAAATGATTTAAACATCATGAGACACTCATGTTACCTTGTATTGTATTGATATGGATCCAATCATAATGTTTTGATATCCTTCTTGATGATCATATATAGGGCAATCAATACTTCCCACTTTGATAGTTTTAAAATTGGAGATGTATTGACTCCATAAATCTTGTCAACTTTCTTGGGGAAATAAACAGTATGTTCTTTATCATTAACATTGAAAGTTACTTTTCCTTTATTGCAATCAATAACAGCACCTGCAGTATTTAGAAAAGGTCTTCCAAGAATAATAGACATATTATCATCTTCAGGCATTTCAAGAACAACAAAATCAGTCAAAATTAAACAATTGTTAGCTACTTGAACAGGGACATCCTCACAAATGCCAACAGGAACAGCAGTAGATTTATCAGCCATTTGCAAAGATATATCAGTAGGTATCAATTTATCAAGATAGAGTCTCTTATAAAGAGAAAAAGGCATAACACTAACTCCTGCTCCCAAATCACATAGAGCAGTTCTAACATAATTATTCTTGATGGAGCAAGGGATGGTTGGTATACCTGGATCTCCAAGCTTCTTAGGAACCTTGCCATTGAAAGAATAATTAGCAAGCATAGTAGAAATTTCCTCATTAGGAATTTTCCTTTTGTTAGAAACAATATCTTTCATATACTTTGAGTAAGGAGGCAATTTAATAGCATCAGTCAAAGGAATTTGCAAAAACAAGGGTTTCATCCATTCACAAATTTATTATAATGTTCTTCTTCCTTTGATTTTAGTTTCTTAGTTGGAAAAGGCATTTGCTTTTGAACCCAAGGTTCCCTTTCATTACCATGTTTCTTAGCAATGAAATCTTCCTTAGTGTACTTTGTGTTTTTAGTATGCTTTTCAGGTTCCTTTTCACTAACTTCTTTATCAAGAGCATCATTTTTATCCTTATCACTATCAAGTTCATTACCACTTTCAGTTTCAGCATCAGAGATAGATATACTATTAGGATCATTAACAGTTTCAGAGGATTCTACAACATTTTTATGTTTCTTCTTCTTCTTTTTCTTAGAAGGAGAAACTGGATTTTCAGCTAGTTGAGAATCTTGTTCAATTCTTTTAGGATGTCCCTCAGGATATAAAGGATCCTGAGTATGAGCTCCACTTCTAGTGCTAACATAGACAGGTTTTAATTTTTCCTTAGAAGCATTGGCTAACATGTCTTGTTGCACTTTAGTGAGTTGATCAATTTGAGTTTGAACCATATGGAAATGTTTAATAAGCATCTTAACATCATTGGAGGTTCTCTCCACAATATCATGCAACTTACTAATAGCAGAGAATTTTCATGCAAATGATTCTCTACTCTCATATTAAAATTATCTTGCTTAATAACATAATTATCAAATTCATCTAAGCATTGATCAGGTGGTTTAGAGTAGGGAATATCTCCTTCATCGAACCTGTGGAGAGAGTGAACCTCAATTATGGATGGATGAGGAATTGGCTTACACAAATCTTCAATAGGTGGAAGGTTCTTCACATCTTCAGATTTAATACCCTTCTCAATGAGAGTCTTCTTGGCCTCCCTCATTGTTTCATCATTCAATTCAATCATACCTCCCCTCTTCTTTGATATTGGTGTCGGTGTAGGTGTGGGGGTCGGCGCAGGTAGAGTCCAATCATCATAATTCTGGCTGATTTTAGCCAATAATTCTTCAGCTTCTTCAGGGGTTCTTTTCCTGAAAACACAACTAGCACAACTATCCAGATATGCTCTAGATTCAATAGTTAGTCCACTGTAAAATATATCAAGTAGATCATGCTTTTCCAAATCATGTCCAGGCCGAGCTCTGATAAGAGAGCAAAACCTTGTCCATGCCTCTGGAAGTTTCTCTTCATCTTCCTGGTCAAAGTTATAAATTCTTTGCAAAGCATCATGTTTAGCACTAGCAGGGAAATATTTCTGAAAGAAAACATCAAGCAAACCAGTAGGACTAGTAATAGAACCAGGAGACAAGTTGTTATACCAAGCTTTAGCATCATCTTTTAATGAGAAAGGAAAAATCTTAGCAACAAAGTAGCTACGCTTCTTAATATCATCAGAAAATAAGCCACTCAAAGTAGAGAGCTCATTCATGTGCTCTACAGCACTTTCACTCTTAGTGCCACAAAAAGGAGTTTTCTCAACAATAGATATATGAGATAAATCAAGAGAAAAATCATAATCCTTATCTTTAATGTTTATAGGAGAAGTGGCAAACTTAGGATCAGGTGACAACTTGTATTTAACAGCATGTTGTGCAAGAAAATTTCTCATATTACTTGCACCAGTAGTAGCATTACATTTATCAATAAAATCATCATCAAGTTCCACATAAGTTTCATCAGGATCATCATCACAAGTATAATCCCTTAACTCAGGTGAATAAACAGGAGTAGTAGGACTTCCATTAGGTGTTCTAGTATTTTCAAGTTGTTTAGACTTAGCAATAGCAGCATCTAAAAGTGGACCTAATGAAATATTCTCATCAATCACAGTAGAAGCATCATCAACATTATCAGAGGCAATTTCAGATTCAGCAGTAGTACCAACACGTGAAGATTGTGGTGGTGTAACAAGTTGACTCAATACAGATGGTGAGTCAAGAGCAGCAGAGGTACTAAGTGTCGTACCTTTTCTTGTAGTGGAGGGCAATACATGGACCCTCTCATCACGAGCTTTACCCATGATGAATAAATTTCAGCGAGCAGTATAGATCACAAGTGAACTCCCAAATAAAGCTATGCTCCCCGGCAACGGCGCCAGAAAATAGTCTTGATGACCCACAAGTATAGGGGATCGCAACAGTCTTCGAGGGAAGTAAAACCCAATTTATTGATTCGACACAAGGGGAGCCAAAGAATACTTGAGAGCCTTAACAGCGGAGTTGTCAATTCAGCTGCACCTGTGAATAGTCTTGCTCGACACAGATTATCAGTAGCAACAGTTTTATAGCAGTAGTAGCGGTGAAATAATAGCAGCAGTAAACAGAGACAGCAGTAGTGATTGCAGTAAACAGTAGGATTAAAACACTGTAGGCATAGGGATGGATGAACGGGCGCTGCATGGATAAGATAGCTCATATAATAATCAAGACATAGGCATTGCAGATAATAATGATAAAGCATCCAAGTACTAAGTAAACGTAGGCATGTGTTCCGTATATAGTCGTACGTGCTCGCAATGAGAAACTTGTACAACATCTTCTGTCCTACCAGCCGGTGGCAGCCGGGCCTCAAGGGAATCTACTGGTAATTAAGGTACTCCTTTTAATAGAGTACCGGAGCAAAGCATTAACACGCAGTGAACACATGTGATCCTCACATCGCAGCCATTCCCCTCGGCTGTCCCAATTATTGTCACTTTGGGACCGCGGGTTCCGGACAACAATATGTGTATACAACTTGCAGGTATGATCAATAAACAGTGCATATCATTATGAAACAATAACATGTTCAGATCTGAAATCATGGCACTCGGGCCCTAGTGACAAGCATTAAGCTCAACAAGTTGCAACAACATCAATAAGTACTAACAACGGATACTGGGCACCATGCCCTAATGATCTTATAGCTTATTACATGAACAATCTCATCCAATCCCTACCATCCCCCTCAGCCTACAGCAGGGAATTACTCACACATGGATGGGGGAAACATGGATGGTCGATGGAGAAGCGTCGGTGATGATGATGGCGATGATCTCCTCCAATTCCCCGTCCCGGCGGAGTGCCAGAACGGAGTTTCTGGTCCCCGAAATAGGTTTCGCGATGGTGGCGGCGTACGGTGATGTTTCTGGATGAAGTGGACGACCCCCCGACGTTTTTAGGTCAGAAGGGTTAAGTAGTCGAAAGGGGGACTCGGGGAGGTGCCCGAGGCACCCTCCTCATAGGCTGGCGCGGCAGGCCCTTGGGCCGCGCCACCATGTGGTTTGGGCCACTCGTGGCCCATCTCCGCCTCCCCTTCTGGCTCCGTGAGTCTTCTGGTAAAATAGGAGGTTTGCGATCTTTTCTGGTGTTTTTCCCGAAAGTTGACTTTCTGCACAAAAACAAGACACCAGGGCAATTCTGCTGAAAACAGCGTTAGTCCGCATTAGTTGTATTCAAAACACACAAGTTAGAGGTAAAACAATAGCAAAAGTGTTCGGGAAAGTAGATACGTTTTGGACGTATCACCCCTCCCCTTGGCCTCCACTGCCGGCGTACTCCCCTACTCCGCACCCCTCATCGAGTTTGGTCTCCGAAGAGCCCGATGAGGCGCTCGAGCTCGGCATGCTCTTCTCCGGCTTCCAGTCCAGGTCAGCCTCGATCTTCCTCAGATGCAAACACAAATTTCATTTTTGGGGGAAATCAATCGTGAGTGTGTGTACTAACGGCGCTGAGAACTTCAGGCATGTACTTGAACAAATGAGTGATAACTCGATTTGTCATATGCAGGTCCTCCACGCGGTAGGCGAATCGGCTGCGTGTGCCGGCGTGGCACATGTCCGTGAATCCCAAATCGAGTCGCGGAACGCCATAGGATTTCTGAATGGTTCAGTTAAGTTCTTTGCTCTTATCCATTTGTTAGTTTGCATAACAAATAATCATGGTATGGATCAAATTTATGATATCGTTGTTGATTTTTGTTCTTACTTTAGGTCCATGAGACAGCTGAAGATAAACAACCTATCAAGTTTATTTGGTCAATTATGCTTGGGGATATGTTGCAGATTTTCAGTGGATTATCAACTTCTTATACCAGGTTCAGTTAACTTCTTAGCACTCTTTCATTTTTTTAATTTGCAGTGTATTGTTGCCATACTTACTGAAATATGAAGGTTATATGCTGTAGTAGTGGTGTTACTATCTGAGTAAAGCCCAAGTTTACTAACGTCTTTGGTCCTATTCCTTTTTCCTGAAAATAATGGTTAAGTGTAGTGTAGTTCAATTTTGTGGTAGTGAAGACAGTAGCTTTTTGCTGAAATAGAATTCATGTTTCCCTCAACTTTGTAGGACGTAATAATCAGCCATCAGCATGACCCCTAATAGAGAAATCTAAATTCCTATCAGGATATCCAATTTTGTATTTCATTGGTGCTTGCAATTCTTTATGTAGAGATAGGAGCATGGGTGAGCATGATTAAGTGGGGACATAGAAAAAAACATCATATTTTTCACTGTTGAGTAGCAGGTGTACCCATCAATCTGCAGTGCGCTCTTTATACACTCTTCCCATCTGCAACCCGCGCTACTGCGGGTGGTGTTTCTGCTGTCGGCTAGGTAGTAGCAGTCCGGAGCTATTTCTTGGGCCAGGAAAAAGAAATGATTTGTTTGTTCCCTGCAATAGTTCAGTAAACAACATCAGTATCCCTAGAGCAATATAGAGGCGTAAGAACATCAGTAGTATAGTTTGGGATTGTAATTCCATAGAGCAATTCCCATGACGACGTTTATTCCGTCTTACTTTTAATTGAGCAGTACAACAGAGCTTCAAAAACATGCTCACGTGTACATGATGCCATTTTATTGTCCAAAGTATATGATGAGTAAAACCTGCAGTCAGAACACATATGTTGTTAGCATGAAAAAGTAGTTATTTTGACACAAGAACATAGATGGAATTAAATCATAGATGAACGCACATGCCTTACATATGTAAAACATCTCTATAGACTATGTTCTTAGTGCTTTTCCCGGTCTTATCAACCTCCATGTTTGGCTTAGCCAAGATACGTGTCGTATTTCTTGACACACCCCTAGACAGTGCAACATACAGCTGGCCATGTGAGAACACGGGCTCAGGAAGGTAAATACCAACGTTTGGAATAGTTTGGCCTTGTGCCTTGTTAATGGTCATCGCAAAACTTAGGCGGATGGGGAACTCTTTTCTAGTCAACTTAAAGGGAAGTGATGTGTCCTCCGAGGGCGACATAGGAATTCTAGGTATAAAAACCCTCTTTCCAGCATGCTGGCCACCAACAATCTCGGCATCGATTGCATTATCCTGAAAGGCTCTTATCATAAGACGTGTTCCATTGCATAGGCCATTATGGGGGTCGAGGTTCCGGAGCAGAATCACAGGGCAGTTCATTTTTACTCTCAAGACATGCGGGGGCAATCCATTTGGTGTGATCGAGTTCAGAAGATCAATCGTGTAGTTATTTTGGAAGTCATCCTCGGTAGAGTCGAAGCTATGGTATATCTTTTCTTCGCCCGGAAATCTAGAGATCATCTTTTCATTCAGGTCATCCACGTGCTCATTTTTGGTCGAGAGAATTGCGCGTATGCTCATGTACTCTCTTGACCTAGCATTGGCCTGCAGAGATGGGAATACATCTTCGACCCATATTGCTGCCACTTCTGAAGCAGTTGGCGCATTGTACCTTCTTTGATCAAGCTTGATATCTGTGTTCAGTGAGATTCTGTACTCATCCAGATTCTCAACAGCACCAAGACTCTTAAACACTTGAGCATAAGGATTATGCTCTAGAATAGCCAGAATCTTTTGTATGAGATTTAGCCTAAGATTTGGTGACCTCTTAACCTGTGCATCAGTTTTCATCTGCATCGTATATATACAGCTGCAAATGCCGAGGGCCATTATCAGCAGACAACAGAGCTTCAAGAGCGTGGTACAACCCACCACATGCACGAAATGTATAGACGCCGGTTCCGGCCGCAGTGCTGACTCGGCGATCAAGGGTGACACCAAGACTTGCGAATGAGAAGTGAGACTTGAAGTACCGAATATTATCTCTGAAATATTTAGCATCTTCATCAACTTGACTTGCAAACAACCATTTCAATTCATCATCTATATCAGGAGTAAATACTCCCACTTTCCCCTTTCTACAACAAAATGCAGGCCCCTCATATTGGAACCGTTCAGCATCACAGTGCCGGCAGTCAGGCACTTTTCTAAGTACATGGTGATCTCTCGGCAGGTTCATATAAATCCTGTCATGAGGATCGTTGGTGGGAGTTCCATCAGCATGTTGTCGTCTGATGGCTACGTGTTGGTGAACCCCAAGAGGAGGTTATGATGTAGACAGCAGAAGTTTTCCCTTGAGAAATCTACCCAAGGTTATCAATCCAGTAGGACTTGACGATCTATCGGAAGGTTGTTGATGTTGACTCCCCCTGGCGCTAGGGAGCTTGCACCAACGTGGAATCTGCACAGACACAAACCAGAACTTTGCCCAACACGAAACAGAGAGGTTGTCAATCTCTCCGGTCTTGCAGAAACAAAGAGTTAAACGTATGGTGTGGAAAACAGCAGGAAAAACAGCAAGTAACAGGAAACAGATGATTGCAGCAGGTTGTGTAAACAGTATGAGGAAATTGGACCAGGGTCCACAGTTCACTAGTGGTGTCTCTCTCAGAACAGATAACTAGCATGTTGGGTAAACAAATTACAGCTGGGCAATTGACAAATAGAGAGGGCATAACAATGCAATACATGCCAAGATGTCTACTATGAAATCTAGTTGGGCATTACAACAAAGTACATAGACCGTTATTCCAACCGCATCTATGCCTAAATAATCCACCTTCAAGGCAGCATCCGCATCCTATTCAGTATTAAGTTGCTAACAACAGATTATTGCATAAAGTAAAGTGTGTAATGTAATCAA
Source organism: Poa pratensis (assembly GCA_947311845.1). Classification (NCBI taxonomy): domain Eukaryota; kingdom Viridiplantae; phylum Streptophyta; class Magnoliopsida; order Poales; family Poaceae; genus Poa; species Poa pratensis. Next base: position 13,523,233 of record CAMZMU010000123.1, on the reverse strand, counting down.
TACAAGTGCCTTGGACACTGCACCAATGTTTTATCCCTAGTAGCAACAGCACATCTACCATCTTAGACCTTTCTGTCACTGATCCAGATATCTAGAGACTGAACCCACTATCGAGCATAAATACCCCCTCTGGAGTCACAAGCATCTACTTGGTCAAAGCATCTACAAGCAACGGAGAGCATGCAAGATCAAGAGCACATAGATAAACAACTTGAATAAACATGGTATAAATATTCATCGGATCCCAGCAAACACAACATCTAGCATTACAATAAGATGATCTTGATCATGTTAGGCAGCTCACAAGATCTAAACATGGAGGCACAAGGTAGAGAGACAACCATCTAGCTACTGCTATGGACTCGTAGTCCAGGGGTGGACTACTCACGCATCACTCCGGAGGCAGGCATGGTGATGTAGAGCCCTCCGGTGATGATCTCCCCTCCGGCAGGGTGCCGGAAAGAGCTTAAGAACTCCTCCGATCTGAGATTGACGATGATGGCCGCGACGGTACTTTTCGTGGAATATGATCGACCGTAATAGGGTTTTCGCGTCGCGGAGAATATATAGGCGAAGAGGCGGCGTCGGTGGCCGAGGGGGGCCACCACGCCATAGGGGGGCGCGGGCCCACCCTGGGCCGCGCCCTAGTGTGGCGTGGCCTGATGACCCACAAGTATAGGGGGTGTATCGTAATACTTTCGATAAATAAGAGTGTCGAACCCAACGAGGAGCAGAAGGTGCTGACAAGGAGTTTCGGTAAAGGTTTCACTGTAAATGCTAGCAGACAAGTTTTTAGGGATTTTTGATATAGCAGGTAAATAAAATGCGAGTAAGTAAAAGACAGTAATAATAATTGCAGCAAGTGGCCCAATCCTTTTTAGAGCAAAGGACAAGCCGGTTGGTTTACTTATAAGGACAAAATGTTCTTGAGGACACATGGGATTCTAGTCAAGTGCTTTCGCTTCACATAGTTGATTAATCTTTATTGTTTTGATAAGTGTTGTGTGGGTGAACCTATGCTAATGCACCGCCCTTACTCGGACTAATACATACTTGTGATTATACCTCTTGCAAGCATCCGCAGTTACAAGAGAGTAATTAAGATAAATCTAACCACAGCCTTAAACTCTGAGATCCTACGCTCCCTTGTGCACCGGTATACTAACGGGGGTTGGGTTTCTGTCACTCCGACACCACTAGAAGAATAACACCACAACTTAAATATCAAACCATTAAATATTACTCAACATAATTCCACTACTAACAGCGTGACTTCTCCCATGTCCTCAAGAACTAAACGAACTACTCACGAGACATCATATGGATCATGATCAGAGGTGATATAATGATGGATAACGATCTGAACATATACTTTAATTCACCGATAAAACTCAATAGCATCAACCACAAGGAGTAATTAACACCGGGAGAGTTTCCCCTATGAACTAAACAAAGTATAGCCCTAGATGTTACAGCGGAACGAGATGGTGCAGCGGTGATGGTGGTGATGGCGGTGGAGATGATGATGATGATGATCCCGATGAAGTCCAGCGCGATGACGATGAGGATGGCGATGATCTCCCCCTCCGGGAAGGAATTTCCCCGGCAGATTTCTCCCTGCCGGAGAGCTTTTCTCTCTCTGTGGTTTCCGCCTCGTGGAGGCGGCGGAATATTTTCTCACGGACTCCCCGTGTCTTAGGGTTTCTGGGGGATGAAGTACGCGAAGGGGGAGCGCCTGAGGTGGGCCAGGGGCACCACACCTGGCCAGGGCGCGGCCAAGGTGGGCCCCCGCCCAGGGGTGGTGTGGGCCCCTCCTGGCCCATCTCAGCCTCCCCTTTTGGCTTAGTCCATCTTCTGATAAAATAGGAACATCTGTCTTCTCGGAAATATTTTTAGTGCTCCAGAAATATAGTGCCTTGACGTTGCTTTTTCCAGCTGAAATCTGACTCCGGCAGTTAATTATCCAATGATCATCAAACATGCAAAATAAGACAAAATAACATAAGTAACTCCTCTTAATATGAAATATATCATTGAATAACAGTAAATTATGCTATAAAATAGTGATGCAAATGGACGTATCAACCCCCCCAAGCTTAGACCTCGCTTGTCCCCAAGCGAAAGCTGAGCTCAGTAAACTAGAACAAAAGTTTATGGAGTGAAGCGTCGATAATAAAGAATACGGACAAGAAGCATCAGTAATTACTAAACAACACACTCATTTTAAACAGCAACTACTCTTCATATAACCTAACTTGAACATGAGTAGTGAAACAACCACAATAAAAATACACGAAGGAAATTATAGATTAGTAATGGCACACTTCATTCTTGGTCATAGAACAATAAGCAATCAATACTTATCTTTCGAAAGGAGTCTTTATATTAGAGCTTATATTGCAGAACTTCCACACTCAATTATCACACCTTCTTTACAGTCATTGATAACTTGCAAAGCTATATTCTTAGAGGCAAAAGTATTTGTGCTAAGACAAGAAAGGATAAAGAACATGATTGACAATATTAATGATATATATGGTTGAATCACAACAACTCAAATGCTTGCTCAAGGAAGAAGGAAATAGGTGTACTGACTCAACATGAAAAGTAAAAGAAAGGCCCTTCGCAGAGGGAAGCAGGGATTAAGTCATGTGCTAGAGCTTTTAAGTTTTTGAAATCATATAGAGAGCAAAAATTAAGTTTTAAGGGGTGTTTGTTAATTGTCAACGAATGGTAGCGGGTGAAAACAGTATTCTCCCTGTCAAACAGACTTTTAAGAGCGGCTCCCATGAAGGACGTTATTTCTACCAGCAAGGCAGATCATCCCTCTTTCTCTTTGGTTTACACACACAGATATTTCACTGTTTGTCATGCTTACTGATAATCAGGGCAAAAGTGTGAAGAGAATTAAGGTTAAAGTTGTAATTAATTGGGACTGGGCACCCGTTGCCAGCTCTTTTTGCAAGTTATTGGATAAGCGGATGTATATGCCACTAGTCCAGGTGTAAAGTCTGTTTGACAAGTAGAATAAAGGATAACCACACTACTTCCTCATGAGCTAGTAAACATTGACACAAAAGGGAATAATAACATTTTGAATAATTTAAAGGTAGCACATGAAAAATTTACTTGGAGTGGCAAAGAAATACCACATATAGGAAGTTATGGTGGACACAAATGGCATGGGTTTGGTTCAAGGATTTGGATGCACGAGAAGCATTCCCTCTCAGTACGGTGGTTAAGGCTAGCAAGGTCATGTAGCAAGCATAAAAGTTGGGGGATACACACAAATATATATAATAGAAGCAACCATGCTATCTTCCCTGTAAGCACAAATGTTTTAACTCAAAGAATACTAATCTTATTGGCTAGCAAGAAAGAAAGATAAAGGGATAATATTTTTGCATGTAATTCCCTCCTTCTACTTAAGTTTTCATGGTATTGCTACTAATGACCAATACTAAGTTTGCCACAACTAATATAATTTACTTAATGTACCCAAAAGTGGCGTCAATACTAATGGCAAGATCAGCACATAAAGAAGATTGCAGGCTAAAATAAAATGTACCGAAAGTAAAGGTGGAACTTCTCATTAATATTCTGAACAAGACACACTCAAACCAACGGATACATGGATAACTAAAGGATTGACACTCCACATCGCAAACCATCTTATAAGATAACTTCTCTACTCATGATATGACCACGAAATTATAAAAACGAAAGGATAAAGATGATACTGGGCACTCCCCCAAGCTTGGAACAAGCCAAGGGAGTGCCATTACCCCTTGACGATTTAGGCTTGATCTCTTGGTGGCGACTCCCTAATGAGCTTCTCGACCAAATCCTTCAATTCATCTATCTTGTATGTGAGGATGCGGATCATCTCCGAATTGTGTTCGATGCGGTTCATGAACTGGTCAGAAGGTGAGTCCCAGCTCTTGGAATTGTTTCCCCACTTCTCACTGGACTTAGGGCTTTCTTTTCCTGCATTGTTAGATCGATCTATATCCCAACAAGTAGGCAACTCCATCTCCGGAACTCTCTCAAATTGATACTTATGGATGAGGGTATGGAAAGGGTTACTGGAGTTTGAGGCGAGTGTCTTGGGTGCAAAGGCATGACGCGATGCCTCACCACCCATGTTCAGGTTCTTCACAGGATTGAAAGGGTTGGCAGTCACCCCGATGCTTGCAATAGTAGCGCGAGGACGTGGAGTTGAGTCTTCCTCTACTTCATCATCGGTTTCGCTCTTGACCTCCTCCTCGATCCTCTGGTCCATGATGTCCTCCACGCCCTCCTTGCTCTCGTTGTCGTTGGAGAAGACCATGGCGCTCTAAATCCGGAAATAGTTCCTGGCAGAAAACAGCTCGAAACCAAAACTCGACGAAAACACGATATACGGACCTCGGGAGATCCGGGTGATTATATAGCAAAAAGTTTTACGACAAAAGGAAGGTACAGGACGAAACGGGGTCGGAGACGGGCTCCGAGGTGCCCACACGCACCCACGGCGCGGCCAGGGTGGGGCCCGCGCCCAGGGGTGGTGTGGTGCCCTCGGGCACCGTTTCCTACCCTTTTCCGACTCATAATTTTCCATATTATGTAAAAACAATAAATATTTAGGTTGAAAAGTAAATCGCGAACTTTTTCTTACCGAAACTGTTACCTATTCCAAATCAGCTTTTGCAGTTGTCTGAATTTGACTTTTTATAAAATCCTCTGGAGTTACCACTTTGATAAGATCAACATCTTCATTATAAGAATCTCCAGAAATGTAATGCTTGAGTCTTTGACCATTAACCACTTGTGGTCTGTCCCCATCTAGTGAATTGATTTTAATCGCACCTGAGCGATAGACCTCCTCAATGATATAAGGTCCTTCCCATTTTGAAAGTAATTTTCCTGCAAAAAATCTGAGACGAGACCTATACAATAAAACTTTTTCACCTACGTTAAATTCTCTCTTAAGAATTCTTCTATCATGCCATTGCTTAACTTTCTCTTTAAAGAGCCTAGCATTTTCATAAGCTGCATTTCTCCATTCATCTAAAGAATTCAAATTAAGCAATCTCTTTTTACCGGCAAGTTTAAAGTCTCTATTAAGTTCTTTCACCGCCCAATAGGCTTTATGTTCTAATTCTAAAGGCAAATGACAAGCTTTTCCATAAACCATTTTGTAAGGAGACATTCCCATAGGATTTTTATAAGCAGTTCTATAAGCCCACAAAGCATCGTTAAGCTTTTTAGACCAATTTTTTCTAGATTTATTAACAGTCTTTTGCAAAATAGACTTAATCTCTCTATTTGACAATTCTACTTGACCACTTGTTTGGGATGATATGGTGAAGCAATTCTATGATTAACATCATACTTAGCTAAGTTTTTCTAAAAGCACCATGAATAAAATGAGAACCCCATCAGTCATGAGATATCTAGGCACACCAAACCTAGGGAAGATAATATCTTTAAGCATTTTTAATGATGTCTCACCATCAGCACTAGAAGTTGGTATAGCTTCTACCCATTTAGTAACATAATCAACAGCAACAAGTATGTGAGTATAACCATTTGAGGAAGGAAAAGGACCCATAAAGTCAAATCCCCAACAGTCGAAAGGTTCAATAACAAGAGAATAATTCATAGGCATTTCATTACGTCTACTAATGTTACCTACTCTTTGACATTCATCACATGATAAAACAAATTTTCTAGCATCTCTAAAAAGGGTAGGCCAATAAAAACCTGATTGTAGAACCTTTTGCGCAGTTCTATCTCCAGCGTGATGTCCTCCATAAGCACTTCCATGGCATTTGCTCAATATTTCTTTCTGTTCATACTCAGGAACACATCTTCGCATAATGCCATCTACTCCTTCTTTATACAAATGTGGGTCATCCCAAAAATAATGCCTCAAATCATAAAAGAACTTTCTTCTTTGCTGAGCTGTAAAGGTCGGAGGCAAATACTTGGCAACAATAAAATTAGCATAATCAGCATACCAAGGACTTTCGCGTGAGCTTACCTTTATCGCAGCCAATTGTTCATTTGGAAAACTATCATTAACAGGTATAGGATCATCTGAAATGTTTTCTAATCTAGACAAATTATCAGCAACAGGATTTTCAGCACCTTTCCTATCTACGATATGTAAATCAAATTCTTGCAGTAAAAGTACCCATCTTATTAACCTAGGCTTAGCATCTTTCTTTTCCATAAGGTATCTAATAGCAGCATGATCAGTGTGAATAGTAACTTTTGAATCAACAATATAAGGTCTAAATTTATCACAAGCAAAAACAACTGCTAAAAATTCCTTTTCAGTAGTAGCATAATTCTTTTGAGCGGCATCAAGTGTTTTACTAGCATAATGAATAACATTTAACTTCTTGTCTACCCGCTGTCCAAGAACAGCTCCTACAGCAAAATCACTAGCATCACACATTATTTCAAAAGGTAAAGTCCAATCAGGAGGTTGAACAACAGGAGCTGTGATTAAAGCTTTTTTAGAGTTTCAAAAGCTTCCTTGCAATCATCATCAAAAACAAAAGGTACATCTTTTTGAAGAAGATTAGTGAGGGGTTTTGAAATTTTAGAAAATCTTTAATAAACCTCCTATAAAAACCGGCATGACCGAGAATACTACGGATACCTTTCACATCCCTTGGACAGGGCATTTTCTCGATTGCTTCAACTTAGCTCTGTCCACTTCAATGCCTCTTTCAGAAATTTTGTGCCCTAGGACAATTCCTTCATTAACCATGAAATGACATTTCTCCCAATTAAGAACAAGATTTGTCTCCTCACATCTCTGCAAAACTTTATCAAGATTGTGCAAGCAATTATCAAAGGAAGTTCCGTAGACGGAAAAATCGTCCATGAATACTTCCACAATTTCTCACAAAAACCATGAAAAATAGCAGACATGCATCTTTGGAACGTAGCAGGAGCATTACACAAACCAAAAGGCATACGTCTATAAGCATAAGTTCCATAAGGACAAGTAAAAGTTGTTTTCTCTTGATCTTGTGCTTTAACAGCAATTTGTGAGAATCCAGAATAACCATCAAGGAAACAAAAATGGGTTTTCTTAGACAACCTTTCTAACATTTGATCAATAAAAGGCAAAGGATAATGATCTTTCTTAGTTACTTTATTGACCTTTCTAAAATCAATGCACATCCTATATCCCACTACTACTCTTTGAGGAATAAGTTCATCATTTTCATTTGGTACAACAGTAACTCCTCCTTTCTTAGGGACACAATGCACAGGACTTACCCATCTACTATCAGCAATAGGATAAATTATACCAGCATCAAGAAGTTTTAATACCTCATTTCTTACCACTTCTTTCATCTTAGGGATCAAGCGACGCTGATGCTCAACAACAGGTTTTGCATCGGGTTCAATGTTGATGGCATGTTGACATATAGTAGGAGAAATCCCCTTTAAATCATCCAAAGTGTATCCCATAGCTCCTCGATGTTTCTTTAGTACTTCTAATAACCTTGCTTCTTCATTACCTGAAAGTTTAGAACTAATAATAGCAGGATATACTTTCCTTTCATCAAGATAAACATACTTAAGATTATCAGGTAACGGTTTTAAATCGAAGACAGGATCTTCCTTAGGAGGCGCTGAGGTACCCAAATCTTCCACAGGCAAATTATGCTTAAGTATTGGTGGTTGACGAAGAAAGGCATTGTCAATCTCATTCCTCTCCTCCATAAATACTTCACTTTCGTGTTCCTCCATGAATTGCTGCAAGGCATTGTTAGGAGCAACAGCAATAGAAGCAAGTTGTTCAACTTGAAAATTCTCATTAGGTAATTCAGTTTCATAAAGTTGTTTACCAAACTTAGAGAAATTAAACTCATAAGATTCTCCATTAAATTTAGTGTAAATTTTCTCTTTCTTACAATCTATAATGGCACCACATGTATTCAAGAAAGGCCTACCAAAAATAATGGGACACGCTTTACTAGCAACAGAACCAAGTACTAGAAAATCAGCAGGGTATTTAGTCTTACCACATAAAACTTCAACATCTCTCACAATACCAATTGGGAGATAGTTTCTCTATTAGCAAGCTGAATAACCACATCAATCTCCTCAAGTTCGCAAGGACCAATTTCATGCATAATTTCTTTATAAAGATCAAAAGGAATAGCGCTAGAACTTGCACCAATATCACATAAACCATAATAGCAATGTTCTCCTATTTTGACTGAAAGCACAGGAACACTTGTTTTCCTAGCTCTACGGGATGTGAAACAATATTAGAGGCATCTTCACAAAAGATAATATGTCCTCCTTCTACATTTTCAGTTACCAAATCCTTTACTATTGCTATTGTGGGTTCTACCGCTATTTGTTCAGCAGGTTCTAAAGCTTTCTTTGCACTTTTATTAACCACACTAGCTATGATAGAATGTTCCCTAATTTTAACAGGAAAAGGTGGTTTCTCAATATAAGGTTCTGGCAAGATACGATCAACTGTATGAACTTCAATGTTTTTAATATTGGCAGAATTAGTATTATCTTTGTAAGGCAAATGATACTTATTGCAACTTTCTTTAGGAACATCAAGATAAGAGGCAAAAGCCTTGTAACAGTTTGCAATAACTTGAGAATCAAGACCATACATATCATAGAGATTACGAAAATTATCAGTATTCATAAAAGTTTTAATGCATTCGTAATCATGCTTTATACCTGATTCTCTACCTTTGTCGTTCTCCCATCCTTCAGTATTTTCCTCAATCCGATCAAGAAGGTCCCATTTAACTTCCTCTTTATTACGCGTAAATGATCCAGCACAAGAGGTATCCAATAGAGTTTTATCTTGAAGAGAAAGCCTTGCATAGAAGTTATCAATAACAACATTACCAGGAAGCTCATGAATGGGGCATTTGAGCATTAATGATTTCAATCTCCCCCACGCTTGGGCAATACTTTCTCCATCATGAGGCCAAAAATTATATATATGATTCCGATCTTGATGAATTTCACTAGGAGGATAAAATTTAGAATAAAAGAGAGGCACAATCTCCTCCCAGCCAATAGAACGCCCATTTTTCAGCATCCTATACCATTTTGCAGCTTTACCAGTCAACGATATAGAAAACAATTTCTTCTTGACCTCTTCCATTGAAATACCTGCACACTTGAACAACTCGCATAATTCATGAATAAATAGCAAATGATCCCCAGGAGGGACAGTTCCATCTCCTGCATAGCGGTTATTCGTAACTCGTTCAACAATTTTCATAGGTATTTTAAATGGAATTACTTGATCAGGTGGTTCCTCTTCTACTACCTTAGCAGTGGTAGTAGTATTTCCAAACAGGGATTCAAATGGAGATCTCTCCATGATAAAATAAAGTAGCAAGCAGAAATAAAAATAGCACCTACAGTAAAAGTTTCCTTACCAATTCCACTTACCAATAGCGCTTCACTCCCCGGCAACGGCGCCAGAAAATAGTCTTGATGACCCACAAGTATAGGGGGTGTATCGTAGTACTTTCGATAAATAAGAGTGTCGAACCCAACGAGGAGCAGAAGGTGCTGACAAGGAGTTTCGGTAAAGGTTTCACTGTAAATGCTAGCAGACAAGTTTTTAGGGGTTTTTGATATAGCAGGTAAATAAAATGCGAGTAAGTAAAAGACAGTAATAATAATTGCAGCAAGTGGCCCAATCCTTTTTAGAGCAAAGGACAAGCCGGTTGGTTTACTTATGATGACAAAATGTTCTTGAGGACACACGGGATTCTAGTCAAGTGCTTTCGCTTCACATAGTTGATTAATCTTTATTGTTTTGATAAGTGTTGTGTGGGTGAACCTATGCTAATGCACCGCCCTTACTTGGACTAATACATACTTGTGATTATACCTCTTGCAAGCATCCGCAGTTACAAGAAAGTAATTAAGATAAATCTAACCACAGCCTTAAACTCTGAGATCCTACGCTCCCTTGTGCACCGGTATACTAACGGGGGTTTAGGTTTCTGTCACTCCGGCAACCCCACAATTAGCAACCAAATACACAATGCACTCCTCTAGGCCCATAAAGGTGAAGTGTCATGTAGTCGACGTTCACACGACACCACTAGAAGAATAACACCACAACTTAAATATCAAACCATTAAATATTACTCAACATAATTCCACTACTAACAGCGTGACTTCTCCCATGTCCTCAAGAACTAAACGAACTACTCACGAGACATCATATGGATCATGATCAGAGGTGATATAATGATGGATAACGATCTGAACATATACTTTAATTCACCGATAAAACTCAATAGCATCAACCACAAGGAGTAATTAACACCGGGAGAGTTTCCCCTATGAACTAAACAAAGTATAGCCCTAGATGTTACAGCGGAACGAGATGGTGCAGCGGTGATGGTGGTGATGGCGGTGGAGATGATGATGATGATGATCCCGATGAAGTCCAGCGCGATGACGATGAGGATGGCGATGATCTCCCCCTCCGGGAAGGAATTTCCCCGGCAGATTTCTCCCTGCCGGAGAGCTTTTCTCTCTCTGTGGTTTCCGCCTCGTGGAGGCGGCGGAATATTTTCTCACGGACTCCCCGTGTCTTAGGGTTTCTGGGGGATGAAGTACGCGAAGGGGGAGCGCCTGAGGTGGGCCAGGGGCACCACACCTGGCCAGGGCGCGGCCAAGGTGGGCCCCGCGCCCAGGGGTGGTGTGGGCCCCTCCTGGCCCATCTCAGCCTCCCCTTTTGGCTTAGTCCATCTTCTGATAAAATAGGAACATCTGTCTTCTCGGAAATATTTTTAGTGCTCCAGAAATATAGTGCCTTGACGTTGCTTTTTCCAGCTGAAATCTGACTCCGGCAGTTAATTATCCAATGATCATCAAACATGCAAAATAAGACAAAATAACATAAGTAACTCCTCTTAATATGAAATATATCATTGAATAACAGTAAATTATGCTATAAAATAGTGATGCGAAATGGACGTATCATGGCCCCCTGGTGGGTCTGCTCCGACTCCCCTTTGGACTCCGTGATCTCCTCGTGATATTATTGACGATGTCTTTTGTTTCGTCCAATTCCGAGAATATTTCCTTAATAGATTTTCTGAAACCAAAAACAGCAGAAAACAGGGAACTGGCACTGTGGCATCTTGTTAATAGGTTAGTCCCAGAAAATGCATAAAAATGATATGAAGTGTAACCAAAACATGTAGCAATTGATATAATAACAGCATGGAACATCAAAAATTATAGATACGTTTGAGACGTATCAAGCATCCCCAAGCTTAGTTCCTGCTCGTCCTCGAGTAGGTAAACGATAAAAACAGATAATTTTTGAAGTGACATGCTACCAACACAATCTTTGATCAAATAACAATGTAATGCACATGATCTGAATGAAGTGATCCAAGCCAATGGTCTATAGTTTGCAAGCAAGTAAATAAAGAGTAAACATAAGTGATCACACAAGTGCAAACTTTCATGAATAATACTATAAAACATTTAGAGATATAATAGTCTAACATAATAGTTAGCTCACAGCAGCAATAATTCTCAACATGAAAGTGTTTGTATCAACACAAAGGAAGATAATAGCTTCAGCATTTGCTTCAACTTTCAACATGTATATCATATAGATAATGTCAATGCAAAGAATATGATCAACCAAACACAAAGTTATGTAAAAACTGTTATACTGGAGTTGACAATGATGTTTGCTTAAGTAGACAGAAAGAAGTGGGAAAACTGACTCAACATAAAAGTAAAAGAATGGCCCTTCGCAGAGGGAAGCAGGGATTAACATCATGTGCTAGAGCTGTAGTTCCCGAAGGCATATAGAGAGCATAAAATATTGTTTTGTAAGGTAATGGTGTATACAGGTGTCAACAAATCAAATAGCAGGTACTTGTCATCTTCCATGGCTAACTAACTTTTAGAGCGGTTCCGAGAGTTTTTAGGACTGCACTTGTAACAAGCACTTATTGGTGACACTCCTCCCAACCATTTACTTTCCACAAACCATGGCTAACCGAATCCTCGGGTGCCCACCAACATTCACCATGGAGGAGTGTCTATTTATTTATTTATAGGGTGGACTAACCAGCTCTTTAATGCAAAATAAAAGGTGGAGAAGCAGATGAAGCTGCCAATCCTTGTAAATTAATTAGCATGGAAGATGACAAATCTCACTACTACGTCCTTATGAGCTTTTCAAGTAGTGACACAAAAAGGAAATGTAACAGTTTTGAGTAGTTAGTAGATAGCACATGAAGAAATTTACTTGGAATGGTGAAAACACCACATAATAGGTAGGTATGGTGGACACAGGTGGCATGGATTTGGCTCAAGGTTTTGGATGTACAAGAAGCATTCCCTCTTAGTACAGAGTTTAGGCTAGCAAGGTTATTATAAGCAAACATCATTATCAACTGGAATAGCAAGAGTGTACATAAAACACAAGGTTTGACGAACCATAGACTCCCACTGTCTTCCTTGTTAACACATAGCCTTCATCCAAAAATTATCTAGACTACTATGGACTTCCAATTATGCAACAGATTATTATAGCAGAAAATCCTTATAGTAGTTCTTCATTAATAGCCATTACTTACATGATGCACAAGCTTAAACATTAATTACTTGACAGCTCAAAACAATTGGCAAGCATCAAATTACTCAAGACAACGATCTAAAAAGATTCATGTAAGCATTTTATACCACTACCACATGCATAGCATTTTTCTGGTCCAACCAAACACCAATCAACTTATTTGACAACTCTCCAAACAGATATAAGTGAAGCAAGAGAGTACTTTCTTCAAAAGAAACTGAAAGCTCTAACAAGAGATACATGAAAAACTGAGAGCTAACAGCAATAACAGCAACTAGACAGGAATACTCAACAAGTATAAGTGAAGCACAAGAGTATTCTAATGAAAAAGTGGAGCGTGTCTCTCTCCCAAACATGAATACTAGGATCCAACAAGTATAGCACAGCAAACAAAACAAAACAAACTGAAAACAAAAACACACTGACGCTCCAAGGAAGAGTACACTAGCATGAAGCAATAAAAATATAGCACCATTAGAGATGACCTGATAATTTGTAGATGAAGAAGGGGATGCCTTGGGCATCCCCAAGCTTAGATGCTTGAGTCTTCTTGAAATATGCTGGGGAGGTAAGCCTCCCCAAGCTTAAGCTCTTCACTCTTCTTGATCATGTAATATCATTCTCCTCTATCAACACTTGAAAACTTCCTTCACACCAAAACTTAACAGCTTTTCTCATTAGCAGGTTAGTGCACTAAAAGATAATACTTCAAAGTTCTAGCAAAGACAAAACTCACAAGCCAACTATTTTAAACATTAGCCACTGTTACTAGGCTCAAGTGGGCACTTTTACACGAAAAGAAACCACTTAAAAACTTGTAAAAGAGAGAATGCAAAATAAAAGACAGAATCTGTCAAACCAGAACAGTCTGTAATGACGAATTTTTTCGAGGCACTTACGATGCTCAGATGAAAACTTTTGAAATAATGAAAGTTGCGTAACATCATCAGGAACATGCACAAAAAGTTTCAGCATTTTTCGATTTTTTCTGATTTTCTACTGAATTAAACGGTGACGAACAGCAATCTGTCCCAATGCAGTCCCGAAAATAAAACCAACTTTGCATTAGTAACTCTCCTTGGCACAACAAAACAGCAAATAAAAGATACAAAGGAGTTGCTACAGAGGTAAACAAGCATCCTTGACTCAAGAAAACAAAAATAAAACAGCAAATAAAAACATGGGTTATCTCCCAGAAGTGCTTTTCTTTAATGCCTTTGAGCTAGGCATGAAGAGATGCATCAAGTATTGTCAAGACCAGAAAATCCAAAACCATAATTTGTCTTGACACTAGTATCATGTGAGTATTTCATCTTCTTCCTAGGGAAGTGTTCCATACCTTTCTTGAGTGGGAATTGAAATTTTATATTCCCCTCTCTCATATCAATAACAGCACCAACAGTTCTCAGAAAAGGTCTTCCCAAAACAATAGGACAAGAAGGATTGCATTCAATATCCAAAACCACAAAATCAACAGGGACAAGATTGTTATTAACCATTATCAAAACATCATCAACTTTTCCTAAAGGTTTCTTCATAGAAGAATTTTCCAAAGGTGCAAGCTTGAGAATATCATATAAATTTTTAGGCATAACCGAAATACAAGAACCAAGGTCACACAAAGCATTGCATTCAAACTCACTCAGTTTCATTTTAATAACAGGTTCCCAATTATCATCTAACTTCCTAGGGATAGAAGCTTCAAGTTTTAATTTTTCTTCCCTAGCATGCATGAGAGCTTTGATAATATGTTCAGTAAAAGCCATATTTATTTTACTAGCATTAGGACTCTTAGCTAGCTTTTGCAAGAACATGATGACTTCAGTTATGTTACAATTTTCGAAATTGAAGTTGTTGTCATCAAAAACAATGGAGCAATTATCACCAACACCTCTAAAAATTTCAGCACTTTTACTAGGAACAAAAGTAGTGCTATCAGGCAATTTAAACTTTTTGTAGAGGTAGTAGAGACATTTCCAACACTTATTATCTTTTCACTAACAGTAGGGGGCGCATTAGCATGTGAGGCATCATTTGTTTCATTAGTAAAAATAGTGCAAACTCTAACAACACTATTTTGTTCAGCAATTTCAGCTTCTCTTTCTTCTCTCTCCCATCTTTCATGAAGTTCAGCAAGCATCCTAATGTTATTATCAATTTTAATTTGGATAGCATTGAGTGTTTTACTCTCTCTAATATCACTAGGAATAGCTTTTATTTTCAGCATTTCAACATCATGAGCAAGACTATCAACTTTAGCAGCAAGAGTATCAATTTTTCCTAGCTTTTCCTCAACAGTTTTATTAAAAGTAGTTTGTGTGCTAATAAAATCCTTAAGCATGACTTCAAGATCAGAGGGCACACTTCTATTGTTACTGTAGGAATTGCCATAAGAATTACCATAAGAGTTGCTACCATTAGCAGGATATGGCCTATAATTGTTGCTACCAAAATTATTCCTATAGCATTGTTGTTGAAGTTGTTATTTTTAATGAAGTTTACATCAACATTTTTCTCATCATGAGCAACCAAAGAAGCAAGAGGAATATTATTTGGATCCACAACACCATGTCCATTCGAAAGCATAGTCATAATAGCATCAACTTTATCACTCAAGGAGGAAATTTCCTCAACAGAATTTACCTTCTTACCAGTTGGAGCCCTTTCAGTGTGCCATTCAGAATAATTTACCATCATATCATCAAGAAGCTTTGTAGCAGCACCCAAGTGATGGACATAAAGGTCCCTCCAGCAGCCGAGTCCAATAAATTCCTTGAAGAAAAATTTAGTCCTGCATAAAAGGTTTGGATGATCATCCAAGTAGTCAGTCCATGAGTGGGGCAATTTTTAACCAAAGACTTCATTCTTTCCCAAGCTTGGGCAACATGCTCATTATCAAGTTGCCTAAAGTTCATAATACCACTTCTCAAGGAGATAATTTTAGCAGGAGGATAATATTTTCCAATGAAAGCATCTTTGCATTTAGTCCAGGAATCAATACTATTTCTAGGCAAAGATAGCAACCAATCTTTAGCTCTTCCTCTTAAGAGAAAGGAAACAATTTCAGCTTAATAATATCACTCTCTACCTCCTTATACTTTTGCATATCACAAAGTTCAACAAAGTTGTTTAAGTGGGCAGCAGCATCATCAGTACTAACACCAGAAAATTGCTCTTTCATAACCAGATTTAACAGTGCAGGCTTAATCTCATAAAATTCTGCTTTAGAAGCAGGTGGAGCAATGGGTGTACAGATAAAATCATTGTTGTTTGTGCTAGTAAAGTCACACAACTTAGTATTTTCAGGATTACTCATTTTAGCAAGACTAAAACAAACAAAAGCACAACTCGAAATTAAAAACTAGATGCAGGAATTTAATTTTTTTGGGTTTTTGATTTTTAACAGCAAGCAAAACAAAACTAAAACAAGACAAAAAACAAAGTAAAGAGATTGGAACTGAGAGACTCCCCTTTCCAATAGCCTCCAAGTCCCCGGCAACGGCGCCAGAAAACAGCTGGTGCCTGGTTGACGGGAGAGTATTTGAGGATGATGATGATGGTGATGATGAGTACTTCCCCGGCAACGGCGCCAGAAAACAGCTTGATGGCTACGTGTTGGTGAACCCCAAGAGGAAGGTTATGATGTAGACAGCAGAAGTTTTCCCTTGAGAAATCTACCCAAGGTTATCAATCCAGTAGGACTTGACGATCTATCGGAAGGTTGTTGATGTTGACTCCCCCTGGCGCTAGGGAGCTTGCACCAACGTGGAATCTGCACAGACACAAACCAGAACTTTGCCCAACACGAAACAGAGAGGTTGTCAATCTCTCCGGTCTTGCAGAAACAAAGAGTTAAACGTATGGTGTGGAAAACAGCAGGAAAAACAGCAAGTAACAGGAAACAGATGATTGCAGCAGGTTGTGTAAACAGTATGAGGAAATTGGACCAGGGTCCACAGTTCACTAGTGGTGTCTCTCTCAGAACAGATAACTAGCATGTTGGGTAAACAAATTACAGCTGGGCAATTGACAAATAGAGAGGGCATAACAATGCAATACATGCCAAGATGTCTACTATGAAATCTAGTTGGGCATTACAACAAAGTACATAGACCGTTATTCCAACCGCATCTATGCCTAAATAATCCACCTTCAAGGCAGCATCCGCATCCTATTCAGTATTAAGTTGCTAACAACAGATTATTGCATGAAGTAAAGTGTGTAATGTAATCAATACAAGTGCCCTTGGACACTGCACCAATGTTTTATCCCTAGTAGCAACAGCACATCTACCATCTTAGACCTTTCTGTCACTGATCCAGATATCTAGAGACTGAACCCACTATCGAGCATAAATACCCCCTCTTGGAGTCACAAGCATCTACTTGGCCAAAGCATCTACTAGCAACGGAGAGCATGCAAGATCAAGAGCACATAGATAAACAACTTGAATAAACATGGTATCAATATTCATCGGATCCCAGCAAACACAACATCTAGCATTACAATAAGATGATCTTGATCATGTTAGGCAGCTCACAAGATCTAAACATGGAGGCACAAGGTAGAGAGACAACCATCTAGCTACTGCTATGGACCCGTAGTCCAGGGGTGGACTACTCACGCATCACTCCGGAGGCAGGCATGGTGATGTAGAGCCCTCCGGTGATGATCTCCCCTCCGGCAGGGTGCCGGGAAGAGCTTCAGAACTCCTCCGATCTGAGATTGACGATGACGGCCGCGACGGAACTTTTCGTGGAATATGATCGACCGTAATAGGGTTTTCGCGTCGCGGAGAATATATAGGCGAAGAGGCGGCGTCGGTGGCCGAGGGGGGCCACCACGCCATAGGGGGCGCGGGCCCACCCTGGGCCGCGCCCTAGTGTGGCGTGGCCCCCTGGTGGGTCTGCTCCGACTCCCCTTTGGACTCCGTGATCTCCTCGTGATATTATTGACGATGTCTTTTGTTTCGTCCAATTCCGAGAATATTTCCTTAATAGATTTTCTGAAACCAAAAACAGCAGAAAACAGGGAACTGGCACTGTGGCATCTTGTTAATAGGTTAGTCCCAGAAAATGCATAAAAATGATATGAAGTGTAACCAAAACATGTAGCAATTGATATAATAACAGCATGGAACATCAAAAATTATAGATACGTTTGAGACGTAACATCGTCCCTGTCGGACGGTTTCAAATTCAACATCTGAAAAGAATGGACATTTGCATTATTTACTGAACATAGCCATGTCTTAGAATTTTGTTGGTACCAATATGTTACCTGGCTGGGCATACATCCTAGCTTCTTCATCAGGCTCGTGGTAGGCACCATCTCCATGTTGCAATTGCTCCATGGGGTCTAGTAGGCAATCAGTCACGTGAAACATCAATATTTTGGTGAAACGCCGTCTGAAAGTAGTTTCAAATGTGGAAGGTAATACAAATTTTTATACCTTCAAAATTGGTTTGTTGAACAACCGGCTCAAGTAGTCCATATGGATCATCCCTGTGTTCAATGGAAGAAATCTGTGGATTTTGATTGTTTTGCGCTGCATACGGGACGGTTCTATTCCTTGTACATTACCATTTCCTGCAATGTGTTAACAATTGAGAAGTAGTACGGTCAAATAAACAAATTGATAACTTCGCATCAAGCTTACTGGAGAAACTAACCGTTATTTTCAATGATGCAATCTGGGATGCAGGTGTGGACCAATGTACTGGGTTGTGGGTTGTCAACCTCCGACGCTTGTGTGAAGGGCACTGCATTGTATCGCATGAAGGATGTGCTTCAGGTTAGTGTTGATTCTAGTGGAACAGTAATGAACATAATAAGATTACCTTGTGGAATATGTGTCATGATTCCAGAACTTCCGTGCGTTATATGACCAGCTGGCACAGGAACATGTCTTAGTCGTCCTGCAACGTGTTGCATCTGATACTGATCATTCCTGTGCAGCCAATTGGATTCATCGTCGTGTGGTATATCATTCTCCTTGTTGTGGGGGGTTTGTTCATATGATCGAGATGAACTTTGTCTGTTTGATAAGCCTGTAAGAATAATGCATCTCACTATTAGTCATATTATTTTAATTTTCCTGGAAGGTTTGAACATGCAATCTATTACTTCATGGTGCAACACCACCTGCAGTAGATATTTGTTGTAGTTGGGTGACACCCGATTGCATCGTAGCTGGTGTTTGTGTCACAGTGTTAGTGATGTTCTGGAGGGCAGACGCTGTCCTTTTCCGCTCACGTATTGGCGTTGTTGGCTTAGTATCCCAACCCTATTTTGTGCATAGCGCTCCCTGTCCCTTTGCCTCCTCCTTTCTTTAGGGTCTGTATCAAAAGAATACGGTTAATAGGATGGAGTAGCAATGTATGTAATTAGCTGATCATCATTACCAATGGCTATGGATACCGGTGTTTGGGTATCATTTTCCAGGGACATGGCCAGCTGGTTTTCATTGGCCTGACGACGTCTTTTCATAATATCATCTTTTTTCGTGCATAATATTCTCTGTCCCTTTGCCTCTTCAACTCTTTAGGGTCTGTATAGAAACATTCAAAAAGTTGGCACATGAGTAATAGCATTGTTCATTTCCTATTTTTAAGGACTTTCTGAATGTTTCTGATAGTTACCCAAGGAGCGTGTGTTACAACTGTCATGTACTGGAGTGTGAGCACTCGCGCCGTTGGGAGTGGATGTGCCGTCGCATTGCTGTGAATATGTAGGGTCTGTATGTAGATACATTAAGTAATTTAGCAGCTGTGCAATAGCCTACAAAATATGCAACAAAAACAGTGGGTAGTGGTTTCAGTTTTTTACCCAAGGAGTGGGTGTTACGTATATCCTGAAATGGTGTGCGCGCACCCGTGCCATTGGGAGATGACATGTGGTCGACTTCCTGTCAATATTCATGTCAGCAGCATGTAAATATAATAATAAGATGTGAATGAATTTGAAAGTAAGCTATAAATGCCATTTAGTTTTGAATGCATTGGAAATATTTCCTTCATGAGGGCTGCGCTTGAATGCTGCCACAAGGTAAGCTAGAGTTGCCATTTAGTTTTGAATGCATTGGAATTTTGTGGACTATTGCAAACTGATAAGACATATCTCCACTACTAATACACAACTGTTCCTGCTAGTGTGCTATCGAATTCACTCAATTCAGTCATCTCAAAATAATAAAGTGATAGCACACCTCACTCGTCGATGCACAACTTCAGCAAACATGTTGACCAAACACTTCAATATTTTAGATATTTGAGCTGAATGGGAATAAGTTGCATTTAATTTTTCTATGATGCATATTCTTAATCTAAACATGGTGTCTCAATTTGAATCCTCGTTTGTATATCTCAGCTGTTTCATGTTCTGCAGTTTTGTCGAAGTTAAATATTGTGACTTTTCTGATTCTGATTATCTTACCTGTAGGGCTGGGGTACCTCGTTCGTTGCTGGTGAAGCTGCGTCCGGCCAGGAGATTGATCCTGCTTACGTGGTTCCCGCCTTCGTCGGCCCCGGCCTCCGTCGGCCGGCGATGGTGCTGTCCAGCAAGAGTGTTGCGCTGCCGGTTTAGGAGACTGATCTTGCTCACGTGATTCCCGCCTTCGTCGGCGCCGGGCTCCGTCGGCGAGATCTTCGTCAGCGTGACGGAGAGCAGGCGATCCCAGGCGGAGAGGTCGTCGTCGAAGTGGCGACGTATCACTCGGAGTCGCCGTTCATCCAAGGATCCTGGTGGCGATGGCAGCTATGAAGCGGTTTCCTATTTGGAGGCGTGAACGAAGGCACGATTGCAGGGATTCGTGTTTTATTCATTTTTCCGCTCGTGGTGACTCGGGGTGAAGTACTATTCCGTCGTCGGAAATTGTTAAGTGCACCCGGAGTTCTGTTTTGTGGGGCCATCGTTAGTTGTTTAGTGGGGTGAGGCAGGATTTGATCGGTGGTTGGTGCATGTATTGGTGTGACTTTAGCCGAACGCCAGTTTTGGTGTTTATTAGTAGTGGAGATTGTGTGGTAGCATGTTGTTTACTGATGTTGTGGTGAGCTGAGCTGTCTCGTGTGGACTGGTTCTGCCCTCGCTTGTAACATGACCGTCCATAACATTAAAACCGTTTATTTTATCGTGGAATATTGATCGTCTTATTCTCTTGGAAGGCTATGTTGATGAGTCTGATGGTACAGATTCACGACTAACCGTAGAACGAATGTCATGTTTAAGAATGGCAATTTTATTCATAGTACGGGTACCCGCGGGAGTAGGGTATGTGCACGTTTTTTACCTATGAGTAATGCCCATATCCTATCCATCAGGTCGTGGATAGGGAAATGAGTATAGTCATGTACCAAATCCTACCCATCTTGACCTGAAGTTATGGGGTAGGGTACACCTCGAGTTTTCGATCCAATAGCCCTTCTCATTATGCAACCACTGCAAGGCATGGAGTTGGAAACTGTGCCACTGACCTTCATCTTCCCCTTGTATGCTCAAGACATGGTCGTTTCAGTTCTGATGTTTCTACTGTTTTTCAGAGGGGAGGAAGTTCTAGACCGTAGGCCGGAAATTCCGCCCCCCCACCCCGATATTGCTGGGCAAAGTGCCAACCTTAAGGGAGAGAATCCTCACATTTCCGGAGCGCCCAGGTCGACCTGGGACGGCCAGAAGTTGGGGGGTAAGTTCTGGCCTGCGCAGGAAAAGTTGCTCCCAACAGTTGGATTTGTTGGAGACCTTTTCAAGGGGTCTTCTTCCCCAATGGTTTCATAGTTTTGGTGCCCTATTCTCTCCTCCATTGTTGACATCCAAAGGATTCTTGCTCCTTTTAGGGAAAAAGAGATAGCAAATCTAGATCTACAGTTTCACCGATCAATCTCTCCTCTTAGTGAGGCAAATCATTTGGATCTAGGTCTTGAGATTATTTTGTTGATTTCCTTCCTCTTCCTCTCTTGTTTCTCCATAACATTAGTTACTTTGGTGGGATTTGAGAGTGAACGATTTGACCACCTCATGTGGTCTTGCCATTGCATTGGTTTGAGTTATACATGAAGATTCGTGGAAGTGAAAGTTCTTTCACTTGTTACTTTTGGGTGCATTGCGTGCCCTAGACGGTTGGAGTTGTCAGTGGCGGAGCTACTTGAAGCCAGCCAGGTGCACATGCACCTGGGTAGAAATTCTTTTAACACTGCAATTAGTCTAATAACCAGTGTGTGCACCCCTCTAGACACTGATTAGTGCACCCGTGTGGCTGAAATTCTAGGTTAGCAAGGGGTAGTGCACCATGATTAGTTTGTTCTAGCTCCGCCACTGGTTGTCTCGAAGCTCATCTTGGTGCAAAACTTCCGGGAAAGCTACAGGAGCCTCCAATTAAGTTTTGGAGATTGTCCGGGACATTTTGTACGGGTTTGGTGTTCGCCCTTAAGACCTCCTCATAGCGGAATCGTGGCACCTTGCATTGGTGAGGGCACGAGACAAATTGTTCCTCCACACCTCTCCAATGGAGACTAGATTTCATTGGGAAGTGAAAATTCGGGATAGATCGTAGTCTCCGGGTGTCATAGGTATTTGTATTCCCATTCTACTTTTTTTTTGCATTTACTTTGTCATAGCCTTCGTGTTTTAAGTTATATATCTTGCTACCACCTTGTTGTTCATCTTGTTTATGATAAGTTGTCGCTGTCATAGTTGAGCCTAGTGTATTTAGGTTTTGTGTGCTTGATAAATTAAACGCTAGTTTTATTTCATATTTATTAAAATTTAAACGATAATTATTTTTAATCGCCTATTCACCCCATCTAGGTGACATTCGTGATCTTTCAACATGCATCCATGTATTAGTTTTAAATTTAGTAAAATTTCACAACAAACTTAAGATTGAATAGGACAAAATATGTGATCATGTAGTTATATTATAGGTCTGTAAGCTTATGAACAATATGTTGAATTGACTTACATTAAGAGATACGTGCGTCACATGTGCATACTAACCAGTGTAACTAGTGGTACCACTACTATAGTAAAAGATTAGCCGGCGGCTTAGATCCGTCTGAGCTCTAAAACCCCTCCCAAAACCCTAACCACCCTCGAAATCCGACGCCGGAGGCCACTCCGGCGCTGCCCATACCGAAACTGCCCCTGCAAAGCAGCACACGAAACGCAGGAATATCACCGCCGTGCGCCAGGGGTTAGAAAATTAAAGAGCCGTCCCGTCTTACCCAGAGCCCAGCCGCCGCAGAGTGGGATCGGGCTCGCCCGTATAAAAAGGAGCGGCCGGCGCCTCCTCCCGTGTTCTACCCAAACAGCCCCTCCCCTCCAAAAGCCAATCGTCCCCGTCTCGTCTCCGCCTCGCGCCGCCTCCCTCTCCCTGGTGCCCAAGCTTCGGCGGCGCCGCGGGCGGCAGGTTGTTCCCTCTCGCTCCCGCCCTCAAATTCGCTCCGCCCTTCTCTTCCCAAATCCGTTCCCATTCGGCCGCGGGCTTCGTTCGAGCTCGGGGTCGATTGGGCGAGGGTTTAGGGTTTTGATTCCACTCCAGATCGGTGCTTCTTGGTCTGGATGGTGTTGCGTTGGGAGATTTGTTTTGTTCTGCAGTGCTGTGAGCTGCGGCGGGGTTTTGACTGATGAGATTTGGTGGCGTTGCCTTTTTTGTGTGGCCTGAGCAGGGAAATGGCGGGGAAGTCCAAGGGTGGGAGAAACAAGGCCAAGGCGCCGGCCGAGAGCCAGGCCGTCTCGGTGGAGCCGGAAGTGCCGGTGGCTGATGTAGTCGAGGAGGCCAAGCCCGAGAACGGGGAAGTGACTGAAGCCCCTGCTGCCGCGGATGGCGGTGCGGCGGATGTCGAGAAGGAGGAGGGGGATGCGGCTGTGGCCGCGCAAGCTGCAGAGAAGCCTGCTGAAGGTGAGGACACTTGCTTGTCTATGTCATAGCGAGACCATAATTTGTTCCATTAGACTAGAAATGTGTTATTCACTCCATAAGTTCGAACAAATCCTACCCCTTTCAGGAAATTACTGGTTTTGATTGGAAAATTTGGGTTTTTCGCATTATCCAACTTCACAAGTACTTTTACTGACGAAGTAACTCACAGCAAGGCTAGATTTGATGGGTTTAGTTTTCTTGCGCTGAATGAATAACATGCTGTATGGTTCTATATTTAACTGTGCGCTTTCATCAGTGATGCCGGATGATTAGAAAGTTAGTGATACTGGATATGCATTAGAAACTAGCAGAAACTTGTCTCTGGAACTGCAGTTTGCTGTGCTCTGTATATCTTCAGCTGCACATGGCCAGTACACAAGTGCATTCTAGTTAGCTTGACATCAGCATGTGATGTTTATTCACGTAATATCCGAGGTGGGTTCACATTCATTCCATGGACTGTGAAGACCATGTGTGCGTTTGTTCTCCTACCAATATTCTGTCTTCATGTTATACAACTCCTTTAACAAGCAAACTTCTTATGTCAAGCAGGAGACCTTCATCTATACCCTGTTTCTGTCAAGACACAATCAGGTGAAAAGCTAGAGCTACAGGTCAGTGTAAATATCCGTCTTGTTTTATCTCTTGTTTCTGTACCCTCTGATCAGAAACATGTGGCATTTTCAGTTAGTATTTGAGGGGTCAAATTTCCTTGCCTTGACTTCTGATAAGCACAAAATTATTTATATTGGCCACATGAAAATAGTATTGATGTACTTTCAAATAATACTTCATACTTTTTTTTGGAAATCTATACTTTTAGCTTAGTTAGTATACTTCTATTTACTTTCAGTTTCAAAGTTGCTTGTTGGAGACCCTGTTGTCCAGAGCGCATATAATGTTGAAAAAAGGGCATACAATGTACTTATATTGTTCTATGACATATGCAGCTAAGCCCTGGAGATTCTGTCATTGATGTCAAACAATTCCTCTTGGACGCCCCTGAAACTTGCTTCTACACATGCTATGATTTGATATTACATACTAAAAATGGCTCAGCACACCATTAGAGGACTACAATGAAATTTCTGAGATTGCGGATATAACTACTGGTGGCTGTTCGTTGGAGATGGTTGCTGGTATGTTATACATGCGTTTACAGATCATTTTTTTCGCTATTCGATACAAAGAGGCTGAAAATAATGTTTTTTTTCCAGCAACATATGATGAGAGGTCTATTAGGTCACATCTCCGCCGTGTCCGAGAGTTACTCTCTCTTTCTAGTCTTCATGTCTCGCTATCGACATCCCTAGCTTTGCAGCAGGAGTCTGCACAGGCAAAAAATGCAGGTACTTTGGATACCACGTGGAGTTTCTTCCTTCTTTGATGCATGGGCTGTTTATAATGCTCTATCTTAGTTTGGGGACCACCTGCAATTTTACTCAGTAGTAATATGTTTTGCGTGCAATTCCCAAGTCAACTTCATGTTGATGTTAATCTTATTTGCTTTTTTCCTCCCGCTGAGCAGATACAGGAAAAGTTTCTGGCCAGGAGCTTGATGGTTTAAATTTCATGGAGGATACGACTGTTGCCCTTACTAATTTGTTGGCATCTGCACCAGCTGAAATCAAATGTGTGGACAGCATAGTTTTTTCATCTTTTAATCCTCCACCAAGCTATAGGAGGTAACTCTTCTAATTGTGATTCACCTCCTTGTCTCATTATTATTTCCGGATACCTTCGAACCGTTGTTCTAAATATTAGCCTTCTATATTCGGCTCTGGTTAAACTGTATATCCTTTAATGGTAGGGTCACGATCAAGTAGGTTAATATTTAATTTAGTCTTCAAAATTTAGCATGACCGATGGCTTCTTCAGTCATGCTAAAACTTAGTAGATTTTTTTGACCGTGGTATCGTAGGGAAACTCCTAGGGTATATTTTTTATATTATAAGATAAGACAATAGTATTCCTTCAAAGCAGGGAATCTTAGTAGAATTACAGAATTTGTTGTAAATAAAATTTATACATATGTACCATGTCCATCCCCTTGAAGTTCCCTTGATGCAATGAAAAATATCATTCATTCCTATCATCTCAATATTTTCTTGGCCTGTCTATGCTCATTAATCTTCGGTCGACTGTTCCTCCTACAGACCTACACTGGAATAAATTGATTTACATGTGGGCTATAGTGAATGCTCTAATTTGTCATTATTCACTATTAAGCTTTTACAATCTGGGTTAACTTTGAAGCATCATTTTAAACTGTATTCTGCCCTCAGTCAGGACATGTGTATTAATGTATATAAATGCCTTATGTATAAGGCTGTCAACTGCTATTTTGATTGTCGAGAAATTAACAATTGTTGATGGTTTCCTTAGGTTACACGGGGATCTCATTTATATTGATGTCATGACATTAGAAGGAAACAAATACTGCATCACAGGGAGCTCCAAATCTTTTTATGTGAATGCTAGCAATGGAGGTGTTTTGGATTCAAGACCTTTGAAACAATCTCACGAGGCCAGTACTTTAGTTGGTCTGCTACAAAATGTTAGCGCCAAGTTTAAGAAAGGTTTAGTGACTGCTCTGATTTTCACTAACTGTAATGCCCCTCAATAGTATTTATTTTTTATGATGACAATTGGACAAATCTTGTGAAGGTTTTCGAGAAATATTGGACCGAAAAGCATCAGCCCATCCTTTTGAGAATGTTCAGGCCTTGCTCCCAGTGACTTCTTGGCTGGGAGCTTACCCCGTGCTAGGTAACTTTCTCACTACGTTCCCATGCTTACCATATTATCTTGGTACTTCCTCCGTTCCACAATATATGATGTTTTAGATCTTTTCCACATTCACATGTACACACATGTATCTAGACAAATGCATGTGTCCATTCTTTTTAGTATGAATCTAGACATGCATGTGTAACACCTAAAACATCTTACACTGTGGAACGGAGGGAGTATACCTTAAAAATATGAGAAGCTTGAAAGTGGTCACTCTTATCTGTCTTAATAGGTCTTGATGTTGAACTTTTTGTTTAATGATTTTTTATGGCTCCATGTCGATTTAATAATCTTCTTATACAATTTGTTACACTTTTTTTAACACACTAAACATTTATATGAACACCAGAGCATAGAAGGGACGCAGCCAGGGCTGAGGATTCTGTTGTGTTGTCATATGGTACTGAGTTGATTGGTATGCAGAGAGACTGGAATGAGGAATTGCAGTCCTGCCGAGAGTTCCCTCATGGCAATCCTCAAGAAAGGTTCTTATTTACCATTGAATGATCTTTGTTACCTATGAACTACAGTGACATATTATTTCTGGATTTTTTAGGATATTGCGAGGCAGAGCACTCTATAAAGTGACATGTGATTTTGTTGATGCTGCGGTAAAAGGAGCAGTTGGTGTCATCAATAGATGTATACCTCCAATTAATCCAACTGATCCAGAGTGTTTTCATATGTAAGTAATACTTAAATCATGCAGTTTGCTGAATAACTCCCACATGACTTCATATTGCTTGACATCATCGCATAACGTGCTATTGAAGCAATACAGGTTTTTATGGCTGTGATAAGGGTATCTATGTGTACAGCAGCAGTTGTAACATATCTTCCATTGCACATAACCACATAGGTGTTGGTAAACAAAGAAAATATGGTACCCTACAAGCTACAACAACAACAACTAAGCCTTTTGTCCCAAACAAGTTGGGGTAGGCTAGATATGAAACCCACATAGGAACTTGTGAAAAGTAAAAGAAAAAACAAAATGACAAAAAAGTAAATCAAGGTTCGGGCACATGGATTGCTGATTCCATGCAGCCCTATCAAAGGTCAAATCTTTAGGTACATTCAGTCCTTCAAGTCCCTTTTAACTGCCTCTTTCCTCCCATGTCAATTTTGATCGCCCTCTACCCCTCTTTGGATTATCGATGCTCCTTAGAATCCCACTATTAACTGGTGCTTCTGGTGGCCTCCATTGGACATGCTCAACCACCTTAGTCCGTGTCGGACAAGCTTCTCTTCAATCTGCGCCACTCGTACCTTCTCACGTATCACCTCGTTCCTGGTTTGGTCCTTCCTTGTGTGTCCACAGTCCACACATCCACCTAAGCATAAGCACGTGGATGCGTGAACACACAAGGAAGGACTGAATCAGTATGGTACCCTGATTTTGGCAGTTTCAACAACCAGTCTTGTTATTTCAACTTGATGCAACATACTCATTCTCTTACTTTCAGTTTCTTATTTTGCGGATACCATCATGTCTGGTTTGAGTGGCTTGACTTGCTGACATACATGCTTGTATATATTTCAGGTATGTCCATAACAACATATTCTTTAGTTTTGCTGTCGACTCTGACTATGAGCACATTTCAAAGGACCAAGATCTGGATTGTCAAAATGGTTCTGGCAGAAGTATGCCAGTCCCCGCCAGTGTAGCACCAAACTCAAAGACTGAAGAGCCTAACAGTGTGTTGGAAGCATCTGCAGAGGCACAAATAGCAGACAGTGAGCAGGCGACCTATGCTTCTGCTAATAATGACTTGAAAGGAACTAAGTCTTACCAAGAAGCTGATATTCCTGGGCTTTACAATCTTGCCATGGCAATAATTGATTACAGAGGTCACAGAGTTGTAGCTCAGGTATGTCTAGAAATCAGTTACTTGTTTATGCCATTTGTCGATACTTTTGCTGCTTACATCATGATTTTCTGCTATCCTTGAATTCAATTTTTTTTGTTGTGCACCTGAGGTCCTCTGTCTGTTCTTCTTATATGGTTACTAGGATGATATTAACATTTGTTCAATAGGTAGATTTCCTAAAAAGGTGATTCATTATATGAAGATTGTCATAATTGCAGTTTGTATTTGTTCAACATATATCCATGTTTGAACCACCTTATCTTTTTTCCTTTCCAAATGCTTTCCCTATGTATTAACGTGACTTGCGCAATTGTACTGGATTTGTAGAGCATCATACCTGGTATTCTCCAAGGAGACAAGTCTGACTCCCTTCTGTATGGTTCTGTCGATAATGGCAAGAAGATATCTTGGAACGAGTCATTCCATGCTAAGGTCAGTCATCATTTTTCTTCGGATCTACATATTTTTGTTCCACATGATTGGACGATTTTATCTGTTTGTTGTTACCTCCATCTTTCTAGTTCAGTCGTGCTGTCAGTTGGTTATTCAAATATACTGGTTGCCCTATTATGTTAGTTAAAGTTTTTAGTTGCTTAATATTGACTAATGACTGGAGGCTGACTGGTCTATTGTATTCTTATTTGAGACTGCCATCAGCAATGCTAAAATTGCAATGCTATACTTAATACCGCTAGCTGAAACACTATTTCCACTGTTCTATATTTTTCTTTCTATTTATTCACTTGTCACGCTGATTCACAATGCCTGACAGGTGTACAATCCATTCTGTTCCTTAACAAAACCTTTTGTCCCAAACAAGTTGGGGTAGGCTAGATATGAAACCCTTTCACGAGGACTTCCCAGGAGGTCACCCATCCTGGTACTACTCTCGCCCAAATGGGTTTCATACCCATAGGACTGGCTAGTTTTTACGTTGGCTCGCCAAGCCTATCACAACCCTTAGATATGAAACCTTTCACGAGGACTTCCCAGGAGGTCACCCACCCTAGTACTACTCTTGTGGGTTTCATATCCATGGGACTGGCTAGTTTTTACGTTGGCTCGCCAAGCCTATCACAACCCTCCTCCTTTACCCGGGCTTGGGACCGGCAATGCCTAGAAGACATAGGCGGAGTTGTACAATCCATTCTGTTAAAGGGCACAATTTGTAATGTTTACAGTTTGCCTAAGTAGTGCATATTTTGTTTTTTCTTGTCAAAGGGAATTATATAAGTTACACATGCAAGTTTTGTTTTTGAGAGAAACATATGCAAGTATTTAGAATGTTAAGTTATCATACATGGTTCCTGAAGTGTTTGTGGAAATGACCAACCTTCTTCGTGATTCAGATATTCTTATTTCCTGGTAATATCTTCATTTAAACTCTAAATAAGATCTGCTCTGTTAGGTAGTTGAGGCTGCAAAGCGGCTCCACGTGAAGGAGCATGAGGTTTTGGATGGTTCTGGTAATCCTGTAAAATTAGCTGCTACGGTTGAATGCAAGGGAATTGTTGGTAGTGATGACAGGTAACTATTATTTTGAGGTTGAACATTGATTTGTGTACATTCGTTAATGAAATGTACTGCAACTGTCGCCTTCATTTATTGTTTATTAAAGTTTTTTGTTGGCAACACTGGTTTAGTCGTTTTGTTGGACTTTTATGGCTTTGTTTAGAAACATTGCATGTAACAAACCTAGTAGGGGTTCATTCTGGTCTGGCCTGTACACAGCTATCACATGCCTATAGGAATCTCTAATCTTGTTTCTCTTGCTTTTGTCGCAATTCGTCACTGTTGTGCTATCTTTGTTCACTTACAGTGCAGTGTGTTTATGTGGCCAAGTTCATTTTATTCCTTCATTTGACTTTTCTCTCACTCTATAGGCATTATATTTTGGATCTGATGCGAGTGACTCCTCGGGATTCTAACTACATTGGACTGCAGCACCGCTTCTGTGTGTTGAGACCTGAGCTTGTAGCCTCATTTGTTGAGGTCAGCTGATCACATAGTTTGTGTATTGTATTCGGAAAGACCTTATGTTTCACTGATACATAATTTTGTGGCTAATCCTAACTATCGATTTTGTTGAATTGCATAGGCCGAATACACAAAGAAATCCCCTAAAGCTCCAGATGTCCCTCTGGAATTGAATGGACCAGAATCTGCTGACCAACATGTCAGTGCTCCTGATGCTACGGTATGTGCAGAAACTATCGTTATTGCATTCCTACTCTTGTTTAGGGAAGATGCATGCATTTTTTCTGCCGAGAACAGGCATGGAGGCCCCTACTGAGAATATATTAATTAGAAACATAGGAGCACACAAGAAAATCATCAAGATCCAAACAATATAAAATAAGATCCGAAAGGAGCTAACGGCCATGCAGTACTGGTAAAATAAAATCAGATTGCTTCCCTCCAAATGTAGCCAATTAGCATGCATTTTTAATATGTAACTCAGTATTAGTTTTTGGTTGTTGGTCCGAAATAGAATAAATATTGAATATGCCTTTTTCCTAAACAACTCGTTTTTTTACATTAGTAGGTTTTTAATCGCTTGATCATAAGTTATTATCAAGAGCTCCACCTTCGTCAGTGGCACCAGCAAGGGTTTATATGTGTAGCACATGTAAAAGCAACACACCCCTTCACAACTTTATAACCTTTTTTTACTGTATACTTTCTGGTGTATAAAGGCAACTTCATTGCGACAGCCTAACTTAGTGTAGTAAATTAAATCACAACACTAAATTTGTGTGACTGCAAAAGAGTGCGCCATTCCCTTCTATGCCTGTACGTTGCCTCCTCCGAGCGTGCAGCCACAGTGTGCCAGCTGCCACACCTTCGCCATTGTTGTCGCTTCAGTTTGATTTGGGTGGCAGAAGGAGACACAGCTCTCTCTCTCTCTCTCTCTCTCTCTCTCATATGGCAGAGCTTGTGTGCCCCTGCTCATCAAGCATACTGCTCTCTCAGCCTGGAGGGGCGCCACATATTTGGCTTAAAAACCATGGGCACAAGGCAAATTACTTTTGCCATTCCATTTTTTGTCCACTGAAATGGTCTAAACTTTTATAGAAGAGGATCTTGTTGCTTGTATGGAAGCTAGAAACTCATTTCCAATATTTCAGTCTGCTTCCATGGACGGACATGACAAGTCTGATGAAAGTCCTGCTCCAACACCTGCTGAAAGTAACGACTCAACTGATGACATTCTTTTCAATCCAAATGTATTTACGGAGTACAAGCTTGCTGGCAGTCCTGAGGTTAGTTTAAGAACCATGTTTGTTTAATACTACCTTCGTTCCAATATATAAGACGTTCTGGTAGGCTATTTTAGCCTACCAAAACGTCTTATCTTTTGGAACAGGGGTAATATTTGCTGTTATGACGATTTAAACAATATTGTGCTCTTTAATATTCTTAGGAGATTGCAGCGGATGAAGCTTTGGTTAAAAAGGTTGGTTCATATTTGCTAGATACAGTGATCCCAAAGTTTGTTCAGGATCTCTGCTGCCTTGATGTCTCCCCTATGGATGGTCAAACTTTAACTGATGTGCTGCATAGCAATGGGATAAATGTTAGATATCTGGGCAGAGTGAGTCTCTCTGGACTGATACAGCTGAAAGTGAAAACATTGCATTGCATTTTTCATGTTCTTAAAATTATTCTTTTTCTCAGATTGCAGGTATGATCAAGCATTTGCCACACTTATGGGACTTGTTTTCAGCTGAGATAATTGTTAGGTCCTCAAAGCATGTTGTGAAGGTGCGGTTCCTATCCTTAAAGCTAAAGCGCAGCCGTTTTTCTTTGTGACATCAAACACTTTACTGTGTTTATGGGATATATTTTCTTCTATGGTACTCCCTCCGTTCCAAATTAATTGACACAGTTTTAATACAAAGTTGTACTAAAACTGCGTCAATTAATTTGGAACGGAGGGAGTAGCTGTTTAGTCTGCAAAGATGGTTTCAGCGCGATTCATCTATCTTTTGATGCTAATTGTACTTGGTTATTTCTGTTACATTGACAAAATCTAGTCTAAAATGCTTCTGTTAGCTCATGATCACGCATCGGGGGACTTGCTAGAGCGTGAAAACCAGTTAGAAAATGGATTCCTCTTTGAAGAGCGCCTTAAGTACTTCAAGCCACCATGAGCTTTGACTCTGAACTTTTTCGGAGGTGTGAAAAAGTGATAACCCATTTAATTTGGTTGTCAGCATTTACAAAGAAAAACCCATACCTAACCGTACAAGGGATTTTTTCTGAATCCAACTTTTGTCACCAATGCCACCTTCTGTTTTGCACACTGTCAGGCTCGGTGCTCATTTGGGACCGTTTGAAGCTTTATTTAGTTGTCAGACTAGGGATGGATATTTAGCTTGATTGAGCTTTGAGAGACATGGAGAACTGCGGCAAGAAAGGTGAAGTGAATCAGTGGCGCATACGTTTTGTAGATGAGGTCTTACAGCGATCGACTGACTATTTTTAGAGTAGACAGGTGTTGACAAATTGAAGTCTGCAGACAATGGTCAATGCTGAAAATGGGATCTCCAAAGCTACCAGCCCATGTAGGCTGAGTTTGCGGTTGCTAAACTGTGCCACTCTGAACTTATTTCATATCATGCCATGAGAAGTAGCTGCAGAAATAGAAATAGGCAATGACAAGACACATCCTTGAGAAGTTTTTGAGCAATGGAAAGTACGAACACCTGCTTTTCTAACAAAGTCCCTTGCGAGGACCCTTTTGTAATGCCTTCTCTTGTTAACAAGCGGTGGCTTACAAGGCCTTTTAGAAGCGAAGTGGACAGAAAAGGTGTTTGGATATCTGCTACTCACTCCGTTCCTAAATATAAGATGTTTAGTTTAGGAAGATGAATTTGAACTCCCAAAACGTCTTATATTTAGGGACTGAGGTAGTACATCCCATAGGTGTTTTTATCCAAGCACTGATATTCTAAGTCTCTCGATTTCACATTTGGCTCAAAGATCTTATTCATGCATGAATCTTAGTTGACTGTGAAGTGAATAACTAATGAAAGTTAGAGTTGGCTAATATTTGCACTACTATGAATGCACATCCTTGGTTCTGGAGCCCAATTCAATATTAATTTTATGCAATGTCAGTGCACCTCCCATATTGTTGTGATATCCACTTTGTGCTAGCTTAAATCATTATATTATTGGATGACGAGCCACGTGAAATTCTTTCATATGAAAATATCAAAATCTCAGCTTACCATTGTTGCTATTGTTGAACTCAGTTGTGGTGTAAGGATACTTGTTAGCTAACCATCGTTTGCTGTTGCTACTCCAGGAAATACTCAGGCTTTGCCCAGACCATAATGTTGCACCTGCTGTTGCTCATTTCTTAAATTGTTTTGCTGGCAAAGTTTTGGCTTCTTCAACTACAGGTAGTGCTGGCCGCACACAATCGAAAACCCAGAAGGTTTGTATTCATAAGTAACCTCATGACATTTATGTGCATTTTAGTGTCTAATGTGGAACGTTGTCTGGAGATTATGTATGTGATGCCTATAGTCTGTATTATTTGATTTTTAGTTGTTATTTAATCCATATTCAATATTTCAGGGACAGAAATCAAGTCCCGCAGCTTCTTCAAGGAAGGGTCAATCTGCATATTCCCATCTAACATCTGATGGAATTTGGTCTGACATTAAGGAGTTCGCAAAACATAAATATCAGGTACTGTCTGATGCTATTTCTTCGTGTTTTCATCTTTTATTGAACACCATGACTAATGGACTTCATTTATTTAGTTTGAAGTGGCAGATGATGTGAGGGTAGGGGCTAAACGAGTCGCAGTTCTCCGTAATCTTTGCCAAAAGGTTAGCTATGTTCAGCTGTACATACTAATTGCAATTGCTGGACGACGATTGTTTTGGTCTTCACTTTGATTTTTATATCAGTTTCCATTTAAGTGATATCATTTAGCAAAATGAAACACAGCATATGCATCCATCTTTTGGCTCGAGAATTTTACCACTCTTATTGGTATCTTGTGCAAAATGTTGGCCCGCTTTTAGAATGATGTTCCACATAGTATATATAGTCCCTGTCGCAGTTATCCTGGCCGTGCCATCTAATTTGTTTTACATATCATTTAACAGGTGGGAATAGCAATTGCTGCTCGCAAATACGATTTGGATTCTGCTGCTCCATTCCAAGCTTCAGATATCTTGAACCTCCAACCGATTGTGAAGCACTCAGTTCCTACTTGTACTGATGCAAGGAAGCTTATGGAAGCAGGGAAAAACCGAATGGCCGAGGTATATATTTCTTTGACCATCTTATTATTATAAAATTTTGAACTCAGTTCCTTCGCTCGAACTGATCTTTTTGACTTGTTAATGCTTATGAATTTTAATGCATTTCAGGGAACACTAAATGAGGCATATGCACTATTTTCTGAAGCTTTTTCACTGCTACAACAGGTACACAGCACATACAGATATCCTAGCATGACAATCCACTAAACTTCTGATATTTACCTCTTGATCATTGCTATCGCAGATCAATGGTCCCATGCACAAGGATGCTGCAAACTGTTGCCGGTAACACACTAGCTTATTTTTAACTGATTATGTTATCAGTACTCCCTCAGTCTATGTATACAAGGCCACTTCGTATTTCGGTGCCTAATTTGACTAGTGATTTGACCGACAAAATATGTTATCAGAAACCTCTTTCATACATGAATCCAGTGACATACATTTTGTGGCTTATAACTTGCACTTTGTTGGTAAAATTAATGGTCAAAGTTAGACCCAAAATATGAAGTGGCTTATATTTAAAGACGGAGGGGGTATTTGCTTTTATTGGGAGAATGCATTGTTGAGGTTCTGAACCTTCTTGCTAAATAGGGTCACTCCAGTTGTAATTTCTGAACTGTTTTTTTCCGATAAATTGTACAACAAACAATATGAGAAATCTGTTGTCCCATCACATGTTTGATTGTAAATATTTTGCAGATGAGCAAATGGCAAAAAATAGTTCATATGGAACAACATATTCTGATGAAAACAACTTATTTTTTGTTACTGATATTATCAGATACTATTTGTGAACAAAGTTTTGTTGATACCCTTCTTTTTTTTTTTCAAAGGTACCTTGCAATGGTTTTGTACCATGCCGGTGATATAGCAGGAGCAATTGTGCAGCAACATCGAGAGCTTATCATAAATGAGCGGTGCCTTGGTCTAGATCATCCTGATACTGCCCACAGGCATGTACTTCGATTTAGTTGATTTGTGCTATATTTTTAATTGTTGTCAGTTCAGTTTGTCATAAAACTACCTATTTATCCATTCATAACTGATTTTCTTGTCATTGTCGCAAATCATTACGTCCAATTCTTAGTATCGCCAGTTGTCCAAAATTTGTAAAGCAAGAGTGGAGAATCAACTTCTCGGTTTAAAAGCAATAGCATGTAAAAAATGTAAATGTGGAGGTGCTGGTGGTTCTAGACTATAGAAGCACAAAAGATTGTTATTTTCTCCTCAGCTTGTTAATACTAGAGCATATTCTCATTGTTATTTATACATGTAACCAGAATGTGACATATAACCTTTTTTTAGTCCGTGTTTGGCATCACTGTGCCTACTTCCGTGGCTAACTTTCTGCGGCAGATTATAAAACAAGCACGACAAGTTCAGCAACCACATACTGAGCCTAACTCTTATGTTTTCTCTCTTTTTAGCTACGGCAACATGGCTTTGTTCTATCACGGTCTCAATCAAACTGAACTTGCGCTGAGGCACATGTCCCGTACACTGCTTTTGCTGAGTTTAGCATCAGGTCCTGATCATCCGGATGTTGCAGCAACTCTTATAAATGTGGCGATGATGTACCAGGATGCGAACAATATGAGGACCGCTCTTAGGTATCTGCAAGAAGCACTTACAAAGAATGAGCGCCTTTTAGGCCCAGGTCATATTCAAACAGCGGTTTGCTATCATGCTCTCGCCATTGCATTCAGTAGTATGGGCAATTACAAGCTTTCAGTTCAGGTTAGTTCTGACGATCATAAAATTATAGACATAATAACATTCTGACACATTGTATTGACGTCTTGATTTTCGTGGCAGCATGAAACCAAGACACGTGATATACT
Source organism: Poa pratensis (assembly GCA_947311845.1). Lineage (NCBI taxonomy): Eukaryota > Viridiplantae > Streptophyta > Magnoliopsida > Poales > Poaceae > Poa > Poa pratensis. The sequence continues at coordinate 13,486,904 of CAMZMU010000123.1, read as the reverse complement.
GGTAAAACAGTTAGGGAATGATGATTCACGAACAAAAGAGTCAGAAAATTGGTTGAAAACATTTGAGGAGCGAGCACTGCAGGTAATGTGCTGAGATGTTATTTTCCAGGGTTGTTCCGCCGTTGGTCTGGGAATCCTTGCGCCTTCTCTAAAGAATATAAAAATGCAATACAACTTGTTTCCGTTATAAATTTTGAAAACTGTGTCTTCATTTCTGCTTCACATACCAATTCCGTTCACAATTAGTCACAGTCAAACCTACTAAATTTTGACCAAATATATAGGAAAAACTATCAATGTCTATTATATTAATTTAATATTGTTAGAATCATCATAAGATATATTTTCATATTATATGCATAAGATCTTATAACTATTGATATTATTTTCATACATACTTGGTCAAATTATTGAAGGTATGACTTTGAAAAAATATAGAATGTGAAGTAAATAAAAACGGAGGGAGTGGCTTTCTTCCCTTGCATGCTGAATCTAGTTGTATTGTTTATGGGAGATGAAACTCATTTCTTCTACAGGTTAATGCGCAGAAGCAAAAGGTCCAGTCAGCAGCTAACCCCTCTGCTGCCACTCTTAATTTGTTGAAGGTAAATCTTATTAGGTGCAACTTTCAAGTTTCTCTACTGTGCCCTTTGAATTTTGTCATTTTTGAACGGCAGCACCACAAAATGCTAGAAACTGAAATATCGATAGCCCGTTAAAACCTCTAATATTCATAGTTTATAGTGTTTTCTGAAGGGGGCGATTGAACTCGATATTTTGTGAGAATAATGTTATCTGTTTAGTCTTCCGGTGTTAGCTCCATGTGGAAGCTGGCAACCGTAATCTGTTAAATGTATCATGGATGGGCAGTTGGGACTGTGAATGTGCATTCCATTATGTTAAGTCTAGTTCTTACCTTATGCTGTCCCTACCCCTGAAAATGCATTCAGTTCTCGCCATAGCAAAATGGGCGCACTGTTGGACACAGAATATTGTTTGAACCTATATCTTTTGCCAGAGGTGCCACCGTTTTTGGGCTTCTTTTTGGAAGTCAACATCAATGCTGATGAAGTTTAACACCCGACCTTTTTTATTTATTTTGCAGTCGCATCCGGGATTAATTCAAGCAATGAAGGCAGCTGCGATCCAATCTGGTGATGAATCAGCAAATGTCAACAAATCACTTAATGCTGCAGTAGTTGGAGAAGGGGTTCCTCGAGGAAGAGGAGTCGACGAGCGAGCTGCTAAGGCAACGGCAGAAGTCCGAAAAAGAGCTGCTGCCAGAGGTGTTAATTTGCGGAAAGCACCTGCTACTAACAGTGTTTCTGAACTAAATCAACTTCTCAACCTTATCAACTCGGCGACTTCCGCTTCTGCTACTTCTCCCGCTGCCAACTCTCGAACAAGTGAGTCTGCAGTTCCGCAGTCCAATGGTCCTGCCCTGAATGGTGCAAAGGAATCCAAGGCTAAGGTTGACGGTCAAACTCCAGTAGGATTAGGTGCTTCATTGGAGCTGAAGAAGCAGAAGTCGAAGCAGAAAGCTTAGTAAAAAAGAATCTGTAATGGTTGTATTCTCACAACAATTTTTGACCTCTAGGGTGATCTTTTTACCCATAGGATTGCCACGTCCACATAGTGGCAGAGTCATTTTTATTTATTTTGGTGGGTTCTTAGGATGAGTGAAATAATAATAATGAGGATGAAGTGAAGAGAATTCTTGTGATAGGACTGCTGATGAGATAAATGATCAAGCCCTCTCAGTATCCAGATAATCCTTTTAAGCCTAAATTTCTGTAAACTGGCTACACTAATTTTTGGCCCAGTGAAAGTAACAGGTTGAGGATTACCGAGAAACAGCAGGGTAAATATGTTATTTGGTTTCACCATATTCTGGATGTTATCCATTCACTGTGAGGAGAAATTTGTATCAGAAAATGTTCTTGTCCATTCACCGTAATTCGTTAATGTTGACAAAAGCCTCAATCATCTCCTTTTGTGCTGGTGTTGTAGCCTGCTGCAGTGATTCTTCTCGATTATCTTGTCAGTGGTATCATCAGTACCGATGGACGTGCATTATACCATATAAAAAAACCGAAAAGTGTATTTGGCTCCTGAGTAACAGTGATCTTTCTTTTACAAAATCGAAAAAATATTTATAAGTTTCAATTTTTTTTGAGAAAAATCCTGGAGCCGGACAGATACGGAGAGGTCAGGAGCCCAGAACGTCAACCAAGTAAGCTCTAACTGCATACTGTACCAGCATACCTTCAAAACAATAGCTCCACCTGTGGAGTGTCCAAATAAGAAGCATGTCAAAAGATCGTTTTCTTCCAACACAACAGAATTCTTTCTGCGCACAGGGAAACTTTAATTAGTTCAAGGATGCCCAGATGTAGAACAAGCTATGAATAGAACTCCATATCTGCAGATATTCTGTATTAAGAAAGAGTACCAAGTCACCAACAGCATGATCAAGTGATGAAACATAACCATGCGCTCCATCACTTCCGCCATGTCCTAGGGGGGAAAGACAAAATACAACAACTTGTAATCAGAACAACTCCAAACGCATGCATAGTAAAAGGGCTGGGAATGAAAATCAGTTTGCTCATTTCCAAGATGAGAAGCAAATAGCAATGAAAGGAAATTTTCATTTGAATCATAAATCAAACAGAAGAAATAATTGGTAATAGGTCCAGTGGCGGACCTAGGATATTTTGAAGCCCGGGAAAACAGTAAATTTAAGGGCATATAATGATATTTTTTAGGCTGGGCAAACAGTAAATACGGTACAAATACACTACGCCGGCCGGCCGGAAGCCCAGGCAAGCGCCGGGTAATAGGGGCGCTGCGTCCGCCACTGAATAGGTCCAACCTGTGCCACAAATATATGAAATTAGGTTGTTTCTACTGAATAATCGCATATGAAATTGACATGGCAGCAGATATGCCGTGACTACTAAATTCATTGTAGATTAATTTGAGCAAGAGGATGGCCATCTAAATTATGAGCCTGTCAACTTCATATTGCTCTGTTGATCTAGTTTGAATATCTTACAATCACCACAGGTGAACTTCGTACTTAGTACTTTTAGTCGCAGAGATTATTAGTACCAGTCGGACCGTGTCATGATACACTACCAATTAGTCAATTATACCATGCATGTAACATTGTAACGTACAATATATCATACCACCGGTACAGAGTAGGGCAGTAGGCTTCCTATAGCAGTAAAGTTGAAAAGCATGCAGTAGAAGTACTTAATGTCTCGCACATTTTCATGTTTTCAAGAGCTACAAAGGAATCATTTTTCTTAAGTAATGTACATTTGCATTAATGTATCCCGAGTTCCCAACCCAAGTACCCAACAATATACAAAATTGCAGCATTAGCAGGCAAGTTGCCACCAATCAGGGCGTAGTCTTTTCCCAGATAGAATATGCGTCTGTTCTCAGGAGAGGCCATAATTAAAAAGTACTTCCTTCGTTCATAAAAAGAAGTCTCAACTTTGTCTAAATTTGTATGTATCTATAGACTAAAGTATGTCTAGATACATGCAATTTTTTAAAGACAAAGTTGAGACATCCTTTTATGGACGGAGGGGGTGTTTGAAGTTGATTTTTTACACGTTTGCGGAATACAACATTGACTACTTTTTTATAAAAAAATAAACTCGTAAATATATTTTTGGATTTTTTTAAAGACCAGAATTATTGGAACTCGGGACCACGAAATCTTCTCTCTCTCTTTCAAAGAAAAAAAGAGGTGTATTACGTTGTTTTTGTTGCAGACTCTTCCTAGTCGGAAGGCACTATCTTGAGATGCAAGACAAAGTATGATTCGTTCTAGGAATCTGGCCGTACAAGTTTAAGGGCAAAGGAGCATAGCATACTTTGCAGTCTGATAACAACATACGGACAGAATAATAATGCAACCGTGGTCCGTGAAGCAGAACAAGTTGTCATGGATTTGCAAAGGAACTAGGCGCATGGGAAAAGAAGACATAGCAAACACGCTGCGCGCATCAGCTAACAAATCCACCCAATTGACGGTCTGGAAGATTTGTGAAACACCTCTTATGAAATACAACAATTTATGAGACAGTTTTAATAGTATCAAGAAAAGTTCAAATGCGTCTGATTTTTTTAGTATTTAATTGATGCTATGCCGTACTCTCATTAAAACAATGTTGAGCAAAGCTATCCACAATTAAGTTGGAACAGTAACTTAGGTTGACAAAAGTTAGTATACTATACACAAAAGGTGTAGTTTCCCAAATTATACCATTAACTCCTAAGTCACTCTAAGTTAGTTGTACACATATATGTTTTCGAGGTAAATAAATAAACATATATAAGGTAATATGCTCTACGGAGTGCATAATTTTCCATGTTCTTTAACATTATCTTTAAGAGCAAGGGTAATAGTATAGCCAGCAGCCGGTTATAACGTAGATGACATGTCATCTGTAGCCAAGCTAATAGCCAACATGTATAATGGCTAGATTTTATCACATATTATTTTATTAGTACATGGCCCACATTAAACTCTCTCATAACGCGTAGGAGCACGTGTTGCAGCTGGCTCTTGCATGAGAACTCGCTTCTATTCTCTCTCCTCCATGTAAGCACAAATACATTATTTAAATCCTTATATTCTGATGATTGTACCTTATTGTACTTGCTCTAAGAAGCAAGAGATAAATATAAGTAGAAACCCTTCAATGCATAAAAAATGAAGATAAGAATTGGATCCTCGCAGGGGCCATGAAGTTAGCGAAATTTATCGCCTGATTGTTTATCATGTAATTGTTTTTTTTCCTTTGGCTTAGGTCACGGTTTATCTTTGCTCCTTTTTTATCAATATAAAAGAAAAAAAATCTTGTTTAAAAATATATATAAGTAGAAAAAGATGACCAAAAACAGAGACGAACGTGGCTTGTGAGGCTTGCCCTCGGCTTTATCTACTGTTGCGGTTCCTCAAGGAGTCGACGAGCGAGCAGTTAAAGGAAGTGCAGCAGCCAAAACAACGAGTTGGTTTGTATAATAGGACCTGCTTTGCTGAAAGTGTTAGAGTATATCACGGTTTAGACTAGTTTTGGTAATTTAGGATTGTGTTCCAAGTCTATCTCTACTAGGTTTCGTAGTCTCCAAGTTTTGTACCCCTTTATATACAGCACACCATGGCTCATTGTAATCAATCTAGAATCAATTATTCGATTCTTCTCAATCTTAGATGGTATCGGAGCAATCCGCTCCGCAATCTAGGGTTTAGCCACCACCACTTCCACCACGCCGCCCCCGGCGAGATCAAATCCATGATCTCCGCCGGGGGCACCGCATCGCATAGCTAGTTTGCAATAGATAGATCGGTTTCATAGTTTTAGCAATTTTCGTTTTTGTTTTCGGTTAGATCCATTTCTTTAGCTACCAAATATTCGATTAGCCATCTCGCCGGTGCACTTCAGAAATCGATTCGTCAACAGGACAACTTCACGTGCATGTGTGCTGTGCATATGGGACAAGGATCGATCAGTTCCATCTGCCTCCAGCTGCACCGCTGCAAGTACCAGATCGTCATGAAGCCAACCGAGCCATCGACTTCAAAGCCGCTCGTGGTCATCATCGTCGACAAATTTCTACATCAAGAACATCCCCGGCATCTTGTACCTCTACATCGCCGACAACTATCTACACCAACAAACGTCTTCAACAACCACCACGCCGTCCTCGTCCACCGCAACCGCGCCGCAAGAGTTGCAGTCTATTTTTATTTGCACAATTTACTTTTGCAACCTTTTCGTCTACTCCGGCAACAAACGGCGGAAAATCTGCGCTACGCACCGACCGAATTCGGAGATCTTCTCTGCTTCTTCATCTGGCTCTGGCTCGCAAGGTTCATGGTGGTCCCTGTCTTCGCATGTCCGGTATTGGCAACACCGGCGCGTGCCTTCGTCCCCGACGCGCTCCTGAGTCTGGCAACCTCGGCAAGGTGTGCCGCCTACCTCGTCTACACCAACACCTGCAACGTCTACCTCAACTACCCCAACAACGGCACATCGACCACGACTACATCGCCCACAACTCGGCTACATCGACATCGGCATTAAAGGGCTATCACCTCGACTCACTTCGGCTTGTGCTCCAGTCAGACCGTCCGTGACGCTCCAGCTGTTCGCGTCACTACCGATCCGACTGCAGGGGGTGTTAGAGTATATCACAGTTTAGACTAGTTTTGGTAATTTAGGATTGTGTTCCAAGTCTATCTCTACTAGGTTTCGTAGTCTCCAAGTCTTGTACCCCTTTATATACAGCCCACCGTGGCTTATTGTAATCAATCTAGAATCAAGTATTCGATTCTTCTCAATCTTACAGAAAGCAGTGTTTTTGAACCAAATCTCATTTTCAAACTTACCAAATCGGCTGCTTCCCATCTGTGCCACGAATGTCACCAACAAAGCCAATGATAGAAATTAACGGGCCACCTGCCAGGGTTTGACCATCGCGCTCCAGTAGAGGATCAAGTGTATCCTCATTCCAGCTGAAGAAGCAGAAATCCAAGTAGAAATCAGAGAAAAACATATACATAATGCTTGTTTTGTTATACATAACAACTTTTAGAACTCATTTAAGTCATCTTTTTCGTGAGGATTGCCACACCCACATGAGGGCAAGGTAATTTTGTTGAGTGAATTCAACTTTTTACCCCATGTAATGGAAATTTGTCCAACTTACCCCGTTTAATAAACTGTGGACCCTCTTTCTCGGATGTGTGTCTCGGGCAAGGCGTTAGATGACGATCGATATTCGAGATTATCGAGAGGACGACTGGACATGATCGTCGATGACACCACATAGTTTTTGGGTCTATGTAACATAAAAAATTAAGTGTGGTAAAACCAGTAGGGGCTCCACTTTTTCAATAGAAAGAAAAAATTGACTTGTTTGTAAGGGAAACTGGCCGAAAACCGATACATTACAACATACACACACCAGCCCGGAGGTTGCGTACCAGGCGAGCTAACGACTCTGCCAGCCAATTACCAGAGATGACACCCTACAAACACAAGGTGTTTTCAGAGCCACCGCTCCGACATCGAAATCTTATGAACACACAGTTGCGGACCCCTAGGACGCACATCTGCCATTTTTTACACCCAAGCGACCAAGGCAAACACCCTATAACACAAAAGTAAAATCTGGATCCACCTCTCCGGCTTCAACGTCAACCGGTCACGCAGCAACCATGTCGTTGGCTCTGCCACCCAAGTGACCAAAGGCAACACTCCAAGAGAAAACGATTTTCGAAGCCGCCACTTTAGCTTCCACCGAGGTCGCGACCCACCTGGCCAACGGCGGAACCGTAAGGCCATAAAAACATTGCCACAAGATGAAAGTAATGCAGATGCCAGCTCCGACCAAAGCCAAGCTTGGGTTCTCACCCATGGAGCCCGAGACCAAGATGAAGTGGGAGCACTAAAAGAAATATGATCATCTACACATATTTTCCCCGTGGTAGAAGGGATTTTTTGTCTCCAAACCACTTGTACCACGAATATTGATGAAATCCAAACCATGGCTGGCCAAGCATTGTAGATTTGATATACGAAGGTTCACAATTTTTTTGGTAGATGCGCTCACATTCACCCCGAAAATGACTGTGGTGGTAGATGGATTTCATGGTTGATGTTGGCTTGGCACCAGACATAAACTGTTGACGTTCAACAACGAAATCAGCAATTCCGTAACGGGCGACTAACAACCTTAAAGTGTACGCTACAGATAACATGCATCCATTAGCCACATGGACGTACCTTTGTTGGATCACCCAAGTTTTTAACATGTGTCCATCTTATTAGACCACATGTTAGTATTGTATATGTTAATGTTATTGTTCCACCACATCATTGGTCCACATGTGGTCTATCAATGGCTCACGTGTTCGTTTTTTATTTGTCCACGTGGTGAGGTAGTGTTTTGTCCACGTGTTGCAACCTTAATGTTCAACGTAGTTTTTTTGCTACTAGTTCACGTGGTTGCATAGGATGGGGCCACATGTCCGCTCTTTAATTTTCAACTTGTTCATTCCACATAGGTCCATACATTTGCATGTTATTAGTCTGAGTGTATCAGCGTTATTGGTCCACGTGGTTCATGTGAGAGGACGATTTTTATTTACTCTTGGGCCTAGTAAATCGTTTGAGCCACTATTTTGTCCTAACTATTATAATTTTCTAGGCCATCCCCATTTATCTAGCTATCAATATATGGGCCAGCCCATTTACCTATGATAAATGGATCAACTCAATTAATCAGCCCGCCTCACCAATATTTGGCACTACCATCACAAATATACATAATTATCGGTGCATTGAGGCATTCATCCATTAATTATACAAAAATACAGGACCCATAAATTCACATCACAAACATGAAAGGACCACCAAATTCACTATAAGTCTAGATGAAAGCACCAACAAAAGAGTCTCAACATCAAGCACCATTTCACTAGACCAAGAGACTCACTTGTCACTGTCAGAGTGCATAGTGAAGAAGTTTCGCAATGCCAGCGAGTTGAGCAGCTTTGTGAATGTTCCACGTGGGCATCATTTGTTATCGTGAAAGTGCGGCGTTCCCCTCATTTGGAAGTAGGTTTGTACTGCATTTGAAATGATGCCGGCCCTGAAATTGAAACTACGTCCACGCAACACTAGGAAGTACTCCCTCCGTTCATAATTATAAGACGTTTTAGCTCTTCCACATGTTGTCTAGATACATATTTAAGGAGTGAACATGCACACTAAAATGTGTCTCAATATATGTAGATACATGTGAATGTGGTAAAGAGTTAAAATATCTTATATTAAAAAACGGAGGGAGTACAAGCGTGTTGCACTTTAAAAGTACGTCAACGCAATAGCATAGTTTTGATTTTGTTTGGGTTGCTCACCACATATTCCATGTGGTCATCTAGAGCATAGTTCCAAACGCAAACCAAGACAAGTTTGCATTTCGTATCAAAATCAAAATCCGGTTGTTTTTCTTTGAGCCTCGACGAGTCCATGGGTGATTGCGAGGGCAACTCGGCATGAGTGGAGAATGTATCATGTGAAATCAACGAATTGGTGCACCCGTCTCCGGTTGACGACCAAAATTGTTTTCAAAATTTCCGAAAAAAGTTTGGATATTGACATAACATGAATATACATCGTCAGAAAAAATCAAGTCTAAATTTGAAACACAACATCAACAGTGAAAATGTCAAATTTTTATGAATAGAGACAATGGGCCAAATTCAAAGCCCAACTTGCATTTCGGCATTATTCATAGTCGAATTTATCTATTTTGTTTCTTGATGTGCATTATGAATTTCAATTTGAAATTTTGTGACATGTTCGATATGAGTATTGCCAATGTCTAATTTTTTTCGGAATAAAAACATTTTGGTGGTCAACCAAAAACTGGTGCACCGGGTTGTGTGGTTTCACAGGATACGTTCTCGCCATGAGTGGTATGCTACCACTTTTGGCCCAGGAAAGCCCAACGAACGTTCTTTCAGGCTTCAGCCGGTCGGCACCTGGAAGGAAGGCAACAAATCCGAGACCAAGTTGGGTATTTAATTAGTACCATACTGCTATAGCGAGACACATCGGACGAGGCGTTTTATAGAGCACCTGGTGCGACCTTAAACATACTTACCTGGACGGGGTCATCAAGAGACCCATGGCCTGGATTAGTGGCCTCCATTACACTTCGGAGGACGACTAATCCACCGTCTCCCTTTGCGGAGAATGGACGTCATAATTTGTGATAGAGGGGTACGAGCGTTCGCGTGGCCCCTGGCAATACTTAATTGAACAATTAAAAAATTATACATCTTATGGGTATAATATATTAGTAGGAGATCAGAGATAAAAAGTTGTAGTCATGTGGAACATCTCTAAGCACAACGTCAAATGGAAGCCACGAATCAGGATTCAACTACAGATATAATACAGGTGCATCATAATTAGGAGAGTCCACTCCAGGCCACGAGGGGCTATAGAGTAAATGGTTGCTATGAACTTCCTGAACATACAAGTACCTGATTTACTGTAGGTGTAGTCGACTATTGGAGATATATGTCAAAGCTGATACATGGTTGTCTCAACATATCATCATCACAAAAGTAGGTAACACACTTGGTTCAGAACCAACAAACTGAGATACAGACCTTTCGACTCTTGGTTTTACGCATGAAGCAATAGAATAAGTTCCGTAAACCCACAACTTCAACGGCTGGGGTGACACTATTGCGTGTGTCACAGGTGATTATTGTGGCCCATGATGAAGCAAAGTAATATCAAATGTTTATTCCAAGCCTGTTGTATTGCCCTCTAGCAAATCAAGTTGCCATGAATTTGCAAAGAAACTAGTGCATCAGCAAAACAAAGATAACAACACGCATCAGCTAAAAATTCACCGAGCTGATGGTTTGCAAGATTTCTGCTACAAGTACAACCTTCGTCAATGCGCAGGCTTCTTCTCCGTTGTGTACGCATGGTATGCTTTGCCATTGTCCACTCTGGTAGTGTTACCACCAACGTCCAGCATAGCAGATGTGAATGCCAGAGCAGAACCACCAATGAGGGCAGACTTGATGCTCTTTCCTGTCAAATTGCACTGTCATGAGTCTTGCTAGACAATATACTGTAGTTCATATGAATATGAATATAGGTTACAATGTAGCTAGGTTAACTATCTGATGCTACTCTCATTAAAAGTCCATGCTGAACAACCATATCTACATTCATGCTTCCATAATGCCTTCAAGATCGATAAAGGTTCGTACACAAAACCATGCACATACAGGTCATTACATAGTTAGTTTATGCACATATTTTTTTAAAGCTAAATACAGTTAAAATATCTAACAAAGGTAATAGGCTCTACGTACTTTTCGTGTTCTTTAGGCTTATTAATGAAGAAAACAAGATAAAACAGAACTGGATGCAAACATGACCATCCAGAGACGTCTGTGACTTTGGAGGCTTAACTTCTGTTTTGGAAAAGAAAAACACATGTGTTTAACAGACTTCCAAATATCCTTAAATATTATTATTATTATTTACCACACTTTGGTTTCACAAAACTCTGTAGTTTGTTGTACCCAAACCCCTCAAAATTTTGAATAGTTTATATCTTTGGAAGCCATAGTAGTATCCAGACACTCCAACAATACTACATGACTAAACTGGATCCAAATACTACTCTCAGTGAATCTTAGCATACAATCCCAGAATCCCCAATTAGAATAATACTGTTTATGCAACGAGGTTAATTTGATCATACCAAAGGTCAGGAACTCATTTAGTGAAAACGAACATAGAAGGTATAATGCGAATTGTGAAATACACTATATATGTCTGACCCGTATCTGTCCACACAATAACTCTTACTGTGTAGTCACCAGAAGCCAACCAATATAGGAGCATAAACTATGCCATCATCCAATATTAGGATGGACCATTCCAAAATGCTCCAGATCTGAGATATCTAAGAAATGATTCCTCAAACAAGAGAACCATTCGTTCGTTTAATGCGGTTCTCTAGAAACATATTCAAGTTATTCGAGTTTTCAATTAACATCCTAATAGTCGTATAAGTGACACCAGTTTACTCAGGTTAATCAACAAACTTCATTATTATGCATGGAAATAGTTACCCCGAAAGAAGCTGTGTTGTCTACTCCTACAAGATAACAAGAAATGTGTGTGCTTATTCGATAACAATCTAAATATAACTTCTGTTGATAAACTTAGTGAATATCGTTTTAATAAGCTGCCAAATGAAAATATTCTTACAGTAGAACTGCATTTACATAACAGGTAAGTTTAAGTAATATTGACCTATGTCTTAATGGCGGTGATCATCAGAGTAAGTAATGTTGTTGAATCATTGAATCCTAGTGGCACTCCTTTTCTATCGCCTTTAATAATATAAAAATCCTTCAAATGTAACTAAATCCAAATATCAGTTCTAGCCCAATTCGTGTGAAGTCGATTAACACAATATCATGGTAAGTTTCAGTGTAACAGAGTACGATATGCAGACAAGTGCATCCAATATCCAGGAAAAACAATGAGAAGTGTAAGTAGAGCACTATCTACTATTACTATTAGAACTATCACAATGTGTACTTCGTGGCCAGAACCTACAAACCAAGTCGTAACATGTCGTATACAGCAAGGACATGTATCTAACCTCTCCAGCCGTAGACGGTGGCGCCGGAGACGAAGGCACCGATGGCTCCGTTGACGAAGTCACGCTTCTTGCGCTGGCTCTCGACGAGCTGCTCCACGCCGATATAGAGCCCCCCGACGGCGGCGAATGTGACCCCGTAGCTGCCGCACATCTTGAGGGTCCGGACGAGTCCCGGGAGCGCGACGTGGCGCTCCACCCGGGGCACGTCGTACCAGGTGGCGACGATGGTGCCCCAGATGGTGCCCGCGGCCAGCCCGGTCAGCGCGCCCTTGGCGGTCTTCAGCGCCGGGGAGTCCTCCTCCATCGCTCCCTCCCCCGCTTCCTGCACGAGAACCAAAAACAAACGCCCGCTCGAGCCTGTGAGACGAGGAACCCTAGCGCGAGATCGGGATCTGGTAGGAGAAAGCGCGTGCGCTCGATTTGATCGGTGGCCGGAGCGACGCGAGCGTCAGGCGTCCGGTTTGGGAGGAGAGGCTGCGGCTTACCTGGGGGAACCGCGCAGGGTGTGCCGGCGGCCGCGTGCCGGGGCGGAGGCGGAGGCGGAGGCGGAGAAATGGTTTGGGAATGGAAGGGAGGAGGAGTTGGGGGTGGAAACGGAGAGGGGATCGCGTCGTGGGAGTGCGGGTGAGACCGTGAGAGTGAGACGGGGGAAGTGGCGATGCTCGGCCGCGGCGTTGGTGAGGGTTTCGGCCCGGTCGCTCCGCCGACCGAGCATCTCATGGGCTTGAGAGCTGAGCCTGCAAAACGCGAACCCGTGACTGTTTTGCAGGTCGCGGAACGCGCGTTTTTTTTTTCTCGAAACGCGGCGCGGCGGAGCAGAAACCTTAAACCAAAACTGTAAAATAGAATATTCTTTGAATATTCTTTGTGGTGTTCTTCTTCCTCATGTGTTTTCCCAATCCCTCCGCATACTAAAATACACCGATCCATAAAATAAAAGTACACAGGAGTTGAGCTAGCTAGCTGCCAGGCAACGATCAATCCATCTAGTATACTCGTACTAGTAGCTAGCTGATCAATCGGAGGCCAACAGGAGCTGAGCTAGCTGCAGCGGCGCACGAACCAGCGGCAGATCAATCTCAATCCAGAGCGAAGCCTGACGTTGGGCCAGGAGCGGCGGACGAAGCCCAGCCGGAGCGTGGACGGAGCCCCCGCGGCATCGCCGCAGCGCGGACGAATCCCCTCGGCGTCGAGCCGTCGTCGCCGCTCCTGGCGGCCGCCGCTGCAGCGCGGACGAGCCCCCTCGGGCCGGCGTAGAGGCCCCTAGGGCCGACGACCAGCTCCTGCCCAGCGTTTCCGGCGGTTCCAGTGGCAATTCCGGCGAGTACGGCGGAAGTTTGCCGGATTCCGGCGAGTTCCACGGCGGAAGGTCACCGGCGCCTGCTGAAATGTCCCTCCTGCCAAGGGCTTTCACGATATGCAGGGCCCCTTCGGTTCGGCCAGGAAAACATCGTATTTACGGTTTCGCGGGTCGAATTCACGGGTCCCCTAAAAAACTTTTACGGGTCGGAAAGTTTTGAGAGTTCTGTTCTTTGCGTTTTTGCGGTTTTGAATCCGTATCCGACGGTTATTTTGCGGGTTTACGCGTTTTGCGGGCTCTGCTAGAGATGCTCTTAAAGCCTATTTCGATGAGAGATGTCTTTTCCACATCTTCTTTTTTTGAATTTCAGATTTAAACTATGTGTCAAAACTCCTAGAGAAATGCCTTCTATCTAGACTGGATCTAAGTATTGGTGATACCTGTAATGTTGGTGTGTTTGTCGTGTTTCTTAGGCACCACGACATGTGAAAATGTATTTTCGCCCACGAATTTTCGAACAACTCGCTCCCTTATTGTTCGCACTGGACGTCCTAGATTTGGTGGCCGACCTCCTCTCCTACCTCACCTCCCTCCTCCATTTGTGTTGTGTACCCTGCCCTAATCGTGGCGGAGGAGAGCGTGCTAGGACAACTCGGATGCCATGTCATACATATGCGCTTTGGCAAGGTGGACGGGAGAGTAAAGGAGAGGTTGGATGAGCAGAATCTGACAAATAGATGACCATGGCAGCGCGAAGGCCCGCAAACTCGTGATGTGCGACGATCTAGATTTGGAGGGCCCGCCGGATCTCCCCTGCCGTCCGCCTCAACGTTTCCCTACGCCGCTGCCTCGTCGCCGGAGACGTCGTAGCCTTCCTCGCCTTCACCCTCCCCGCCTCCAGCAACGCATACGTACGCCTCACCTCCCTCATCCCCAAGGTAAAGTTCTAGGCATCAACGCTTTCTAATGGTGTCAGTGCTTTCTTCATAAATACTTAATTCATAAAATATTTCAGAACCTAATTCTTTTGAGAGGAAATTCTCTGGAAGAATTAAAGAAGATTAAACGTGCAATATAACTTGCAGTATTTGCTGCTTATCATCTGTCCCTTGAGACATCGTTCCTTGCTGGTGAAGGTGCAACAGTTCCACGAGTTCTTTCAATGTCTGCGATAGGTGCACGAGAGAATTGCCCAGTAAGCAGCTCATTATCAATCCTATAAGCTCTTTCCTGTTTGCTAAGTATTCCTTGGTATTCTGTTAATCTCTCGGTCGATTTATTTCATGGGATCGATACTGCTGTATGGGTCTGGGCATAGGTGCCCGGAGCCAACCTCCCCGCTTGATCTTCCTTCTTATTTCGTGACTTATTTCTGTTTTTTATCATGATGTCGTATTGGTATTTCTTCCAGCCGGTGAAGTTATTTCTTACATAAGTGTTACTTAAATTCTTCTTTCGGGAAATAAATCCTGCAAGAGATGACATTCTGATGCTACAAGAGATGCCTTTCTGGCCGAAATTGCTTTAGATGTCAAGAAGGATGTGGCGAAGACTCTTGTCGTGTGCTCCACAGGGTGGGAAAGCAGATGTATTTGTCTATGCATTATACTCTGAACTACTTTCATCTGGTTGCAGACATTACAAACTTAGCTCCTCAGAATATTTGATGTTTTGTTGTTGCAGCACTGAACTCAAATGAAGCAGTACATCACTTTGGTCGCCATGTCCTGGAGCTACTAATTTAGTGCTGCTACTAGCTGGTTCCGTGACTTCCGTCGCCTGCCTCATTTGAGCTCTCAGTTGAGCAGGCGAGGTACATGAGGAGAGGTGTGTTTCTTCATTTTTTTTATTACTCTGCAAGTCTGCATTGGTGGCCTTGCGTGTCTCGTTCTTGGAAGTTCTCGGTTGGATGTTTGAGGAACTGATCTGAAGTGCAGACATGAAGGATTGGGATATGGTACGGAAGATAATGTGTGGTTTTGTACCTGAGAAATTGAGTTAAGAACTTTGAGCCTGTATCTCAGATTAGATAAAATCATGCAATCTGTTTGTGGAATATAGTTGACAAGATTGCCAGAAATTCTCTGTCAATTTCTGGAATTGATTTTGGAATTTGGTTGCATCATATTGTCATCAACATTTCCGTTCAACAGATAAGTAACATTACATTATTTTACTTGCAGTCTACCCCTGGTCCAACGTCCTCATCACCAAACATCAAACGTTGGTTCAGGTCAGGCCTATCACATTGGGTGTTCTTCCTATGAATCTATATGATGCCTGAAGCTTCTGCACAATTTGGACATTTTAGCCAGGACTAGTAGCCATGCACGTGCAACGCACGTCTTTACAGTACAATAATAATTTTATGTCTAAACCGTTTAAAGAAGTGCGAAGAACATATAATGGACACACATTGTTTAAAATCCACAAAGTACAAAATATTACAATTCAACACTGTTTGAAGTGATAGTTTAAAAACTAAATAACATAGTATCATCCACTATTTATTAATTCATGAAGATCCATCCCTTTATACGGTCAATGATTCCTCGTTCCAAGTCAGGAATATTGTTTATCGCCTCATTGTCCTGGTATTTCAGGAGATGTACCAAAAATCGCTTTCTTAACTCCAGACCATCCTACATGTGCATTATACAACATTGTCATATAAAGTTCATGTTCAAAGTGTACAAATGAGCATAGTTGAGAATATTCACCATGGGTACCGGAAAATATGACGCTCCATCATGCCATGAGTGCATTAGATTAAAGACCAAATAACCAGACAAAGCACCGAATACATTTAAAATGTCAAAAATTGAGCGTAAAACAAATAAAGCAAGGTTATATTTAAGTGAAAAGCTTCATACCCGTGCGAGTTTGTCGGAACAACAGGTACTTTGCGTCCCCATTTGGAGATGTCGTCATTCCATTTGGGGTTTGCCAATCGAAGCGCAAGGTTTATCGTATTGCAAATTTCCATATGTTTTAATATATGTACCCCCAAGTTTGTCTCGAAAGCGGGTCCAAAATATGGATAACCTTCTTCTTGTGATCCAACACGAATAATATAAATAGGCCAAGAATGTCGTAAGGCAAGAAAATCTGTGATGAAAGGTTTATAAGTAAAGTAAATCATATTGATATAAAATGAATCAATATCATGAGCAGGGAATATAATCTCACCGTGTCACATTCTGATATATGATACTCTCTACTATTAGGCCAGCAATGAAATAACCGTGCTAATTGTTCAAAATCAAGTCTTCCACGACAACTCGGGTCTCGTGCAATGTGAGACATCGTCTGAAAAATAAATAAAAATATTAGTAATAACAAAGATAAAATTTGTAGGTAATTATATTAACTTACACAAAAGTTTAGATCCATATAGTGAGCAGGAATGTCACTGAAGAAGTTGATATCGTGGCACGCAAGTACACTCACAGCCATGTTGAAACAATCTACGTCCATATATTCATCCATCTTTAATATGTTATTTATCTTTCTTAAATTTAAGCTAATAGGATAAGGCATTGAGCTTATCACCCATTCGTTCCTGTGAAAGAGAGAAATTTGTGACTACAATGACACATATATAACATGAAATGAAGTGCCAAAAAAAGATGACTTACTCCAATGAAGGGACATCATGAACCATGTTTATGTATAAGCAAAGCTCATCTATTAAGTCACCGTTTGTTGGTTTGACATATGGTGAAAGTACCGATGACTGCGATAGAGCCTCATCATCATACGATGATTTTATCAGTTCTCCTTTCGGTGATGAGTTTGATATTTTTTTTTGGGAGGATGATCCAAAATCACACAATCTGTGGGATCTATGTTGCTTTCCTCAATTTCGAAGACTCGATTTCTCACGGCGTCATCGTTCAGTTCTGAGTCGACTAATATCACAGCTAATTTTGTCCTAAATTTTGTCATGTGAACCTGTCAAATAGTAATCCAACTTAGTTTCAAAAAAATAACAATACAATATATATCATGTGATATCGAGATATATACCTGCTCAGGAATATCATATAAAAAGTCTCCTGTCCAATACTCCATCAAATTTAACATCCACAAACCACATGATGACCTGCTCGATTGCACATTATAATTGTTAATATATTCAGTTTAAATAATAATCAGAAAAAATGAATATCAATTTTAAGAACCTTTGATAATAAAAATGCCAGATTTATTTTTAAAAGGGAGAAGGAAAAAAAAGGCTTCTTTTCCCCACTCTCTCTGCCTCTTCACTTCACCCATCTGCTTCCCGTGAACACTGCCTCCCCATCGCCGGAGACCTGCGCACCGGTGGACTCTCCTCCCCTCCGGTAGCATCCCCGCCGCCGCTTCGTACTCCCCGCCGCCGCTTGCAGTACCTTGAGCCGGCCGCACGCACGTCCCCACCGGCCGCACCCTGCCTCCCCACCGGTGGCTCAACCCCACCGCATTCCTCCACCAGATCGTACTTCCGGCCGTGGAGGTCCTCGACTGCGTCGGCAGGGTCGTCTTCATGACCAGCGGCGTCGCGGCCACGGCCGAGGAGATACACGCGATGGCGGCGCGGTAGGAGATGGCCGTCGAGGAAGCGCTGCTTCCGGACACCGCCCAAGGGCTGCGACGCCTCGTGTGCCGCTCCATGCACCGCCCGCCGTGGCTCCCGGTCTTCGTGCTCCACGACTTCATCCAGGTTAGCTAGCGCCGTTAAATTTTGTCTGTGACTGTGTGTTTGTCTGATTTAAGCCACCGAGGTTCATCTTTAAAATACTCTCTCTAATTAACTAAGTTGAAGTTCTACTGTCGATCTGAGGTTGCTCATCATTCTGGATGTGAGCCTCGGTTGGTATGTCGCAATTTGTTCACTTTTGGTTTGTGCTGTTATGGATGAACGGATGTGTGATTGTGCTGTGCTCCCTCACTGTCAGATATGCTCACTTTGTCAGTTAAGCTACTGTCTAATTAATATATTCAGAGAAGAAATCTAGGTGATTTACACTCTAGCAGATATAGTGGATTGTTTGCTTGATGACTTGCTAGATAATGTGCAATCTGAGCGTGAAATTGTTGCGGCGTGTGTAGGTTTCAGTGGTAGGAGAGCTATTCTACTATTCAGCAAGGGCAGGGCAAGTCCAGGAGGCAAATCATCCTCAATGCAGGTTGAGCCACTGGTTGATGAGGTAACCAATGACATTCATAAGTCTGCACATTCATAAGGTGCGTACTGATGCATCTTCTCATTGTATGATCTGTTACAGTGCATCGTGTTTATGTATATATCCAACCATGGTAGTGATTGTGGGAATTGGATATATACTTTTCTTTTTTTTGAAATTGGATATATACTTTTCTGTTAACTGATAAGAACAATTTGGTATGTCTTCTTTCCATTGTATTTATCATTTTGGGAGAAACATGTGTTTAGCTGGATTAGTACATGAAAGCTATACCTCAAACTTACATAAGTTGCATTTTGACTTAGTATCAGTGTCATTCAATGGTGTTGCCTATGATTTGCTAGCTTAATCTGTTGACGTGTTGCCTATGATTTGCTAGCTTAATCTGTTGACTTCATCAATTAGTTGCTAATTGCTGCCTTTTGATGAAAATTGGCTGGTTGTTGCTTGTTGTCTCCTTGGGTTAAGTAGTACCCTCTCTAACAATTGAGCTCAGAGTAGTACACTCTCTAACAATTAACAATTAAATAGATGCATCATGTGCTGAACTTTTTTGCAACATTGGTGGAAAGAATATCTTTTCCTGGAACTAAATCATCGGGTGCATGTGTCTTATAGAGAATTTCCACCAACACGCCTGTTAAATTCATGTGGAACTAAATCACTGCGTGCATGTGTCTTATAGAGATTATAGGGCAAGACAGGAATATAGGTTATGCAGAGATTGTACTTTTTAGATTGCAAAATTATTCTTTTGAGAATGGTACAGGTCATACATAAGCAATTTACACACGTATGATATTGCACCTGGCGACGGTGAGGAGGCGATGGTCGTCGAGATCGCCGGTTGCGCGTGCCGGCGCCGGCGCAGGACTGACAACGTCAATGGAGGCGGCGGCGGCAAACTGAGGTGCAGCGGCGCTGGCGCATGGTAGGGAGCTGCGGCGTCAATGGCGGCAAAAATCTGGAGCGAATGCAAAAAAACTGGACGTCTGCCTCACCTGGAGGCAATTGATTATTTCCGTAATTGTCGTCTTAATTAAGCATGCCCTTAATTGATCATTGAATAACATTTTGGAGCGATCCTTCCTAACTTATGCGTCCAGGTCATTGTCGTCCTAATTAAGCAGGCCCTTAATTGAGGTATCTTTTTTTTTAGATGAATTGCGTCTGCTGGTTTTCGTCTTTCGTCTGCTCAAAAACGTTTCACCAGACAAAATTGCTAGATGCACACACGAAATAGGTGGGACGAATCTGGACCATTGGATGTAATCAAGTGGGCCTGATTGTTATGTGGAAGTAAATCTGTGTACATCTGTTGGGGTGGCCGTAGCAAAGAAAAGTTTGCTTGTTTAATAGTAGTGGAGACTAGGATGTTCCCAAACACCATCGCCTGACTGTGTGCTACAGACTGATGTGTAGGACGGTGAAAATAATGACATGTATGTAGTATTGCGGTTAATTCCCGATTACAAAAGGCATGGTCATTGATGAGTCACTTTGGTTGCATTTTCACCTCACTCCTGTAAAGCATGTGTATCTCACGACTAGGCATTGAGTAACCAGATCTTGCAGAATTTGGATAATTCTTATGTGCTTCCGTTATTCCAAGTTATTGATTTAACTGAGCTATGGTAGTATTTGGGCATAAATATCATAGAAAAGAAATATTCATTTATAGACAGGAAAAATTCGAATTGGCCAATTGCCAATACCGTGAAACACATGAACAATTATGTGAAAAAGAGTAACGATGTTGGACATCTCAAGCCATTTATTTAATATCATGAATAATTGTCATTTACAACTTGCACGAGCATATTCATGACTTGACCTAAGTACAGTGTTTACACAACCAGTTTGTCAAGTATTTACAATACACACCCGAAGAAATTTCTCATGGAAGCTCTTTGCAAGCTACACTG
This sequence comes from Poa pratensis, assembly GCA_947311845.1. Classification (NCBI taxonomy): domain Eukaryota; kingdom Viridiplantae; phylum Streptophyta; class Magnoliopsida; order Poales; family Poaceae; genus Poa; species Poa pratensis. Next base: position 13,466,247 of record CAMZMU010000123.1, on the reverse strand, counting down.
TAGGTTAGCGAGTATTAAAAAAACTCTCGTTTGATCTTTTGACATACCACAAATCTATACTAAATGTACATTCTATACTATAGTACAAGGCGTGTTGCACCGACGATTTGTTTTGTGTAAATTTGTAGGAGATCAATTTATTATTGTGTATTTAGGTGTAAATTTGTTTAGTGCCAATTTTCTATACCCCAGCTTTCGTTCAGTTCGACACTCCACTGATTCAACCAACTAGGCAAGTAATTATTCAATCGATCATCGTAAGTTTTATTCATTTTTTTGCACTAGCGTTCGGTCACCATAGTATACATGTTTTCCTTTATCCTACCATAATCACATCGTAATTTATATGCCTGTTTATCCGGCCACGGAAAACACATACATGTGGGCACCACGACGAGGCTCATAGGTGCAACGGATAAATTATTACCCGTAGCAACGCACGGGCATTTGGCTAGTTTTTATAAATAAAAATAAAATAAAGGGAGCACTGGAGTTTAAGGCCTTCCGTAACGCATTGTCTCATAGCGCTATCCTAGGTACTAGTGTATTGTAAAAGACAATCATGCTAATCATTATTTGTAAGGGTGTTCCTTGTATTAAATGATTTTGGTCTCATAATTGGCCTAATAGTTTTTTTTTTTGCTTATGATCTCTTGTAAAATTGTGTGTTATTTAGTTAAGATAAAATCTTAAACTTTCTTCATTAAATATGGTGCCACATTAGCAATTTACTTATGATAACGTTCCATGATCCTAGAGCCAAGAATCCCTACTGGTGGTACGTGTCTTAGTAAGATTTAACTTTTTTATGAACAAGTTCTCACGGCCTCACCTTATACACTCCTATTTTTGACCGCTCTCGCCATTGTTTTGTAAATAATCTATTCTTAACACATTTTTTTACTTGTCGTAACTAGACATAAACTGTGTCGTAAAATCCGGATGTAAACCCATGGGATCGTCTTCCAAGATGACAAAAACAAAGCTGACCTTCCAAGTGTTGCGAACCGTAGTCCCGACCTCTGAGCCGAGCATGACTGCTCGGGGAAATTTTGATAAATTTGGCCCTTTTCTAAAACTTTAACACAGAAATAAATCTATCTAACAAAATTCACGATCTAACTTTTTTCATGGTGCCGGGCCTTAATAGCATGACGCACTCGGTAGGCGCAATGATACAATACATGGCGCCTCGAGCTACGACAGCCGTGGCGTTACAGAAGCATGGTGCCCTATATCGGGCAGTGGTGTATCCAGTGGCGGTGCCATGGCACCCCCTCCAAATTTTATAAATGCTTTTAGCTATCATCATTTGCGCTAATAATGGCTGATTGGTAAGTCTAATACTTCCTCCGTCCAAAAATAAACGTCTTAGATTTGTCAAAAAGTGGATGTATCCAGACTTGAAACATGTCTAGATACATCCACTTTTGTGCAACTCTAAGACACTTATTTTTTGGACGGAGGGAGTACGGGATTTGTTTAGCTTGGCACCCCCACTGATTTCATCATAGATCCGCCACTGGCTCCGGGCGTCATTTAATGTAGGACGTCGTGTAAAAAAGTCAAATTGTGAATATTTTGCAGATCTGATTCATTTTATGCTAAAAAATCAGAAAAGGGCGAGATGTGTTATTTTTGCCCGCCGGGCCATCCTGAGCTCGACATCCTCCAGCCGCGACCAGGCGTGTTCTGTACCGGAGCGAAGCGCCCTCACCCCGAGATAGAAAAGTGATTTAGGGTTTCGTGGGGTCGTTGCCCTCACCTCATCACTATATATATAAACATGTCAGGTTACAATACATGTACAACACGACTCCGTACGTATATGTACGTGCTAGATTAAATACAATTCTAACATACCCCCTCAATCTGAACCGCTACATACAAGGTTGAGATTGGACTTAAATCTGTCTAGCATCTGTCGTGTGGCTGGTTTAGTAAACACATCAGCCACTTGATCATTAGTGGAAATAAACCTGACATCCAGTGCACCGGCAGCTACTCGTTCTCGCACAAAATGGAAATCGATCTCAATGTGCTTGGTTCGAGCATGAAACACTGGATTCGCTGTCAGGTATGTAGCCCCAAGGTTATCGCACCATAATATAGGCGTCCGCTGCTGAGTCACACCAAGTTCCTTGAGTAGTGAGTCTACCCATATTGCTTCAGCAGCACCATTTGCCAATGCCTTATATTCAGCCTCTGTACTAGACCGTGAAACTGTGGGTTGCTTCTTCGAACTCCAAGATATGAGATTCGGTCCAACAAACACAGCAAACCCACTTGTGGATCGCCTATCATCCACATCTCCTGCCCAGTCTGCATCGGTGAAGATACTAATACCTGATGCTGAAGACTTGCAAAACTGCAAGACGATCTGTAGTGTCCCCTTGACATACCGCAGAATGCGCTTCACTGACTCCCAATGAACATCAGTAGGCTGTGAGAGAAACTGGCACACTTTGTTCACCGCAAAGGAAATGTCTGGGCGAGTAAGTGTCAAATATTGCAGGCCACCAACAACACTGCGGTACCGGAAGGAATCATCAGCACCAAGTGACGTGCCAGCATCACGGCTAAACTCTCGCGATGATCAAGCGGTGTAGAGGTAGGATTACAATTCTCCATGTTGACTCGGTGAAGAAGATCAAGAGCATACTTTCTTTGAGTCAACGCCATACCCCCTGAATTGTAAGATGCCTCTAATCCAAGAAAGTACTCCAGCTTACCCAAATCCTTGATAGGAAAACTGTCTGACAAGGAACGAACCAGACGATCAACCACCTCCGGCGTGGATCCAGCAATGACAATATCATCAACATAAACCAACATGTATATCTGAGCCCCACCGCCGGAAAAAATGAACAAAGACGTATCGCCCTTAGAGGAGATGAAACCGAGCTGGTGGAGAAGCTGACTCAACCGAGCATGCCACGCCCGCGGCGACTGCTTCAGACCATATATCGACCTCTGAAGTTTGCAGACATGAGAGGGAAACCTTTCATCCTCGAAACCAGGCGGTTGCTGCATGTAGACATCTTCGGTTAAATAACCATGAAGGAATGCATTACTGACATCTACCTGGCGAAGGGTCCATCCTCGAGATACCGCAAAGGAGAGCACAAGACGAACAGTAGCTGGTTTCACAACGAGACTGAACGTGTCACCATAGTCGATCCCATGCTGCTGAGTAAAACCTCGTGCAACGAGCCGGGCTTTGTGCTTATCAATGGATCCATCCGGACGATGTTTGGTCTTGAAAATCCACTTGCTACCAACGATATTGACACCAGCTGGGCGAGGAACCAAGACCCAAGTGTTGGTCTGACACAGGGCCGCAAACTCATCAGCCATGGCAGTATGCCACGCCGGTTCTTGCAAGGCCTCTCGATGCGAGTGTGGAGCCGCGAGAAAAGCGCGCTGCCTCGGATCATACTTAACAGTACCGTCCTTGTACTCCTTCTCCTTGCGTGTGTTATCCCGCAATCGTGTGATCATCTTATGCGCCGGAGGAGGGACGGGAGGCGACGACGGACCAGCCGAGGGTGTCGCGACCGGCGACGGACCGGCTGAAGGCGACACGGGCTGGTCCACGAACGAATCAGCGGGCTGAGGAACACCGGACGACCCATTAGCTGGGGTTGACGAGGCCGCACCGGCAGGCGCTGATGGCCCATGCATGCGATCGGCATGCACGTCGATCGTGCTATCATCATGCACGTCGATCTCTGGCGGAGGAGCAGCTGCATCCGGCTGAACACCCTCCAGCGCTGGTTCCTGAAAACATGAGGCAACACCTTGCGGCGAAAGATCAGTGGACAAATAGGTTAAGTCGTATTTACGCATAGGCACACTCGTAACCGGTTCATCGTTCGGAAATGTGATTGCATCTGCAAGAGTGGACACGTCGACGACGACACCCGGAGTAGAGAAAAGAAACACACTCTCGTCAAAAACAACGTCACGTGAGATGTAAATACGACCAGTGGAACGATCCAGACATTTGTACCCCTTATGCATCGGACTGTAGCCTAGGAAAACACAAGCTTTAGAGCGGAAGTCAAGTTTATGAGAATTATACTTGCGAAGACTAGGCCAACACGCGCACCCGAAAATGCGAAGAGAGGAGTAATTTGGCTGGACACGAAGAAGACGATAGAGGGGTGTTTCCTTATTAATGACAGGCGTAGGCATACGATTAATAAGATAGCATGCTGTGAGAAACGCCTCATCCCAATAATGAAGAGGAAGGGAGGAATGTGCTAGCAGGGCAAGGCCTGTTTCAACTAGATGTCTATGTTTACGTTCAGCAATCCCGTTTTGCTGCGAAGTGTGCGGGCATGACACACGATGGGACACACCCGTACGCTGAAAATAGCGAGACAATTTTTGATACTCACCCCCTCCATCGGACTGGACCGCTTTGATCTTAGCATTCAAGAGACGCTCAACATGAGCCTGGAAAGCATAGAAAACCTGCTCGACGTCAGACTTATGCTTGAGAAGATAAATCCAGCAAAAACGAGAGTAGTCATCCACAAAGCTAACATAATACTTATACCCCCAGAGGAATTACGAGCCGGCCCCCAAACATCCGAGTGAACAAGCTCAAGAGGGACGGTTGTGACACGAGAGGAAGCAGTATAAGGCAACTGATGACTTTTAGCACGTTGACAAGCATCACAGACTAACGATAAATTATCCGAAGGAGAACACGAAAGCTCATGTGTTTTAACAATAGAATTCACTACATTATTTGACGGATGACCAAGACGCCGATGCCACTGCGTAGGCGTGACTTTGACACTAGCGGATGCACGAAGACGGGACGACGATGCCTTGCCGAACGGAACGGGGTAGAGTCCATCTTGACTCCTACCGTGAAGAATTACCCTCTTCGTGGCCTTGTCCTTGACACAGAAAAAATGACGATGAAATTCAACAAAGACGTCATTATCAGAAACTAGACGGTAGACGGAAAGAAGATTTTGACGAATATGTGGAACATGAAGAACATTATCCAAACGAAGGAATGAACCGGTTAGATGTGAATGACCAATATGCGAAATCGACAAACCTGATCCGTTGGCCACTTGCACCTGATCCTTTCCCGTGTACCGCTCGTGGGTGAAGCCTCTCTAGATCACTCGTGAAGTGATCGGTAGCCCCAGTGTCCATGACCCAGGGTTGGCGATCGGTGGCGGTGGTGGAGGCAGAGTTGCCAGCGCGCTGGTACGCCTGGTTGTAACGATTGCGACAGTCCGTCGCCTCATGCCCCCAGTTGCCGCAGATCTGACAGCGAGGCCTCCAGCGACGTCCATTGCCGCCGCGACCTCCGTTGCGGCCGCCGCCGCCACCATTGCGGGGTTGTACCCGCCACCATTGCGGAGTTGTACCCGCCATCGTTGCGGGGGTTGTACCTGCCACCGTTGCCGTACCCGCCATCGGAACGGCCTTGCCCCTGCTGACCATTGGGGCGATTGCCACCATGGTAGGGCGAGCCCCCACCTTGATAGGTAGGGTTGAGGTCCGGGGTTCCCATCCGTGGAGGGTTCCCGTATGCACCGGGGCGCGACGCGGCATTGGCCGAAGACGCCCAGCCTTCGGCAAGAGCTTGTTGTGCCTGCAACGCCTCAAAGGAAAGCACGCTCGCGTAGAACTCGGGTAGCTCATCGTCCTGTTGCCGACGGAGAGAGAGGCGGCGATGGAGTTGAACGCCGATCCGAGCCCGGTGAGGATGTGATCGACGAGCTCGTCGTCGGCGATGGGCGATCCAGCGACGGCCATGGTGTCTGCAAGAGATTTCATCTTGTGCATGTACACCGTCGCGGATGAGTCCTCCTTGCGCTCCGTCTGAAGCTGACGGCGAATATGACGGACGTTGGCGTGGCTGACCGCACCGAACATGGCGTGAACCGCAGTCCATGCCTCCGCCGTGGTCTTGCAGCCGAGGAGCTGGCAGGAGATGGTAGGCTCCATAGAGCCGAGGAGCAGTCCTAGGACCCTCTGGTCCTGGATCCACCAGCGTTGATACGCGGGGTTGGGGACGATCTTCGCCTTGTCTCCTTCTACTTGAGTGATGGTCATGGCCGGCGCCGCCTCGGATCCGTCGAGGTAGCCATGAAGCTGGGCGCCGGAGAAGTTGGGGAGAAGGAGGCCTTTCCATAGCATGAAATTGCCATGGTCCAACCGCACGGGGGTGGTGGGCGCGGCTGCGGCCGGCATGGATGCCGACGAGGTAGCGTTCGCAGGAATCATGGCCATCGCGGCGGCAGCGGTATGGTCTCACTGCGGCGCGGAGAGGATCAGCGAGCGGCGGCTGCGGCGGAGAGACTCGCGGCGGCGGCGGCTCGTAGGGTTTAGGGCTCTGATACCAAGATAGAAAAGTGATTTAGGGTTTCGTGGGGTCGTTGCCCTCACCTCATCACTATATATATAAACATGTCAGGTTACAATACATGTACAACACGACTCCGTACGTATACGTACGTGCTAGACTAAATACAATTCTAACACCCCGCTCGTCGCCTGGCGCAGAGTGCCTCATGATGGCGCGCCTGAAGCGAAGATCGAACGGAACCGGGCCACGGCAGGCAGCGGCAGCGCGCGGCCATGATGGTGTCGCTCACTGCCCGCCCGTACGTCCACACGAGCTTCGCTTCGCCTCTGCCGTCTCGCGCCCCGTTCTCGGCCGACCACCGCATCACGTGCCCGCTGGACCGGCGGAGCAGGCAGGCCACCACCACCGGCCATGCCCACACCCGAGTCGCAAAGTGGCGCAGCTTTGGCTTTGCAGAAAGGACCGGCCATGCCCCTGCACCCCGCGTGTCCGGAACGAAACCCCCCGACGCGCCCTCGGTTTCTGTCGATACAGCGACACCACCTCTGCATCAAGCTCATATCATACAGTCATGGGATCCGAATTGAATTTTGTCGAGAGCTTGGTTGGTAGTAGCTGATACTAGGAAAAGGAATGACCAGATGCTACATCACGTCAGATACACGATGGATCCATTTCCAGCGTCAAGTTTGCACGATGGTTCCTACCGATGATGATTCCTTTTCCCTCGAGTCTGCACGACGGTTCCCGCACAGGAGTATAACTAAATATAAGATGTTTTATCCTTTGTCTACATTGACATGTATCTAGATGTATGTGGACATATTTTAGTGTGTATGTACACTCATTTGGTTTTGCACCTAGCCAACATGTGATCTACCTAGAACATCTTATATTGTGGAACAGAGGGAGTAAATATTTTGTTTGTCCTGGATTTGGATATGATTGGCGAATCAGATTATGACGAAAAAAATGGATATCAGATTTGCCACTCAGATCACTCTCATTCAGAAGAAAAAAACTTCTACTCACTCCGTCCCAAAATAAGTGTCTCAAATTTGTCCAAAGATGGATGTATCTAGACATATTTCATGTATAGATACATCCACTTTTGGGCAAACTTGAGACACTTATTTTTGGACGGAGGGAGTACTAATTAAGATTCAGTAATCGGATTCCCAATCTTCACCCCTAAACGGCATGGCGTGTTAGAGTATACGTACGGCTGTACGTTTAAGCAGTAGTCTAGGATAGATAGGACTCTCGTGTCTTGTCTTGTACTCCAAGATGACCCCATGTACGCCTATATATACTCGCCCCCGAGGCTCAATAATACATCCAACATATTCCGCTAATCTCATAATTCTACATGGTATCAGAGCGGCACGATCTGACCTAGCCGCCGCCACCGCCGCGCTTCCGCACCGCGCCGCCCCCGGGAGGTCGATCTCCATGATCTCCGCCGGGGCCGCGCGACCCGTACCTAGGGTTCGTCCGCCGATCGGTTGATCGGCTGCCCTAGTGTCTTTTTTTTCCGATCTCTTGATCCGGTTTTTCTCTCTCGCCGGTCGTTTTTTATCGGCGTTTCATTTTGGTTTTCCGATCTAAGATCGGTTTGCGTCGCCCACCACCGTCGTCGTCTTCTCGCACCTCTACTCCGACAACGGCATCGACCTGCACCGGCCCTCTCCTCGACAACCGGCTATCGCGGCCGACTCGCCGGCGCCGACTTCGCACCGTTCGGCTCCTCCAAGCCGGCTATCGTGGACGACACGCCGACGCCGACTCCGCACCGACTGGCTCGTCTTCACCGACCGCGCAGCAAGGCCGGACGCGCCGTCCACGAGACGTCTCGACGCGTCGCCGCCGCTTCTCTCGCTTGCAAGGTCTCCATCGCCGGTTCGTCTTCGCCGTCATCGACCGGGACTTCATCGACAACTTCGCCATCGGCTCCGATTTGCGCGTCGTCGTCGCCGCCATGGCGCGTTCCGCGCTGCGTCGGTCTGATCAACCGATCGCGCGCCTGCGCCGCCAAGCACGTCCCCGAGCACGCGCCTACCACCGATCGAGCTACAGGCTGCCGCCGCGTCGCCCCTTCCGGCCGCCGCGCCGCCGCCATTGGTCCATGTTGCCGGCAGCGGGAAGGCGTGTATGCCGCTGGCGACACCCGCCGTCACTCCGACAACCGCAGACTGTATCGGCTCTTCCCTGTCTTCGCCGCTCTGCGCCTCGCAACCGTCCGGAGCCTTCTCTGCTAGTCTATCACCGACATGGCACGACACCGTACTGGTCCCGCTCTACGCATGCTCGGTGCTGGCAACACCGCTGCGTGCCTTCGTCCCCGACGCGTCCCCGTGCCTGGCAAGCTCGGATCGGCGCCTCGTCTTCATCGGCATCGACAACGTCTTCTTCGGCATCGACTCCTACGACTGCCTCGACCGCGTCCACGACGATTCTTCTTGCATACCCGGTTCTGGCAAAACCGTAGTATGCCTACGCCCCCGGCGTGCGCCTAGTTCTGGCACAACTATGGCTGCACATCATCCTTGACGGTTCGGACTACATCGACCTCGGCATCGACTTCCTCGACGACTGCCCTCGACGTGTCTCCGTCATCATCACCATGGCGCCTTCTTCGCGCCCGCGGCTTCATGTGCGGCTACATCGACACCGGCATCTCCGACCACGACATCGACCACGTCATCTCCTCGCAACGGCTACCTCGACCTCGGCACCGCCTCGCGCTCTCGGCTCCCTCGACATCGGCACAAGGGCTACCACCTCGCCTGAGCTCTCATCAGCTTCCTCTCCAGTCCAAGCGTCCGCGCCACGACATCGACCACGACGCTCCCGCTTCGACTGCGGGGGGTGTCAGCCTTCTGGGTCTACTTCGGTTTATCTCCAGTCTGACCGTCCACGTCGTTCATGTTGTTCACGACGCTCCCGCTACGACTGCGGGGGAGTGTTAGAGTATACGTACGGCTGTACGTTTAGGCAGTAGTCTAGGATAGATAGGACTCTCGTGTCTTGTCTTGTACTCCAAGATGACCCCATGTACGCCTATATATACTCGCCCCCGAGGCTCAATAATACATCCAACATATTCCGCTAATCTCATAATTCTACATGGCGGACCAGGAACATCATCATCGTATAATAAGAGGGCAAACAAGAAGGTGCACCGCACGATCAAAATTGCAATACTAGCATATCGATCTCTAGCTGTTCCTGAAATTATAACTCTGCTACAAAGCAGACCAAAATAGTACTCGGCCTACTGCAGCCGAACAAGATAGATGATCCCCCATTAGTTCATACATTTTTGCACCAACATAAACATCCAATTTCAGCACTCGGTACGTGCTCTGTTTACATTTCGCATCATCGAGAAAACTACAAATAAAGGACAGAAATGGCAAATTTTGATTGAAGACTACCTGGTGGTACCGAAAATTGTATCGCAGTGGTGCTCACTTGCATTCTACGCCGGCCTCCGCTGCTCGACGGGGCGTGCTCTTCCTCCGGTTCCCAGTCTGCCTGAACCCATTGGTCCTAGCCGATTCGTCGCTGCTTGATCGAACGCTGGAATTGCTGTTCTCTTCCAGGACAGTGTTGGGGCTCTCTTTCAGTGGCCTGCCTCTCTTCACACCAGAACCTGCTTTCAGCTTGCCATCTTCATCGCCGCCATCGACGTCTTCTACGAAATTCTCGACATCGACTTGCTCTATCTTATCGACGAAGTGCTTCTGCGGCCTTCCCCTCCTCTTTCTTGCAGGCACAACTTCTTCACCGCTGCTTCCTTTCTCTTCATGGCTCCTGGCAATGGTCAACTTCCTTCCTCTGCCTCTTCCTCTACCCATTGGTTGATGCAACTCAGCAGTAGCAGGATATTATTGGATTGGGCAATCACTGAAGCTAAGTGTTTCACAGAGATACCGTGTGCTAAGATTATCCAGCCAAAGTTATGCTACAAATCTGCAGTTGAAGTATGAGGGATACAGCGGTTATAAATCTCTAATTTTTAGCAAAGAGGCGAGAAGCCTCCGATTTGCATTAATATAAATCGATGTAAACTGAACCAATCTACATGACGTTATTAAACAAGCAAGCTACTCTTTATCGAAAATAATAATGTTCTATCGAGTTCTTGGTGTGTGGAGGTGAGAAATGGACTATGTTTCTTATTGAGATCCATGGCAGCCAAGAAGATGCAAATTCAGATCAAGCAACATAAATATCTAGGTGGAAGCTATGCGAAACAGCATGCAATACGCATCTGATGAACACAAACTCAAATCCCTCGCGAAATAATTTACGGAAGAATCCGAAAAAGAAACATAAACAAGGACTGAATCAGCAGCTGAACCATTTCTTAGAAGATTAATGGATGCATAGAAAATAAGGAACTGACCTGCCATAAAGCTTGCCTCTACTCCAAGCAGCATCAACAATCTCCGCAGAAAGATGCTAGAGGAAAAGAAACAATGGATCGGCGGCAATTTTTTGTTTGCGATGCCGGAAGTACAGCAGATCGAGAGGTAATAGCAAAGATTGATATGTGGTGTGTAGAAAGTAGGAGGGCTCTTATCAATGAACTGTTAGTGTTATATGGACTTCTGGATGGCTGAGCTCCAATAGCCGCTGAGGCAAAGCAGGCAGCGGCTGGGGAGAGAGAGGGAGGAAGGGAGAGAGCGAGAGAGATTTGGTTCCTTTGTTGAGGCCTTCTGAATATATCGTTGAGGGGCCATTTGCTCTCTTTGTTTATGGTTTTTACTAGCAGTGTACCAACCGTTGAAAAGCGTGTGTGTGTGAGAGAGGGCGCAGTTCTGTGCTTCTTAGCAATTTCCAGAATTAAAAAGTAAATCAACGTGGATCCCTAGGAACGTGGTTTACCTTTACCATGATGGTATTTTTGTTCAGTGTTGGCGGATGTTTAACATCAGTAGCAGTACTACGTAATTACTTACCCCAACACCTGACAGTCCTGTTCTACTACTATTTACCACACAGTGGTAGCCCTGTACTGTGTTTTCTGCTCGCCATGCTACCACTGTAATTAGTACTAAGCAGCAGTATCTTTGAGAGGGTCAACGTCGTTAATTCCCTACGGTAAAAGCGCTTCTACACTTAGCAAACAGTAATTAGTCAGAGCCAAAACCCCACTTCAGCTCCTGCGGCAAGTGGCTCCATTCAATTATTATGAAATCCTGACACAGTACTGCGCCCTGATTTGTTTTCCCTCTCTACTTTGAATTCGTATTCATCTGATTTTTTTACAATTACTAACTTGTATTTGGATCAAAGTGAATTTTCTTTCTAGATCAAGTACCCAAGTAGGATGTGTACTATACACGCCAGGATAGAGCTCTAAAGGCACTGCTACAGTGCCCTGCCCTGGCCTGAGCACCACCCACTCCTCCAACCAGCGCCCTCGACCAGCAACGGGTAGCTTGCCTTATCCTCTCGCTCTCGCGACAGGCGATAAGGGAGAAGCCTCGACTGCCACCGCTCTCCGCCGGCGGGCCGAGGGGTTCCTCCTTCCTCCGCCAGCCGCTCCGGCGGCGGGAGGGAGGGGGAACCTCGCTGGTCTATTCATGGCATGTAGATAGGTTAGGGCTAGGTTTTCGCTCGTCCGTCGCTTCGGTTTCGACGGTGGTGACGGCGGCGGCGAATAATTTCCTCCAGATCCGGCCCCGACGCGGCTTCCTCGGCTCGTGCCGGTCTTGGATCTGGGTGGTTTGGGTTCCAGGCGAGATTGTCATGGCGGTGGTGACGATCTTGTGTTGGATTTTGTTTCTCCTTCTCCATCGTCGCTTCGGCGATTGCTCCCTCGCCGATGTGGAGATTTGGGGATCTTATGCAGGAGCTTCCGCGGTTGGCCTGGTGAGGCTGGCGGCGGGCTGGAGGTCTGCGTGTTCCGTGCTGGGCTTGAGGTCTGCGGCAGGCGGATCTGGCGCTGTTCCTCGACGTTGTCGACGGGAACGGCCGGATCTGGAGGTTGGAGGTGAGCTTGGGGTTGTTCCCCGACCCGCGTGCCACAGCGGACAGGTGGGCACTTTCTGGTGCTTCTTCTCGGGGTTCATAAAGCCGTCATGGCGATGGAGCTTCTCCAACTTTGGGTGTGTGGGTGTCCGTCTTCTTCTCTCTCGCTGCTTGCCGGCGCCGGAGTCGAGCAGTGGACTGGTGTGGCAGAGCTCTCGGGGTCTTCGTTGTAAATCTTTCGTTCCCGAGGGTCTTTCTGCAATTTGTATGGAGCTGCGTCTCCCTCTGGTCTATCCTTTGTATGCGTATTCTGTACTCTGTATGCCTTTGCCTTAATATATACGTATTACTTCAAAAAAAAAAGTAGGATGTGTACTGATGGCTCGTGCAATGGCAGCACCACCGTACTTGTTGCTCCTGGTGTCAGGTCCTTGCTGAGTTACTCTCCTTCAATTCGCACCGCTAACTTGTGAGCTGGGCATGCTTGTTATGAGAAGTAAATTTAAGAAACAAGTTGATGGACATTTGTACATCTACAGTACTTTAGTACAAATTTGAGGATTTTCAAGATATTTCCTGCTACCATCGGAGTCTTAGTTTTCCACAAATGCTTTGAACAAAGTAGTACATGGCCTAAAGTACTGTAAGTTTGGACATGGCCTATGCAAGTTTGGACATGTTTTGTCATCCAATATGGAAATACACCACGGTCCAGGATGCAGAAGATGGAGAAGGAAATCCATCTTTTGTGTGTCTCATCGCCATCGGTGGATCTGCATGTGCGGCATTACGGTTTACACTAAGGAAGGCTGAGATGGAGATTTTGCAAATAAAGCGAGGCAGATTAGGACCACGACCTTGATGACGCTTGCTGCAGATCCACACAATCTCCAGAAGACACACAAAAAAAGGGCTGGAGAATGGTCTAGGTGCAGACCAGATTACGGGAGGATCAGACCTACTGATGCCGAGCTAGGCCCCCTCTTGTTTCAACTCAAATCCACCACGTTTCCTTTGCAGAGCTATATTCTCAAGTGGAGCCTCAACAAGTTGCAAGCAGCACATAATTCCTGGGCAGGTAGGCGGTAGCTAACAGCAGGTACTTGGGCTCAAGAACATCAGGAAAGGTTGTAGTAACAATTGCATTCGTTCAACCTCCAGGATGCTAATCAAACATGTTTCTGGAGCTAATGAAATCCCTCAGAACCAAATATATGTCGAACCGGGTTTATTGTTCCTTTGAGATGGATCAACAACGTTACGTTTGTCTCAAGTTTCAGTCTCCATTCGTAGTCATGACGGCCACTTGCCACCAACCTGACAACATAGAACAAGACATAGATCAACATCAGTCATATATACAATACACCTACCACAAAGTTACCGCTTAAGAAACAATTTAAACAGAAAGAGACGGAAACTATACCTGGATCATTCAACATGCTGGGTTCTACTATAATGACATCAGTGAGATTTCTGAATCATAAGAATAACGACCACTCACAGTCACAAGTTCAAGCATGAGTGTACAGACATATGAGTGCAAATAAAAAGTCGCCGTTCGTGAAGGCAATAAGATTTTTCATACAGCTTGCATCGCTGCATCTGAACCTCATATTACAGCAGGCTTACAATAAAATGGATTAGTATTCAGAACACAACACCCCGTGTACACATGTTCAAGAAAAACACACACACACGCAATGTACACATACAACATGAGAAACCGTGACAGCACTATCCATATAGTATGGTTTGTTCATCAGTCACAACATTTTGCACGCTTCCACACAATTACAGTACACTATTTGGGCAAAGATTTTATGTAATTGGCAATAAGATCTACCATCTCGGCATCAAAAGCAGGACCTTCCATTTGGAAGTGACCAGCTCCTTCAATCAAGTGTGTATCAACCCGCCCGGCTGCAGATTTGAGCTTGTTTTGCAGCTGCTTTACACTTGTAAAACCATCTTTAGTACCCATGATGAATAACTTTGGTTTCTCAGACTTGAGTATAGCATCATGGTGTCTGCCGAATAGGATCGAGGCCATTAGACCAAATGGGTACCCGATGCTGACATAACCAACCACCTGGTCAACTTTATCAACTGCCGATCCCGCAATTGGTGCCCCTATAACAGGATATTAGAGTGAGATACATGACCAAACACAATTCAATAGCTTCACAAATGCATGAAGACATTTTGTTGGCAGAATAGTTTCAACATCATACTGATAAATACTCTATTTTGTTCAACAACACAAATTCTCTTACCTGTACTGAATTGCAATTGTGTTGCTCAAGAGTTCAGGGAGCTATATAAGGTGTGGGTAGAGGTAAGTAGAGCGGGTCTGAACAAATAAGATGTCGAGCACACCTTTTTACTATCAAGTCATGACTAATATTTATGATAGATAAGAATGGCCAAAAATAGGTACAACCGTATATATGCTACAAAATGTCCAAGAAGCCTATATGGCTATATTGCCTACTCAACGGATTGGCTAAAAATAGTGGTAGTAATCAAGCAAAAAATACCGCTTCTGAGAAGAATGGGGTTGCCCTAACAGAAGCAAAAACTACCCAACTGTCCCAAGCACAAATCAGTGAGTAACACCCAGCTGTTAATTCAATCTGTCGATTTTGGGGGCACTGAAAATGATACGAAAATGCTATGAGTATTTATGAAGGCAAACTCCATGAGGCCATTAAGTTTGAGGTTTCAAATTTGATGCAACAGTTCTACACATCGCCTATTCCTATTTAGTCGCAGGTGACAGCAGGTGATTAATCGTCAATTGCGTACTCCGTCTGTTCATATTCAGTTTCAGTAGAGCTACTGTGTGGTCAATTTGATCACCGGCATGCCTGAATCTCGCACCAAGGCAAACTGCACACTACGGAGGGGAAGCGATAAAGAAAGCAAGAAATGAAGGTATCGGCGATTTAACCTACCAGCTGAGGAGCCGACGAGGAGGACGGCGCAGGGCTTGAGGGTGTCGGCGACCCAACGGCAGACGGCGACGACGTCCCCGACCTCGCTGAAGCCCGTGAGCGAGGCGCGGCCGGTGGACCGCCCGGCGCCGCGCATGTCGAAAGTGACGGCGCGGTAGCCCCGCTGCGCGAGGCCCTGGGCCATGCCGCGGAGCAGGCCCTGCACGCCGCCGAGGATCGTGTAGGGTGCACCAGCACCACCGCCACGTCCTCCGCCTCCTCCACCGGCGCCGCCGGCTTGAAGAGCCGCACGCTCAGCTTGGCCCCGTCCGCCGCATCCACCGTCGTCCACTCCATCCCGTCCGAGAGTCCGGCCAGTCTACTCCGGGAACGGAGCTGAAGCTACTTCCTGTCTCGATTTGATCTGGCTTGTACCATTTCTTCCTTAACTTTGGGTTGGCTTCGATTTGGTTGGGTAGTTGCCTTAGTTATTGCTCTATGGGCCGTAGGCCTGTGCGCCAGTGATACGGCATGTACAATTATCTGAGTCCAGTTTGTCTCGTGGGCCGCGTTCTGATAGAATGGCGCCTCTCGGTTCGGCTTAGGCGTAAGGCTAGTTTTTGTTGGCTCAAGCAGGCCGAATGATTTCTTGTTTGTTTAGCTTGTCACTGCTGTCAGTGATCTCTGAAGTTTTCATTGATCTGCGGACCCTAGCTAGTTCCAGCCAGGCCTGCTGATTGCCGCGTAGGCCCTGTATCGTGCGGCCACCAGGTTGCCAGAACCCAGATGCCAACTGTTTCGCCTATTTTTTTTTTTTTGGCATCTGCTAACCCTCAAACAAAATTCCCATGCCACCCGAGTGTCAGTCTTACCCATATCCAGCAGTCTGAGTGTGTGCACGTGTATGTGAGCGTCTGCGTTGTACTGTTTTTCGCAAAAAAGAGCCATTGCTCCCATCTGAGATCGGTACAGGGGTAATAGCGTGCTTCAAAGCATCTATTCCCACAAAAATGGCATTTGTTGCAGCAAAAGGCATTTGTCATGGCAAATGTGGCTGATTAAGTTGTGTGATTTTTTATTTGACCCATTTCTTTGTCACAAACCATAAGAAATTAGAGTCAGTGTTGGGCTCCATTTTTCTATCCAGAGCCCAGCCAGAAAGCCGAAACATGTAAGTTTATGGGTTCTATTTTCAAATGTGGTCTAATAAATTTATTTATTTAATATGAAAATTGTTAGTTAACTAGTTTGTAATGCGAAACTCATCCTTTTTTTACTTAAGATCTTCGCGGGCTTGCCATTTGTAGTTCAAGGTCTGTAAATCCTCTCCCTACCCTAGGAATGACATCAAACTTATTCTCATTCATAAACTTGCTTATGACAATCATGCTTACATTGAGTACTCTGTAATTTTTTTCTATTAAGTGCCAGGATATTGGGAAGGTGTTTCTTCGCGCCAGGAGATGGGGTGGCCTTTATCCTCTACAATGCAAGCTTAGAAGGAAAATCCTCGGTGCTAGCCGACGATCCTCTCCCCACTGGCATAGGTGCTTAGGCAGTCTTCCGTTTAGCCATCAATCAAGTTTTCAGAACTATCCACCTTTATCAAATAATATTCATGAGTTAGTATGTGATGCATGTCAAAGGGGCGCCGAAAGGCATAAACTTCCATATCCTAGTTCTAGTAGTGTTTCCAAAGCTTCTTGAGAGCTCATTTTTTTCCAGATGTATGGGGACCGATGATTTTAGCAAATTCACGTGGATTTACTTGCTACGAAATAAATTCACAGTTTTTCAGAAGTTTTATGATTTTCAGCAATATGTTGAATATTTATTTGATATGTCATACAAACTGGTTGGGGTGACGAGTATCATAAATTAAATTCCCTCTGAATGCATTGGTATCACTCATCATGTATCATGCCCCTA
This sequence comes from Poa pratensis, assembly GCA_947311845.1. Classification (NCBI taxonomy): domain Eukaryota; kingdom Viridiplantae; phylum Streptophyta; class Magnoliopsida; order Poales; family Poaceae; genus Poa; species Poa pratensis. Next base: position 13,449,057 of record CAMZMU010000123.1, on the reverse strand, counting down.
TGGTCACCAATAAGACGGTTCAACTAAGCGTGAACACATACATACATATAACCGAAGTTTAACTAGCTAACACTCCCAACTCATGCATATATGCCACTAATTTTTTGATATGAAGGAAATCTCCAGGTCCACTATGAGATACATGGCTACCCATATACCAAGGGGGTATTATCTAGCCGATGGTATCTATCCTCCATGCTCTACATTTGTGAAGACAATCTGTAATCCTGAAGGAGAGAAAAATGGTAGGCTTGCTTAAAAACAAGAGTCGGCTAGGAAGGATGTGGAGCAAACATTTGGTGTGCTCCAACCTCGTTGTGCTATTGTTCAACAACTTGCTAGAACATGGAGGTATCGCATGGACGATAGAGGAGGTGATGATTGGTTGTGTGATCATGCACAACGTGATAGTTGAGAATGGGCTTGATGATGGCCTCTACACGAAGGGTGGGAATTTCAGGGTGAATTGATTGAGCCCGCACCTGGACCGACAATTCCATCAATTCATCAACGTGGATCATCGAATCCGTGATCGTCTGATCGGGCAACCCGCAATAAACTTATAACTGGTTTGACTGAGCATATGTGGGGTCACATATATAGGAAGAACTTGTCATCTTCACTCATTTCATTTGACTATGCGAACTATGTTGTTTATTTTATTATGAACTATTTAAATTTTATTGTTTGTGAACTATATTGTTGTATAAACTAGCCATGAAAATGAAAAAAAAGGCCAGCCCAAAACAATTCTGAGTGCTGTCGTCGGGTGCACCCCCACCCCCAAATGGATAATGGTAGACGTGAATCTCTGGCCTGTCCGCGGGACACCCCAAACAGATCAAAATATACACTTTCCGTGTCCGATTTGGGTTGGCCCGTTGGAGTGCCCTGATGCCCCTTCTTGCTCTATAATATGTCGGAGAAACACAACTTGAACTTGTTCAAATTATACAAATAATGCATGTCGTGGGGTAATCACGGCAGATGCCATACGGGTGGCTTAACTCGGGTGTGAGCCAGGCGACGTAGGATTCACAGAGAGGTTGCACACGCAGAGTTTACCCAGGTTCGGCCCCTCTGTATGAGGTAAAGACCTACTCCTGCTTGTATGTATTTGGATCTGAATGGGGTGTACAATGGTGTGCGCACCAGAGCTTGCGGGTGCTCCGGAGGCTATGGAATGAGATGAGTCTGCCTCTAGGGTTGCTCCTTGCCGGCTTTATATAGGGAGCCGGCTAGGGTTTACAGGGAATGACGGGTTCTGCTGGCGGCGCTAGCTATCCTGCCTACAAGTGCGGCTTCGTGGAGCGCACTCTTCGGGATACACAATCGCAGACTGATTCGAAGATATCTGCTGCCGCCTCCCCGAGCCGTCATACCGGGATCCTCGGGGACCCGGTATCCTGGAAGATGTACACCGGGTGGGCTTTGGGCCACCCGGCCTTGAAGGCCGACTCGGGGTCCTGGGCCTACCCGGTTGGGCATCCCCCCATCATTAGCCCCCGAGTTCGTCAGGGACTCGTCTCCGGCTTGGCCTTCGTCTTGCGAACTGCCGGGTCGTGTCGTTGAACGAACTCCTGAAACAGAGAAAAAGAAACAACGGCTCGGAGTGGTGGATTTTGGCTTTTAACGTCCGGTCTAACTCAAGTTTTTGTTTGATGCCGGCTTGTGCCCGTCGGGACGTTTGCCATCCCGACTCGCCTCGGTGCGGGTTGTCTCCTTGCCTTCTCCGCCTGACGTCACGGCATCTTTGACCGCTTGTCCTGTAGTGTTTGTCTGTCTGACGCCGAGTCGATTGATGGGACTTGACGGCGCATCGACTGCCTCCACCTCGGGATGGAGCAGTGACAATGATGACGTTCTTTGACCCGCACGCGCCCGATCCATCGGTCCAAAACGTCGTGACAGAACGACGTGGCCAAATCTGAGCCGCATTTTTCGGCACGCTCCCGTGGAAACCGAGGCGTCGCGCGGGAATCGAGGCGTCGTGCGACGTGGCGATAGTGGGCGACGTGGGCGGCGCCATTTACTGCGGTAACGGCTCCACTCACTGTGCCTATTAAAGCGGCAGGGGAGCGCGGCTGGTGAGTTCACTCTCCACCTCTTCCTTGCGCTCGCCGTCTCTCCCCAAGCAGTCGCGCCTGAGTTCTTCGCCGCATCGCCGCCGCAGCCATTGGACACTCTTGCTCCTCCCCTCTCTTCCGGCCAAGATGGTGGCGCCCAAGAACAAGTGGGAGAGGTCGTCGGTGACGACGCAGGCGCTGGAGCAAGCCGCCAACGAGGGTTTGTTGCCGCCGGCGTCGGAGCGTCGGTGGCGCATCGCCTCCGCGGATCCTCGCCCGCGGCCATCGCCGGGCGAGTTCGTCGCCTTCCTCGCGTTCCTCGAGCGCGGGCTGGGCTTCCCCACGTCGGAGTTCTTCCGGCGCTTCCTGGACTTCTACGGGCTTCAGGTACATGACCTGACGCCCAACTCGATCCTCCATCTCGCCTGCTTCGTCACCCTGTGCGAGGGCTACTTCGGGTGCGCCCCGTTCTTCCCGCTGTGGCTGTGGATCTTCCACGGCAAGCTGGGGAAGGGCGGCGACATGGCGCCCTGCGGCGGCCTCAACTTCCAAGTCCGCGGCGACGTCGACTACCTGGATCTCGGCCTCCCCTCCAAAGTGTATTGGAGGAAGTCGGGCTTCTACATGCGGGAGCCGGCGCCTGACGGCGAGATCGGGATTCCCTGCTTCTCGCCATCGCCGAGCCGGCCACGCAATCTTCAGGAGCTGCCGCGCGACGCCGACTTGCCCATGGTGCGCCGGCTGATGGCGCGGCTCCAGGAGCTGAAGAAAGGAGGGCTGACGGGTCTGAACCTCATCGCCACCTGGGTGAAGAGGAAGATCGCGCCTCTGCAGCACCGGCCCTCGCTGATCTGCGAGTACAAGGGGACGAAGGACCCGCAGCGCCATGACCCGACATTGTTCGAGTCGGTAGAGCAATTCACGCTGCGGATGAAGCGTGTCACGGTCCACCCGGCTCCCGAGTGGATCGTGGGCGGCCTGGAGGCCTACTCCGCCAAGCATCCGGCTCCTGAGGTGAGTCCCTTTGCTTGACGATTCGAATACTTTCCTTTTCTTGGTCTTTTTATACCGATCCTTCCTGCTTGTCGAATTCAGGAGTTTCGATCGCTTGTTGGGTTGCCTCCGACCCGCGGAGACGCTCCCACGGTGCTTGCCGGCCCCAACGACGTCGTCGAGCGCGACTCCGACGACGAAGCCGACAGCGCCACCATGGCCAACGAGGCCGCCTTCTCCTCCCGCCAACCGATCCCCATCCTGTCTGAGGATGAGGAGGAAGGAGAAGAAGGAAGAGAAGAACGCGCCGGGTCCAAGAACCCGGCGCCTGCTGAAGATGATGATGAAGATGATCAGCCGCTCCGCATCCGGCGGAGGCGTAGGCCTGCGGCTGAGGACGCCGGGCCCAACTCCAAGCGCTCCAAGTCGGCGAACCCGACGCCGCCGCCACCGGAGCGATCGGCTGGGGCTGCCGTGCAGCGCACCGTCGTTGCCGAGCGGAGGCAGAAGGCCTTGCGGGACATCCCTGCGAGGGCCCGCGCCGACTCGCCTCCTGCGCCTCGCTTCCGAGGGTTCGGACCTCAACTCTCCACCTGCGGGTGACAGGTCTGCTGCTGATCCTCATCCAAAGTTCCGTTGGAAACGCTATCTTGAGTTTGACCCGTGCGAGTGTCGCAGGGCTGAGGACGCGTCCCTCAGTGACATGGAGGACGCGCTGGAGAGCGACTCCCAGCGGGCGGAGCCCGCCGCGCACGTCACGGAGCCGACCGAGAGCGCCGAGTCCTCCGCCTTCCGCCGGCGGAGGCGACGAAGTTATTGTGCCCCCTCGACCCGAGGGGGCCACTATTGATGACACCGTGCCGGCTGGCACAGGGATGCCACGCCTGTGCCGAGACGGCGCTGGTGACGACGACTCGCGCCGCCGCGACGGCTTCCTCGTCGGGTGGGCTGACTGCCCAGCCCCCGAGCTCCGTCCCGGGTGCATCTGCTCCCCGGCCTGACTTCCGAGCCGCCATCCAACAGCGATGGATGCGCACCAGGTACGTAGAATCTTTCTTGCACCTGTTGCGTCCGTAGCGTATATGTAGCCCCCAAGGCCCGAGTCGTGTTCGTAGAAAGCGGCTTGGGTCTTCATAGTTTTCTGGATGCGAAGTTTGGCGAATAGCGTAGTCCTTGGTTTGCCAATGTCGATGTAGAGGCAGGCCGGTGGCGGGTGTGTATGCCACTCGGACGTAGCCCCCGAGTTCCTGACTCGGCGTATTTTTTTTTTTTGTTGGGGCTAGCCCCCGGGTTAGCAAATGTTGGTGTAGAGGTAACCCGTGGCGTAGCCCCCATGCCTCTTCTGATTGATTATTGTCTTGTGAACTGCAGGAGCTGTCCTGGCTCCTCGAAGCCGAACAGCAGGAGACCCGCCGCCTGCAGGAGGAGCTGAAGAAGGCGCGCGACGGCTTCATCTCCGTCGCTGAGCACCAGCAACTGCTGGCCGCGCAGGAGAGCCGGCACACGCAGGCGTTTGCCGCGGTGCAGGAATCCTGCGAGCGGCTCAGCAAGCAGAAGGAGGAGGCGGACGCCGCCCTCACCCAGGCGACCAAGGGGTACGGCGAGGACCTCGAGAAGCTCGAGCGCAAATCCGCGAGGCCGAGCGCGAGATGAAGGAGCTGACCGAGCGGCTTGCCACCCTCGCCGTTGGCATCTGGGGTAAAGATTTCATGCGACCCTTGCAGTTTGTGCCTTTGACTTGTGGCCTTGTTGTTGATTTTTGTTTTGTTGAACAGGCGAGGAGACGGCTGGCCTGACGTCTGCGGAGCATGTCCACCGGCTCGGAGTCTTCGCCCGTGACGTTCACGGCCGGCCAGCAAGGTCGTCCAGATGCTGTCGCCCAAGGAAGGTGTCCCCGCACCCGTCTGCAAGGTGTTGCGGGTTCTGGAGCTGATGCCCCAGGTGATCACCTGGGTGCGGGAGTCGTCGGCCCGAGCCGGCGCGTGCATTGCCCTCGGGCTTGTGCGGGCCGGTACAGGCAGACGAACGTGGACAAGATCACGGCCAGCATCCCCACCGATAGCAGCGGCCGGGAGATCGATCTGCAGCCGGTGCTCCAGTACTGCGCCCCTTACGCCTGCCGGGCTGCCAAGATGGTCGACCACGACGACTTCGTCTTCGACGTGGTGCCTGAGGGCAACGACCTTGGCGAGGTGGCGGACAGGGAGCCGGCGTCGGAGTACCTTTTTGAAAGGGCTTCAGCTCTGCCACCGCCGGCTGCGACGAACGAGGCGTCGACGTCTTCTGCTCGGGCGGCTCCTCCGTCTTGAAGTTTGCTCCCCTGCTTTCAAAAGAGGGGTTATTTTGAAGTAGTTAGGGTTTGTCGCCTGCGGGCGAAAAAATATTATGTAATGAAACAAGTATGATATGTGCCGGGTTGCGTTTCAGCGTGCGCCTCTGCGGCTTATTAATCTTTGTTTTGGCACTCCCATGCTTGTTTTTTGTGCGCTTTCGTCACTTTGTTTGTTTTTCGCTTGTTTTGTAAGCTAGTCGATCGTGCGACCTCGCCAAGTGTGCTTCGCGTGATTTTTTCGTGACGCGCGCGGTACCCATGGTGACAAAGTCCGAGTGCGGCTTCATTGTCAAGTTAGGTTTGAACCGGCTGCACTACTTCTTCACTTTGTGCGGGTAGCTGACGACTTGGGAGAAAACAACAATTTTGTGATTTTGCTTCGTGAGCAGGGGGTCCAGTGGTGAGCCGCGCATCATGGCATCCGGCTCTCTTTGACAACCCATCAATCATATAACGTGTGAGTAGGAAGAATAAAGACTCGAAAGCATGATTGAATCGAAACGATAGCCCCCGAGCGTGCCGGGTATGTATCGACTTTATTTCCTTGATTGATTACACAGCATTACAATGGATACTATGTATAATAGGGGCGAAGCAGGCTGATGTTCCATGGACGCTTGGTCTCCTCTTCCGACTTGGAGCTTTTGTTCGGCTCACGCAAGTCGACGAGGTGGTAGGAGCCGTTGCCCATCGCTTTGCTAACGACGAACGGTCCTTCCCATGGTGCCGAGAGCTTGTGCATCCCTTTCGACTTTTGGATGAGCCGAAGAACCAAGTCGCCTTCCTGGAAAGAGCGACTTCTAACCCGGCGGCTGTGGTAGCGGCGCAGGCTTTGCTGATATATCGCCGTCCTGGAGAGTGCGAGTTCGCGAGCTTCTTCCAGGAGGTCGACGCCGACTAGGCGGGCTTCTTCATTTTCTTCCTCGTTGTAGAGGGCGACCCGAGGCGAGTCGTGCTCGAGGTCGGTCGGCATGACGGCTTCCGCCCCGTACACCATGAAGAATGGCGTGTAGCCGGTGGAACGGTTTGGAGTCGTTCTGATGCCCCAGAGTACGGCTGGTAGCTCGTCCAGCCAGCAACCCGGTGTTCGCTCCAGTGGACTTGAAGTCGCGGCTTGATCCCGGCTAGCACTGTCTGGTTCATTCTTTCCGCCTGCCCGTTTGATTGCGGGTGGGCGACGACGCCAAGTCGAGACGGATGCCTTTTTGTTTGCAGAAGGCCTTCATCTCTCCTTCAGCAAAATTTGTGCCGTTGTCAGTGATGATGCTGTGCGGGTAGCCGAATCGGAAGATGAGCTTCTGGAGGAACTTGGTTGCGGTCTTGCCGTCGAGTTTCTTGATAGGTTCAACTTCGACCCATTTGGTGAACTTGTCGACTGCGACGAGCAAATGTGTCATGCCACCGCGAGCTGTTTGAACTTGCCCACCATGTCTATTCCCCAGACTGCGAATGGCCATGTCAGAGGGATGGTCTTCAGAGCCGCGGCGGGTAGGTGATCCTGCCGGGCGTACTTCTGGCACCCGATGCACCGACGGACGATGTCGACTGCATCCTGATGAGCAGAGAGCCAGAAAAAACCGTGCCTGAACGCCTTGGCGACCAGGTTGCGAGCGCCGACGTGGTGGCCGCAATCTCCCGAGTGGATCTCATGAAGGATGCGCCTTCCCTCTTCCGGCTCGACGCAGCGGAGGAAAACTCCCGATGTGCTGCGTTTGTAGAGCTCGCTGTTGATGATGGCGTAAGCTGAGGCCCGGCGCACGACTCGCCGTGCTAGGACCTCGTCGGCTGGCAGCTTTTTGGTGGTGAGGAACTCGATGTAGGGTTCCCTCCAGTCGCTTGTTTCTTGGGTTACCGCCACCAGAATTGTATCTGATGATGGCGGGTTGGCGATGTCGACTTCGGCCGGCGGGCGTACCGACGGGTTGTGCAGGTGGTCGAGGAAGACGCCGGGTGGGACTCGGTCCCGCTTAGACCCGAAGCGAGAGAGTGCGTCAGCCGCCTCGTTCTTCCTCGGTCGACGTGCTCCAGCTCCATGCCGGCGAAGTGGCCGCCGACTTGATCGACGAGCCGGCGGTAAGCCGCCATGTTGGGATCATTTGCATCCCAGGTCCCCATCGTTTGCTGAACGACGAGGTCGGAATCGCCATAACATTTGATACGGCTGACTCCCATCTCCTTGGCCACGCGTAGGCCATGTAGGAGGGCTTCGTACTCGGCGACGTTGTTGGTGCAGTGAAGTGTATCTGCAGCACATATCGCATCTTGTCGCCTTGGGGAGAAGTGAGGACGACTCCAGCCCCCGAGCCCTCATACATCTTTGACCCGTCAAAGAACAAGGTCCATCTGCCGGCTTCATAGGTTGGAGCCGGCAACTGTGTCTCCATCCAGTCGACGAGGAAGTCGGATAGTGACTGCGACTTGATCGCAGTGCGGGCTGCGTAGCTGAGGCCGAAAGGCTGCAGCTCGGAGGCCCATTTGGCGACGCGCCCAGTTGCCTCTCTGTTGCGGATTATTTCAGCTAGGGAGATGAGCTGACCACCGTCATCGGGTGGCCCATGAAGTAGTGTCGCAATTTTCTTGAAGCAAAGAAAACACCGTATACAAGTTTTTGGTAATGCGGGTAACGTTGCTTCGAATCCGTCAGGACTTCGCTGACGTAGTAAACTGGCCGCTGGACCAGTTGCTCGTGGCCTTCCTCCTTGCGCTCGACGACGACCACCGCGCTGACGACTCGGTTGGTCGCGGCGATGTAGAGGAGCATCGGCTCCTTTTCCAGTGGAGATGCGAGGATCGGCGCCTCGGCCAACGTCTTCTTGAGTGCCGTCAAGGCGGCGTCTGCCTCGTCGTTCCAGGTGAACGTGTCCGACTTCTTGAGGAGCCGGTACAAGGGCATGGCCTTCTCGCCGAGTCGTGAGATGAAACGGCTGAGGGCAGCGACACAGCCTGTGAGCCGCTGCACGTCCCGGAGGTTCTCCGGCTTCTTCAGAGCTTCGATCGCCTTGATCTTCTCTGGGTTGGCTTCGATGCCTCGCTCGGAGACGATGAAGCCCAGGAGCTTGCCCGCGGGTACGCCGAAGACGCATTTTTCCGGGTTGAGCTTTATCCTGTACTTGCGGAGGTTGGTGAATGTCTCCGTGAGGTCGGCAATCAGGTCCGTCTTCAGCTTGGACTTGACGACGATGTCGTCCACATATGCGTGGACGTTGCGGCCGATCTGCTCGTGCAAACAGTTCTGTATGCACCGCTGGTAAGTCGCTCCGGCATTTTTCAAGCCGAAGGGCATGGAGACGTAACAAAACGCGCCATAGGGCGTGATGAAAGACGTCTTCTCTGGTCTTCGGGCGCCATCTTGATCTGGTGGTACCCGGAGTAGGCGTCGAGGAAGCATAGCGCCTCGCACCCTGCCGTCGAGTCGATCAGCTGATCGATGCGAGGCAATGCGAATGGATCCTTGGGACAGGCTTTGTTCAAGCCTGTGTAGTCGATGCACATCCGCCACGTTCCGTTCTTCTTCAGAACGAGCACCGGGTTGGCAAGCCATTCCGGGTGTATGACTTCGGCGATGAACCCGGCAGCTAGGAGCCGGGCTATTTCTTCGCCAATAGCCTTCTGTCTCTCACCAGTGAAGCGACGCAGGAACTGCTTCACTGGCTTCAGCTTGGGGTCAACGTTGAGCTTGTGCTCTGCGAGCTCCCTCGGGACGCCTGGCATGTCAGATGGTTTCCATGCGAAGATGTCCCGATTCTCACGGAGGAAGTCGCAGAGCGCGCTTTCCTATGCGACGTCCATGTGCGAGCCGATCACCGCCGTCTTGGAGGAGTCGCCCTCGACCAGCGGGATGCGCTTGGTCTCCTGTGCCGACTGGAACTTGTCGCGTGAGTCCAGAGTCGGCTTCTTGACGATGGTCATGTCGTTGGGGTCGACTTGCAGCTTGAGTTGCTCCAGCTGCTCCGTGGCGATGACGGACTCGGCAAAGACGGCGTTGCCCTTTTCGCACTCGATGGCGCGGTCGACGTCGCCGTGTACAGTGATGATGCCGTTCGGACCCGGCAGTTTCATCTTCAGGTAGGCGTAGCAGGGCCTTGCCATGAATTTGGCAAAGGCGGGTCGCCCGAGGATCGCGTGGTAGGAACTACGGAAGTTCACCACCTCGAACCAGATCTTCTCGAGCCGGAAGTTCTTGGCGGTGCCGAAGACGACGTCGAGTGCGATTTTGCCTAGCGGGTAGGCCTTCTTTCCCGGGACGATGCCGTGGAAGGTGGTGATGGTGGGGACTAGCTGTTCGTCACGCAATTTCATGCGTTGGAACGTCTCGTAGTAGAGGATGTTGATGCTCGACCCTCCGTCCATCAATGTCTTGGTCAAGATGTAGCCCTTGACCTGGGGCGCGACCACCAGAGCGAATTTGCCCGGGTAATCGACGCGGGGCGGGTGGTCTTGACGGCTCCATGTGATCGGCTGCTCTGACCAGTCGAGCCACTGGGGCACGTCTGGCAGAGTCGCGTGGACGGCGCGCCGTATGACCTTCTCCTCCCGCCTGGAATCGAGGCCGACGAAGGTGTGGCCCATGAAGCCGGCAGTGGGAGGCATGCCCTGCTGCTGCTCACCGTCGTCGTCTCCGTCGGGTGCCCGCTTCTTGGCACCGGTCTTGGCCTTGACGATTTCTGCAGTCCAGCTGCACTCGTCAGTGGTGTGGCCGGCTGGCTTGCCGGGTAGGCTATGATACCTACACGGCATGGCCAGGATCTCCGTGGCGGTGAGCTTCTTTCGCGGGAAGTTGCCGCGTTGGCTCTTGAAGCCGCGGCCCCCCGCAGCCGTGGCGGCTACAAGCTCGGAGCCGCCGTCACCCTTGCGTTTATGAGCGCTGGAGTGCTTGGCCTTGCTCTTGTTTTTGCCGCCTTTCTTCTCGTCGTCGTCCTCCTCGGAGTCGTCCTTGGTGACGTCGGACTCGGCGTACTTGTGCACGATGGCGAGTAGCTGGCCCATCGTCATGTCACCCTTGTGCGAGCGCCGCAGCTTCTGCTTGAGCGACTCGAAGGTGGTGTTGTCCTCGAGGTGGGAGTGCACCGTGTCGACGCTGAGGTGTTCTGCCGAGTTGATGAGGTCGGCGACTCGGCGATACCACTTTCTAGTGGACTCGCCCTCCTTCTGGACGCAGCGCTTGAGGTCCTCGACCGTGGCCGGGCGCTTGCAGGTCCCCTCGAAGTTGGTGATGAAGAGCCTCTTCAACTCGCCCCAGGAGTTGACGCTGTTCCTGGGGAGGTTGTTGAGCCAAGTGCGAGCCGTTCCCTCAAGCATGAGAGGAAAATAGCGCGCACAACAGAGCGAAGATGCGTTCTGGATGCTCATGGCGGCCAAGTAGTCCTGGACCCAAGTTTCCGGGTTCATGGCAGCGTTGTACTTGGGCGCCTCTCTCGGTCCTTTGAAGCTGCTAGGGAAACGCTCGCCTCTGATGGCGGGTCCAAAGCATCTAGGGCCGACGTCGTCGTCGTCGTTGTTGTTGCGCGTCGCCTCGGCGCGCTTGTCGTTGAGGTGGTGGCGCAGATCCGGAGCGGAGTGATTGGAGCGTGCCTGCGCCTGGTTGTTGTTGATGGTGTGCCGGGCGTCGTTGCGGGCGAGCCGAGGCGGGTTGCCTCCAGCCCTCGCGTTGCTCGACACTGCCGGCTCCTCGTGCCGACTGCGTGGCGGCTGTGGGGCAGCGTCACGCCTGGGGGAACCCTTGTTTCCCTGGCTTCGGTGTGGTGCCGAGGCCGTTTTCTCGCTGGGTGGCGATCTGGAGTAGAGCTTGCCGTCGATTGCGACATGTTCTCCTGCAGCTCCAGCGCCTTGTCCACCAGCTTGCACCCCTTGCTCCAATAGGGGTTGTCCTTGACCCGGATCCTCTTGAAGAGAGAGGCGGCGGCAGTCATGCAATCGACTGGGGTGCCGAAAATCGCGAGGTCGGCGTCGTCGTCGTTCCGCGGCTGGGGTTGGGACGAGCCGGGTTCGGAGGAGGCCGCGGCGCCGGAGGCGGCATCGCGGGCGAGGTTGAGGCGGAACTTGACTCGAGCCGCCGGGCTGGGCCCTGCGGCACTCGTCACGCTGCCTCTCCAGCTCTGTCTCGCGCGCGAAGGCGTTGTCGAGCGCGCGAGTTGGTGCATCAGGGTTAAGCCGCGACTTGCGGTTTTTGTGATGCCGAGTGACCGCGGAGAGAGCGGTCGACTGAGCATCGACCTCCAGCTCCTTCTGGCGGATCTCCTCCTGCTGGAGGGCCATCTTCCGGCGCAGCTGCTCGAGCTGTGTCGCCTGATCGACGACGTTCGCCGGCGTGATCGGGGTGCTGAGCGGGTCAGCCACCCGACCTGCTTGTCCTCGCAGGGCGGCGAGAGATTCGTCGCGTTGCTGCTTTTCGCGAGCCTCCTGCTCGCGCCGTGCCTGGTCGCGCTGCTTCTGCGCGTTGGCCTCTGCTGTGGCGGCGTTTGCCCGCGGGTTTGGCGGCAGCAGAGTTTGCCGCCTCGCCCGTCATGTAGATGTGGGCGGGTGTCGCCGTGCCGTCCGAGGCCAGATCGGTCGAGCCCTCCGACTCGTAGTCGAGAACGGGCAAGATCGACCCGGTGTCGTCGTCGTTCGAGATCTGGACGGTCTCGGCAGATGGGGCGGGTGCAAAGTGGTTTGCAACCGCGGTGTCGAGGCGGCTTCGTCAAGCGGGTCGACGGGGGAGGAGTACCATCGTAGTTGTTGGCGACTCCTTCCTCATCCGAGCCGCAGAAGCCGACGTAGGCGGTGACAGCGGTCCCGAACGGGATAGCCATCGCGCGAGTGATCGGGGCGTAGTTGGGCCTGCCCCAAGTGTGTGGATCGGCGACGTAGCCGATCCCTCCGTGCTCGAAGTAGCTGCCGGTGACGATGTCACCGCGACCCGACATGGCTTGAGGGCTGAAGTAGACGCCAGTGCCGGGTTCAGGACTCTCCATGAAGTAAATTCCAGCGATCGCTGGCCCCACGGTGGGCGCCAACTGTCGTGGGGTAATCACGGCAGATGCCATACGGGGTGGCTTAACTCGGGTGTGAGCCAGGCGACGTAGGATTCACAGAGAGGTTGCACACGCAGAGTTTACCCAGGTTCGGCCCCTCTGTATGAGGTAAAGACCTACTCCTGCTTGTATGTATTTGGATCTGAATGGGGTGTACAATGGTGTGCGCACCAGAGCTTGCGGGTGCTCCGGAGGCTATGGAATGAGATGAGTCTGCCTCTAGGGTTGCTCCTTGCCGGCTTTATATAGGGAGCCGGCTAGGGTTTACAGGGAATGACGGGTTCTGCTGGCGGCGCTAGCTATCCTGCCTACAAGTGCGGCTTCGTGGAGCGCACTCTTCGGGATACACAATCGCAGACTGATTCGAAGATATCTGCTGCCGCCTCCCCGAGCCGTCATACCGGGATCCTCGGGGACCCGGTATCCTGGAAGATGTACACCGGGTGGGCTTTGGGCCACCCGGCCTTGAAGGCCGACTCGGGGTCCTGGGCCTACCCGGTTGGGCATCCCCCCCATCAATGCATATAGAAACAAAATCCATCGTATTACTTTTTTTCACCACAACTCGCAAGTTGTAGCCAATACTTTTCCAGCAACAAAGAACTTGCAACTTGCACAGCTTGGTGCCAAAAGCTTGACGCATATGCCTAATCCCATGGATGATCCGTGACCGTACGTAACACGCTCTAAACAACATGTCCATTCATATCCTCATATTTTTCCTCCTTTCCCTGCTGTTGGACCGTTCGCGGCCGATGATGCTAATTAGACCATGCAAGCACGTTGCTAATGTCGGCATCACGTCCTCTGGACTTTGTTTTTACTAAACAAATTGTATCCAATCCAGCAAAGCTTCTACCCACCCATTTCTTTCCAACTTGCCAACTACAGTTAGGGCATGAGCTAGCTGCGGACACCACGACCAGTCAGCTTCCACGGCAACATCCAGCTCCTACGTTAGTGTGGATCCAGTGATAGCTTATCACTTCTGGCCGTTTATTCGCCTTATCTTTCGGCAGTGGTAGGCACTAGCAACGATGGAACAGAGCCATATCCGTATACAAAGACACTCGGCGACAAGAAAGGAGAGCTGTAAGCTGACTTGTGCAAGCTGCATGCTAGAGACTTATCCACATTTAAATATTTTTTATAGCACTGATTTTGCTATTTTACACAGAGCACAACACATGCCATTTTATCATGAAACTTGGCACGTATTGAAAAAACATGTATATATTTGTCACCAATGTTTTTCATTTTTTTGAAATGTCTTACTATTTTTTCGATTTTTTATTCAGCGAGGAGCATATGAACTCGGGAACCAAAACGCCTTCCTATATCCAATAGTTTCCAAAAGATTATCAAATAGTGTTTGGAAGCATGTGAAGAATAACAGGGAAGAATAATTTAGATGTCAGAGAAATACAATTTGAACTCAATTTACTGTTATGACAAACAAGATCCATCATATAATTTTGTTTCACCATAACATGCAAGTTGCAGCTAATTAATCTCGCAACAAACAACTTGCAACTTGCAACTTGCACAGCCTGGTTCCAAGAAGATCGACACATGACTAATCATAGATAATTAATCCGTGACGGTAACACGCTCTTAACAACATGTCCATTCGGCCCCTCAGCTTTTCCCTCTTTTCCTGGCTGTTTGACCATTCTCGGCTCATGATACTCACTAGACCATGCACATGTCGCTAATGTCAGTATCATGTCACTTTCAGTCTTTCAACCTTTTCCTTTGGACTTTGTTTCTACTTAAACCAGTTGTAGCATATCCAACTACCCCACAAAGCTAATATTAGGGATGCAAGTGGGATCAAGTTCATATCCAACTTCTAGTTTATTTGATAATTTATCGTTTAACTTTTTAAATTTTTTGAACTGGAAATACAAATTTGAACTTAAAATGAACGAAAAGTGGGATATATGCATGTTCCGCTTGACACCCTAGCTTTGATACACCTCCTCCAACTTGCAAAATGGAAGATTCAAATAAGAAGGGACGCCTTAAAGGAAGTTCTCTCTGAGCAAGAAGAGCTAAGGCCTCCTTTGATTTGGAGGAAACATGGAGGGAATGTACATGGTTAGGAAATTTTCCAAACTTGCTAATATTAACTCCTTAATTTGATTCATAGGAACGGTGCAAGGGAAAACTAAAGGATTTTTTCCTTAGAAATCTCACTTTCAAGGCATAGCGTACAGGAAATGAAAAATGAAGCCACATTTTCTTAATCCTATGCACAAGGAACGAGGAAAGTTTTACAGCCGCCATCCTTTCCTATTCACATCCATTTCCTATTCCTTTGATTTTCCTTTCATTTAAAGCAAAGAGGCCCTTAGACATGAGCTACCCGAGGACACCACGACCAGTCAACTCGACGGGTATGCATGCTGTGATTTAATACAAGAGGGGCAAGCTAGAGGCGCGCCTGGATCCAGTGATAGCTTATCACTTTTGGCTCTGTTCATCATTTCGACGGTGGTGGGAGCGACGAAGGAACCCAAAGCATATGCGCTTATGAAGGGCAGGCGGCGACAAGGAAGAAGAGCTATCACTTCCTTTTTTTTAAGGATGAAGAAGAGCTTCATTGTTGGCAACTCGATCGTAAAGAAGATCTGTCACTTGACTTCTGCCAGCTGCATGCAAGAGCCGCATCCACATTTCTGCTCTGTATACTACTCCTGTGCGTGTCACGGTGCATATGCGTCACACTTGTCGAGGCAGTTCTTGCCGTGGTGCTTTCTGATGAACCATGTTTCCGGAGTTCGGATATACTCCAAGATTCGTTGTAAGTTGATGTCACACGACCAAGCTGACTGTTGTCTGATCGTATGGTGTGAGTGTACGGATAAGTATGTGGTCAACTTGGCGCTAAATTTTGGCATTCTGACTTTCTTTACATGAGAACTGAGATCAGCAAGATAAGCAAGCAATTTCTCCAGTACTCAAGTGGTAAGTACTCCCGTCTTGGAGATACCCAAGCAAATTCGAAATCAAGCTGATTTTTTTTCTTCTTTTTGCGCAGAAGAAGAAAAAGAAAATACAATTCAGCTCGAACCATTGTAGGTGCCTGGACTGTGAATTAGGGTTAAGGTGTCATACCCCATTGAGGGCACACCGTGCGTGTTATATAGGAGGTTTAACCAACAACCTCAAAAGGATTTACATCAGGTTTGTTACACATGATAAGGAGATAAGCCTCGATCCTTATACTTCGGATGGGTAGTACGATATGATCAACACGCATGCAACTAACTATTCTAACACACCCCCTCAATCGTAAATTATCTAAGTTAAGATTGTTTCTAAAAGCTTCAAGTTGACGCACTGTAAGTGGTTTTGTGAATCCATCTGCAACTTGATCACCTGTAGGAATGAATCTGATGTCTAACAATCTTTTAGCCACTCGTTCACGAACAAAGTGGTAATCAACTTCAATGTGTTTAGTTCTAGCATGAAAAACAGGATTAGCTGAGAGATAGGTTGCACCCATATTATCACACCATAACTGTGCTGCTGGAGGATGCGGAACTCTTAGTTCACTATGAAGGGTTTGAACCCACATAACTTCAGCTGTTGCATTTGCAAGAGATTTGTACTCTGCCTCTATACTCGATCTAGATACTGTGGCTTGTTTTCTTGCACTCCATGAAATCAAATTTGGTCCAAGAAAAATAGCAAAGCCACCGTTGGATCTTCTATCATCAGGACAGCCTGCCCAATCTGCATCAGAAAAGGCACTAACAAGCGTGGAAGGAGACTTGGTAAATTTCAGCCCAAGACTCGGTGTAAACTTGAGATATCTCAATATCCTTTTAACCGCTGTCCAATGTACTGTGGTTGGTGCATGTAAGAACTGACATACTTTGTTAACTGGAAAAGGAAATATCTGGTCTTGTGAGAGTCAAATATTGCAATGCACCAACAATACTTCTATATTTTGTAGCATCCTCTAGTCCAAGAGTATCACCTTCGAATGCAGATAATTTCTCACTAGTAGAAATAGGTGTATTAGCAGGCTTGCAACTTGTCATACCTACTCGTTTCAACACATCTGAAGCATATTTTTCTTGTGTCAACAACAGTCCATCTTGTACCTTCTTCACCTCAATACCCAAGAAGTAGTGTACATCCCCTAGATCCTTTAGGGCAAATTCCTCTTGAAGGTCTCGAAGGAGTGCTGTAGTTGCCTTCTGACAAGAACTAGCAACAATTATATCATCAACATAAATAAGTACAAAGATCGTAATTCTTTCTTTGGAATAAAAGAATAATGAGGTGTCGGCTTTGGATAGTTGAAAACCAAGTGCTTGCAACTTCATGCTCAGCTTAGAAAACCAAACTCTCGGGGGTTGTTTTAAGCCATACAGGGCTTTGTCAAGTTTGCAGATGTATTTATCCTTTCCCTTGACTTCATACCCAGGTGGTTGTCTCATATAGACATCTTCCTCCAGAACACCATGAAGGAACGCATTCTTCACATCTAGCTGTCGTAAGTTCCACCCCCTAGATACAGCAACAGATAATACAATGCGAATAGTTGCTGCCTTGACTACTGGACTAAAAGTGTCCTTATAATCAATACCATATCTTTGCTTAAAACCTTTGGTAACTAATCTAGCCTTATATCTATCTATGCTTCCATCAACTTTTCTTTTTATTTACCCATTTGCAATCTATAATATTCCTACCAGCAAATTGTGGTGAAACTAAATGCCAAGTTTTATTTACAATTAGTGCATCATATTCCTCATCCATTGCATCTTTCCATTTGTTGTTTTTTAGAGCTTCATCTAAATTTTCAGGTTCTCCTGTAGCAGCAAAGTTTCCATACCTGATGATACCATTTGTGTATTGTTTTCCATACCTGGCGGTACCATCCGTGAATTTATTTGGTTAAACTATACCCTTCTGAAGTCTTGTTACAGCACGCTGCACAGGAGGAACCACGCCATTTTGTGCTGCAGAGGATCCGACACCTGGCGAAGCAGGCGAATCTGCGTCGGGATTGCCGCCCGCAGGAGAGTCCACGCCGGGATCGCTATCTGCGGCGGATCTGCCTCTGTGTCGCTGTCGAGAGGCGCAGAAGATCATGTGGCCCTTGTGTGTCCACTTGCTCGAGGAGAAGACGTCGCAGAAGATCCTGCAGATGGGCTGTCAGCATGCAGAGGGGACCCGCCCACGTGCGGCGTGCCGCGTTGCTGCGGTGACGTGACGGCTTCTGATTCGCCGCGGGTTGCTGGAGAAGATCCGCGCGCGGTTCGAGGCGATCTGGTCGACGCGGTTTTCCGATCCCGAGACGATCTTGTCTCTATCGTATGCAGACGACCCTGGGCTTCCGTGCCATGCACATGCCAGACGCGCCAAAGTGTCGTTTTCTTCTCCATTTTCTTCTCTATTTTCTGTAGATGCATAAGAGGGCTGACAAGTAATATTAGTAGGATTATTAGTCGCAATTTGATCATCATGTTTTTCACCAGGCAAATAGCTCCTATGCGACGTCTTTCCTTGCAAATGGATGGACAACGTCGTCGTTGGCAAGAATTGCTCTCGTGCGACGATTCTATCTGCGAAATTAGCCCCCCAACACGGCCCTTAAACAACACTGATCGTTAACTGTTATGATTATGTGAGTCGAGCAACGTTGGGCCCACCTCATATCCACCTCAGCGCGCGGGACCCACCACTTATCCACATCACCGGTGGGACCCACATCACCGCAGCTAGAATAGACCAGGCCAAGCCCCCGTGCCCGCCCGCCGCCGCCGCCGCTTGCTTCCCCTTTCCCTGATCTTTCTCTCTCCGGCAACGAAGCGCAGATGTCTACCTTTCTCAGTTCTGTTTGCTCTGAATTCTCCAAATTTTGTTTTTTGTCGTCGAATTTAGGATCTAGGGTTCACGTTGCCGTTTTCAGATCCTGAATTGAGCGGAGCCGCAACCTGGGAGCGATGTGTATATTGAGAGGCTTAAGTTGAGGCTACATTGATTCGAGCGGAGCCGCAACCTGGGAGCTCAATTTGTAACTGAAGATGAACGAGGAACTGAATCGAAGCAGCAATTTGAAAAGCATCTAACTGAATCAAATCCAGTGTTTGTTCTTCAGTTAACGGTCATTTAACAGAGTGCAGACCAATGTCCCATTTTTGTTCATGGGACTATGTAAATAAAATGCAAAGAGCTAGCACATGTTTTAATTGTCTTAGCTCAAAGAAAATTTACTTCTTTATTTACACTTACCAAAATGTAAATATTTGTTACTCTTACCAAAATGTTTGTCACCCTTACCAAGATGTTGTTACTCTTAACAATTTGTTTCACCTTGTCTAAATCAGCCAAACAAATTCAAACGAATTCACCTTGTCACTCTAGTGTTCCTATTGTTCTTCGTCTTCTTCAGTTGTGAGATGGAGGGTTGTAACTATTACCTCCTAATGGTGGTAGATTTGTCGCAAACATAGGCATAGCCTAGTGGCAAAGGGTTGATGCCTCCCTTTGCCCACCCAAGTTCGAGTCCCCCATGCTCGCAATTTAGGTGTTGCACATTATTCCCGTTCTAGTCCAGTAGCTTCGTGGGTCGGGCAACTGACTATTATAGATTAAAAATCTATAATAGTGAGTTGTCCCATCTACTAAGATGCTGCACTAGGACAATTTTTTTGAATTAATCTTCATATTATTTATTTTCTTTTGATTTTTTGTCTCGTCTGAATTCAACTTTGAACCAAAATTCAAATTTACATGATATTTCTGGTAGGCTTGGATGTTGCAATGATTTCATACTATTATGCACTTGTTTGATCTAACTTGGTCATCAAACCGAGGCCTTTTGCTAAGTCTTGAACAAAATGTGTTTCAAATGAGCTCTAAAGGTAGGGTAAACGACTCTATTCCTAAGCAAGTATTTTTTTCACCTTGTCTAAATCAGCCAAATAAATTTCCTAGACTTGTTTTCTATCTATATAGTGTCATTCTGAAGTCTCACTATTTTGTGAATTAATCTTCATATTATTTATTTTCTTTTGATTTTTTGTCTCCTCTGAATTCAACTTTGAACCAAAATTCAAATTTACATGGTATTTCTGATAGGCTTGGATGTTGCAATGATTTCATACTATTATGCACTTGTTTGATCCAACTTGGTCATCAAACCGATGCCTTTTGCTAAGTCTTGAACAAAATGTGTTTCAAATGAGCTCTAAAGGTAGTCTAAACGGCTCCATTCCTAAGCAAGTGTTTTTTTCACCTTGTCTAAATCAGCCAAATAAATTTCCTAGACTTGTTTTCTATTTATATAGTGTCATTCTGAAGTCTCACTATTTTTTGAATTAATCTTCATATTATTTATTTTCTTTTGAATAATAATGGTTTAATTGCAAATCATAAATAACTCAAGTTTAAAACATGAAATTAAAAACTAAGCTCAGGTCTATGTTAGTCACTCCAAAATGAAGCTTTGGTGAGGATTGGACAAATTTCATTTTCAAAAACTTTAAACCCACCTCCTCGCTCCCTTGAAATCCATACTACTCTGTTCTAGATATCACAATTGAGTGAACACATTTTCGTGCAAATGTATGTAAACCATATCTATATATTTTTTAGTTACTATATGACATTACAAGACTATGTGCGAAGGTTTCATATGTTTTTGATTTTTTTGAATTAGTTATGCTAAACCCTAGTGACTAAAACACTCCTCTCTCCCTTGAAATCCATACTATTCTGTTCTAGATATCACATTTGAGTTAACACATTTTCGTGCAAATGTATGTAAACCATATCTATATTTTTTAGTTACTTTATGACACAAGAAGACTATGTGCGAAGGTTTCATATGTTTTTGATTTTTTTGAATTAGTTATGCTCATTTGAAAATGTTCGAGGTCTTGCACTTGATTTAAGCCTTTTTCGTAAAAATGTATGTAAACCATATCTATATTTTTTTAGTTACTATATGACATTACAAGACTATGCGCGAAGGTCTCATATTTTTTTGATTTTTTTGAATTAGTTATGCTAAACCCTAATTTGGTCAACCCACACAAAACCCCGTTGACCCAGCCGAAACCCCGCGTAACCCTAGCCGTCCGATTAGGCCTTCTAGAAGGAAACCCCCAGATGATCCGCGGCACTCTTCGTTCTGCGTTGTGATTGGCTGGCTTTTTTTTTTGGCTGTAGTGTTTTAGTTATTTCACGGTGGGCCGTATCTCATGCCACGGCCCAACTCCCGTTCCATTTCGCCACGGGCCACCTCCTACCGCATATTGTTTTTTTCGACCGCCTCCGTGTTCCCCTACTTATCCACCCAAATCCGTCGCACCCTAGCTATTCCCCACTCATTTTAGATCTCGCCACTCTCGCCGCCGGCGACCAAAACCCCGGGATCCAGCCCTGCCGCCTACAGATCCAGCCCCGCCGTCCGACGATGATGAAGCGTGGGGGTTCAAGCTCTCGCGGTGGCCATTCCGGCGGTGGAAACCGCTCCGACGAGGAGCGGAAGGAGCGGAAGAAGCGGCCGGCGCTGCCTCCCTCTGACCCCGGTCGGAAGGCGCGGGTTGCTTCCGACGGCGGTCGGAAGCGTGGCACGCGTAAGTACACGAACTGCGGCCTAACGCCGCCACCTGCTTACTTCCGCCGCGAGGTGGAGGAGTACGACCGCCGCATGGAGATGGTGGTGGCGGCGGCCGGCAGCCACTGCGAGCATGGAAGCTTCTCCGACGCGGGGAGCTCCTCCATCGCACGGGCACGGCTGCCGCCGCCGATGAGGGCGGAGGAGGAGCACGCACCGCGCGCCGGGCGCGCCGGCCTCCTGCCCGGAGACTTCGTCGACGACGACCACCTCGCCTGGATCACCGCCGAGGTGATAGAGCGCAGCAGGAGAGCCAGCAGCAGCTCGACGCGCGCCGTCAGATGGAAGAGGAGCTGGATGAACTCCGCTACCAGCAGGGTCTCCAAGCATCCCGCAACCCCATCTTCGACGTCGCCTCCGACTCCGACTGAGCGGCGCCGCCGCCTCGTCGCCGCCGCACCCCTGGGGCTCCAGTGTGAGCCCAATTTTGGGTCTTAGATTAGGGTTAGAGCAGCGACGGAAGAAGCCCAATTAGCTATGTAAGCGTTGTGCCGTGTGGCTTTTGAATGCCCAATTAGCTAGAGCAGCGATGAACTTATGTATGCCCGCCATGGAATTAGCTATGTAATAGTATGTTCATATCAATTTCAGTTCAATTTCAGTTGAATTTAGTGTTCAATTTCAGCGTGGCAATGTTCAGTTCAATTTCCGTACAAATGCAGCTTCAGTTCAGAAAAGCTCATCGGCGTTGCCGCGCTTCGTCGCCAGAGAAGAAGAAGAAAAGAAACAGGGGATGCAGGGGAGGAGGATGCAACGGTCGCGGGGATGGCTCGTGGCGGAAATAGTGGGTCCCACGTGCTGAGGTGGATTAGTTGTCCCGTGCTCAGAGGACATGCTGTGCTGCTGTGGATAAGTTGTGGGTCCCACTAGTCTCGCATAATCCTAACAGTTCGAGTTTAAACTTCATGTCGCACAAGAGCAATTTGCGCTCACAGAAGCGTCGCACGATAGCAATTGGTGCCAACGATGTCGCTCTCCATCCAATTGTGAGGAAAGACGTCGCATAGGAGCTATTTGCCCGTTTTTCACCCCCATGATCGAATTGACCAGGATTTAGGATTTTAGGTGGGCGCAACAAGATTTCGGAACAAAATCGCATGCCGGCATTAGCATGGAGTTTAGCAAAAGGAAAAAGAGTTTCATAAAAAATAACATCTCCAGATATATATAGGTGACCAGTTTTAATGTCAAGACATTTGAAGCCCTTATGAATATTGCTATAGCCCAAGAAAACACATTGGGTTCATCGAAATTCGAGTTTTCGTTTATTGAATGGACGAAGATTAGGATAGCAAGAACATCCAAAAATGCGGAAGGAAGCATAGTCTGGCGTAATATTTTCAAGCACATCTAAAGGAGTGGAAAAATTAAGAGTTTGGTGGGAAGACGATTAATCAAATATACCGCGCTATGAAGGCTTCATCCCAATATTTCAAGGGCATGGAGGCTTGAGCAAGAAGAGAGAGACCAACTTCTACGATATGGCGATGCTTTCTTTCAGCGGATCCATTCTATTGATGGGCATGTGGGCAAGAGACGTGGTGAGTAATACCATGGTTTTAAAGAAAGAATGTAAGCGCCCATATTCTCCCCCCCCAATCGGATTGTACCGTAATAATTTTGCGTCCAAAACGACGTTCAACAAG